>JACATO010002123.1:0-1200000 GCA_018389105.1 Nautilus pompilius
CGTATATTATAAGACAGCACAATACATTATTACGAAAAGCATATAAAAAGAATAGGTTGCATAGTACATTAACATTTGGTATGTGAAACACTTAGTTTTATATACAGCATGATACGGTGTTTTCATGCTGTCATACATTATCGATGTATGACTGAAATGTTGTTCCAAATATCCTGCAACAGACTTTTCACAATTTATCCAAGTGTTTAGTTGTCGTTTGCCCTTTTCAGTAGCCATATAACCACAAAGATGATAATATCAGCACTTTGTGTAGGCCAACGCATCTTTATGAGTGTAACACCAGCTGCTTTACGTTTCAGATAGTTTTTAACCACATCGGCTGTATGCCTAGGTTCATTGACATATTAGAAAACGAGTCTCTGCCTAATGAGACGTCTTCCAGAAGGAACGGCATGTTGAATACGCACCTACCTTACCTGTCGTAGTTAGTATACCTTCGATTTTATGCAAATCTCCGACACCCTTGGGTGATATGTAGCTCTATACTTGTAATTATCTTCATTCATGCTTCACTACAACTGTCGTCCACTGACTGTTATACTGTTCCCCATACCGCTTTCGAACAGACAGCCATCAGTTATTGCCAAACAGCCCAAACTCGGACTCGTCTGCAAAGAGCAGCTTCTTCCATATTTGGTCATCCCACTCTCGATTCTGCTGCCCATTTCAGCCTTTCCTCATCAAAGGTTTACGGACACCTCTAAATCCACCTGACCACTTCGTGCTAATGTGTATCTTACTGTCCTTGAAGAAACTTTAACATCCGTACTTGCAGCTGGTCATAAGCATCACGTAGTGGACATATTCTGAGGTGCTTAATATCACTTCTGGAGAGTTTGGACCCCGACTGCCTCTATTGCCAGCATTACCAGTTTCGCCTATCGTCTTCAGTCTTGCACAAAGCTACTCTTTAATCCTGAAACATGAAGTCTGGCTGTAATCTGCCGCAGAGTGGCTTTCAATAGCTAAGACTTTGATTTCTTTATTTGCTTGTTAGCCGACATTTTCTTCCAGAGAGCTTTAGTGCTTACAACTGCCTGTACTTTTATAGTCCCTTCGCAGGAGTACTATGCCAGACATCGGAATACACTGAAAACGTGGAGGTGTATGTGACGTCACAAACCGCTGTAGCACCTTGTTGAACGTTTTCTGGAAGAACCCGTGCATGCATGAAATTTTCTTTTCGTTCAAGGTTTTGTAAAATAAATAGAATGTAAGTCGACCAGTTTTCTTTGCTGCCTGACACGTGCTCTTCTTATGTACTGATATATTTTCTGAAGAAACACTCGGACACATCAAGGGACTTTAAACCAAGTTATATTTTGAAATGTTTACTTGCCACTATAAGGTCCTTAAAACCGCCAACACAATGGTACAGCGGCTGTGCACGGTGGACTTACCAATATGCAAAACACAGTGCAAATTTTAAGATTAAAAAAAAAATGCTACGTAAATTATGAATAAGCATTATTTTGGGAGCTGTGGTAGTCTCGTGGTTAGTTTCCCGGACTGATATGGTCGAGGGCCCGAGTTTCCTTCTGGTAACGGCTCAGCTTAGTGTATATCTCTGATATGGCTTCTTCACCAGCCGGCTGCGTGACTCCGGTTTCCTCCCACATTTAAAAAGGGAGAGCTTTATTTAGTTGAGGCTTATTTCCCTGTCGAAGTCGGAACTGCTGGGCCTCGTGTGGTTCCTATGCTTCCTAGCGGATATCCTCGGCTCTGCGTTCTCTTCCTTATTACGGCGTACATGAACACTGAAGGCGTGGCTCCGCTAGAATGACGATTATTCTAAAGTCGCGACAGTTTTTCGCTTAGTTTCTTGTCACAAAGAGAGGTAACATCAAAAAGGGGGCTCAAAAATTGGGGAGGGGTGGATAAAACTCAACGCGGTCGAGTTAGTTTGGCGGTGTGTTGAAATTCGAAATCATTAACCTAACAAATAGCGCCACTGCATTTTTTTTTTAAAGTAAAAGATGGTAATTCTTTTATTATAGAACCTTTTTTTTCTTCATCGGCAAAGTTTAATGGAAACGACAGAGCACCTTGCCACTGCGGTTTATAGAAGCTACACACCTAGGTCAGGTTCTGACAAGACAGATTTAAGCCGTGTGTTTTGCAAAGAATATTCTTAAAAAAGAATTTTAGTTTGGGTTTAGAAGCAATTTGTTTTCAGTATGGAGATGCCATTTTTATAGATATAAAAGAGGCTGAAATATATAATGAGTTATGCGGCCCTAGAATATAAATGTCGAACGTAATTCCTGTCGACGAAGGGTCATGTGTCCTCGTGTCTCAAAAACTAGAGACAGCCTCTCTACAAGGGAGGTAACCCTGTTAAGGGATCGAAGTGCCACCGAAGGCGTTGCCTGTCTCACGCCATGAGCTCCCTGGCATTTCCGACTTCTGCAGGGAAATCCCCACTGGAACTCTCTAGTTTTTGGATTTCAAATTCTTAGCAACACATTCCCGACGGTCGTCTACGTATGAGAATTATTTCTCTTATGTAAGTATTTTTCCTTATCCTTTGTCAACAGAATGAACTACATATTGACAAATTCCTGTATGGATTTTAAATTAACTCAAACCTCATTTTTTTTTTTTTAAATGTAATGTGCATAGTTCGTTTGTCGTTGTTGTTGTTTTTTTTTAAATCGGTTCGAATAAATTTTGATGTTTCTTACTTTATATTTCAAGCAAATATATTCTAATTTCTTATAATTTATTTTATTAGGAGTTCAATCACCACTACGAAAAAGAAACATTAGCAACTAATTGTTGTCTCTGAAGATCTATTATTTAAATGTCAGTAAATACTCAGTTCATAACTCAATGTTAAAACAAAATAAAAAGTGAATCGACTGTTTTCTGTTAATCAAGAAATTGGATCAACATTGCTGAAGTTTGATACGTATATCCTTATCTATTAGCTAGCCAGAGACATTCATACTGTTAGCCCAGCATCTAGCACAAACATTAATGACGTATTTAAAATAAGTCCTTTTTGACTTTAAAACGAAAGTAAGTACGCCTCTTATTTTTCATGAAATTACGAAAAAAATCTTAGTTTTAGAGATGAACAAGATTTTTCGTTGTTTCTTGGTATGGTTACTCAAATAGTGGTAAAAAAAAATGGATTGCATCCTTTATTCAGTACTCTGCTATATTAATTGGGTCACTGACTTAAATAAACGTATTTGACAAAAATGTATGTATTGCAGGTGCCAGCCATACTGGATGGGCAGCTTGTGTACGTTACCACTATGCTAAAAACAGGTGGATTTCACACCATTTTCTCGTTTATCCGGTATTGTGGTATAAGACGGCTGGCCATTTATACAGCCTGACTACGATGTCGACATCTCCCTAGATCTGTGTCAAATACTACTGCGAGATTCCGAGAGGCGAATGTCGATGCTGTGGAAAGAGTGACATTGAAGATCTTCAACAGTGACGCTACGACAAAAACCTGCTGCCATTACTCGCCACTCCCTCGCTGACGTGGTCCGACGTGATCTCCTCCGACCTGGTTATCGTACGACGCGTGCGAGGCCCTTCAGTTGGAATAGGAATGTCGCGCTGCAAAGGGTCTAGTCAAAGGAAATGTCTGGGAAGACTTTCGACTATTGGTGGTATCTACTATTTCTCTCATAAGATCAGGTTTACTAATTCATTAGGTCGCACTTGGGTTTAGAGAAGACCCAACAAGGATTTTCAGCCGACGGTCAGGTACGGAGGCCGGAGTGTCATAGTGTGGGATGCAATCTGATAACAGGGCGGAAAGACAGAATTGGTGAATGTCGGAGGGGGTCTCATTCTCGCCTGGCACACTGCCAATTTAGAGACGCTATCATCTGCTACACGCCAGCCCTCTGATGCGACCTCAGGACAGAGGAAGAATCAAAGCCTTCAACTTCTTCCTGGTTACTTTGAAGTCACGATATCAATCTGATCGAGTATGGAATTAAAGGGTTTTCTCCCAGATATGGGTGAACCTGGGATAAAACCATAATGCCAAAGATGGAGGCTTTTCTGGCTGAAAAAGGAGGCCCGATCAGGGGCTAACATTTCACCTCATTGTTTGTCTTTATTTGCCGTTCTCGACAAGTGACTTAATTTATTAGGGCAGGACGCTGTGTAAATCCTTTCTTTGTTAAAGATGAACGCTACTCGTTTTCTTCAAATCTAACTGGAGAAATATGTAAAGTTGTTAAGATGGTAAGAACGTTAAAATATTGCCCGTGTTTGTTAAGCATGAGTATTATTGCGCTTCTATAGAATGTATGTATATATACAGTTGCCGATGTGTACCGGCCGACTGAGGGACAAGATTATTTCAAAGCGACAGAAGTTCTTTATAATTATTGTGCTGCGGTTTGTACGTGTATTCCCTCTTGACAAGGTGCACTCATTGGCTTTCATTATACAAAAATCAAATATTTATACGGTGGAAGTCAGCCTAATTAGAAATAGATTTCTAGATAAATTGCACATTATAGAAATTGAATTTGGTCTCGGCTCCCCACCTTCTGGTTCACTGAGAGGTACAATCGATGTTCCAACGTGAGTTAACAAAACCTCACGTACTACCAATTATCATTAACCGGCCTAAGTACGTCAATATTTTATCAGGAGCCGACGGGTCATCTTTGTCAGGGGTAAGTGAGCGCAAGCTTACCTGTGTTAAGTAATGCGCACGTAAGAATTGGCAGCTGGCTTTTTACACCTGTTGGAAAGACAAAGATAAAGCTCTAGCGGTAATGAATCTGTTACAACGAGGAAATATATAAATATATCAATCAATTTTATTTCTTTTAGTTTATGACATTTAATGTTTTTTACGTGATTTGTCTTTCGAAACCTTTGACTTTTGGTTTGATTCAGAATTTGCCGGCAGGGAGCTAGAAAAATGATATATAAAACCATTGCTACTTAATTTTATTCCACTTAAAAATAATCCTTATTATGACAAGGTTTCGGGAAACTATACAATTAAATATTTCCTCGTCCCTTTAATTTCTTAAAGGCTGCTGCGAGGCATTAAAAAATTTATTTATTTATTTATTTATTTTGGAAGTTATGAATTTTTATTACTATTATCAGATTTGCTCACTTTTCAAACAATCAAAACTAAATATGTTGAAATAATAAAAATAATAATAATAATAATAATAATAATAATAAACATTGCAGGAACTCTCGAGTTTGTCAAATTCGACGGAGAAATTATAATTTAAAAAGAAAAAAACTTAAATAAATTACTTCAGTTGTTTTGTTGCTGTAGTTTAGGCGGCTTTGCAGACCGATCGGGGAGAGAGAGTTACTACCACGGATGAGAGAGAGTTCGTTGGTGCTGGTGACGCCATGGGAAACCGGCTCCTCTACTCGCCCGTCAGTTTCTCCTTTTCCTTGGAAATCCTAGTTCGTTCGATATCGTACTCGAAATCAAGAACAGAAGGAAGACTATTTCGTTTTACTGAACCACCTACGCGTACTCGAAAAGTTCACGATGACTTTTTAAAAGTAAACGACAGTGTTAAAAGACCAGATATATGTTTGAGCACGGCTCCTAATTCTTGCGTACACGAAATACATCGAGACGGCGATAGCTGTTTTCCCCCTCACACAGAGACGTTTTTGTTTTTGTTTTCTTTTATTAAATTTTGTAAACTTATATACAGTCACTTAACGTGAAATTTCTCTTCCAGGAAGAAAAGATATTTACTTAATATTGATAAATAAACGAGCCACGCACAGTCGATGGTTTTCGACCAGTTGCTAATGTACCAACGATCTGCCTTCCTCTCTTTCTAATAACCGTAGTAACAGTGTTCCCGGCCAGCCCAGACACTGGGGCGCTGTTGGTCCGATAGAACCAATAGTCCGGATAGCCTCGAACCAAAGCCAATGGCTTTAAACCGGTGCACAGTTCTGAACAAAAACACCTGGTTTCAGTAAACTGGCCGGTCCTCACCAGTTGCGAGTCAAACCTCAGGCTGCCGCAGAACAGGCCACTGTTCCACGGAGAATGACGCTCATCTCCCGGATGCTGAATTCTCTTTTGCTTCACGAGGTGGCTAATGTTACCCAGGAATATAGATTACACCATTGTCAGCTATTTTTGTTGCTTGTTTGTCAGGTGTGCATTAACTGCAGGTGAAAAATGTATGTTTATTTAATAATTAACCGTGTTCCACACACACACCCCTTCGCTATTAAACATTTTGTCCTTTGCTGTTGGCACAGCCACCGCGTCTGCTTTATTATTCCGTGCGTACATTTTATCACAGCCCCGTCTTCCGCATCCATTACCTGTCCGTTCAGGTAAATGGCGAAAGTAATATCGTGCGAGGAATTGCTTTACATCATCGGCGTCGCCGGCTATTGACTGGCACTCCCACCGGAATCGCGACAAGCGGCCTTGCGTCGCCGCCGAACACAATCGAAACGATAAATTACTGTACACAGAACATCATCCATTTCCAGGTGTTAGGCCTCCCCTCCCCTCCGGACCTGTCAGATTCCTTCGATAAACACTCCGAAAGACACTTACCTTCCGGTCGGCTGTGCTGCTCTGATATTGATGTATCGAACAAATAAAAGACTCGTGCGGCCTATATTAAGAGCTGTTGCCATGGCAATAGGATCTATTTTTTTTCTTTCTGTCAGACCAGGTATTACGGGCCATCAGGAAATTTATATCCTGCATGCCGCCATCTCGAAGACTGACAACACAAAACAAATGAGTTTATTTAACTTAATAGAAAATAAAGGAAACGAGTGCATTTTACTTAATCATTTCCCCTTTTTATGTTGTTTCTACGCTGCATACGATTTAATAATTCATTTTTTATGTTGTTACGCTTATGCTTTTATTTTTCAAAATATATTACAATGGGTAACTTGATCAGGTGGATAAGATGACAGTGCGGGCTATATTAGATAGTGTTTCCACGTGGTTTAGATAAACCGCGGAGTTGAGCCAACTTACACGTACATTACGTATTCTGGTCGCTGATGTGATTGCTCAAATCATTTATGCTCCATGTACAAAACAACTTCGATCCCTTTCTTTTTCTTTCCTTTCAGAAATTGTTTGTTACAACTGAAATAACCTGAAAATATTTACAGGACAAATAAATTTTACTGGTTACTTCTGGGCGGTTGTCCCTGTATCTACAGCTAAGTTTACACTCGTACCATTATGGGATTAAAGCACTACACGATATACATATGGCCATGTTACCCGTACATACGTTGTTTTTTGTTTGTTTTGTTTTTTGCTTATCATCGTGGCGAACCAAATGCTCCTATATAAAGAAATGCGCGCCTCCCACAATCCAAGCAACTTGATTTTTAAAAAAAAAACAGTCAATGCTCACATGTCTTAACTAATAGAAAATCTCGGCGCTTCGTTCTTACAACTGTAGCAGCTGGGATGAAGAGTCCACTTTCATGTGATTCATAGCTGTATTTTTTAAAGTCTGACTGACTCCTCCATGCAGTCTATTCATCTGAAAAAAAAAAGTCGTGAAGGGTGTAACAGGAAGTGGTTTCGAAAACACGTCACTTGCGTGAAGCTATCGCGAGGCGAGATGTTCGTTGATTCGCGTGTATAAACCAAGACGGAGAAGGAGCCGTGTAAGAGAGACCCGTCTTTGAAGTAGGGGAGTAATATACACAGGTGAAGTAAATCATTGCAGAAAATAAAATGAATTTACCTTAAACACCTGAAAAATGATGCCATTAAAATACATCTATTGTCGTGTGTAATAAGGTTGTTCAGTAATTCGAGAGAGAGAGGACGTTTGCGCAATTTACAGGGGCTCCCTTTGCTCACAAAATAAACACCCAGCATATTTTAAACCCCACTTCCTAATATTTAATCAACTCAGGTATTCGTAAAGGTTTAGTTGGTGACTAAATGAGGTTAGCTGGAGTAAAATCTTTGGAGATGCTGGCCTGTCGTTCTGTCCCTGACAGGATTTTGTAAACTTCATTTAAGCCACCCTGACGATACCTCAGACTGGGTGGTTCGGTTTTACCTGTTCCAGGCTCTCGTTCTTCGTACTGTTGATCATTCGAGTGAAGTTTCTCTATCCTTAACGAGGCTGCACACTATACTCCAGAATTGCTCTGATCAACTACTTATAAACAGTCCAACTGTTATACTGACATTTTAATGGATTTGTGATAATAAGTCTGAGATTCCTTTCTTTATCTACACACGATATTGTACCTATGCTTGATTTATGACCACTGGAGCTTTTATCTTAGTTTAATTGCACTTGGAAAATTGAATCTAATTTGCCATTTACAAGACTATATATGTAAATGATTTAGATCAATCTGTATGTCAACTGTTCTAATGTTATTTACCTTAGCATATAACTTGATAGAATCTGCACATTTTAGAATGTTTTGGAGATCACACACACACACACACACACACACACAGAGACGAATAAAAGGAGAAAGTTCATTAGAGAGTTCTCACTGTGGTAGCGATTTGCCATCAACGCCAAGTCTTGTACATTTCGCTATTACACGATTATGTTATGCGGAACTCTATAAAAAGCCTCAATGTGAACGGCGTTTCGAACTATTACCACGACTGAACAGGTGAGGACTTATCTTAGGTATATTCGATGGAGAGAGGTCTTTTCTCATTTATGGAGGAAGATGCAGCTCAGTTTGGTGCAATATGGTGCAATTCAGAGCTGAGGAGGTCAAAGCAGGCACAACCTTGCTAGAAATTTGGTGTCGTGCGACCTTACGTCATTCGCAGACTTGGAGGCGAAACGATGATCTGCGTTTTTATGTGTAAACCTTCAGGCCCAATTTCTGTGAATTAAAATTTTTTTTGCTAGATTTGCAAAGCAAAGCAACATCCCGAGCGCTTTTCTGCTGTAATTCTAAACAGGCTGAATGTTTCTGAGCGTATCATAAAATGTTGGCTCTCGTACTTCCAGCAGACAAAAAGAATTCCAAGGCTTAGTTAAGATTTTCTTCTCTCCAAAGACGTGGGGCCTTCGTGACATTTCTGCTTGAGAATTTGTAAATTTGCATTAAGATAAAATAAATGTTTTCATTTCTTTATAAATTCTTCCAGACGCTAATGCGAACGCTGATCTTTTTATGACAGGTTTTGTGCGGCATTTGTTATCTCGACGTCATACGGTAGTTTTATTTCAGCTCCCTTTCCCGAACTCTTCGAAAGCTGTATAAGTTGCTTTTTTTTTTCATTAGAGAGCAGTACGGCGCTTAAGATGATAAGAGTATTTTTATGTATGAAATTAACGAGAAAGAGGAGGGGTAGTGCGTGGGTGTGAGAAAGACGTGTCCCAGGATAGAAGCGACACTATTTGTAAAGACTGACCTAATATATATGGCCAGTGGACATCGGATGAAGCCGTCAGCTGACCAAGGCAGAGGAGAGACAAGGAATCGAGATATGGATCTCTCACTCAAGTTTTGTATTTAATTTCTGCTTTTCAAGATTGCATTCTGAGACTCTCGAAGAGAAAATTACGTGGTTCAGATCTTGCACCATTTATCTATGATGTATGTCTGAATCGGGTGGATTTTTATTTTTGGTTGGAAGACGGAATAAAATTACTGTTGTTCGTTTTTACGCACAACAGAATTTATTGCGGTAGCAAGAATGAAACTCCGAAGGTTCTTCAGGTTCAACCATTTTATAAAAAAAAAGAAAGAAGAGGAGTCCATTTGACAGGCCTGTCTTCGACTATCCGTGTTAAATCTCCTGTCGCTACGAATCTTAGAGCACTTGTCACGAAATATCATTATTTCAATCATTCATATGGATGCAGCGTCTAGTCAGCAGATCGAGAGATTCTAAACCTGCTTTTCATTTTTTTTTTTTTTTTGTTTTACCGGCAGCCGTCGTTGTTGTAATGAAATCAGCGTTAGAACGAATTATTCTAACTGCTCAGGTGTTAACTTAAAAAGCTTCATTTATTAGAATTTATTTTTTTAAATACATGTTTTATAAAATTAAGTTTGAGCCGTAAAGAAAGAAAATGGCATTTATTTATTTATTTTTATTTTTTTAAAAAAGGATAAACAGAGGTAAAAACGTTGGAAAAATAAACAAAAAAATACGTGCTTCAAATGTTCACAAAAAAGGTGTAAGCTCCAGTTAGTCCTAATCTGCTTACAGATCATAAACTAATGCTAGAACGTCAATTGGTGCGTTCACAGATATGTTAATAAGCACGTCATCCTCAGTTGAAGAATTTGCGTATCTTTCAAGAAAAAAGATTAAAACCTCAATTATTACTGTAAACACGATGTCAAATAGTAGGGCTCTTAATCGTACAAAAGAGTGCAGCATAAATAAAACGAGTTTAATATATAAAACAACTCAGTTGGTACAAGACGGCGACAGATGCGATATTAAATTGTGTACATTAGTTCTCAAGATATAGGGGAAATGGATTAGGGCAAAAAATTTTATGTTCATAAATGTGAACAGACATTAGGAAAGAACCAAGGAAGGAGAAAGAGCTGAAATGTAGTCGCGGGCGGATGGGTGAAGGTTACAGTCGTACCAAAGAAGCGAAAATCCCGCGGGGTCACATGGCCACACATACACAAGTGATTTTCATCAAGATCCAAGTAATGAGAACGATAATCATAGTAAACAAAGAGAGTAAGAGATTCACTTTTATTGTCTGGGAGATTAGCAGCCTTGGAAAATTGAACTCGTGTCCTGCTGCCGGAATGTAAGGTGGAATCAACCGAAGTCCCAGTTTGAATGGCGATAGGCCGCTCGAACGTGGGCGGTCACGTGCTCGTCAGCGTAGAAGATAGGAATTTACAAGTCCTTGTGAAGTTCAAAATATGATGCTAACTATTTTAACATTTAACCATTCGATGAAGTTAAAAATACGCTAAATATGATTTCTGCATCGATTCCGTACCAATATTGTTTCTTTATACTTGCAGCTACTGCAGAAAGCGATTGAGATTGCCATCAGCGGTCGTGTCCTCAGAAATAGTAAAAATTAAAAATTGAAATTGTTTCTTTCATACAAACTGTTTTTAGAAACTAATATTTTATTTTTATTGGGTATAGTATTAGTAATATTTGTTTAAAACATTAATATGCAAATTTTTGTCATTTTAAAGGATTCATATTGTTACTATTACTTATGTATAACGTGTGTGGAAGTGGCGTATTTTTTTGTATATATAAATAGGGAAAATATTATATTATATCAGCATTTTAATTATATATATTAGGCAGCACTAAGGTAGGGAGGGGCCTCGGGTTGAAATCCCTATTCGGTTTGTGTCCTCTGGCACGGTTTTGTTTTTCTGGCTTCCAGCCGGCCCTGTGAGTTTCCTCTCTTATCTTCTAATGGATACTTTCGTTAAGTCAGTAGGAGTACACCGGCCCCAGTTTCCGATGTCATTTCCCGTCCGGACACGGTACACGACAACCAATTACGATACGAATAGTTCACGCAAATCTTTTGCTCTAAGCCATTATCTAGTCCACACATCGACACCAACAGTCCGCATACGGGCAGGTCGGTCGGTGGGTCAGCAGAGTCATACCAGGGAGATAACTAACTGTGGCCTTGTGACTTGTGAGCAGTAACAGAGAGTAGAAATCGTAAATGACCATTTACGTTAATTCTTTGGAAAAAATTTTAAGATATTCCCGACAAAGGAAATTTTAGCTTATAACTGACATTTTATTTGCTTCTTTGTAAAATAAAAACAAAAAACCCCAGAACATTTATAATATGGTACACTTGCATAATCGCACCGATTATGTATGGAGTTAGGTTGTGAGTACGACACCGCCATCTAGCGTCTGACGAAGTAAACGCAACGTTCCCTCGACCGAGGTCTGTAGCTTTTGTTTAAGAGCACAACTACGGTATCTACTCGTCACGTCAGTTACACGACGCCACTTGACTGGCTTATGTGAACATTTATATTAACTTAATATGATTCTAATTTTCATTTTTGTTTTCTTTTTCGTTTGTATTCTAAATCTAAGATCTTTTCCTGTCAGAATTGCGGGCAACAAGTAATGACACAAAGTACAGGGGGGAATATTCTCTTATCTTATTGTTTCTCTTGTGTGTTATTTAGAATTTTGGAAATACAGGGAGGCAACTCGCATCATCTACATTAAAAACATCAAAGTCTTTTTTTTTCTTTTTCTCTCTTTTTTTTTTTAAAAAAATTTTGTATGCATTATCATGGCAGTTCTTAAGTCAGAATTAAACACCGGAGCAGTGTCTGAAGGTGTATGGATCTCTTTAAAACAACATTTAGGTGTTCATGTTGACGTTCTTATCGTCGTTTTCTTTACAAGTTAATATAGATGGTGAATTTAATTTTTAAAAATTAATGTACATTAATTTTGCCAGTTTTTAATAGTAAGTCCATATTTACACGTTTAACATTTTATATATCAATTTGTTTTTAGTTTGTGTTGAATATTCCTACAAAGCTTTTTTTTTAAATAATTTTTTAATTTTCTATATATCAATATCAAATATACCTTAATAAACGCAATATCTCACAGTTTTCTAAATATTGGCTCACTCCAAGAATTCATTAATTAAATACAGTTCAATTTTTTTTTTTTTTTTGCATTCTCTGATTTATATACAAATAAATAAGCGTTCCAACTGAGTTGGAATCTTGGAGGCATTCTAATCTAACATTGCAAATGCGAAGAAATTATGCCATTTTGGCTACAGGCGTCTCCAGTCAAGCGTCCATAATGCACGCGCCGTCGGTTCTCTTACGGCGGCCACCATTGGCTGCGTTTAATAAAACATTTTCTGGATGGTCAAATTGGCGCGATGTCATTACGTTTGAAGGTCGCCGGAACTCTCCCTTTGTGGAGTACGTGTTTAAAACCTGATAAAAAATCGTCCTAGGGAAACGGAGGGTGTCTTCGCGTGGGACCCCTCCGGCATGATACTGTACCGAGCGCTCTTCCATCAACGCCATGGCGCATTCTCCCCGAAGGAGCCCGCACGCGATCTTTGTGAAGCCACAAGGGGCGTCATGTTACTAATAGATTTCTTGTCATTATAGCGCTCGGTCGGTTAAGACTTCATTATCAAGACTCGCGAAAGGAGCGAAATTGGGGGCTGATGAAGGTTTAAGGGATATTTTTGTAAATATTTATTTATTATTTTTTCTTGTGTTATTAATTTCCAAATTACGCCGTAAACCACCGGGCTTTATAGCGCACTCTGTTTGCTTTAGACAATGGAATAATCTAATTATTGTTATAAAGTTATTAATAGCTGCGAGGAGGATGGTACTTAACAGGCCGGAGACAGTGGCGGTGGTTATTAGTTGTTCGCTGAACAATATCAGAACGGGTGCAAAGTGACGAGAACAGACTTTCTTACCACGTGGGAAGCGGCAGATGATAAGAAATCTGCTAGCCCAGCAAGATGGCCGCAAAATATATTTCACTTAATCGTTACATGACAATTCTTTATCCTATTTTTTTTGTTTTTTCCCTTTGAGATTTACATAATTTAAAAATGTGTTTTATTTTGTCAAACTTACCATCGATAACGATTCCTTTTTAGTTCCCGTTCTTCAGGACAGTGAGTAAGAGTACTTTTAAAGCCTTGGCTTCCGTAAAGTGTCGCCACATGGAGTTCCAAAAGGACCGAGCAACTTCACAGTCTGGACTGAGCTTGAGCACTATTATGGGTACCGGGGATTTGGCTTCATGAACAGGATCTCGAGCTTAGTCTTTCAGGAAGCAGCGACAGTATCAAGGCTCACCTTCCACAAGAAAAGGTAAAAGGCAGGGAGGGCATCATCCCATATAAATCACGGCTACGATTATTTTGGGCGAAAGAGGCGTGCTTTTTTGTCGACTTTCTGGAGAAAGATGTGACCATTAGTACTGCCTACTACCGGAGCACCTCAACTAGTGAGAAGAGGCTAGAGGTCTAATCAGTAAAAGTCGTCCGATCCTACATAATCACTTTCGCCCTACGATCGATGCAATAAGTCATTAGGTTGTCCAGAGCCTCCTCACAGACAGACGAGATCCGTTTGGTCCAGTGTAGAGACAGTGCGATGGCTCTGTGAAAACGTGTCTTTAACCTGTTCACGAAGTACTGAGTTCTACCGAGCTGAAATTATTGGATATACGGAATAAGTGCGGGTGACGTCGTAATTCTCCTGCCATCAAGACATGTGTAGCATAGCTATACAAAGTTCTTTTCAGGTTCTGACGTCATTTCTGTTTTCTCGCTCACTTTAGAAGAGTCTAAAAACATCACAATATGATTGTTTTCTAAGTTTCGGTATAAGAATATTTTTCATGTGAAACTGGATTATAAATAGTATTGATAACATATATTAAAACAGTTTTCCAAATTAAACGTTGTACATAACTACGATGGCGAGTTCATGCTGTGTTTTAGACGTATTAGAATTGCTAATCTAAATTAAAGCTCAATCGTTGGTTGTTTTAATCCGTTTGCCGATCAACTGTAGTCGGGTTGTTTTTTAATCTTTTATCCAGCTTAGATTGATTTTTTTAAGACGAAAAAGTAGAATACACTATTTGTTTGCATTAGTTGCCTTATGGAAAATATTAATAAATAAATACGACAGGAATTAGACAGGAACTGGGTCGGAAGGAACCCTAAAGAATAGTAGCCTTTGGCTAGTGGAACTAACAGCAGCAGGCCAGCCCATACCGATTCTGACCAGGTTAAATCTTGCAAAGAAAATGATAAAAAGGTTTTGAAAGGGGGAAAAAAACCAAATTTCTCAGTTTTGATAAAAACCGAAACGAGTTATCTTTGACCGTTACAATAGATTCGTCCTATATAAACGACGGCTGGGTTCGCCGTATATACACGCACCGTTTGTACCTGTAAACTGCGATTATACCCTGATCCGGATTCACTTTTATCAGAACCAAAGGCGGTGACTATTTTCTGTTATATTTACCCAGCATTCATGCATGACACCCGTTCTTGTAGGCCACCCACCGTCTATTCGTAACACACACGTGCACACCGCGCACGATACAGACATCTTCAGACAGAACACGAAAAGAACCTATCGCATATAGCAATTATCGTCTCTAGCTGAAGTTGTATTAAAAGAAAAAAAAATCTTGCTCACGCAGTTTTATGACATGTGTCACGTGTTAAAAGGATATACAGATTTTACATTATTTAAAAAAAATTTAGTCCGGATTTTGTAAGTGCTTCTCTTTCAGAAGCGTCGGCGCTGTTTGTGTTACATGTCGAATACAATAAACGAGTACGTCATCAGTACAGAGATCCGAACTGCTCGGGATGTCGGTATTTTATACACATGTACTACAAGGAAACCTAACATAGTAACTACCAGTCTCTTTAAGTCAGTGGTTTAAGTAAATATACTAAACACTCCATATATAATCATTTCCCTACATATACAGTGTATGCCTTCATCATGTGAGGACAGGTGCATTCACCATCTGCACCACTGCGTACTCCGCGAACAGTGACATTCAGTTGCCAGATTTCCCGTTTCTTCTAATGCTGTATGTGGAAAATCAAATGAAGAAATTTCTCTCTATCTAAGTTATTTCCAAATGACGACAATAAATTTAAATCGTCTTAAAGTCGTTATTTTAACTTTTCCTTAACCGTTGCTAATTGATCGCCAACATGGGCTGGGGTGACATTGGTGAATCGAAGCGAGACCCCGTTTCTGTAGGGAGGGACAGAGTGGGACAGGGAGAGAGGATTCACACGTTCCGCTTGGGTGCCTTCTGGAGCATTTCTAACAGTGTTCATTGCTTCTTTCGCTCTGATCATTCTTGTATCAGCACATCCTGGACCAGGCAGTTGTTCATTATTTGTTGATGGTTGATGAAACCCCTCTGCTCAAGGAATTCCGGATACTGTTCACCTGTTAGTGTCTCTTTTACATCTTTTCGCTGTCGCTTTCACTCTCTCCTTCTCTCTTCGCCATATCTACAACTTCTCCTCCACAGTTTATCCATTCTTCGATTTCTTCTTCACTTATATCTTTTGCCATTTCAGTGTTTCATCCGCTTGCATATTCTAAGAATTTTGTAGCTGCTGTTTGCACATCTGCCTTCAAAGTAGATGCACGAAAGCCTCCAAAATCAAGTATGGTCAACTCTGCATCATGGGATCTACTTAGAGACCAGATGTTATGCTATGCATAGCATAATGTTGACAGAGCCACAGCATTCCCGGAACGTGCCACAGCCCGGATACCGTCTTTCACAGTGTGCTGCTTAACGAATCTGTGGATCCCGCCATCAGAGTGTAATTGCATTTTAAATTTCGTATCACTCCCCGGTCCACTGTCCATTGATTGAATGAGTAAAGTGCAATTAGTGGGAAGGCACAGAAGAGTTATATTGCTCTTGGTCAACAATCTGGCATCTGGATGGGCAGAGCAATTGTCGATGAGTAGAGAGATCATTCAATTTTCTGGAAGTCCCGCCTTCTTGTAATAATCACTGGCCTTTGTAGCAAAATTCTTCCATTGCTAGTTTGTCGTGATTTCCTGAATGATCTAGCCCCTTTCATTGTTCTTGTATGTTAAGGGCAACACTTTCACCTTTCCCTTCAATGCGCGAGGATGTGCGCTCTTCCAGATCATCATAAGCTTACACTTCTGTGTGCCTGCCGCATTCCCACACGCCATTAGAGTTGCTCTGTTTTTCACTTCGACAATAACGAAACAAGCGTGGGACTCACGTGAGAGCAGGTTGCTATCACAGCGCTCGGTAAACGTGACCTCCGAAAAGAGGTGGATTGGTTTTTGGCAGGAGTTTCAAATGTTCAACTCTTTCGGTAAGTTTATTATTTTGGAAACTGGATTTTTGGATCTCTGATACTCGACTGTAGTCATTATAGATGCATTTCAAGGCGCTGAAGGAGTGATGGTGGTTCCTGAAGGCGTCATGTTCCTCGATCTGCCTGAAAATTAGGTAGTAAACATACATCCGTAACTACTGAAAGATAGTGATTTTGTTCAAATGTTACCCAATTTGAGTTAAGTTCATCTTGAAATATACCAGCTAGTTCGCTTTAATTTTTTGTTATATATGACTTAGATATAAGTCATATATAGATCATTTTCTCTGGGCGTTTAGCTTGTGATTCTCCAAAACAGCCTCCTGAGGGCCACACATGAACAGTTAAATAATAGGTAAATCTGCGCACGCAGCAAAAGTAAGACCGACCTGCCAGTGACCACAAAACTTATTGGCGATATGCGCAGATACGGATGTTTCTCTTTCATTTCATCTGACTGTTTTGGTGCGCGAGACGATACCAGCCGAGCGATCTCTCTGCAGGTTTGGGCGCGTGTTCTGATCAAATTTCGTCGTTATTTAGGCGACCCCCCCACTTTTTGTATTGGAATTTTTACATTTAAAAAAAAAACAACTTTGCCTGGTACAGAGTCACAGGTGCACGGTTTACAGATATATGTATTCAGGGGCGTTTAGAGCGTGGAAAAGAGGAAAAGGACATTCAAAAATAAAGACTGCAGGGCACATTTTTTTTTACACAATTGAATTTAATTTTCTTGTTTAAAGGAATAGTAAGGTTGGGTCCTGGAGTAAATGACCTCTAGTTAATCACAGACTACTGGCTCCGTTATTGGAGGTGATACTCCATCATTAACTGGGTTACAGCCCTCGTCAAATTAAATCTCCTGTATAACAAATTGTATGCTATTAACAAACTCGTTGTGTGTTGTTGTTGTTTTTTTGTAAAAACGAAATTTCAGAAAATTACATGGTGTAATAATTGCATGGGTGCCGCTGATTCTTTTGTCAATAAGACCTCAAACAAATGCGTGCGTCATAATTGTGCAAACTCTGCGGCGTTTATGTAGTGCTTAGGTTTCTGTTCTCACTGTAAGGCACAAAATGACTATCTCTGAAGTATCGTCAGGATTTATACCCTGGTGTTCCCGTAAAAAAAAGGGGGGGTGAAAATGTCATTTTTTAGGGTTAATTTAATGGCATGTAAAAGAAATATAGACCGCTGAATTTTAATGGTGCCTGCGAAATGTAACTTGGTTTTAACGATAAATCTATTTATCACAAATCATCGAATACATATCGAGAGTAATGAAATATATGTCGATACATTGAAGACCTCCAGCTTGTGTTTATGAGCTCTTAAAATGAGAGTAGAAAAACATGTTCAGTCAAGTGTAAAGGAGCTGCACAATTATGACGTACATGAGGTTGTCTTTTGTTTGATTTTTTTTACAGTAGATCGTCACCTGTACATAATTCATAAATATCTAAAGTTTGAAATTTACTGAAATCCACTCGGTATTTGTGTATAGGTAGGTATTTCCTCCCCATCCCCCAAAATTATATATATTTTTTTAAGTCATGAACATTATCTACAAGTTACTGCCTTCCTTTAACAATGTTGTGAAAATAAATAAGGAAACTATAGAAGGAATTCGCACAAAATTTAGTTTCGCTGTCGGGCGGCATCAGTTGACAGCTGCCACAGCGCTTTGTCCTGCACGTTTGACATCAGGGTAGGTAACTCGGTAGACAAAAGAGCAGCTTAAATCTCTCATTGGTGAGAGTTTTTTTTTAGTAGGGAAGGTCTCGTCTGTCGGGAATCAAATGAAATTAAATGAAAGTGGTAGGGAGGGAGGGAAGGAAAAAACTGAAGACGGGGGGTGATGAGAGAGAGAGAGAGAGAGAGAATTTCCAAATCGGCCTTGTTACTAAGAATTGGGTTAGATTAGCGTAACAGCTTGGCTTTTCTCTGTTGAATAATTTATGATATATATATATATCCTTTTTTTTAAAAAAAAGGAAAAAAAAACTCGCGGGAGCATGACATCTGTTTTCATCGTTGGGGCTCGCTGTTGCAGCACGCGCTCCAAGTCACCTTTGTGTTTGTTTAATAAGTGTTGAGCTGTGGCCACAACGAATTCGACCCTCTGAGGAGAATTTAAACGCAGCAAAGGCCGGCTACGAGCGCAACCATTTCAAATAAAGAAAAGGCGCCATGTTGGTTCTTTGTCTCGGAGAGGGTCATGGGAATTTCGAAATGTGGCAATTAAAACGACGGAACGCCATTGGTTCGGCGTTTTTTGTTTTTGTTTGTTTCTTATATTTTGTTCAGCTGAGATGCAGTCTTTTGTTTTCCGATATTGATTAGAAAGAGGTTCGTTACGAGGAGCCTCCCGCCTTTTGGAAAACACGATGAATGGTTTGTTAGCAGATATAAACTAAGTAGGGTTTTATTTAATGAGAAACAGTAATAAGTAAACAAAGAACCGCGATTTGATGTTACAGTTACTTTTTGCTCTCTGCACTGGTCGTCCCTGACAGACCATTGTAAATATGAATTAATGACTGCTGGTAAAAAGGGTGGGGTTGCTTCACCAAGGAAAACAAAGACCTAAGTAATAAAATCTGGTTCGCGTCATCGTGTAGCTAATTTCCCCCAGTACTTGTTCTTTATAACATTCGTCTGATAAGCCTCACCTGGTTGTTTTTAAAAATCTAACAAAGAATGAGCTCTGAATGTTGATAAATTCCTGGTTGGAGAGATATCGGTTCTGTATATTGATAAGTCAGGGTCGTTTACCTCCGGGCAAGTATCGGCTCTGTATGTTAAAGAAATTCTTTCTGTATATTGAGGAATCTTTCTTTGCAAAAGTTTTTCAGGATATCTTGAGGTTCCATGTGACAGCAATTCACTCACGCACCCTTTCTAATTAATTTGTACAGCCGAAGCACGGATTGGTGAAAAACAGTTTATTTCACAATAAAGACAATTATTCTTTGTTTTAGAGTTTTTCATGTGAAAACTGTCATCCACAGTATAAGGGAGATAAGTGAAATCTAATGGCATAGATAATAGGGATTGTAAATTGAAAGGCTGGTTTAACAGACTTACCAAATTGGGTGCATTTTCTCGTGCAAAACTTGCTGATAATAAAGGAAAAGTCACTTTAATTTAAGTAATGTACTAACTGATAATACAGAGTAATGTCACATTTTAGAGATTTTTAAATTAATTCTATTTTAAACGATGTTTCATCTTTAACGTTTAAACACTCTAGGTTTACAGTTGATGTATCATAGTAATTATTTCTGTAAATATTTAATCTAGTTGTTTGCTCTGTTTTCGCTAAAAATTAATTCCTTTCCAGCCGCACTTTAAAACAGGGTACCCTGTTCTCTCGACTGTTGGTCTATAAGCCGCAGGTTGCCTACCGCTCTGCGTACGTCACCCTGTTCTCTCGACTGTTGATCTCTAAGCCGCAGGTTGCCTACCGCTCTGCGTACGTCACTGGCCTATACTTAGAAAGTGTTAAGCCTTTTATGTTAATACCTGCGCGGTCTCCCCATAGCTTCGTTCCAGCTGAGGTTTTTTTGGAATCGACTTGTTCATTATGACTGATCGCCCAGTTATCCATGAATTAACTTCGATTGCGGGGAAAAGTAAACGCTGTTGCGAATATATTTGAAAGAAGGTCTCGTGGACGAGGAAATGTCCAAGACTACAGGAATTTCAATAACGTATTGGGATTACAGCGACATGGAATAAATTCCAAGCGGGATTTACTTTCGCTGAGATCTTTTATCAGTTAAAAATCCGCATCAGAAAGTAGTTCTTCATCCAGACGGGTGTGGAAAGGTTAATAGTTTCGGATGGTCGTCTTGCGTAAGTTATACGTGATGACTTTGCGTTTGCCCGTCTCAACTAATTACAAAATAGTTTTCGTTTGGTTTCTGATGCAGTTATTTTCCTTGAAAACTGTAAATGGCATCCACGACCAAAGGAAAGACCGCAGCAATATACCACGTATGGGAAACAGTGGCCAGAGACTAGCTCGAGTATCCCTAAGAAAAGAACTTACGTCCAATTACTCCACGTCGTCGTTAGCAAACATTAAATATGAAGTTTAAAACATAATTTCTACTTCTGACTGTAATAATATTTAGAATACAGCTAAAGACTTACGGAATTTCTTCTTTTCTTTTAAACACACAATTTTAAAAGACAAAACATAAACTTCATATCTGTTTAGTGCTATATAATTAAGATAGGAGAAATACATAATGTTGCAGTTTTCAGGTCTGTAACTTTTCAGGTCTAAGCTTTTTTTAAAAAAAATAATTTTTGTTTCTTTCATAGAAAGAAAATGATCGGGGAAAAAACGTTTGAAATGTTTCCGTAATCAAAACTGGAAACAGAGCTGTTTTTCTTAGCAAAAATAAATAAATAATATTTAATAGTGTACTTAGATAATGTGGATATAATGGAAGAGACGCAGCTCTGGTTATCACTTTTCTTCTAGCTGGTCGGAAGGAATTAAAAGGAAAACGATAAACTGGTAAATTGAGCAGAAATCTACTTATTTTTTATCAAAAGATACTTTGCTGTGAGGGTGCGGTGATGACAAAGATTTTGAGAGCAGAACAGCATCAGTAGACGAACAGAACAACTTCCTCTTTACTTACCGCACTCCTCTGTTTCCTCAAATACAGATTTATGTTCAGTTATCACCATTTCCAATTCGCGAAGTAGCTTTGGAGCGTGGTATCTAACCACAGGCGGAGAGGATTCTTCAATTCTAGCTTCGCAGCTGTGGATCGCCGCTAGGGAAAGGGATGCTTTTGTCATTGGAAAATGATTTTTAAAGATCTGTAACTAAAATGACAATGGATTCGAGTTACAGATATCTCCAGACCTTTCAAGCGAGGCGCGTGCACGTATCTGAAGCAGTAATCTCCTTCCATAGATGAGGAAACATAAGGAAGCTACAAAATCTGACCTGAAGAAGAAAACTACCACCATCAACGACAAAATCTATAACCGCAGAAACAGTTGATAGGGCGGCGTAATGCCGTGGTTACTTCTAACAAGCGTTGCTATTTCTGTGCCTCGTAGGGCCTGGCAGTTCGGTCCTCAGTGGAAAGCTCACTCCCAAACGTGTCTGTCCTGTTGCGGAAGAAAGTCACGCCAAGGATGACGCAAGAATGAGATGAAATCATACTTTGGAAGTTTGCCAAACCAAGCTCCAGCGGCTTTATTTAAAGGTCAACATTTTGGATGAGTCCTGAGCGAAGCGCTATGACAGCTTCCGTAAAGATGTATTGTGAGAATGTTTTTTTTTTCCGATTAACGACGACAGAAACTTCTTTTGGATTCCGTGCGATGCAAATATACCCTCTCCTCTCTGCGCCCGCGCGTCTCTCTCTCTCTCTCTCCTCGCGTCTGTTGTGATCATTTTCCAATAGCGAAGCGTACTTAATGTATACGTTTTAGATGTCGCGCCATACTGGAACCACTGCATCTTTATTATTAATTATAGAAGAGTTCCAACTACCCCGTGTTTAGTGAATATACTGAAATCTGATGTCTCTTAAGGTTTTTGTGGATTCAATATTGATAGAATCAACTCTAAATTCTCCATTAAAAAAAAAAACAATTTATATGTTTAAAAGATAGGCAATTTAATTTTCTCAAACGAATTAACAAATGATATACTTATTAATTAAAGGATTTTTAAAGAAAAAAAATCGCAGTACTATAGTTAAACAGTATTTAGATGAGGTCGATGCGAGCTCTTTAAAAAGTTACATTTCATTTCTTCTAAATTTTTTGTTGGTATTGGTTTAGTGTTGAAAAAATTTGCTATCAGCAATTCGTTTATCCTTTCCACGCTAGAGAAAATCTCGTAAAACCAAAAAAGAAAAGAAGAAGAAGAAGGAAATACCACTAATTTTACAATTTTTTTTTTAATAGGGTCCATTTGTGAGCTAATAGTTATCTCTCTGTTGGTTAGTGTCTCACTCAGACTAGCGCTATTAGCAGATATTGTTAAAATATAAATCTCCGGTTTAAAATTCTGAACCTCTCTGTGTTAAGCGTTGTTTGTATACTTCACAGCCACGCGAACAATACAAATATACCTGCCGACTGTAGGTTGGAGAGACAAAAAGAACCAACTGCTTACACCATTGTTTGTTGTTGTTTTCTTTTAATGTGCCCTAAACGAAATAATTACTGAAAACAAGTTTTTATTCAAGCCTGGAACAAGTCTTCTATAATTTATAAATGGCTGTAAATGTTCAGATCGATGAATAATAAAGTCAACAGTTTCGACGCTGAGCAGCCGCTGATAATTCGATAAATTATTTACACTAGATGGCGTCAATAGGTGGGAAATGCCGGAAGCGGTTTCAGTGCCGCCCAGACGAGTCTAGGGCTGGACATGTTTGTTGACGGCTTCCTATGTTATTGCGATCCTGGAAACTGATTTTTTGTCTTAACAATCCTCCTCCGGTGCCCATCAGTACAGCAGCAAACCAGCCTCCACTTAAAAAAAAAAAACAATTGGTTAATTATCAAGACGTAAGTTTAAGGTCTCACCCCTGCTGACTGACGGAAAGGGAAAGACGCTGTTTATTTTTTAAAAAAAAAACAACTTTCTTTACTGATCTTCTTTTTCTTTTCGTTGCTTTTTTAATAAAAAAAGAAAAATTAATGATAATTTTCATTGAACTATCTCAACCAGTTTACGGGAAAATAACCGATCTTTTCATTAATTTTATAGGTTTCTAAACTTTGTGAGCGAAGATTCAAAATTAAACTCTATCAGTTCTTCTAAAACAATCGTCGATGCTCCTTTTCTTGTGGTGATTTTCTGGTAGTCAGTAATTTCTTACACCTGTATAAAATATTTGTGTACAAAGTGTAGACGAAACCATATTCAGATTTTTACCAATTCCTTGCCAATAACGGTTGTGGATTCAAGATATCCACCGCTTAGATCCTTCGAGCAACTTCTGCGTGAAATTTCAAAACCCCGGGGTCTTTATGTATAAATTTCTGCTGTCCTAATTTAAACAATACACAAACTCTATCCCTTTCGCCATTTAAACAATTCGGACCTTTACGTATATTCAGGTTTTATCACTGCTCAGTTGACCAGTTTAGCTTTCTGTACGCCACCTGGCGCCTACTTACTCCCCGTCATCTTTACCAAGCATGGCTGCATTTAGCTAAGATGGAGTTTTTGTACCCAACACAGTTGATCAGCTTGCCGCACCAATGCGACAGAAGCGAAACTACGTCCCTGCATCCGAGACACATTGTATACATTAGTCCGGCAGAATGGCAAATACATGAAAAGAATTGTGGGTTTTGTGTTAAATTGATAAGGGGCCTCTTAGATTTTTCAAGATGGCCGCCGCATTCAATAATATTCTATGAACTCGCAATAAACTCGTGCTGTGTTGCACTTTATATTTAATAAAAACTGTTTTTTTTTCTTGTTTTGGATAAACAATTAATCTTCCAAAATGAATAGTATACTCGTTATTGACGCTTCTTTAGCGTGTGATTGGAATTTATTTTGCACATAAAGTTACATAATTATTAATATAAAATTTTCAAGCATATAAAAGAAAATAGATCAAAGATATTCCTAATTCTTTTTAATACACTTTGATGTATACAGCTGTTACGTATAACGTATTTATGCAAAGTCATGTCGATGTTGTTTGTAAAATGTCCATCACACTGGACAACGCAGCACACTTCAGATCGCTTACAACGAACTTTCACTTTTCTTTGCGTCCTCCTTCCTGTTTAGCTGCTGACAGGATTTTGACGCTTCAGGGACAGTTTTCCAGAGGAGTTCTTATATTCTAAAAGATTATCTAGTTGAGTCAGGGTTAGGGTTAGTGCCTGGTGCCAGTCCTTTCTCGGATCTGTGTAGCTTGATACGCCACTCCCAGGGTGTTCGTGATGTGCCGTGGCTGCGGATGCTGGTATAAACACTTTAATGGAACTGGATTTTCGCCGAACAGCTCGATCATGCCCCAAAATAACGAAACGTTCTAGCACGTCGTGACTGTTATCCGAAACTACCTGCTTCTTTGATGATTGACACAAAAGCTGGTCTTACCTTATCACACATTTTCCATGTTTTCGATGCAAAATGCATACCACTTCCGGATGAAAGGGTCAAATCCGGTGAACGCAAGAAATACTGGTGGATATTTACTTTTCTGGTCTTGAAGACGTGAATATTTTACGCTCAACTGTCTGCTGGAAGTACTCACCAGTGTCGAATGTTGCCCATCTCTTTGGTAGAATACAGCAATGGCAAACACGAGAACATCTGTGTAAAGTGCCTTTAAAGAAGTTTTTAATGACTTTGTTGAACACAGCCTGCAGCATGCGTCAACAGTCTTTTTCATGCTCACTCTCGCGAACATAGAGATAGAGCACTGAGGTCTCTCTCTTTTTGACCTGGGACAAATTGTCCGCCGGTCGAAATCACCCTGTCTCCGCACTCTGTTTGAACGGACCTCTTATCAAAGAAGTTGGACAACTCCATTTTGTTTTGTCCACTCTAAAGAATGCCTCCGAAACAGGCAGTTTCATGTCTCCCTTAACACATCTGATATCCTTTATGTTTTCTTCATTTGTTGTTGCCTTCAAACAATCCGCTAAGTACTCGTCTAAGACAACACTCAATCTGCTGACGTTCTTCGGTTGGGCCCTTACAGATGCTGAAAACGCGCCGTTTTCATCATAAAAAAAAAAAAAACGCTGGCTGCTCCATGTCAACAATAGCAGCTCCGTAAGGAGCACTGCCTCAATGCTGAGGCTATTTCTTCGATATAAGCAGACTTCGCCCGTTGGAGGTAAACTAGAAAGAGTTAATTATTTTTGTCGTCAAAGAGTCAAACAGAGTTTTGGTTCACTCTTCAAGTCTGCTGGCGACAAAAATGCGATATTGCTCTTGCTTTTCCCTGTAGTTCTGACAGTTACCAAAACCTCGTTGTGATGGTGTAAATTACCCCCCAACCCTGCTTTTGGTAACTTTACCACTTCGTGGATTTCTCAAAAAGCATAGCTCTGGCTGTCTCATGTCCAGAGGCCGTCTATGGCAACAGTGCAGATGAATTCTCGGTGAAACCAGCAGCATCCCTGCCATCTCTTACAAATACGTTATCTGTTTCACGACCTTGCTCTAAGGAAATTGAGAAAAAATGCTTTCAGAAAATTGCGAACAACGAAACCATTTTCAGACTCGTTCGTCGGATGCATAATCGGAATAACCTTCATATCTCAGAGGCGTAGGCATAGTCTAGTTTTGGAAAACCATGGCAACAGCTTTTATCGAATGACTTCATTAACAGGTGAAAAACTTTCCTTTTTCAATGACTGGACAGAAGCAAAGCTGTCAGCTCAAACTCCTTTGCTGATGCTTAAACTAGAGTTATGCCACTTTGATGTTGCTATTACTTAATCTGTCGTGGTCAACGTAAGTGTTAAAGAGTGACCACAGGGTGAACTGCCAGGACTATTTGTTGTACGCCAGTAATTCCTAATTAAATGTATAGATGAGGTTATAGTAAACGTCACATATTTTAACCCTTCAATAGAAGGTTAAATCATATGACGTCGGTCGTCTCGCTGCGCCTTTAACTAGGAATTACTGGCATTGTAATAATAGCCCCATAACAGGTATCTCAGGTATCCGCTATGTAAAATATGATTTTTTTAATTAAATTTTTTTTATGAATCTTGTTTCAAATTATACATTAGAAACAGTTAAATGTTGTGGTTTTGTCACCGGCTGTTTGTTTGTTTTATATTTCTTGGCGACTGATTTGTAATTATTTATGTGATGATGATGACTTGCACCTGAAAAATTTGTGGAGATGTCAAACAAAGAATTTAATATTTTTGTGATTTAAATTAGATAATATATCTTTAAAAGATTATTGAGGATTAGGTTCGCCTCTCACTCTCCCACTGCAGTATTATTTCGCTGACGATGAAAGCAGATGCTAGTCCCCGTTGCATATATACACCGCATGCGATGAGTTGTTTGCTTATCTCGACTGACAACACGCAAGCGTGAGGGGCACGTGTTGACGATCTACGTTTGTTTGTGGCCAGGCTATTTGCTCACCTGACAGGTAGCACGATTTACCTGTGATTTATGGCTAGTTGGAGCCGCGCTAGGCTTCCTGAAGACTCGCCCCCAGCCGTTCGGGTCCGCACCGAGGCGGCGCACTTTTCCCGACGGCATGGCGACCGCATCGATTATCCTGTCTCGTTGCTAACGGCAGTCCTTCCTCCACCTGGACAGGTAAGAAGTTCGGTGCGCGGTCAAACCCAGGAAATCCTGATACTCTCCCGTCGAGAAAAAAAAAAACAACGAAAAATTGGATTTCTGTTGCCGTGGAGATCTGGTCAGGCAGGTAAACAAGGAACCTATTAGCGACGTGGAAAATTACTTATTTTAGTTGTTGTTTTTTTTTTTTTAAATTCTGTGATAGAAAAGTGTCTTCTTCCCCATTGACATTGTTATAAAAGACAAACAAAATATGTTCTGCTTGCTTCCGTACAGTTCCTGGAAACAAACGACTATTTTAGAAATGCATTTTTGAAATTAAAATGTCACTGTTACTGAAAGTGATGCAAAGCGCAGTAAAACAAATACAGATATTTAAAAAAAACAAAAACTTTTGTTCCACGTCAGTAAGGTGTCGCGGGGGTTTATCTACCGGTAGCCACGGAACAGTTAAAGTGGAAGAAGGCGAGTTTGAATCCCATTCGTCTCGGCTCGCTTTGACGTACCTTCCCGGAATATTTTTCTTTACCAGCCGATCACGTGGACTTTGTCTGGTTTCTTCTCACCTCTAAAATTAAAGAATTCCAATGGGGTTTTGCCTTGCTTAAGTCGGGAATGCCGAGCGTCTCGAGGTGCAAGATAAGCAACTCTTTCCAGCGGATACCAACAACATTATCATGTCTCTAAAGTAGAGAAGTAATTTCTTTTGTTCTTGGCTCATCATCGAATAACCTTTGCTGACAGCCATAACTGACGGATTGCCAATAAAATTTCAATGGCCTAAAATCTAACACGACCGGCCTTCTAACGTAAACTTAGTGTAACCTCTTTTGTCTAACTACGCGCGCGCTCGTACGGCTTCTCCCAGTCGAAAATACAAATTTGAAACTAAATTATGGTCTAAATTTATCTCTATTTATCAATCGGCACCCAGAATCAAGAACTTTTGCTTCCTGGTTTTATACTCTCAGTGTTTTCCAATCGAATTATTGTGTACCAGCTGTGAAAAGTTGCTATTCTATCTGTTTCCTTTGTTCTAGATGGTTAAAATTACACTTAAAGATCGTAAGCAACTAAATGAGCAAGTTTGGCAACATACTGTAATTTTGAGTTCTTGTTTTACTATTTATAGACGATTTACTGTCTGGCACTGGCGGCACAAGAATAGCTGACCGATCACTGCTTGTAATTTTCGTCTTTCCCGCTAATCAATGAATCATCAACCAACCAATCCTGTCAATGTTCTGAGCACACATCCATGTAATATAAAACAGTTTCCACTTTTTCAGTGATTGGGACTTTCTCCTAATTAAAGTTCTCTGGTAGCATGTACTTTTGTATAAGCTTGAGTAACATCTCAATGAAGATGGGCAGTTAGGGCAGATGCCCTTCACTGTATAATAAAAAAAAATTGAAACTCTAATTAATGTCTTGAAGCAGAGTGACAACTTTAAGCTGGCAGCCTTCCCAATAACAACACTGGAAAATGTGAGAAAACCTGAAGCCTTTGGTCTTTTTTTGGGAGAAGGTTAAGAGCAGAGCTGAAGAATTGGAAGTGAGTGACTCAGATCTATTTATTATCAAGCACTGGATTTGATATTGAATTGCATTAATTACCGGTTCAACCAACCAAAGTTACACGAATCTTCTCACAGCAGCCACAGAAGATTATGACCATGAGGCATTTATGACTTATATGGATCTGACATAATCTCGAGACTTCTCGAAACCCAGCTGAGTAACTTACAAGTTCAACAACACAGCTCTACACCATCAGTGAACAGTGAAATAGACTTTGTCGCCGCAATTGGACTATCGCAATTCAGTGTAATTTCGGTAATATTAAAACTGCCTTTAGTTAAGTCTGCCACCAGCGAAAGACCATTTACTGTTCTGAAAAGAATTAAAACATACATATCAAAACGGCGCAAAAATATTAAAAATCTCACTTAATATAGATTCACAGAGATAGAACAGGCAGACATGATTTAATAAAGGCAGCAAATTAGTTTGTGATTGGCCATCAGCAGTTCGTCTGCCTGTCTTTGTCCGATGCAGACAAGACCTAGGCTGAATGAAACAGAGGAGACTCCACATTAACTTTCTGTTTCGGTTCGATTGCGAAGTAACTTTGTGCATGAACATTTTTTTCTTATACTAATCAATATTTATTCATGAATGATTTTGCTAATATGTATCATCATAACAGACAACGTTTTCTCAGTAGAGCACTTATTCTTGACCCTGGGGCGCGGACTGACACTCCCAACTATCACAGCCATTGTACGGGCTGCGACAAGTCACCAGTTTATTGACCATATATGATATATGAAATATTTCATTGGAGAGTCTACAATTATGGACGCTATTTGCATGATCTTTTTTTTTTGTTTTAAAACCAGTTTTAGGTTTAAAAAAATAAGGAAATCGTCAGGTAGCTAGACTTTCGCTGACGGACAATTAAATCCACTCTTCGCTAATTTATTCGTCCGTTCTTGGCCGCAGTCGACTTTATGTGGAAATTATGCCGGTGTGCTGCTTCAAAATTGTATTGCGCGGATTAAATCCTAGGAAACCATTTATCTGATTGTTCGGTGACGGATGGAAGTGAGAAATGAGACATTTACGAATTACGAGCTTGGTAATTAGAACGGTAAGCCGGTCATATTCGCCAGGTGTTTATTCTCTCTCAACACCGTAATTTATTCAAAACGTTAATCGGTGAAACAGGAGATGAGTGGACTGAAATGGGAGCATGTATAAGGTGAATCGTGAACAGAATAGAAACAGAGCCACTTCTGCGATTTAAATGTGAACGGCTTGTGGCAAATACTCCTAGAAATATACCTAAAGAGTAACAACGGAAAGAAAACCCAAATTTATAATAATAATAATAATAATAATAATAATAATAATATATCTTGATACTAAAATATACTTTAATAGGTCATTAACTGACGGTACTGACTCCATGCTAAATTATTTACGTTTTTTTTCGCCTAGACGGCTGGTTATTATTAAGCACAAATGGGATTTTAAAATTCTTAATTGGTTCATGATTCGGAACGCACTACAGCGTATATAATTAATTGGTATGTTTAGTGCAGCTGAATAGGTACATTACGAAGCAGGATTTTACTGTACAGCTCTGGATCGTTTTATCTAGCCAACCGTAAATTAAAGTGCGCTTTGTCTCCACTGCAAGGCTAAACAACTGCCCTGAAAACCCGCTAGGTTATGGAATTCAATACACCGAGAGAAAGGGAGCCGAAGCTTTACGTAAACTATTCAACACGACTCACGACCTTTTTAGTTGTTTGCTTTTTATTTAATTATTATTTTAGAGTCATATTCGACAAATATACCAGCTACATTATTTCAGAGGTACCTTTCAGTTTATTTGGTAGATATCAGGGTTGCCGGACCTTCCCTCCAGCAGCTCGTGCCACTGGGTGACGTTCGAAAGTCCCTACTAGAAGCTTTCATTTCTGGATGTGGGAGGAAATGGGAAAGCCTGAAGGAAACTATGGCAGGAGGCCCGCCCGATCGGGATTCGAACTCAGACTCTTGACCAAAGCAATCCACTTTATTTTTAACTACACAAGCTTTTCATAAACGTGTAGGCGGAACAGCCTGTTTTTGGATGATGAAAAGCGACATAGATTTCTAAAAATTCGAATCTTAATTTAGTTGATATGATTGAAGTTATTATTCAATGATGAAATGAATACACTGGACCTTTGATGCACAACAATGGAGTTTGACAGAATTGTGAGCAGAATAAGTATCGGCAGGTCTTGTTACACATTATTAGCATCTATGACGCGATCACAAAGACTGAACTTCGAGTGATCACTTCTTACTTCTTTCTTCAAACACTTCACATTTCATGGCAACTGCCATCAAATTGAGAATTCTCCCAGTGCCATTCGAGTGCTTAATTTCAAACCAAGCTTGCACCGTCGATTTGAGGCACGATTCTAATCCTTACAATGCTGAAAGCGTATATGTCTGTCCGCTTTGACATTTATAGCCATCTGATACTGGAAGCAGATGTACCTCACGGTTTCAAAAAATTTCCCTCTCATGCGATAAGAGGGAGTATCCACACGTCTTTGAAAGCGTCGCAACTTCTTCGATCAAATTCCTAATTTCACATCTTGGTGGATAGTCGAAACTTCCCAGCCTGAAATTTAGTTAAGCACGAAAGGGTTAAGAAGTTTGTTTTTCTTTTGAAACACAGACGGACAGACCTAAGCTAATGTTTTCAGCTCTCCCCATGACGATTCATTTCTCAAAATTATTTTTTTAAGGCCAGCCCACTGAAATCCTCATTTGCTTAGTTCTCTCTCTCTCTCTCTCTCTCTCTCTCTCTCTCTCTCTCTCTCTCTCTCTCTCTCTCTCTATCGAGTTTTCATTCAGGTGGAACTTCGGTGACAGGTACGTGCAATCACTCTTTAAAATTTCTACGACCGCTGTGTGTAACCCAAGGTGTAAAGTTGCAGCCGTGTCGGACGAAATACGTGGTTATGCGGTGTCGCAGCCAGCTTCCGGATATTATGACCAAATATTTTCTCAGCTACACACTTTACGATCTTGTAAAGTATTCACTGGCGAAATAATTACTGAACCTGAAAAGTGGAAGAACCTTTACGCTTCTTCAAAGGAATAAGGATTGTGTAAAACTATTTGACAAGACTCAGTAAATGGTGGTAAGTGTGTGTTATATGTCCACATTAACTGACTGGAGTCGTGGCCACTTAGGAAGCTGATATGTTCAAAATGAACAAGTAAAGGGCCATTGAGATTTTGCCAATCACCGTTTTTGGTATCTTAAAGGAATCGTATTCGTATATTTGTCATTAGTTTCTCATCTGAACTATACTTTGAAAAATATATATATATATATAGTTTTCGTTGCCACGCGGTTGCATTTAATAATCAGACACAGCGATCGACATTATCCGGTCTGATCTTGTTGTCGTCCTTGAAACTGCTGCTATTCCCTCTCCCCATTTTCCATCTTTTCTTTGATACGTCTTTCGTCGGGACAGGTCTGAGAAGACATTTCCTGTCACCTGAACGCAAAATGATAGAAATTTACGAGCACTGTTTGTTTGTTATTTCTTTTTTACTGCGCCGTCTAAATCTGCCTCAATAATTAATTGAGAAAAGAAATTCTCAGAAACCTTTCGAGTGCCATATCTTTGTAAATGCAAGAGACGTCAGAATGAAACTCTGCCACACTCGGCGATGGTATTTCAGCACTTCGACGCTTTCTGGTGTTATTATTTTTTCTCCCTTCTCGTTCTACATCAGCGTAACCATATTTACCGATGGAGAGGTTTATTCCCGTGCACCGCCCTGAACCTTGCGGTCGGTATTTGTTCAGATCTAACCCTGACAGCTGTCGTTTGTCCTCGTGAAGATGCTTTTGTTGGATTTGTTTTTTATTGTTGTGTTTTTTTCAGCATCGCCCTTTATTCATGCAAATTTTTTTTAAAAAAGAGAGACACTTTCAGTCTGGTAAAATCTTAGCTGCCTCTGGGCTGTATGGCACGCGAGCTGTCTGTGATGCATACGCCGCCGACCCTGTACACGAGGCGGAAGTCTCGTAATCAATCAATAATATCCACGCTTTTTTATTATCGTTTACCATCTTTTAATAATCTAAGTAGTCTGGTTACCCCCCATCCCTTATGTGTGAAAGAATTTCATTTAATATAGATCGGGATATATTTCCGCTATTTCTATTCTTCGCTGTGCACTGAGCCGTGTGGTTTGACTAGACACAACAGCTGGTATGCGGCCGAAGCGGTGCAGCGAAGCGTGGACAACATTACTGTTCGGCTCTATACCCCGACGAAGGCACACCAGGTATGGTTACGAGCACATGTCGGTGAATTGAACTTGTACGGGTAATAATGACGCATTGTTGTATCCGAGGAAATGTGACACCGACCGGAAGTCCAGAAAAAATGAAACGCCACACGCGCTAGCTATTTAAGGTCATGCACTTCTTAAACCCATGTAGAAGCTTTTTCATTCCCTCTTCTTTAAGTCCCCATCGACAATGAAAAAAAGGTGTTTTGATGTTTTGTATTACTCTACCGTGCTTTTATCTCGGTACATAAGCGGCCTCTGTCCGGCTGTTAAAACACAGTTTTTAACTGGCGTTTCCTTTAGATCGGTTACTTCCACTTTAAAATGTTTAAATTTTTTTTTGGAAAATTAAGGTATAAATAAGAATATTTACTGTTTCTTCAAGTCTAAATTTTAAGTGTTCTGTTTCCATTATTTTTACCTTCTGTTTCTCGAAGACATTAAGCAGTTTTTTTTTGTTTTTTTTTTTGTTGTAAACTCCGATCTCTACAAGGGATATAACCTCTCTTCATGGGAGACAACTTTGGTGACGGACCGTAGTACTGCGGCTATGCGCAGGAGAGCAGTCTGTGACACAAAAGGCCCGCCGGTTTCTACGTCGGATGGGAAATCCCTACTAGAGCTCTTCATTTTATAGATTTGGCAAGAAACCGGAGTACCCAGAAGAAACCCACGAGGCCTGCTAGTGAAGAAACTCTACCAAGGTAGCACGCCGATTCCGAGCAAGAGTGAACTCGGGACCTCAGCTATGGCACTTCAGTAGACTAATCCCTGGACCATTGGCCAGCCGGTACAGGTAATGAAGATAGGGAAAGAATAATTAGTGTGATGTTAAGTTAAGGGTAATCAAAACTAAAATTAAACAACATCGGCATTACATTGTACAAATGAATGTAATCTTCATAGGAAGACATACTGGCAAATGTGAACCCGGTCAGGTTTATTTCAGAATTAAAGCATCATCATAATTGCCTTCATCTGACGATCTCAGTACGCCTTTGTTGGTACAACCTTGAAAGTGGCGTTTTAACCGGCAAGATCGACTCGTCCTTCCACAAGCCCCAGTTCTGTTCTTCCACCAGTTCTATATTGCGGCCCATAGCATGTCACTTACGTCCACCTACTTGACCGTGGCTGAACACGTGAAAGATCTGCTACCCGGAGTCGTCACAGAAGAGTATACGCCGTCATTACAAGAGAGTCTTGTCAGACACTTTCTCCGACCAGACTTTTCGAAGCATCTTATTCTTAGTGTGATGCACTCTCTGTGATCAGATCGGTGGAGAGGACGACGGACCGCACTTTGATGTCGTTTCTGCCGCATGGGCGTTATCAGGAAAAGAAATTCCGACACTGAGTGTGAATGCGGCGAATAATGGCAGAATTGCACAGTTTATGATATCAGTATTTCAATAAAAGGAATACATAAATGGCACGTTATAAACAGAACAGGTAGGTGTGTGAAAATTGCAGTAGTTGGTATAATTACAGATAAAATCAACACCATTACCACACACACACACACACACACAAATTATTTTGTGGTAATATAACAAATTTGTACAATGAATATTTAAATTTTCCCTTTTGAGTGGGCCATGATTTTACTATCACTATTTGTGGTTTAATTTTCTTACATTATTTTCTTAAATGGCAATTGAGGGATTTCTTCTGATATTTTATACAAATTCTACTTTTGTGGAAAGGTTTTTAAAAAAAGAGTCCATAATTCCGCGTGGTTTTTATTTCCACGGACAGACGCGATTCTCATTAACGATGTGGGAGGAGGGTCACTGCTACCACCCGCTTCTCTCTGGGAAAAAATTCCCTTCCAAGAAATAGAGATATCCATTCAATTATGATAAATATTCAGAAACATTACAGGCTCGAAATAGGGAAGGAAAAAAAGATTTAAACAGATGTTCGAATAGTAATAGACTCCAAAGGACATAAAACTATTTTATATGAGAAATCTTTATGGAATTCGTATAAAATCCCCATCAAGCCATAGATTTAATATTGGACCATGAAGGTTAAATCCCTTGATCGGAATTAATACCCTTTTATGCCGCTAGTAATCTTCGGATGGGTGAAAGCAGCGATGGCGCTAATTGTCCGCTTGACGATTTTCTGTGCCAAATAATTTGACTTTTTCTCTGTTTAAATGAAAGAGAAACACTAGATTGACAAATTTACAAAAGAATAATAAAAAAGAGAGAAAAGAAAGGAAACGACAACAAATGAAAAGATTATATAGAAGACATGAGAGGAGTATGTGAAATATTCTCATGTCACCAACGACCTGCAACAATCTATTGTGATGCCTGGGAAAATTAGATACGAGGTTATTGATTATCAGTGCACGCCGAATTGGTGGCTAAAGAAATGTAACTGGCGACATCTGGTGACTTAGAAAGGTACGTCATATTGCGAGTCTCTGGTAACGGAAAGAATTTTCCGCTTCACTTCATTTACAAACATACTTATTTGTTTTGGACGCCTGTTCGTCGTAGAAAAGCTGTTGATTTTTCTTTTTCTTTTTTCAATCACTCTTTTACCGGTTACGGCCTAAATGCAAACAAATTTCAGAGGAATTTCGAGGACCGAACAACAAAAAAAAGAGAATAATATGGAGTCAATTTTCGTGTTTACCTCTCGGAAAGGGGCCCACGAAGCTGTTGTTTTTTTTGAATACTGGCCCTAAAATAATTGAAAGGAAACTTTAGGTAAACGATAAATTTATGGTTACTGACAAGGGGTGGGGAGTCGTTCAGTTTATGTGAGCCCTTGTCCTTTCAGGCCATCTATTCAATGCATTATTTTAGCGTGTTGACTGTACCACGCTGAACAACTGTACTTCGCAGGTTTCCATTTATTTGTTCACCGGTCTCTTACCAACACCTCCCTGATGTCCCAGTTCGCTGTAGCCATTACCTCCCTTATCCTGAAAGTCCTGAAATAACACAAGTTTTGGAATTTTACTTGTTCTTTACCTTTTTTAGAATTTCTAAACACATTAATTACGTAGACCCTGAAACGCATACTCGAAACGAGGTATTAATGAAGCTTTAAATAAAAACGAAGGATTTTCAGGATGCCCTTACGCCGTAATGACTGTAAATTCAGATGAACTTCAAAATTAAAGTTGATCTACTAAAATGTGGTGTAAAAAATTAATGAAAAAATATATATATAACGACTCACATTTTTGATACCACCCGGTAGAGGTCTCGGGTTGCTTTATAAATTACAATTGCACTATCCTTAGTATCTCGTGATCATTGGCAAATCGACCTCGAAGAGCATCATCGGTTGGAGCGAGATCCGAACCAGACGTTCAAAGTGCAGTCTGTTCGCGTCCATGGTGCCCGAACAGGACGTGTGGGATGCTCCGATATGCGGCGCTGTTGGCGGGGCACTGGTCGATTTTCATCCGCTACTAATGTTTCGGTCAGTTTAAAATCTTCCCACCGAATCGTTATATATTTCCTTGCACCAACATTCTCCGGGGGATTTCAGTCGGCAGAACACCTTAGACCTGCAGTAAACGAATTATAAATCGCGCCGCTTCTTCTTCGTGGGTGGTGGTGGTGGTAGTGCGAAATGAAAACGGTGCCGCCATGTTGTTTACTCGCTCACTAGCGCCACGAACGCACAACGCGTGAACTACAAGACGCCTTCAAGTTCTCGTTTCTCAACGTCGTTTAGCGTCTATTACTCGGGCGCGCGCGCGTGGAATGTGCTAATGTTAAATAGTGTCTTCACTTTCTGAAACATCATACATATCCAGGTATATCCTATAAATACACAAATATCGCGGTTAAATCGACTTTCACAGACCAAAAAGAAACCAAAGCAAATCAGGGTGAAACAACAAATAAAAGAGAAACAGAATTCTGTGAATGAAAGTTAAGTTTTCGGGAACAGACTGTGTCTAGTTTTCCGGCTAATTTCGTCTAACGACTTGGATTTTATTTTCTTTAATCTGAAAAAAAAAAATCGTTTTTAGAAAAATTTATTGCACAGAAACGATTCGATACTTGTAAAATTGGATCCGTGAGCTTGGAATATGGTCCAATAGAAGCCAGTGTCAAAATTTAGAATTATTGGTTATAAATGGGAAAAGATACTATGCGCTTTAATTAAATGTAATATGACGATAATACATCGCACAAGAGGAAAACTCTTTCCACATCTCTCTCTCTCTCTCTCTATCTCTCTCATACACACACACACACACACACTCACTCACTCACTTGTCTGCACTGTAAATACTGTGGGAATGAAACGATTTGAAGCTGTAGCTCCTTTAAACTGCGGCTCTTGAAGCAAAACTTCGTGTGATAAATCTCTTGCCCGAGAACTGCTTCCCTTTACGATATGAGGCTTAAATCGAAATGCCCAAAATCATTGATGTTTTCTGGCAGCCAAGATGGCTGAAAGTCGAATTTAAAGCCAAGTTAAAGGGAAAACATTTACGATGTCATATTTTAACGATCTGCTTCGATTGAAGACTCATTTACAACAGAGTACAATCAATAATTGATATTGTAATTAGTTTTCTTTACTCCAGAGCTTCGTAAATAAATTTAAGAAGTATCAGGCGTTTATTTAGTATTTTTGTTTAGCGTTGAGTTTGTTTAATGGAATTTATTAAAAATGTATTCATTTCGTTGGTTTCTGTCTTTAGCAACGTCGTATTGGACATTCCGTAACACCATAAATACCGCTAAAAGCCCGTTTACGGTGCAGCATCTCTAAGATGTACAAAACGAGCATCGCCGGTCAATTACTGAATGGATGATGCAACTTTAGGCCAGTTTTGAGGTGTACAAAATGAGTGTACTTCACTTATAGACATGCTTAGCTAAACAACCTTTATATCTACACTGTTACACAATTACCCGTTCTATTGTTATAAGCCGCAATCATATTTAACCCTTTATGTACGGTTTTTATCTTACCTAAACCGTCTAGGTTCGGCTTAGAAGCACTAGTATTTATGTTAAATTGGCTGTATGCTTTTAAAACGCGTGGGGTTAAAGTCACTAGGATTTGTCATTACAAAAGGTTATATTAATATGAAAGGTGCCAGCCTCTATGACTCAACCTGGAGCCGAATAATACAAATTTGAAGGGTAGTGGGGTACAAAGACACTCCAGGTGGCATATAGAGGGTTAAGTTGAGAGACACAGTACTTGACATGGTTTGCGTGTTTTTTCCGCTACAATATATTTATTTGCAGTCATCAGTCAGTCTTTATTGCTGGGTTGTTGCCTGACTCCTATTGCTGGAGAGAGCGAGTGAGTGCGCGCGTTGGTATTGGATTGAATTATTTTATTGAAACTACAAGTTCTGGCTTACAAAATTTGATGGTTCTATGTTGAGAGAGTCTAAGAGGCGCTATTATAAGGTAAATCTAAATAAGATGGGCAGGCTGTACGCAGTTTGAAGAATGTCTTGCTGTAATGTCCCTAAATCAAACACGTAGAATTTGTTTATTTTAAACAAAAGATTTATTTTATGTGTATACAAAGTTCATTATTCAGTAAAAGTCCATTTCTCCTTAGCTGGTTTGATTAGGGGATGTCTTATCTTTCGTACACAAAAATGATAAAGACAAATGATTGTTTTAAATAAATCGTCTTTCTATTATCTTCCGTCTTTTCTTCGTAATCTTCTAGTACGTGGATGAATTGTGGCTGATAAAGGGAGAGAAGACACCCTGATATAACTACCGAACACGCTCCTCCTAGGGAGTAGCTATTATGGTAGCGTCAGGATCCATGACAAGCACCTGCCACTTCTTCCTCCGCTAATAAGACCTTAGTAAGTTCTATATATGTTGCTTGTTATTAAATGATAACTATTTGTCCGTTTAAAAAAAGAAAGGAAATAACACCATGGATTTTTTTCCCATTGTTTGAAATTCCAAACAAGATGCTCCGAAATCTGGCTCCATGATCAGTCGAAATTAAACATCAGCACAGTTTTCTTTAAAATGTTCGTACATCACAGCAAACGTATCGTCTGATATCTACGTCATCGAAAGTTGATTTGTTTGTTTTTTTGTAGCAGTGGCGGACGTCATTCAGTCGAGTTCTGGCTCGTGACAGCTTTCGTAGTGTTGCATTGTGGGACTTTTTTCTTTGCTCATTAGAGGATAGAAAGCTACTTTTGGGTTTAGCACTCACCCACTTTGCCACATCAGAAAGTCGGTTTCAAATATTTCAGAATAACGCTTAGAATGTAGAAAAGACAGTTGACTCACAAACAAAACGAAAGGTAACCTTGCCTTCCCACGATTTATCGTGTCAGCTGATATTCCTCGAAACTGGAGCATGGCTGCGGTATGTAACTCCAGCGGACCACGTGAACAGAGTACCAGGTAGATTTCTGGAACAACCCTCATCGCGGGGTCCATGTACCGATCAGATAGATCAGAGGAGATGAAATAATTATACGGTGATTTTGCAACAAGAAGAAAGCTATTATTTGCTTATAGTAGAATTTAAAAAAAAAAAAACACAACAGATTCTGTAACGTTTTCACTAAAAATAATAAATTAGTTTCAGTTTAATACTCGTGTTAAGATATGAGACAGACTCACTTTTGTTCCTTATGTAGGGATTAGAAATTGATGTATTGTCAAGCAGATGTTTGCGGAAGTACTTCTAAACTGCGAACTTATTTATTATTTATTTATTCAGGAGTTTATTTCCCGTTTTTGTTGTTTTATGCTCGTCTTAATTTTCTAAATCAATTAAACATCGCACGATCATAACGGATAAGCATCGCAATAGACAGATTCCAAATTCACACGTATGGTGGCGATGAATACCGGAAACCATTTTCGGAAAGTAAAGGGGGAAGTTCGGATATTTACCTCCCCCTACTATCATCATATTATTGGAAACCGAACTAACAATGGATCCACTGTTTCCGCAATTTCTCTCCCCATCGCCATCACCAAGACTTATACTCAGTTCCGAGAAGGGGCCGTTTTGTTGTGTTAATGATAGATTTTGCGGCTGACGTTTGTTTTTTTTTTTTGTTTTTTATTTTGGGGGGAATTGTTCAAATAAATTACTTGAACTGCCATTCAACCCGTGACGTCTCTGTTTCCCGGTGGCGCAGGGAGCTAAACTTTTCATTAAAAAAAAAAAACCCAACCTTACACGAAAAACTTGGCAGCTGTTGCCAGCTCGTACAACACAAATATAAAAATCCACTGTTGAAGAAAAATAATGGTGCAATTCTACATTAGTTATTACTGATTTTAACTTGAATACGGTCTTCACAAAGCCGCCGGAGCAATTCTGACTGAAAATTGTTCAAATAATAGCGCGCTTCAGTTGTTTTTTTTAAAAAAGAACTATCTGTTTCTTTAACCCCGACCTTATGCAGCGTTCGACTGAGTCACAGCCAGGCAGCCGTCAACAGACTCCACGATATAGAGGCTGTCGTTAAAAGAAAAGCCATCAGCTGAAATAACTATCGTAAAGATCTGAAAATCTACTTCCACGGGTATTTAGGTGGAATTCATCATAAATCTCGTGCAAATATCACGTAAAGACAGATTTTTTTCCTTCTTTAAACAAGAAGATTTGATTTTTCACCTATTGTAAAACGTCACAAGTAGCATCATTCTAAATTATCATGAGCGGTTGTTGTATATTGTGCATCTCTTTATATTCTGTACAAAACCTATTGCGATTTACGAACACACGATATACATGTTTATACATTTATTTATTAGCAGTTTTCTCTAGCTGTCAGATTTTTTAATTTATCGTTAAAATGATTGTCGTTTCTATCCTTTCTTCTAGACCCACCTGTCTCTTGGCCCGGCTAGTGCAGGCAGCTGTGATAGCGACGAGGCTCCACCGTCCAATGTTTTGCCAACTATTTGAAGTGTTCGCTGTTGTCCCGCCCCTAAACCAGGTCAAGAGGGGTCAGTGTGGAGTTCGTGACCCGGCGCTAACTTCGAAGGGCCCCCCGCAGGCGTCCATTGGCCCCGGCACGCGCGTCGTTAATTAAACGAAAAACGAAGGGAGGGGCGGAAACAGAAAAAGTGGGGAGGAGAAGAAAATGGGGCCAATAGGTTCGTCTGTCCACAGAACGTACTTTGCTGTACCTCACAAGAATAAACATTTGCTTTAAGCGGTTAATAAAATTGTGAATGTGAGGTTGCGTCATCAAAGCAGTTATCAGTCAGAGAAAGCATTCGAGGAAAATTGCATCTATATAGAGTTTTAGGGATTCATTTCTGCATCATTTAAAATTATTACTCTTACAGCTTTGAATAGAGTCTTTTGTTTTGTTTCATCTTAAGCAGTTAAATGGGGATTAAACAAGGAACCCCAACAACACTATTTAATAGCCCTTATTAGCAGTCCACTGTTCGAGAAACGAACAAAAACCCACCTTTATTTTACGTTTTAACTGTACACTTAACAAAAAATCATGCATATTGGATTATTTTAATTCTGCGTAAAAATACTTGCTTCCCTTTGGAGTCTGGTGACTGCAGAAAGGGGTCGTGCGGACGGACAGCTGATGGATATATCGCTGGAGTTTATTGAGGACATCGTTCCCCTGGTGGGACAAGAGCTGCACGAGCGGACCTTCATTCAGGGTTCACGCCTGCCACAACTAACTACGACCGTCTTGTCATCGCCGGTGCACATCAAAAGCACTTACACCTAAAATATTTCTGAAGAAATATAGATGCGATGGAGTTTGACAGTAGTTACATACCTGGCTATATTCCGAAAGTTAAATAGAAAATCAAATACAAACTAACAGATTATTTACAAAATCAGCTGTCGGTGGAAAGAAATCATCTTTTCTCTTTCATTACAATTTTAAAGAAATCGCACTCGCTTTGTCTACCATCGCTCTCCTTTCCTCGTTTGAGAGAAGGAAAAAATGGAGTTATTTTGTACTCGAAGCTGGTTCCTCGCCCAATCTGTTTTTGATGTCATTTAAACCATCGCGTACTCAATTCCAGGAAGTATCGAAACAAACGCTCGTTTTGCTTACGTGTTAATCTAGAAAAGTAGTTCCAACCTCAAAAATATATTTGTATCCAATTTAAATGCAAAATTATGAACAGCACCCTGGCGTGCGCTGAGTCGCAGAGCTAAGCACAAAGCTTTAAAGAAAAACAACAACAATGCTGTACAAACATTTCTGAGCTTAGAAGTAGCAGATCCAGTCGTTGGTCTGAGTAGAAATATCTTTTATTTCTCATTTTTATTGGGTGAGAATAGAACAGATTACTATAGAATCCAACTTAAGTTTGGAAAATTGCAAGTGGCACTAAAATAAATTTAAAGTTTTACAAATAGCAGCTGAATGATGAGTGCAAACATTGATTGGGAAGTTTCTTCCGACCGGCTGCCCGTCAGTTAGTTTGTTGATTCAGCGGCTTTTGCTTTGTACCTCTCCTCCTTACACGGTGGTGTTGATTAACACCTGCCATATCTAAGTCTCGTGGACCTCGGAACGCCTGCCTGGCAAAGATTTGTTGGCGAACCCTCCACAACACGTAGGTTTATTTTTATTGAATTATGCTTAGTTCCGATTTGCGTTTTGTCTGTTTATCATCATTCCTAACCCCTCTATATTCTTTTAGAAAATCTGTTTATAATGATTATTATAATAAAAATTAATATGCGTAACACGTTAGGGTTATCTGGACTGGCCGCATTTGTGCGCTTCATCATCACTGACACAGATTCCTGGTTGGTCTCGATGATCTTGCATAGAAATTAGAAGGGACAAAGGTTTCATTGAACGCTAACGTTCGACGGAGAGAAAATGGACGGGTCGGATGTTAGCTTCGTATGAATCTCTCACATGAGTGAATATTGTTTGATTTTTATTTGAAATGTGACCAGTGAGTCAAGACCAGCAACTTTTTCAAGATGATTGTCTTTTATCTTAAACACTGTTCGAAATCTTAAAAAATTAAAAGAAAAAAGAATCTTTTTAATAATTTATTGATGTTTATTAACTTGGATACATGCGAAAATTCGTAATGAGATACAATTTCTGCTTGGTTCAGCATGCATAGTTTTAGGTTCTCTTTCCAATGACCATCTCCAATTTTAGACAGTTGCATTCTCAGAGTCATATTAACAAAAGTAATGACACAATCTTTATAAATGTATAAGGAATGTTTGACTAATCTGAAAACGAAAAGTAATTAAGCACTGGCCAAAAGATACTACATTTTATATTTTCTTGTCAAAAAGGGATTAGTTATTTACATTTTTTTTTTGTATGTTAACCCATCAGTCAATTTCGTTCCCCAGCATTTCGCCTTGACAGCTTAGAAACATACCTTTCCCCAAAAGCATTATTTCACTCTGGTAATTTTTCCGGTTAGCAACCCGACTGTTTTCCCCCTTCCCCAATCAAGAAAGCCTGTTCCAATATGGTGTCTTTCTTACCTTCGGTTGTGACGTTAGGAACCACCACATATTGAGGGACGTGATGCTGAGTCACAGTACTCGTATCATCATGAAACTCAAAGTCGTAGTGAAAGAAAGCAACAGGAATAACGAGGACAGTTGAGCTAAAAATAACAATGGAGATATCGGCATTAAAACAGCAATGCAATCACAAGATTAAAATGTAAAATGACGGAAACAATGAACGACAACAAGCTGCAACGGGTAGCAACAAAATCAACAACAAGATAATTCACGAGCAGCTTCTAAATCAACAACAATAAGCAAATTAACTTTACGGTAAAAACGTGCGAGGTTACAAGAATATCATTAATATTTTTCTTAATTGTTTTTTCTTTCATTTATTAAAAAAAAGAATTAATATATTAAAATTAATTTTAACGAACCACACAGTAAGAGGGATTGCGGCTCCGTGTTTTTTCTCTCCCCTTTCCACTGTTCACCTTCCCGAGTGGAGTTTATCTCGAAGAATGAAACATTTTTTCTTGCACACAATCTAAAAAAAAAAATTTCGAAACTTAACATTTAAAAAACTCCGTATTTCACTAAAATCTTTTAAAAGAATACACGTAATATTTCTAATATATGTGTAAACAGAATCTTGACTAAACAGAATGATGTTTTGTTCAGAAAGTACCGAAGACTTGCTTCGTGGCATTTCCAAACTACATAGGAAACCGAAACATCTGCTAACACAGGTGAAATCACGTCACAGTCGAAGCCGTCTCTCTTCCTGCCGCGATGAATTCTGGGATTTTTGCCCTTTTGTGTCTTGTCAGTTTCATTTATTTATATGATATAGTGTGGGTCCCATAAGTAAACGATTTTTTTTTTCACAGCGTAAGTTGAATTTTTTTTTCTTAATAAAACTAATTTACTTTTCACACACACACACACATATATATAATTGTTCTAAGTTGGGACTACACAGCCATTCTGTCTAACGGAGACGCAGTCCTAGCTTCGTCAAATAAATGAAACAGAGACAAGACGGCCCTTTCCTCGAAGAATACAATTTCATTTAAATAAAAGATCCGAAAGCCCTTATGCACTCGACCACCACTAGCTCCCACCCCGGGGACCTGCCGGGGCCGGACCGGGTGATCGTCCATTGTTTTGCTGTCTCGGAACAGTGGCAAAACCGGAAACACGGAAAGACATTTTTCAATTTCTTTCTTTCTTTCAATCCGAACAAGAGATGGCGCTGGGTCTCCGTTGTATGGCTGAAACAAGAACAAGAACAACAACAAAAATCGCCTTGAAGTCTGACCGGAGAACACCTGCGCGAGAAAGCGAGCGCGCGCGCGCACGCGCCCCATCACGAATCGCTCCGGGGAAAATCGTGTCTCGCACAACGGCCATCGACCGCCACCCATCGCCATTGTTCGCTCGGGCAGATTTACTTCCACATTCACCCCCCAACTCGTGATGGCCTCCCCGCGCGGCGGCTGTCCGGACCTGATCTGCCTCTCAATAGGCGTCTGGAGAAAACAATTTCGGAAAGTTAATATTTATTTATTTATTACTCTCCCTAAATGCGAGTAAACATTGATTGAACGATAGCTATGCGGGAGCAGAGATAGGGAAATGAAAAGTTTAAAAATTAAGTAAATAAAATCCAGGTTTTGCTTTCAGAAATTCACTGGCATCCGTCGTAAACGTGGATGAGTGTGGTGATCACCACGTACAGAAAGAAACCGCCAGGTGAGTAAGCGAGATAAGCTGGAGATCCCCTCCCCGCAGAACATGTTATTTTAAACATTATCCATTCAGTGATTTTCTCAAAAATTTAATCTCAGCCAAGTGTAAAATGCCATGTGTTTATTAAGTAGAAAACTTTTAGCACGGACAGGTAATAATTTTTCTCTCATTTATTTGTCTCCACTGTGCTGTTTCTCGTACTCCCAAGTATCCTTTTTAGTCCCTCCCATTACCTTTTCTGGCGGCCCGCATTGAAAACAGAAGCCATTCAAACTCATCTTGGTGATAATGGAGCTTAGGTTTCCATAGATTTTCGGGTTTTTCTCTGAAGCGAGTCTTGTTCCTTCTGACAAGAATAAATGCCCTTTCTTCTTTGCTGAGGTTCTGGAATTTTGGATATCCATTGACTTTGAAATCTCCTAAATAACCCAAGATTACATCCATATGCAGACTAGTAACTTGGCAGTGCTCGTCCACTCGTACATTTGCAGCTCGCATGACTTCCTCGGTCAAATCCGAGTGTGTCATTAGCTGGTAATCAATCAAATTACCATACAAAAGCTCATTCTCGCTCACACCGAACCGGAGCATGTGAAAATATGTGGAATGAGAAATATTCTTTTTCTCAACTTTCCTGCAGTTCTGCCTTCACATCACTACCATCACCATTAAAAAAATATTATTAGAATCAGTTATCCACTTGGAATATCCAAATAAAAGGTACACCCACCTTTGAACAAAAAAATTGTGACTTAATAAATCCGCCTTTTCACGAGGATCTGTCCCAGTTATATCGTGAATTCTTCAAGGTTCATTGTAAAACGAAAGGTTCTTGTGCGTTTATGTTAGAACTCCAACATGGAATTGGCCTGCAACTTCATGGAACATCTGGACTTGACCCTCGGATGTTACACTGTCTCCGAGATGTTCAGTTTTATTCATATAGTAATGCCGAGAAAGAGATGGTGATTCGCTCTCTGGTTTTGAGATGTAAAGAAACAAATTCCCCGTGTTGTTCTTCAGACAAACTTCAAATTGATAAACTTTCGAAAACTGGGTGAGACTCGTTTTTTTTTTTTTTTTTCGCATACATCCCATGAACCTTCATAGACAAGATAAATACATCAATCTGATTTCTATAATAGCCGGTCAAAATGCGTAAAAGTAGAAAGCATATATATATATATATATCCGTCAATGAATCTTGAAATTACTTTTTGTCTCAAAATCTTGCTCGGCAGGGTTCTACTGTTTCAGTACGTAGTTCCACTGCGCCTTCCGAACTAAGTCGCCTGGTTCTTTAAGGCAACTCAATCCAGTAGAAATGTCGACAAGTTGCCAACACTGTATTAGACTTTGTTTTTAAACCCCTGACTTGCACAAGAAGCTGTATTGCGCAAAATATAACAGGCAGATGTACTCTGGTCTTAATCTGTGCGGTACAAGATTGACAGACGTATTGTCCACGCCTCCACAGTTATTCAAGGAATTTTATGTTAATCCAGTACTTTATCTTCTCACAAATAGGTTAACATTGATGAATTTGATGATCATATATTCAAGAATCGACCTGTGATTTTATAAGTGTTGACATTAAACAAACCGTACTGGAAGTTGATTAATCTTCTTTCAATTGTGGACCAGTTGAATCATTTCTTGTAGTTTGTTTTCACGTGAGCTGAAGGATAATGCTTGGCAACACCACTATCAGTGGTCACCTGTCTCACCAATGGAACAAAATGGTCAAGCACTAACGGATATGTTTTACAGCGAAAGTTGGAGCCACTTAAGCCAGTGGATGAGAGAGTGGGGAAAGCTGGGTCACGCGGGCGAACCAGCCTTAACATTACGTATCCACCTCATTCTTCAAATATCGTTTAGAGGCCAGCAGACTTCGAATTTGTAGTGAAGATGTACAGCATGAATAGCCAGTTTTGACTATATTTCTAGCAGGAGTTATCCAAATAGCGAGAGCGCAAGTCGAATTCCAGATGCAGGAGACTTTGAACGTCCGCGCACGGTAGGGAGTTGTATTGCTGCCATTTCGTGTACTAAGAAATTTCTAATGAAATAGTTTAGATGCAGCACAGTATAACAGCCGTGTTCTTTATAACGCTGTCAAATCTTGTTCCTGTAATATAACAGAGTGCGATCTTGCACCGACTAAGCTATCATCAGAATCTAAGCAGCTTGAAAGGCGCTAACTGCTTGCATCGATGTATGTTATTGTACATCAGTCGTCTTTGTTTTATCTAAATATTTCTGATATATATTCGTCACACAAAAGAAGAAAATAAAAGAAACTGTTTTCAAGCATGTGATGTTTGTATAGTAAGTTACTCGCCTCGTTGGTCAGGACTTCCGACCTGATCTAAACTTTCCGTTAAGAAAATGACAATAGAAGTTAAATTAAATCAATGAGTAAAACCAAAATAGTTGACGGAAATTTGCAACATGGCAAGACATCGGTCAAAACACGATCAGGGTCAAATTGACATTGGCAGGAAAAGGGGCCCTGATATCAGTTGAGCCTAATACAAGCTTAGCATCGACTAAATCAGTCGATCCAGTAGTCGTTGATTGGGGTATTTGCGCCATTCTTCGACCAGAGCTAATTCAAGCTGATCGAGAATCTGCGACCGGACTTTGGGACCGCAAACATGCTTCCCTAGGATGTTGTCAAAGCATCCAATCGAGTTTAAGCGTGGAGATCGTGCCAGCTATATATCATGCCAGTGTTGTCGTGGACATTAAGTGCAACAGTGACATGTACACGGTGCGGACGGGCGTTATTACCCAAAAAGATAACGTTGGGATCTTGCCGTTGGGCCAAATGAACAACTAAAATTGTAATGATCTCATCTTTGTATCTGAGATTAGTCATGGAATCCCCTCCTAATGATAGAAAAAATCTGTCCTTCGACTAATGTATTTGTCAGTCTACACGGCCAGGATTCCCTATTATATCGATCACGCAATGCATAGGCTCCGATAGCAAATCGCTCTCGTAGCCATTTCTAAAACTTGGATTGGTGGGAATCCTATTGTAGCCGAGGACCATTTTTTTTTCACATAAATTTCCAGCGTTATTTGCAAATGCTGCCCTTAAATATGGTTTTGCATATATTTAGATTGTTTTCCAATGTATATAGAAATACAGTTCAGACATGAAAAGCTGAATTTGTTTTTGGTTGAATGGTTTAGTAGAACAACAGTTCAGAAATGTCAGTGATATCCGAGTAGACTCCCTTTGGCTTTCATAGCAAAGTTTGGCCAAAAGTAGGTTAGCGAGTTTATGAACAGCGGGCCTCGGTCTCTCTATCTCGCGGCTGACTCTACCATGTAGTGTTTAAAATATCCAGAAGCTGAAGCGCCATTTTAGAATGACAAAACCGGTAATCTTTTCAAAATCAGTGATAGGGTTCATGGGAGACTTACTGACGAGGAACTATTACTTGTCAGTTACAGACAGGCTACTATTCTTTATTATTTACCCTGGAAAGAGATTTTCAACTTACGTCTGCTGAAATGTCTTTTAAATAGCATTAAATCAACAATCATTTTACCGATGTTACATTCATCTCTAGTCTGCAATCAATTCATTACAAGTTTCCATTTAAAAACAAAACTGGTACGATATCCATGCGTACACAACTGAAAAAATGGCAGAAGAGATTCTAAACTAGAGTACAAACCTTCCCAAAACAAACAGCATAAGGGACATAAAAGCATAGAAATCTACGATATTTCAAAGATCAACTACCATAAAGCAACCTCCTAAATATCAGTCGTGTGTTTCAGAAACCAGAGATATTTCTATACTTTTGTATGTTTTATAAACTACCAACTCGCTTTGTTTTTACTTCAGCTTAAATATACTCCTATATTTAACGCCGGTGATTGGTTCTGTCATGCTCAACGACTATCCATCTAAAATATATACAGTTTATTCAATGCCACTTTATTACTTTTCCAAGTTAATTTACTTTAAGGAAAGGTAAATAACGTACATTTTCATTACCATACAGAAAGTTGATACCCTAAGGTGAGTGTCTGCTGCATTTCAAAACTCAGCAGACATTACCACTGGCCGGTTCACTTCAGCTTACTGCCTGACCTTTACCGGTCTATATACATCAATCGGTCAGTACCATTTAACATGGTCAGAGTAGATAGAAATTACTAACTACAATTATTACGGTTCCACCACCGGCTACGTTTCTAAACCTATTAAAATCAGTAAAAACGCTCCGTGTCTTTACCCATTCCAGTAAACAAACTCAAAACGACTGATTTAAGAAAATACCGTTCTTCCTAAATTATACGAAAAATCTTTTCTCGGTAGAGAAACAGGAAACTAAGCTCTTTCTCATTAAACAGAGACAAGTTAATTTATACAACGTCACATTCACAAGCTACAAATGGCTACAGCGGTATCTCTAATCATTATCCTTCTCCCCCGATCCGAAAACTCATTCTCTTTCTGGAGCTTCTGCGTCACAGGGAGTTCCACAAGATTGAAAATTCAAGAAACTTCTGAACTTTCGTCTGAACTTGTTTAATTTACAGTAAAATTCATTTGATCGGACAAGTTATGATCCGGAACTTCCAAAGTACCGGCACCAGGGCGAACTAGTGTAATTTGTCAGCGCCAGGCGGCACTGAACCAGTCATCTACCAGCGCATGTTTGGATATTTAATGCTCAGCGAAAACATTACTTATTCTATATATATTATTAGATTAAAATGTAGTAATCTCAAACTAACGAATGTGTAGAAATTTGAAAATAAACAAAATATTAGTGTATAAAAACTCATTGCATATTAAGCTATGATAATGATCTGTGATAGGCATTGTATCTAATCAAAATGATATCGGTTTCTTATTAATTATAATTACAACCCATACGAGACACCGCCATTTAACGTATGAGAAAAATTTGTTCTGACTGTTCCCAGTTAATTACCAAGGCAGTCATTGACGTCATTTTTAGACGTACGAGAATTCTCTGTACCTTTTCTATACTTACTAAATGGCTATACTTACAGAACTTGATTTTATTTCGGAATGATTCTAAAGCGAAGTACGTTACTATTTTAAAGACCAGGTATTGAAAAATAAAACAGTGTTAATTATTTTTTTTTAATTTATAGTTCAATTTAGTTGCTTTGCTACAAGGAGAGTGAGAGAACGTCATTACAGAAAGAGGTGACGTCAGCACACAGAGATATTGCGTCATTAAGGAGGGGGATGACGTCATTAAAGAGAGAGAACGTCATTACAGAAAGAGGTGACGTCAGCACACAGAGATATTGCGTCATTAAGGAGGGGGATGACGTCAGTACAGAGAGGTGACGTCATTACAGAAAGAGGTGACGTCAGTACAGAGAGAGAGAGAGAGAAGAAGAAGATTAAGAAGACATTATAGCTTGTACAAGACTGTCAGAGCAAGAAAATCAGTCCAATAGTGTTGTTTTGTTTGCTCATGGCTCATATTGTATTTATTTGGTTTCATTAAGTGTTTTTAATAGAGAATTAGGCATAGACAAAAAATAAAATCTCTTTGTTTTGAAAAATGATAATGTTTGTGTTTTGGAAGGAAAGAAGCAGGATTTAAACAAACTGAATGACGTATAAAGAAGATAAAGTTAATTTATGAAAATGAGGTAGCTGTACATCAGCATCGGTGGCTCATGTTGGAATTACTCTCCAAAGAACCGCCGCTATGAATGAGCGCTTTCGAGATGGTATACTGCGACATAATACATTAGCAAAGCAACTAGTTATGATTAGGGACACCAATAAAAAAAAAATCGATTATCTACTAAATTCTTTTCTTTCGTTAACCTGAAGACGAAATAACCATATATAAAACGGTCTGTACCACAGAACTGTGGAGACTTTATTTATACAAAATTCTGAAGAAATTTTTACTGATGTTTAGTCATTTTTACGATTTTAAAAATTCCGATTAAAATTAATTTTAAAAAAACAAGAAGACGTTATAGCACCTTTAATGGCGAAGAGGGAACTGTTCAGATTATGTGCAGTACTCTTGGTTTAGTTCCATGTGCCGCGACTATTTAAATTTATCATTCCTCTACAAGTTAAAATTCTGCGTATTTATATTGCCCAGTTACTAAGTGATGTTGTCAATCGTGTACATTGCAAACCAGATTAATTAGATCTATTCAAAATCTGAATTAGTCTTACACTTTCTGCATAATTCATAAATCGTCTAGAAATAAGAAAATATATTTACCTTAATCTGTTCGTTGTAAAGACGTGTGTGTGTGTGTGTGTGTGTGTGTGCGTGCGTGATTTTGTCATCCTGGTATTCTTTGAGAGCTGATGATGAGTGGTTTTCTGTTATTATTTTTTTTCTTTTACCGAACAATTCAGGGAGGAATTTTCATTGTGTTTTTTATGTGTATAGGAAGAAAAAAGGAGCTGACACTAAGTGTCAGCTAAAAGCGGCATTGACTGCTGCCAGTCATTGAAAGACCCCACCAGGTGATAAAGAGGGAGCAGGGAGCTCGCCCGATAAAGTCACAGGGTGCAAGGTCCAGGCAGGTGGAGGAGGAGAATTAGACAGAAATCGGTGCGGCACCTTAATTACATTCCACAACTGGACGGTGAGGGCGGGTGGCGGTTGGTCGTTAGCCACTTCTCGCTGTATCTTTGTGTTCTTCTGTTTCACGTCGTTAATCCTGCCGTCTGTCCGTCCGTCTTCTGTCCGTCAGCGATCTGGGTCTGGGGGCCTCGTGCGCCAGCACCTGCCGCGAGACGGCCAGGTAGGCACGTGAACGGCTAAGGGGGTAATTATGCAAATGCGATTTGCCAATTAACCGCTGTTTCTACCGTCTCCTCTCCTCCGTCTCTTGAATAGGCTAGCTTCATCATAAAGAAACGTTTATCTGGCGAAGTTATCAGTGTAGCACTCGAACAATTGAAATCTCTCTCTCTCTCCCTCCTTCCCCAGCCTTGTAATGCAATCAGGGATCAGTGGGGGTGGGAGGATAGTGCTCTCGATATGTACGCAGCAAATCAGATTTCTTTCCCGGAAACAAACCGGCAGAGATCGCGTCGAATGCACTCCCCCCCCTCCACACACCAAAATTTCTGACAGACACACACACGCCTCGCTAAACTGCACGTAGCCGTATCTCGTGACACCTCGGTAAGTAGCTAATGTTTAAATCGCGAATAGTTAGCGAAGAAGACGAAATCCAAAAATATTACTAAACCTTTAACTTTATGGAATGAAGTGTATCATAAATGATCTCTCTCCCCCCCCTACCGAGACTTACTCATTTTCCCCTAATGACGTGATGAAGCTGTGAGGTTGCAGAAGTCAGATTAAGCTTAATTTGAAGCTAAAGTGAAGGATAAATATATATATATATATATATAGACAATGACATATGTGATGAAGCAGGAAAGAATAGGTGAAAAAGAGTTGTTGATGTCGTTTTTTTAAAAAATTTACTAGATTTGTATGGATTAAAATTGTATTGATAGTCTTTTTTTAAAAAAAAATGATTATTTTCTACTAATTGCGGGTTTTGAGTTAAATTCAGGGCGGCATTTAACATCGCGCTGAAGATGATTCGTCATTCCTCATATTCCGTTTATTCCATTACCGTTTTCTGGTGATCTTTTTATTAATTACAGAATTTCCATTCTGTTCAAGAAAACATCTTAACTTCGGCTCTTCGCCATTATCTTTCTATTTGCAAAGACTCTCGAACTCTTTCGTTTATTAGAACCCTGATAGAAATTTCTTCATCTCTCGCCGCCATTGCCGTTTTCTTCAAGATTCAGGTGAACCTTATTTTACCGTTAAATTATCTAATGAAGCTTCTTTCTTTTTTCTTTTTTTTAACCCGACTAACTCCTCCCTCAATTTTCCTTCATTTGGAGAAGCGGAGTCTTGGCATCTGCTGATGACTGGGTTGGCGTTCGGTGAGGACCGCCCCTGCTGACGCCAGCAGGACAATGAACGCCCCAACACGGTAAGTCTCTCTCTCTCTCTCTCTCTCTCTCTCTCTCTCTCTCTCTCTCTCTCTCTCTCTCTCTCTCTCAGGCTGACGTCAATACTCTTGATTTCCCGTCCAGATCGTCTGATCTAAGCATTATCAAGCATCTTTGGGTCGAGCTAGGGTATCGTCTTCGCCAACGTAATGTCGTATCAGAGATCTGTTCGGCTCGCCACGGAACTGTACTAGGAGTGCAGCAGGCACATCTTCGAAGCCAGGGATACGACGCATGAGTCGTAGCAGACTTTACGCATGTGCCATAAAAAGAGGTAGCCATACCGGTCTGGCACGGTGAAATCTTAGTGTCGAATGACGTCACGTCAGCGGCAAACTGCGTTGTCATGGATACTCGGCAACAATTAAATTACATGGCTATTCTTTATTTCTCCAAAAATAGCTAGAGTTGCATTTTTAAAAATGTTTGAGAATAATTATTTACGCTATAAATTTAACTTTCCTCTTAAAATAACATTGTTTCCATATAATTTCCAAAAGGAAATTATGGCGAGATTTTCGCAAACTTTTCAGACGGAAAAAAAAACAAATCTCTGCCATAATTCGAGTACTTCATTTCTAATTGGGTTCATTCATCTTTTACATATCCAACCATGGTCGCCTAGGCAGGCGGATCCGTTTTCCTAGAAATGCATGCTAAAACACTGAACTAGAGGCAAAATACAATAATGGTTTTCTAAAAAAATAATCATTTGTTAAGAGAATAATGCATTCCGAGAGCTTGCGGATTTTTCCCGCTTGGAGGCGTTATTTACTCTATGTGACGTCACCAATGGTGTTTTATATAAGCCTACAGAACTGTCAGATGTCAGAGATTCCTCAGAACAGAGTTTCTTTTCAAGATCGCATAGCACGCGAAGTTTTTGTATAATGTAATGAGGAAGCAACATTAAGTGTTTATTTTATCATGACGGAAGTGGTGGTTGAGGACAATGTAACCTAAGGGCCTTGCGTAATCTCATCCATGAACTTGAGGATAGCGGGTCTCTGGCCGATGCAACACAATCAGGACCTCTAACTAGTCCTGTATAATTTGTAGTAGAAGTGCAATATAATCAGAAATCATGCAGAGAGATCCCCATGGGTTGGCTTGAAAACATTTTATGGACTGATGAAGCCCACTTCCGTCTTCACAACCAAGTGAACCTTCATATTTGCATTTCCTGGGGTGAGACCAATACATGAGCGTTCTGTGTTTGGTCTGTCAGCAGTGTCATCATCAGGTTTTATTTGGTTAGGAGCTCACAAACTTTACTTTTTGCCAAGGCCTATATATAGTTTTACAGCAGCTTGTTCGTGTTTTTTTTTTAAACAGTACTGAAAAAAGGATATAAGAATATCTTCTGACATAACTATGTAAACGGCCACTTATCGTATTAGACCTGCTGATGTGCAAAGGTTACGGTAGAAAGCGCGTTTTCATTGGATGACTTTTTAAAGCTTAAATTCTTCTTACGGACATTACCTAAAGTGTGTAGAGATGGAAACCGCTGTGGCATAACACGAGATCAGACAATTTATCGAACTTGGTTCTTTTGACAGATTATTTATTGAAGTGAATGAAAACACTAGACATGTGGATACTGTTGTAAATTCTGACCCAAACCGTATGGGAGATGCGAAATCTCGTTACCAGGAAGAGAACTAGATTTCATTTTCGCACCTTTTGATTATCTAAAATGGCACAATCGCAGCGAAATACGGGTGGGTAAAACGGTCACGTAATAGTTATTTTAGAACGGTACGATAAAAAAAACAGGTGAAGAATTTGGAACTTGGCTTACAAAAGTTCAAACTGACTACGATAACTGTTCTGCGTGGAAGAAATTGGAAAACAGGAAGATCAATAACGAAGATTCAATAAACTAGCAACGAAGTGGTTACAGTACATCGCGATTGTTTAATAGTACGGGTTTAAGAACAGCAATTAAGTGGGTTCATTCATTTTTGAAAAGGCACTGTAAACACAGAGACAGATGGCATCAATAGCAGCGTGGTATAAAATTAGAATTTCAGAGTTAGTTTGAAATTAGTTTCTTTCATCCAACGATCGTCAAATAAATTTTTCTTTCCGTAACTAAATTTATTGTCCAATAGTTAGAATAACGTCATCAGCGTATTCTGGAAGTTTATCTCACAAAACTTTATATCGAATTAAAGGAAAACGGCCGTCAGGGCTTACTGAAAACTCATGGTGAAAAATAATTCCCTTCTGGGGAGAATCAGTAGTTTCTCATCTCGTGCATGGATTCCACCACGCCCGCACTTCGGTGTGAGCGGTTCTCGACGGTTTATGAAGACTGAAACGAGAGAAAGGACTTTGTTATGTACACTAAATTACATCTGTCGTCCACAGCCCCTGCTGCTATTTCCGCGAGAGGCCGCAGACTCTCGTACTCGTGTGGCCACAAGCATAAACTTTCAATATCTTTTTACAGATCATGAAATTTACCAACTGTGAACAAATGGCAATTGTTACGACAATCGAAACTGTTTTGGCTTTACCCACAGTTCACATCTAAATTGTTAAAAATTTCACGCGGTGTAGCTGGAGGTAATTAGCCTATGAGTTCCTCTTAATCATTCGTAGGAAATTCAGCCATGCGCATGCGCGGCACGCAGTTCCGATCACCAGGACCATTGTCAAAAGGCAGAATCTGTAATATCTCTCAACTGCTAATCTAATTCTTTTATGGTCGCCGTAATAAAATGTTTTTTTTTTCTTTATTATTATTTTATTTTTGTGTGAATATTAATCTGACGGTGCTCATTTTAGCGGTAATGGGCGCAGATCATTTACAGCGACAGCCATAATTTAGAAATCAATAAAGCTGAAATGACATTTGACTGCATAAAAAACAACAATAAAAAACAATGAATTTTTACCGTTTGTTATTAATGATGATTTATATCCTAAAATCGCGCCGGGGAAAATGATGATATTTGAACTATGACACTGGAAATTTCAACTCGGCCCAGTAAAACCAAGCAAACATTGTATTAAGGTATACAGGAGGTTTGTTTGGATTGTTGCTATGCCAACCAACAGTGAAAGATATTTGTAATGAAACCTCGCAGAACTGGGTTAGGTCAGGCCGGCCTCTCTGCGCGCTACATCCTGGTAATCAAGACCAGTCATTGTTCATACAGAACTGATATCTGTATGTAAGTTGTCTCAGGGTTTATTTATTTATTTTTTGTTGTTGTGTTGGGTTTTCTTTTTTAAATTTTAGACTTTTGTCACTTCCCGCGATAACCATTTTATAATTTAAATGATGTTTTAGAGAATGTTCCAGGTATAAACTTCTGCACGTGCATAGGGAATGTTTTCTGTGTGTGGAGGGGTTAATCGTGAGCGAACAGCGGAGACTTTTAAAAAATACAGCAGGTCGAAAAGTTTTCGAAAATACATCACCTTAAATATGTAGTTTTGGTGTTTACATCGGTTTTCTTCATCTTATAGAAATCTGTAATTAATACGACACTTGAAAACATCGAGAGAATAATCTAGTTCTGGGTCCGCTTGCCATGTAAAACTACAAATACAACGGAGTTGCTTTTCCTCTTTTAAACAGAGATATAATGTTTATGAAGATGGATTGGCTGTGTTACCAACAGGCTGCGTGTATTTATTACTGCTTGAAAATATATAAAAGAGCGTAAACGTAATATTAGGGTTTTTTTAATTGGGAATTACTTTTTGAACTAATCATCAGTAGTATTTTACAGATAAAAGCTCACAGTAAATACCAGAAAATAGCTTAATAAGCACGTGCGCCTATTAAAAAATTGTCATGCAAATAGCAGTTTAGTCCCGATGTGCATCTCCTGGTAATATCTGGTTTGTAGACGGTTAGATCTAAGGAGGCGAAGAAGTCTTACCGTTATAAATTATGGAATGTACAGCAGGTCTTCGTTCAACAAGACTTTTCAACGATAACGCGGCTCGCCTTAAAGCTCCTCTTTTAACAGGCCAGCAGATCTTACCAACTTTCACACACCACTGATCGCGTGCGAACCTGAAATAGCAAGCTGTTTATTGTCAAAAATAAAAATGGTTTAAAATGTCTTTTTCCGAAGAGAAGTGTGAGAACGGTTTGTAATAGTTCATTTACGTTAGAGAATGCATACACAGATCCAGTTGAATTTTTATTATTTTTCGAAGTGGCTTTTCAGGAAAAAGACGAATGCATCTTAATTTTTTGAAGAAAAGTGTGGTTTCTTCAGTCAGGGTGACGGTGGACTGACAGCGTTAATCTGACTTATTTCAACTTTTTGTTGTACCGAACCTTATTTCCCCTGGGTTAACTAAAATAAAATGTTCGCGTTTACTTGGCAGATCTCAGGAAAATATCATAAAAATATTCAATAATTCTCTCTCTCTCTCTCTCTCTCTCTCTCGCTCTCTCTCTCTCTCTCTCTCTCTCTCTCTCTCTAATTTTCAGTTTATAATAACTCGAAATAATCTTGGAAATAATTTCCGGGTCTTCCGTCGTGCAATATAAGAGCTGTCCCCATTGTGGTCGTGTAAGACTGAGCAACGACATTAATTTTACTGATGAAAATAATCCGCTGTCTAACTAATCAGGTTTTATACGCAGGAGTCTAATTTTCGAAATTTGAATCAGGGTTTCTAAAAATTTTAAATATTTCTCTTCGTTTTTGTTTACGATTTCTCTTGATAAAATGGATATTTTGAAACAGGTTTTTTTATTATAACTCGGAAACTTTACAGAACGGTATATAACGTACGGAGTTTGTAGTCGATTTCTCCTCGCTATAGCCCGATATTTGTCTTTATACAGTGGATATTTTGCATCACAGTTCTCTTTTTAGAATGGGATACTTTTTTAACATCCTAAAGAATCAATGGCTCAGTTCTCTATTTAACGACCTGATCTTTAAATAAAAGTAAATAAAGCGCGTTGCTATGGTTCTAGACTAACACAGTATTACAGCATTCCGAATTGCTAGGGAAAGTTCTGCCACAGAGGAATGAAGCCTAATTATCTCAAATACTATTGTTTTAGAAACAGGGATACAGGCAGGGGCAGAAGTGTAAATAGTAATCTTTTTGGTCTGCTGTGTGTGTACACATAGATTTTTTTGTTGCTTTTTCTGCAAACATCGCTGTTGGAATATCGACGACCAAATACACAGACCAATTAATGATGCTGTGTTCAGGAGTTAAACGTTGGACCGAAGTCACCGATGTCAACATCGACTTCATGCCTGCGGAGCTGGCTCTCTTTTACCTAGCTGAATAGCCAGAGAACGTTTCACCACGTTCTAAGCTCGCCTGATTTCGGTCGAAATCAGACGGAAGTCGAACAGAGAGATTGTTCAGGTATTTTCACGTTCACTGCGATGAAGCAAAAGTATAGCGTTTAGGACGAATCAAAGAAAGATTGTAAAGTAAAACAATGGAATTAGTCTCTCCAGTAAGCGTACCTTACGAGTGAAAGGTGCGTTAATATTTCCCACTTCTAGCATTGAAAAGAAAATAAGTCAATTATTAATTAGGCTTACTAAAGAATTTTAGATAATTACATTTATGACAATTAATTGTTTTCTTTCTTTCTAAATACTCCAAAAAACGTACAGAAACAATGCGAAATTTATCTAAGAATATATTTAAGAATATTCATTAGCTTTTATTCCTCCATCGTTGATATTTAACACATTTCTCTAATCTTTTAAACTGCAGTTTTTATTGGTGTAAGCGGCTTGTTAGAAGTTGTAAAAAATTTGTTTTTTATTGCCATTAATTCGCTTCCCCTCTTCCCAAACTATTTTCATAAGTAACATCATTCCTTGCAGATGTGTGTTTCCAGATATAGTCACTATCCGTTGCACGTTCTTCATTATCGTTAACATGTTTTGATTAATGAACCTATAATTTTCATTGTAATTTCTTATTCTCAGTTTCGCGTTGTCCAACTGTTATTTTTATGACAAAGAATTGACGTCAAGGATTCAGATGCCATCTGCCGTCTTTGCGCGAAAAGACACCCCGATAAACTCGCACAGGTAAAAGATGATCCCATTCAAGAGCACTTTCAGTCAGTCGCCACGGTTATTTCTCGTTTCGGAGGTCTATGAATCCGCTGTATACGTTTATTCTGGATTTTACGCATTCCAGATAAAGGGTAGTCAAGCGCTAAGACCATTACAGTACTTCGGTGACAGTTTCACTGAAGGAAAACTCGTTGTAACTTCATCTGTAAATACTGGCGTAGAATCAAAGACCATTCGGACGCGGTAGCTTCTTTCGGTTCTAAATGCAATGATTTTTGAGTTACTAAATGTTGCTCATCGAAAATGTGTTGTTTTTTTTTAGGGGCAGGCAGACCGCGCACTACCCAATGCTAGTTGACGTGTATTTGGGGATTATCTGTACGTTGACCGACTAATGTTAAAACTCGTTCAGCTGCTCTGATCGTCAGCAGCCAGGCTCGCGGACGATAACCACCTCTCAGGTAGGCCTCAGTCAGCACGCTATTTATACCTGTGAGCGGGCTGGAGCCAACGACCACGCGTGGATGGCATCTTAGCTTAACTACTATGCAGGTTTCCGTTTATTTGTATATAAGTATGTTTTTAATTAACGTACAGTCCTTATTCCCTGTTCGCTTTCCCTCCCGAAAGATCCCACATAAAGGATTCAGCTGCTTAGAAGAAATAACCAAAAAGGCAAGAAAAAACGAAAACAATTCAAAAGTTTAAATGTCTCATTATTCGTAAGACTTGTATAACGAACGTGTCCACCGGGTTTTCGTTGTCACATAGTGAACAAACGTGATCCGGTCACTAGACACGAACAGAGAAAGCGGACTAGCTCGTGCTCCAGTTATTAATGCTGTTTTTGACAATAACGAAAGCTGATAAGTATTAAAGGAAACGAAAACAAACAAAACATCTACATCTTTTATTTCGAAATTTATATGAATAATTGACAAGAAAAAATCCAGCCAATCTAAGAATGCGTACGCTTTTTCAGTGGAGAGAACATATTTCAAAGTATATACATATAAATCTTTGTCTGATCGCATACAAGAATAAAGACAAAGAAATAACTTGCATTGATATTTTATTTTGATTTTTTTTTTCTGTTTCTGAAAATCACCAATAAAAGTTTTCGTATCAGTATGATTTGGTTTGGTTTACTTCTCAGACATAGTTTCTTTCCATTTCCTTCCACTTTACAAAACCCTGAAAAGCTATAGCTGCGATTTCCCTTCCGATGTCAGAAGTGTTGACCTCTACGTGTCGCTTGAGTGGCATTACGTTTCCTTACCAGGGTTGTCTCCCCCGGCAGGCATCGGCGGGCGTACGAAAAATTAAATATTTTAACAGTAAGAATTTTACATTTTAGCAAAACAAAAGGAAAAAAACGAAGCAAAGAAAGCGGGCAGTACCTGACAGGTCTGTTTTCTGAGAGAATTCAGCTCTGTTTACTCTTCACCATAGTTTCTCAAACTTTTATGCCCTATCGCCCCCTTATGGCGCTCTACATATCGTCATCGCCCCCCCCTACATCGTATAAAAATCAAGTTTTTTATAAACAATTTTATTTCAACTAAATTAAATAAATAAATAACATACGGTCCTCAACGAGATGGATGTGCTTGGTGACTTTCAGCAAGCTTTTTTAATGTTTGGGAACATTTTTGTTAGGTACAATCGTAAGTCACCCCGTTTAACGATGGATAGACCGGAGCTTCTTGAAGTCACTGTCCATTTTATTTGGATGCATTCTTTTGAGATGATCCTTGAGCCGACTCGGCTTCACTGCCTCATTAGAGAAAATGGAACCACGAGTAGCGTCACGTGGAGCAGTTATAAAACCAAATTTCAAATAACTGTCATATTGACGTAATTTCACTCTTTTAATCTTCTGGATTTTTGGCAACTTTGAAGGTGGTGGGCACGACCCATTATCTTCCGATGATGAGGACTTCTAAAAACACAAATTACAATCAATCAATCAATAGGCACTCTTGTCAAAATAAATGAGTTTTATACTTAGCAAGAGGAATAGGGCAATAAAATGAGCTAGAAAATAATATAAAGTTTAAGAAAATCATTAACGCAATAAAATCAAAATGAAATACCTACATATCTAATATGGTGAAATTTAAAATAATATTTATTTAAACATCGCCCCCACTATCGCCCCCTGTGTTTTTTTTTTCGCCTACTTGTATCTCTCTTTCGTCTCCAGGGGTGGGGGGCGATATCGTCTACTTTGAGAAATGCTGCTCTAGTTCATTAGTTTCAAGGGGCTTGTACAAAGCCTTCCAGAAAACAGAAATGGTCGATTATATGATTTTTAAAAATAATTAATACTATCACTTATTCACAATTTTATTGGTATAATTTTTAATGTTTTCTGATATTTGACCATGCAGGAATCTTAAATGTTGACATCTAGTACTAATGACAGCAGGGAGTGGAACAATTTCCCCCTTGTTTACACTTTCAAAACTCTTAATGTTTTGAAAATTGTCTATTAGGTGTCCTTTAAACTTTTAAAATTCAAAATTGGAAATCTAATATTTTTAATCGTTAACAGCTTAGGTCCTTAGAAATTCTAATAGATCTATGCTCAACTCTGTGAAATCAATAGCCTTTCTCAGATTAGCTCTCACGCCTGCACAGCTTATTCAAATGTAAACGAAACTAGCACAAAGGCTTATACAACGGAACTTCCATAATCTTTCTGTCTCCCTGTTAAATGAAAATTGCAATTTTTCTTTCTTTTTTTTAAAGAGAATATTTGTTATCTCATTCAGGTAAGAACCTGCCACACTTGCTCAGCGTATTTTGAGAGCATAGATGAGTTACTTCCAATGAAGCAGTCATGAGTCACGACACTGATAACGTCGCCAGCAGTAATGACGTCACACCTTCCAGGCATTTGTGACGTTCTTCGCGCTGCTATTCCAATGAGCTTAAGAAAACATAATTATTTCAACTATGTCCCTTCAAGATGTCTGCTCTATCTCTACAATGCTGGTAACATCGTGCATTAATTAGTTTTCAAAAAGCAGTCTATTACTTATTGGTAAATTATCGCTCTTTTTTTTCAGGCAGAATATTAGCCCACTTGACGTCTAGTTTTTTTTTAAAAAATAAAAAAAACTTAGGAAGTGAAAGAATTTTCTAGTCTTTCTATTTATTTAAAAGCTTTCTACAACCCCAAATTAGTAGTTTCCCGTTTTCTTTTGTAAAAATAAAAGAGAGAACATTTTGATGAAAAGGCTTTGTCAAATATAATGACAGTAATCTGATGAAAATGACTAGTTTTTGGTTATCTTCCATTGACAACGCTTTCGATTCCCCTTTCAGAATGTCAGCTATTTCCCCTTTCAGCTCTACTACATCACATTTAAAAGTCTTAAAGAATTTTGCAAATATATTACAATGCCGACAAAATGTACCCGGCTGAAGTTGGTCACTGTCATCTTTAAATTGGCTTCAACAAAAGCAGACCAGCTGCTGATTTTACAGATTTGTGGTTGCATCTCTGGATACAAAATGAGTACTCTAAACTTTATAAAAAACAAAAATATTAAAGCACAAAGCAAAACAAACAAACAAATCAAATGGATATGTTATTTAAATGTCAAATTTAAATGGATAGAACGCAAAGAACGCCAGTAAACTTAAAGGTATTTCTACTATATTTGAAAATCAAAGATTATGATGACATGTTTATATTATTTATTCATTTATTTATGATGCATCGTTTTTCTTAAAACTTCCCATTTATTCATTATTCATTCCCTAATTTCAGTTCATTTTATTTTCTATGGGAAAATATGTTAATTAATATATATATGGAAAAAAATCATGGAAACAGAAAAAACTATAAAATGCAAATAACACTTGCTAGGATCTTACATCTCATGTGTAAAAGTAAAATGTTCACTAGTACCCTGTAACTGTTTGTCATGCAAGCAGAAGAACTATAAAAGTACAGACAGTGAAACCGTTGTAATGTGTTGAGTGCTTGGCTCCTGGGAAGAAAATATCACTGGCAAGAGTATAGAAATCAAAACATTAGCTAGTGAAGATTACTCCATTTAGCAGATATCAGCCTGAAATTATGTTTCAGAAGAAGTTGTATGGTCTAGAAGAAACCTCAAACTCTCCAAAGGTGATGGTAAGTACCCCAGGGTGTGCTCTCTACATTATAGACAACGAGCCAGTAGAGAGAGATCTTTTGGACTACCTAGTTGCAAGTACGGGTTATTAACATTTCTTTAAGAGCAGTTAGATACGCATTAGTGGTCTCAATGGATGCAGAGCTTCCCGAAAATCTTTACTGAAGAGAGAGACAGCCAAACGGGAAGACAAGATGACCAAACTTGGAAGGAGATGCCTTTTACAGATGAGTCCTTGTTTGAACTGTTTGTCAATAATCAACGGCAGTTTGTTCGAAGTCGGATTAGGAAGCGGTATAACAGTCAGTGTACAACAGCACAGTGAAGTAAGAGGATGAATCAATACAATTTGGGGGCTGCGTACCAGCCAAGGGTGTCGGAGATTTGCATAAAATCGACTGCTGCTGACAGGCAAGGCAAATGCTTATCCATCACGTCATTCCCTTAGGAAGGCATCTCATTGGGCGAAGATTTATCTTTCAACATGACAGTGACCTCAAGCATACAGCCAAAGTAATGAAAAGCTATCTGTAATGTAAAGAGGCTGAAGAACACCCACATAGACGCCATGGACTACATAAAGTCCTTATATGAACTTTATTGAGCCTATATGGGATTATATAGATGCTGAGAAAGTCAAACGGAAACCAAACACCTTGAATGAATTGTGGAAAGTTCTACAGAATATTTGGAACAACATTCAACAGCCCCACGTTGATAACCTGTATTGGAGCGTGAAAACAAAGTGTCACGCCCTATATAAAGAAGAGGGGTCACGTACCAAATACTAATCCAATGTACGATGTATTAATTTGGTTTTTATATATTTTCTGTAATAGTTAGTACGTTAGGTATGCATTATATATACGTCTCCTAATTGGAATTATTACTCATTATTTGGGCATATCTTGTATGTGTTTCCATAATTATTTTTAATACTGTGCATAGTATAAACGAATAAAATATTTAAATACAATCTTACTGACTGAATACTGTTCTTTTGCTTGAGATTTTTAAAACATATTTTCGCAAACCTTCGGCTGTGCTAATTTGTGTTTATTTCGAGAATTTACATCATTTGAGACAGGAACGTAAAATTACAGAAGTTAAAGGTGACAGACCACTTCTGCAGTCCTGTATGTTCTCCTACTCCCACATGTAAAAAAAATTAAGATTTCTTGTAGGGATTTTCCTGCCAAAGTCTGAAATGGTAAGTTTCACGTGACACATCACGCTTCCTCATCAGAGTTGTCTCCCTTGAAGGCTTGGGTGTACAAAAAAAATAAGTATCTTAACAGTAAGAACTTTGAATTTTACCACACGTAAAAATAAAAACTAAAATTGTAAGTTTTCGTTGTCTTTTATTTAATTTATTCTATCTTTTTATTGAATGGATAAAAATTCTGTTAACAAACTATAAAATACAGTAACAAGAGTGTAACTGACAATAAATAAGCACTTTAAAAAAAAATTAACTAAAATTAGTGATTTTTATCCGATTTTATCTGACAGCTTGCGGAAGTAGCGGACTAATTGGGTTCTTCTTTTCTTGCCGTCATTTGTTACGGGCCGTTGCCGAAGCCACGTGATGAAAGCGCCATATGAATGGTTTATCCAATGAAGGAATCCTTGAAGCATGAACACGATTCCAGAAGTTTTTGGATTTCTTAATTAATTATTTACGGTAGTACAGCCACTGTGCTGCTGTGATTTTACAGCACTACTTTACTGTAAAATTACGTCACACATCTTTCTTAGTCTATCTATGAAGTACCAGTTGTTTTCACCATCTTGCGCAGAATCCCTTTATAACATTTCGAAGTTTGGACAACAGATTTTCGTAAAATCCGACGGCTCGCAGCACTAATTGTCATGTGTTGCTGTGTAGTAATATTAAGGACTTATTCCAATGAGACCCAGGTACGATTACGGTGATTCTGTTTCAGTTGGGTTTCATTTGAATAGCTTATAAACAAACGTTTCACGCATAAATAACTTCTAATGCAATTTATTATATGTAACTTATTCGATTTGTTCACTTTTCAGATGAATGATCGGACTTACTAACTACTAAACTGTTTTATATATCGATAATTGGGATAGGAGAGACCGGAACATTTTGTTACAAGGTTAAGTTGTTGCAGCACCAGTGATTCCTAATCATACGTACGGTCAGAGCATATGACGTCGACTGTACGGTTACCTGTATATTAATTCAGGGATCTAATCCGGTTGCCCCTACGCTGGTGGTATAAAGTCAATTTTCCACATATTGTTAGTATTCGCCATTCGATGTCATTGCTAAAATATGGAGCCCAAATAATTTTATTGCATATAATAAATAATCAATACTTCAGTAACCGTCAATCTGTATTTTATCTCTTCTGAACAAAGTAGAAAAGACAGTGACAAATATAATCTCGCACAACCAATGTCACGGAGCTCTATACAGAGCTGGGATTTTTTCTGTAGTTTTATTCCTTTTTTAAGGAGCTCGTTTGAAATATTCCAGGTTTGTTTACTTCTGTTCGACGCTGATCTTCTTCATTCATGTCTTAGTCATGTGATGCAAGCGTTTTATTTTTTTAAATTCCCTGTATGGAAAGGATTTATGGAAATATTTAAAGCGTATGTACAGAGGTATAAATAAGGGTGTTGATGATAATTCTGTTGAAAATGATACACTAAGAATCTCGTACCTGGTTGTTAAATAAGAAATTGTATATAAACAATCAGTACATTTAGAAAGTTGTCAATATTTTCTCAGACTTGGTAGTCATCATGAACCTTGGCTGCTTTGCTCTGGTTTCGGCCGTAAAATGTGTACAGCATTCACTTTAAATATCTATCTTTTCATTTTTGAAATTATGTTTTAAATTAGGAATGTGAAAAATACTCGATTATAACTGAACAAATATAAAACAAACAAACAGCAGTTAATAAAGGAAGAGAAAGGACATTTTCCAAACAAAATAAAGTTCGGTTTAAACCATAGAACGAAACACATTTCTAAAACTGAATTATCTTCTCTCCAGCGTATAAACGAGAGAGAGAAGTGGGGTCTGAATCCTGTGGAATTGGCTGCGTGCACGAATTGCTTGCTAGATACACGATTAAAATCAACAACAGTGAATAGATTCCATTTGTTTATTTAATATACAGAAGAAATATCTGGTACACCAATGCTTAAAGTTTTAAAATGTTTCTTTATATGTTAACCAATATTTGTTTGTTTGATTTTTTCCTTTTTATTCTTAGATTTCTCCTTTGAATAAAGGTATAAAAAACATGTTTCATTGAAAAATACATACATTCTCAACCAAATTAATATAAAAGTAAATAAATGTTATGAAAACGTCTGATAATAATGTAGACGTACAAATATTGAACATGAAGAGAAAAACAAAAAAAAAATACAAAGTTATTTGTATTCCAGCATAAAGTTTTTAAAATACAGACAATGGAAAAGATTTATTTTAGAAATAAAAATGAAGCATTGAGAATACTATAATCTTAAAAAGTTAAACTATGAATTTATTTTAACAAGTAAAGATACGTGACTTTCAGCGTAGACACGCAAACAATATGGACAGTAAAAAGTTTTAAAAAAGCAAAACAAATATACATTGGTGCAATAACCAAACAAATAACAGAAGCAGTTGTTATAAAATTAAAGAAGGAGGAGTGATAAGTGGAAAGGAAAAAGAAAACGAATAAGAAAAAATAAGTGCCAATGTATTTCAGCATCTAAAAAAGGTGTAGACATTGAGATACCTGTCAGAAGTAGGTAGGTAGGTGCTTTATTTTCTAAGGAATCATTTTACTTCAGCGTACATCCTTAGCATATTATAAATCAGCGCTAGCCCGCTTTCCAAAGCGGGTGGATTTAACGTGTTAACCCTGTCGTGCTTCTGAGAGAAATAAAATCAAAAAATCTAATATACATCATCGGAAAAAAAATTATGTAAATATAGTTAATCTTTTAATGCAGGTATAGGGGAGTGGGATGCTCAGATCAGCGAAGTATATCAGACCTTACACCATCTCTATTCTCCGGTTAAAAGAACGTTTTCTTCAAAGATGATTGTGGCCCATCCCGGAATACTTTCAAGGTTAAAGTGAAACACACGTGGGCGCGCCCATATATCATAAATTGAACTTTATTAAAACCACCTTTCGAATGCTCGAATAGCACAATTCAATGCTTTTCATAAACAGATAAAACCGAATAGATTTCGTTTTATTACTGTATTTTATACACGAGCCAGCTTAGACGCATCTGTATAAATGTGCGTGTGTGTTCTCTACGAGTCGGTATAGTTAACCTTCGCCTTACAAACAAATTATATATGCTGCGTCCTATACGTGAATCAGTTTTGCTAACTCGTGCTTTATATACGACACAAATAAACAACGTCTTATACACAAATTATATTTAATGCATGTTTTTGAAAAGTAAATGTAATTATATTACTTTATATGCATAAGCCACTAAAACTGAATTCCATTGTGTACACGGCTCTAATGTGGAACCGAGTCATATTTAGTTCATATCGAAAGTGTGACTTTATCGTGTTCAACATCACTACCCCATCGTGCAGTGCATTATGGTCGGATGACAGCAGGTTTTAAATATTTGGTTCGAAGTGAAAGCAGTACTTTAGAACAATGGTCGGAGAACAGAAAGGAGGACTGCCTTCAATTAGGGTTGTTTTGGTAGTTATTCGGCTAGTGACTTCATAAATCCTATCAAAAGGCAGATATCGCAATATTCTGCAACGCGATCCGGTTCCATCAAAATAGCATTTGATAGATGATGAGTTTATGCTGCAAAAAGATAATGCCACGAAGCGCATTGAAAAATTTTATAACAACACCTTAATAGAAAAAATGGAGAAAGTTCTTAAAACTATGGTTTGCTTCATTTCTCAATCAACAGGACTGAACCCTTTGAAGATTTATGAAGAGTTAGCTGTAAAAGTTGCAAGACACTATTTAGAAAAGTTACTGAACAAGTTCAAAATATTTTCAGTGGTTTTATGGTGGAAAAAATCTTAAAGGAATAGAAGCAAAATTAATGGTTTATCTGGTTTTTCGGAGGTATTATTTTTTAAATAAAATAAATCTTCATTAGTATTAACGTGTCAACAAACCGATAACAGTATTTCGTTTTTCTCATAATTTTGAACGCCAGCGTAGACGAAACAGTAATAGGCCAGCAAAACGTTCATGATGAAAATAAATCTAGTTTAAGTAGCACTGCTAAAAATAGTAAAAATATCCTTAGTTTCTGACAGTAATCTCAACAGTATTATATGAGATTTTTAAAAAAATTTAAGAACTTGTTGGTTTTTCAATGTTGTTAATGATTTTCTAAACTCTCTGTTCTACACTTCTTAATTGGTTGCTTACGCAAAATTTTTAAAGTTATCTCTGGCAGCGTGAAGATGGCATATCCCGCTTTGTGAGAAATAACTGAGCTGCAGGATGTTTATAGGAAACTGCGTGTGCTGAATTCTTGACCAAATGTGCACCAGACGTCTGTACCAACATTCCATGAGTTAAATATGTGCGCTAATATTTGTTACCAGCCCTCTGCTGGATTTTTAAAAACAAAACAAACTATATTTTGCTGTAGGCCGCAATTTATTTCAAACGGGCTTAAAAACAAGAATTAATCTATGAACGCTTCATTTAAAAATCTCTTATGATATACGAACGAACACCATTAAAATTTGGGCAAATGTAATGGCGTCTTATACAGAAGCATTTTTTATTAAGGCAAAGATGCATTTATGTGTATTACAAAGGTGATAAACCTATTTAAAACTTTATTTCTTATTAGTAATACATTTTTAAAAAAAAATAGATATTATAACATGTTTTAACTTGTCAGAGCAATATATGTACAAAAGGTATTTATCAGTCAAAAAATCGTTAACACGGAATGTTATTGAATGGTCTTCTTTAGTGTATCCGATTTTACAGAAGGTAGTGTATGATTGTGCCCACGAGAAAGTGTCCCAACTGCTGTGACGTCATTCCCATACAAGAACTGGGGCAGCATTTCACACTTACTGGATCAGAGTCTTGTTTGTTTCGGTGTGTTACAGCATAAGAGACCGGTGTTTGTAGTTTCTTTTTACTCGCATGCGATTGGTTCAACGTTTCTGGTTGGTTCTCTTGTGTAACCGAGTTAGGACCCGATTGATAATTAATATAATAAGTTAATTAGGCTATCTGGTATTCGATTTAAAAAAAACAAACTATCCAATACATCCTCGTTTTAATGTATACAGACAGCTACCTTTAATGGAGATGTGAACAAGCACTCTTCATCCTTAAAACTACTTCACGCAACCTTCGCTAAAGCGGCGCTTAAAGGCGATCCGACCAATCGCTGTCCTCGGGAAACATGCGCACCTAAAAAAATAACTGAAAATCAAACAAATGCAAAACTTACAGCTGTATACTCCACTTTTGTGAAAGTCGCTTGCGAGCTCAGATAATAAATAAAAATTTAAAAATGATTAATAAATAAACATAAAATTATAAAGCATAAAAAATAAACTAATTTATACAAAATGTTTAATCGGTTGGCTTCGTAACTCCTTTGAACTCTCCTCGAACTGGTATGTATTTTTTCTCCCCCGAGTTCACCGCAAGCTGTTACATCGTCTGCGTCAAAACCGCGCGTCAATTATATGCAAAGAAACGAAACTTGATGCAAGCGAACAAACGTTTTTCATGCAACATCTGCATGACAATGGTATTTCGACAATGACTGCGCCCCTAACAAACAGCATCAGTAACATCTGGTGGCTGAGATTGGCAGGTTGGTCTGTTTTGCTTCTGCGCATCCGAATGTGAGCGAAAGATAATTGACAAGAGTTTTGCTCAATCACGTGCTTGTATATATAATAGCGTTGGTTCCAATGCTCGCTCGCCTACAATAGTTAAAGGCCGTTTTCTCAGCTGTACTTTTGTATATGGTACCAGTTTTCTCCCTTCTGGATGCTTTTTCCTTATGGCAAATTACTTTCCTAGTAATTGCAAACTATGTAACTTCAAAAATCTCGAAAAGAATCAAACAACAAATTTTTGCAAAGGTGAAGATTGTTGACAAATCTTTTGGTCCATTTACTTAGTTTAGTTGAATTATTACCAGAATGATTTGGATATTAGATTCGACTAGAAGCACATTAAAGAAACTTAATTCGGAGCGATGGAATCGAAACTAGTGATATAATTTCTGTCCAGAACGTTGTAGCTTTAGGAAACAGGATGTCATATGGCGCAGTAGTTTTAAAAATAAAGGTTAATTGCTGTAAAGACTACTTTAAAACGATCTCAGTACCGTAGAGTTTACGTAGTTGATAAAAAGCAGGCTTTTAGGTAGTATAAAACTTCGTGGAGTTCTTTTATCTGTATATGTTCATACCATCTGTATACGGAACTGTTTTCCATTTTTATACTCTCTTTATGATACATGATTTAGTGCTCTTACAATCGTGAAATAATTTAAAGCGGCCTGTGCCGGAGCTCATGTGATAAACAACATTACAAAATGTAAATAGTGCATTCCCCCCACCTGCATATGGATTCCTTTTAATACAACCCGACCTACATAGATAAGGACGATAATCACCTAGCCGCCATGAAACAGACACCAGGTGTGCAGGGTAAAGAAAACTCCGGATATTATTTGGAAGCCAAACACGGCTTTAGCGGAAAGCAGCGCAGCCAAAAATAATTGTTTGACATACAGCTTTAATTAACGATGTATTCCTATCTTTTTCTATTAATCCGGAAAATTTGTATTTGTTTGGTAATGCGGTTTTGATCGCTTTCCTGTAATTCGTAGGGGAAAAAAAAACAACCTATCTGTGTGATATGAACATCAGTTATAAACAAGGATTCTAATTGACAGAGTGCAACGTAGTGCGGAACATTTTTCCGAATCCCGCGACACGGCCTGTAGGGCGAGTGGCAAGTGGCGAGTGGCTGCTGGACTTCCATGTTCGAGTGTCCGAGTTCGAATTCCGATCGGCACCTGCTCGGTTTTGTATACTTCTCTGGGACGGTCTCTTTCGCTCTTCTTCATCGGCCAGTCAAGTGGCATTCTGGTGTCTGAAAAGAAAGAGTCCATGTAGGGTTTCCCGGATCTTGGGTAAGTTCCGACTGGCTGGTACGTCGACGGCCTACCGGTCAGCATCCCCCATACGTAGCTGGGTAACTCGTTCAGTCTCGAGGCCTCGCGTGAGATGTTCTTAGTCCTCGACAGTCGGGACAGACGGTTCGCCAAGAAAAAGGAGGAATGTTATATACACTGACATTTTGCTTGCCTGTTAGATATTTTTACTATTCACAACCCTAATAGTAAGAGTTTGCCAGCCCGTACATACAACTGTTTGTTTTATCGGGGCTGTTCTAGGGTGCTGCCGACGAGTTTCTCATTCTTAGTGTTTTAAAGCTTTGTCTTTTTGAGGAATACATACTGATGGCAGAAGAATTACATCTAACTTATTTTCTGATTCCGTTTCTATAATGTTGTGAAATAGCCTATTTTAGTCAACTCTGGTGATTACGAAAGACTGGCAGAACACATAAGTAGATATGCCCGCACCGTGATAGAGCTATGTGATGAGCACAGAGAAGTGGAGCCCAGAAAGGACCTCAGTCTACCGAGCCAGGCTGCGGAAACCCACAGACTTTGGAGGAGGAGGAGGAGGAAGAGGAGGCACGGTTTGACAAAGAGGCAGTAAAAGAAAAATAGCAAATAAAACGAGTGGAAAATGTCCCGGTCACTGGATATTCCACTACTAACTGTTAATAGGTGCGATTGTCCATTTTAAATGACCGAACCCCGTAAGGGAACCGTTCATGTGCGTTCAAGATGATCAAAACCAACAGAAGGGGGAACTTTGTGCTGTGAATATGAACGTGGAAAGTGAACCGGGGAGGCGGAATATATGCGGGTGTCTGCGAGAACCATAAAATGTTATCTCTACTAATTGGTAACGTAATAGCGGCCAGACGCGGACTACTACTCACCTGCATTTGGCGACGCAGATGTTACCACGCCCTCGTGCCTTTTGGCGCTCTGCTGTCGTTTCTTTTTTTTTTTGGCGAGTCCGTTTTTCAAAGTGAGTTTGCGAGTTTGGGCTTGATTTCGTTCGTCGTAAGAATTTGGATCGACCGATTTGCAAGTCACGACTGACGTAGTGATTTAAACATCTGGACGGTCACTAGTTTGTGCAAGAATTGTAACTTCTTTCCCAACATATCAGCATTCTCCTAGAGAGGGCCGGGGCCATCTTTCCGAAAAGAGCAGTATATATATTTAATTAATTAATACCTATCTCGACCAGGTATCAAAGCTGCTGCTTTGCATAAAACAAAGAGCTGTATAGAAAAATACTAACTCCAGTCATTCTTTTCTAGTGCTTTACATGGTCACGAAATAAATGAACAGCGGTGTTTTCAAACTTGGCTACCTGTTTATGTATGTCATGTCTCTGCATGTTAATAAATTCTTTAAAGAATAGATTTGTTATTGTTAACTTTACAGTATTGCAAATGAAAGTTATGAACTTGAAACTCTAGTGGCAATAATAAAATTAAAGGTACGTATGAGCCTTATTTATTCACCCCTTATTGTTATATGAAAATAATTCCGTGTTGAAGAGAACTAAAATTTAAATATCTTTGTTTACCTAATTCATGTACAAAATAATAAAAATCTAAATTATCAGCAAAGTAACAAAATGCAGTTAAATTTTATATTTTCTTTTTTTCAAATTTTTGGCCAACAAAGACAATAGAAGGCGAGAAAAAAACAAACAACAAAATCTCTGACGTCATTTCTGTTACTGTTGTCCATTTCAGATTGGTGTCGTAAGTAGATTTCTTGTTGTGTGAGTTTGTGTTTTTTTTTTTAAACGACGAAAGATGGTTGTCAGCGCGCGTGACAAATCACCGCAGGCACTCCGATATGACAGCTCCGTCGCCAGAGAAATGACAGAGCTGTGTTGATTGTACCCTGGAAAGAGTCACCAGCGACCTGGCATATGTTTCTGCCGTTGATGTCATTGGTGCGACAGCTTTTTATGTAGGTTTTCCACGTTCGCTAATATTGTTAAAAGTTACGATTTTAGACGTTTTGTCATTTCTAGGGTTACCTTCTGACTCTTTATATTGTGATTAGTAATGTTTTTTTTCACTATAGCCGTGCTCTAGTTAAGCTTTTTTTCTTGTGTGTTTAATATACACATTCTGCAAGAATTCGGAAGCAAGAACTGATGCAATGTGACCACCTCAGAGAACAGAAAAGCATTGTTGCACGCTATGACATTTATTAATTTTCATATTAAATTTTAGATAAAGATCGTGCAACTGCATTTTGGTTCATTTAGTTAATAATTAAACAAGGAATTATAATAATTTACTTTTTTGTTTTCCATTGAAAGCGCTGTATTGAGCAGAAAATATTAATACACTTGTCTTATAGTGGACATTTAAATTATGAGTTTCAAATAGTTTGAAAAATAATCATAATTTATCTGAATTAAAAGAATTGTTGGTTTTTTTGTCAGTGTTTCCACCACCACAATGCTTTGTTATCACGGCAAGACGTCTGTCTGTCTCTGCACGAACTTTACGATATTCGCGACGGTATTCTTATTGAAAACAACACTGTAGAAAAGCATACCGTTTTCTTACATTCTACGTATATTCTCCTTGTCATCCTCATTCGTGTAAAGAGTCTTACCTATCCTAGTTAAGGAAAAAAACGAAGACAAGACGTGTTCATTGTTTTATGACCGGTGCAAGGACGATGACGAATTAACGATTGGTCTGTTTTAGTTAACAGGTCAAACAAGCACGAAAGGGTGCTAGAATTTTTCCCCATGCAAGCTGAGCCAGGGTGACTCCGATTAGCACACTCATTTTGATTTTTGGATGCTACCATAATCGTTGCCATTGTAACTCATAGGAAATAAGACGCGATTACAATTTCCTATTACTGGTATGCTAGCTCGTCATCTTCGGTTCAGTTTGCGATGGGCCCGGAGTTGTATGTCAGGTATGTTTGACTCTTAAAAAAATGACTTTGAGAAGGTCAAACAAATCTGACCATATTAACGTTCGAATGGTGTTTGGGGTCCAACCATTAATATGGTTTCTTTTGCTCATCTTTATCTACTGTCTCTTTGTGTACTTTTTCGAGTTTTGCGGTTTCCTCTAACTTCTGATTAGAAAGTTGTATGCGTACGTGACAAACAAATCTAACCAGCGAATCAATTGTTTCGGACATTTAGGTGCTAATATTTAGCTACTAACTTGTAAAATGGTCGGTTAATTTCATCGACGAATCTAACCGGAAGCAATAAGATAAACAGCAGTACATAAACAAATCATCCGTAGTTCGCTGTTTTGATGAATTTTGCCATTATCTAGTGAATTTTTTTTTTAAAACAGCAAAATTATTCTTGATTTTGAAGCTTCTGGCTTTTGAAATTTCTTTATCTTTTTTTTGGATGTGTCTGCCGCTGAGTGTGAAGAACTCAGATGAGGGCACGTGACAGAAACAAACGTAACATGTGCATTTTAATTAACCAAACAAGAGTTGGATAATAGATATAACAACTTCACTATTGTTTTGATTCACAAAATCTAGAGATTAATTTTTACAAAACTTCAAACTAAACTAAAATGAAAAAAAAAAATGTCAATTTTTAACATTTGGCAAAAGTCCTCGTTTAAGTTCCTTGCAATACACGGATAATTCTACAAACTAGGTACGTTCAAATGATGCAAGGGAGGAGGGCAGATGCAATTACAGTGATTTTATTTGAAGCGAGTTTCAATAGAAAGTCAGAGACCGGTTTTAACGTTGTTTTATACACGAAGAGTATTTAAAATAAATTAGAAAACGTTTCACTTTCTTAAAACGTACATATTTATTAGAAAGAATTTTGAATATTTTGCAGCGATAACAAAAAGTGTTTCCACCAATTCCAAGGCTTTTGGTTTAATCGTGTTCTTTATTATAACTAACCATTATGGACTGCTCGTTCTGAGAATAATTTCTCTATCTGTCAGATAATCTGATTCCACAAAATGCCTGCGTAATGAGGCGGTTGGTGGCCCAGTGGTTTGGAGTCAGGTTTGGGTCTGCTTGGTTTAGCTTGGTTTCTGCTCGCCCTGTTACACCATCTGGTCGTGTGTATTTCTTCCCATATTTACGCATTAAAAGCTTTAATAGGTATTTCAGTGCTAAAGACGGAAGTGTCGCCCCCCCTAGTGACTTTGCATAGGAAATTGGCGCTACTCTTCCTTACTAGGGTTTTTAATATGATTAGATTATTTTCATCGTAGATACTGGCGTTCGAGGCAACAATAACGTAACAGAAATACTTTTATTTAAATTACTTTGTTTTGAACTTTGATTTATGGATTGATCTTGGAACATATTTTGGCAATTGTCAACTTTAGCAGTGCGCAAAAAGAGAGAGAAAAATTGTCTACTCGGGTATCGTTTAAAAGATAGGATAAATTCAGCTTTTATGCGCAGATATATAATTTTAAAAAAAAGAAAAGTTTATTTAGACATGCAAACAGGACTTAGATTAATTGCTACCAGGGACGGCAGTTCAAGTGAAACCTGAGAGCCGGATACCATTGTGGCGATGTTATTTCAGCCGAGCATCATCTGAACGACGACTCCGGTGAAAGCCCTAAAATTCTTTTGATACATAATTCCGCGGACATTTAAGCAAAAGCTTCTCATTGAATACAATCCGGTTTAATTATCTCGATTATCTGTTTCCTTTCATGTTTGGAATATTTATTTTATGGGATAATTAAACTTTAATAGTTTTTTTTTTAGATTTTTTGACGAAAGAGAGAAATTTAAACCCTCGCTCGTCGACAGTATCAGGAAGTTGTTTCATAATTTATATAAAATAATTTATATATAATTGTTCTTTTTTTTCTAAAGTAGTGAAAATGACCGACACAGAATTAACAATGAAGGCGATATCAAATCGTCGTCCGATCGCTGAACAATAGAAAGTCCATATTTTAAAGGAAAAATAAGTCAGAATTTCAAATCTAAATCTTTCTTTTTCCTCCCTCCTCCATAGCAACACATGTATGAATAACGATAAGGGTCCATTCATGTGGCGAAATGGTCTACGGTACTAAAATGTATTTGACACATTGTTCTCCTCTCTCTCTCTCGCTCTCTCCAATGAAATAGTTTGAGTAATGCTCAATTTTTAACGACCCTACAGCTGTTACACCGTAGCATGTGGCATATGGTGGATAAGAAAAAAATGCAGTTTTTGAAAGCATTTGCTAGTCAACAAAGAAATGCACGGTTTTAAGCTGTGACTTCTAAAATTCCGCCGCCCAGCCTTTTACAGCCTCACTATGGTATATGTACACACTGATCGCGCGTGCGCTGTGTATTGTTCGGCTATAAGTGCAGGTTATTTGCTGTGGTATTTAAATTACACCGAGGTCCATTCAGCTTTAAATTAAAAACATTTAAAAAACAATGAAAACTAAAAACGTCCTTGCTTTTTATGTAATAGTTGATAATTTTATACGCTCAATAAAACTTTCTAACAAATGCGAAAAAAATAACATTAAAGTATAAAAATAAATGCTGAAAACGTATTTTTAATAGATATTTAGTAAATAGACAAGTGAAAACTACTGCTTATAAAAAATAGGAAAAACTCACAAGGATGCATCTTTAGGCCTCGCGCATGAATGTTGTTTAAAGTTTGGTATAACTCTCTTTAATTGCATACAGGGCTTTAAGTCTCACCTCCGTACTTTTCCCGAGATTTATAATGTTTTCAGATATAATCTGCTGTTAATACTAAGTTGTAGGCAACATAGGGCACAATGATGGGTTTTCTTTGACTATTGATAGGTTGCACGGTTAAATGGGCTGCACAAGGTGTATGGAGCTATCAGTATAGGGCCACTGGCGCTTAGAGATGAGGTTTCCAAAGATGTTGGGATAAAGATTATGCCCTTGCGCGATGAAGGCATTTCCATGACAAGCATTGCATCAAAATTAAACATTTGTCCATGCAGGACATATAAATTATAAAGAGGTGAATGAAAGAAAGTAATGCTGAGAATAAGAATGGAAGGTAAACGTCTGAAGATGATAAAGAGGGGAGGCCGTTGGTCCAGTGATGAACTACCGGACTGTCGGCAGCATGAATTTATTTTAGGTGCATCTGCTTCGTCCCACATCTGAAAATCAAGAGTTTCGGTTGGGTTGCGGAGCGCGAGCTCCCAATCGTACCCAGGTAAACTCGCTTGGTCATCAAGGTCAGTACTCAAACCTTTACTTTCCTAGCTCACTGCTGTGACACATCCCTAGACCTCGACAGTCGGGATATAAGTTCACCGAGAAAGAAAGAAAAATGGAAAGCAGTACTTAAAGATTAAATTTTTAAGGAACAAAGGGAAGTGTAGCAACCAGTTTGCAAATGAATTCAAGGAAAATACAGCAGAGCCCGATGTTAGTCCATGACTGGTTCAGTTTGAAACCAAGCTCTTACTAAACCGAAGAACTGAAATAGATATTCACAGAAAGTCAAAACCTGGATGTCTGATGACTGGAGTCTGATTTCTTTCATTGATGCATGAAACTTCTACATTTTGGGAGTGTCTCTATTTACTTCCAAAATTGAAATAGCTGGAATAAAAATATCTTAATCATTCCGAAAGAGCACCAGTCAGCTAGAGCGATGTATCTGTACCAGTCTGATTATTGTTTAGACAAACACCTGATCAGAATGCGCTAAAAAAATCTGGCTCCAGCCAAGAATTCAGGAATGCCGTTCCATCTGGAACAATATTAATTATCAGAAACATTATTTTGCAACAAGTAATGACCCGCACACTCTGCTAAGTTTGCATTGTTCTATTCACAAAGGAAACAGTGAGCCAACATGAATATAATAGCACTTGAGAATACATTAATCAAATGCATTCAGTTCCAGTAAAGCAGGTCTATGGCGAAGTAGTGCAAGGGATTTAGAATGAAATACCACAATAGTTCATTCATATCAAAGTGTGCAAGTAAGAACTCTCGTTTTCAGATAAAAAGGTCAAATTAAATATTGAAATGAGGTATAAAGATACATCCTTACATGTTTTTTTATTATGATGGTTTACCGCTATGTCTACAGCTATCTTTTTTAGTATACACATTTGCGGAAAAAACTTGAAACCAGTAAATTCATGCAATTCCTGTCTGCATTTTACTCAAATATATCATTGCCCCACATATAACGTGTATATGATTCAAAAGTATCAGCAGCTTCGTTGACAACAAAAGTATAAGATTGGGAAGGCGCTCAGTTTATGGCAGCTTGTTCATTGTTATCCAGTTTGTAATTACTGCCATTTATGAATGGCCCAGGAATTATGTGAAATTACTCGTTTTACGTTCTTACGGAAACACACACACACACACACACACACACAATACTGGTGCGAATTATGGAAACAAAAGAACATACTGGAATTTGCCTCGTTAATGGCATAACTGTGTTCGCTTTGGTTTGTCAGATTATCTCAAACTACTAAATGATGATAATTAGGAGATAATAACCATCTGATTCAACAAAAGCTACTTTAATTTGAATAATCAAACGAATCAACGCAGACTATCGTTTGTGGTTGTCATTCTTGGTCACTCTGTAAGTTCTACGCTGCTTTGGCGCCGAATAAAGAGTTGTCCAGTGAGAAGAGAATAAGAATAGACATCCTAATAAATGATATACACTAAAAATGACTGCTAAAGAGACGTTTTTTTAATTTATGCGGATCTCGAAGCTCAACGGCGATTAAATACAAGAAAAGACCATGAAAAGAAGAAAAGCAAAACGACTGGTATCTATCTGACAGAACAGCCAATAGCTTGAGAATAAACTGTGGGATAACACGAATAAGGAATTTGGTGATGAAAATCCTGAAGAACCGGGCTCTTAACAGGAGGGTGAATAGTAGTGAGTAAGGCATTGTTAAGATGAGGAAACGAGACGGAGATAGACACAGGAGTTAAATCTCGAGAAGTCTGCTGTTTACAAGCGAGTCAAAATCTGAATTGTTGCTGAAGATACAAGAACAAGAGTGTAACTACGATACTCTGACTTGGAGGAGATGCAGATCAATTTTCTTTTGGAGCGTGTACGTCTATCAGGTGACTTAATGAAGCTAATGGAAGACACCAATAAGTAGTGTACAACCAAATACTTCTTTGCTATAATATAAGTCCAGGTTTTGTTTTCCAGCAAAGATAACAGTTCCAAACACATTCAAACATGTTATCGCTTTCTTAGCGTCTTTGGAAAAGGTAAGTGCCAATGGGCGGAACGTGTATAGAGTTCCACAATTCCCAGACTATCCGTTCAAGGCGTGTTTAAGCATAACGACTGTAATATACCGTAAACCTTGTCGGGTTGGTCGTTTCTCGCTGCTTTGCTACTGACAAAAGACTTAAGGAAAGTAGTGGATCAAGTTCTTTAAAACGTTTTTACACGCGTCCCATTATTGTTCGTTAAGGGAGTCAAAATCCTAAAACGGTTGCCATGGTTATCAATGAATATTATCGAGCATGTTTTAGATAAAAAAGACAATTCCAAAATCCCTTGGTCACCATTAGTGATATTTGCAAGACGTTCGGAATTCATTTCCTCAACATTTCATAAATTATCTGTTTGAATGTACTCCACGACAAGCAGAAGAATTTATAAACAACAATGAACAATTACAGCGTTATTGTGTTTAAGTGTTTAATGTTTCCTCGTTTATGTAATTAGAATTTCCAGTTTTTCTGCTATGCAAATACTTTGTCAGTGAGCCTTCTATTTTTTTTCACGATTAGTATCGGTGATATGTCCAAATACTCGTTGTGGGCCATTTTAAATAACGAAAATTGTTTATATTACTTTTTAGCTAATATCATTAAAACACCGTGTGTGTGATTGTTTATTGGTCATGTGTATATGTCTCTCTCTGTGTGTATGTGTGTATTTGTTGTTCTATGTGTGTGTTTGGTGTCGGCCTGAAAACAAATTATACATCGTCTATACAGCACAACAACAAAACATATTCCCCATAATGATGTAACGGAGAATAAATAACAATTTTCGTTTGAAATGTAGTCTCCGTTTCTCTTTTTGATTTAAACTGTATTTCCTATTTATAAAATTTACGCTAAATTTTAAAAATGTGGGGGAGTGAATAAACAACAACAAATTTATAATTTGCATATAGATGAGGGACATCACGGGGATTTTTGTTTCTAAACTTCTGTTTTAAGTGTGGTAGATTTTGGATGCCTCTCACTTTCTAGCAAAAATTGTAGCTTACGAAATACCTACGGCGTCATAAGCTGCAATAGTTTCGTAAATCATGCGGTCAGACAGGTGGAGGTACTAGACACATCTATACGGATATCTACTTGTTTTGCCTTTTACCGCATCCTTCCAAAAAAATTAATTTTAAGTAAGTACAGACGACTGAGCCAATTCTGCTCTATTCTGTCGGCGCACTTTTGTGGGTGATGAACAAGAGAAATCTGGTGCAGACTGCTCTAAAAGTCGTTTGCACACAACTCACCTGGCGCTCACAGTCATTCATATTTAATGACGTGTAAATATCGTGGACGCCAATGTCGCGGCAAAACTGGTGCTGTTCGTTTTAATTGCGGAACGGTCGATTTTGATTGGTATAAGCTGGTTTGTAGGTGGGATAGAGAAAACAACAAGAACTACCGCAAAGAAAGAACGAGTAAAACCAAAAAGAAAAGACGGGAGGGGGGTAAATGGAGTAATCAGGTCTCTAAAATCACGCGCCGCTTGCGCTATCAGCAGTGACCGTGGCACGGAGGTCATTACCCGCGGTAAGAGCCAAACCCCTCATGGTTTTCATCATTTCGTCTGACATAAAAAACGCAGCAACATGGCGTCACGGTCACTAGGTGTGTGCAGGGCTTTGCTGAGAAAGAATATCGATGTTTGTGCTTAACGTTTGTTTAAAGAAGTCACGACTCTTCTGAACTGATTTAAACCGTCAATTTTACATCATGTTCTCCATTGTGAAGCATCCCTAATCAATACAGTTTCTCATTTCTAGTCTGAAGACGTGCGATGACAAATGTTTTTTTTGTGTTTTTATTTATTTTCTAATTAGAAGACGTTTTAACAGTAGACGCTGCTAATAGTGGTGAGTATAGATTAGTAAATAATTCTCCGTTCGTTTGAGCTAAAACTGGTTGTTATCTTAATCGTTTACCTATAAGCTAATTGTTGTTGTTAACACTAACTCTTGCCTTATCCCTTCACCCAGAAGTTAATTGTTGTTGCTAACACTAACTCTTGTCTTATCCACTCACCCAGAAATGGATTTTGCTAACACTGTCTCTTGCGTTAACCCATCTCTCGGAAGCTAAGTTTACTTTGGGAAAGGTTGTAATATTTTTTGACTGCCCTGATCCTTTCTCCTGTAACAATACTAGTGCGAGTGATACCTAAAAAAAGCTGAAGCACAATTTTTTTGATCTGCACGTAAAATTAAGAAAACCTTTTTTTTTCTTCATATTTTACTTCTCTGGCCGGATGTTGGGACAATGAAAAAACATTTAAAAAATGAAGAAAACAAAGCATTTGTTCGCACTGGGTATTCTAGTTGGTGTTGAACCTTGGCAACACAGAAGTTATGTCTGGAAAATTAATTTATTCTAAACAGTTCCCTATTTTATGACACTTGTTTATGTTTTACAATATTGTTCCTATTTTATTCCATGATTTTTGCTGAAAATGGTGACCGTTACAAATGAGGCAGACTGTTTTTGAAGCAAATATTTAACAAATCCTGAGCTTGCTCTGGACTCTGGGTCTTGTTTACGTGACAGAAAAATGAGAGATTCTATAATCATCTCAAATTATTAACGACTTCAATGTTTACATTTGAATATATTTTATTTTTTTTAATTTAAGCAAGCGAAAATTGAAAATAAAACAATTTTAAAATTCAACGACCGTTATTTTAACACTGATTATTTCTTAATATAATGGTAATTAATAAGTGTATTTGACGTTTATCTGACTGAATAAATTAAAAACAAACTTAACATTGTTTACTTCAGGAAGTCGTATTTTCTTTATACAATGGATGAAACAGATTTTATTTGTCAGTAAATCTGGAGTAAATTCCATCTTTGTTCAGTAAATATCGGGCAAAGGCAAATTTAGTTGTTTATCGTACGCCATACTTGATCCTGTAGGTTTATAATGTAACGACTAAAACAGTATGTCAACCATAACGATATGTGAAGTGCGGCAAATGGAATTCTGTCGTTTTTCTCACTTAGTTTTCTGTTTAATTTGTTTCTGTTTTTTATGATAATTCATTTATTGTAAGTAAATACGAGACCGGGTTTTAAGAATACGAGGTCTGTCGAAAAAGTATCCGACTTTATTTTTGCCCGTGAGAAGTAATGACGTTGGGGAGGCAAAAGTGTGCATACATGCCTTCATGCGCATGCGTGGTTTTTGGCGGGCTTAATGAATGCGTCAGTCGCTGTCAGGCAGCTAGCGTGTGAGGTACTGTACTACTTACACGTCGCATTTTCATTTCGCTCATGATGACGGAACGTATGGAGCAACGATCTTGCATTAAGTTTTGCCAAAAGATTGGAGATACCCCAGCGGAAACAATTCGCAAAATTCAACAGACTTTTGGTGGCAATGCCATGTGTGTTACGCACATAGAAGAATGGTACCACAGGTTCAAAGATGGCTGCACATCGGTGGAGAGTGACCAGCGTTCCGGAAGGCCGTCAACAAGCCGCAATGCAGTTGTTATCGAGAAAGTGCGGACATTGATAATGAAGGATCATCGTTTGACGGTGCGTGAAATTGGTGATGAGGTTGGGATCAGTAAAGATTCTGCACATGCAATTTTAAAGGAAGATTTGGGCTTGCGCAGAGTGGCAGCAAAATTTGTGCTCAAGCTGCTTTTCAGGAACAACAACAACTTCGTCTTGAGGTTGCGCAGGACCTGCTGGATACTGCCAACAGGGATCCTGAGTTCCAGAATACCGTGATAACTGGAGATGAGTCGTGGGTGTACGGGTACGACCCGGAAACCAAAGCTCAGTCATCACCGTGGAAGCATCCAACTTCGCCAAGTTCCGGAGAAAAATCAAGGTGATGCTGACTGTTTTCTTCGACTACGGAGGCGTTGTGCATCACGAATACGCACCAGAAGGACAAACAGTTACAAAGGAGTACTATCAGGAAGTCCTCCGACGTCTTCCTGATGCATTTCGACGCAAGAGACTGGATCTGTGGGCCTCGCAAAACTGGCAGCTGCAACATGACAACGCCCCGGCTCATTCGTCACAGCTGATCCAAGGTTTCTTGGCAAAGAAAGGCATTCCACTTATTCGCCAGGCTCTCTACTCTCCAGACATGGCTCCTTGTGACTTCTGGTTGTTCCCAAAAATGAACCACTGAAAGGCTCCCGCTTTGAGGGCTGAGAGGACATCATGTGGAATGCGACGGCGGAGCTGAGCCATTCCGGAAGAATCATTCCAGACGTGCTTCAAAAAGTGGAAGGATCGCTGGGCTAAGTGTGTGGAGGCACAAGGGGCCAACTTCGAAGGGGATTAGCAATTGAACCCCAACAAGTACGTAATTTTTTTTTCCTGGCCTAAGGTCGGATACTTTTTCGAAAGACCTCGTAGTATTGCGAGTTTGTTTATCATTGACGTCACCCGCTAGTGGCGCCATTAAGAGCGTCCACACGAAAGATTATTGGACAAGATTATTTGGCGCTGGTCTTAAATTTCCAACTATCTTTTATATCCGCTTGATTAAATTACTGAAATCAAAACAAACATCTTTTTGTGTTTCCTTTTCCTAGTTAAAGTCAGGGTTTACTGTGAACTGGGAGCACTTACAATATATAGAATACTTGTAAGCCAGATATCGCTATCAACGGCTGTTACAAATAACAGGATCTTCAGAAGAGAAATAGGGCCCCACCTGGAAAATCGCTTGTAATTAGTTAATGTGCGTGTTGTTGATGACGTACACCGATGTCTACCAGGTAGACAAGCGCCATAGTTGTCCGCCCGAATGCTTTCCCAATCTTGTGCCACGTCAGGGCTCCAGCACTATCGATTTCGTCAGGGAAATCGCTACCAGCGCTCTTCATCATTAGATGTGGGAGGAATCCCACAAGGCCGGCTAGGGAAGGAAAGGGTGAAACCATATCAAAGGGAGGTGCCACAAACCGAGCCGCTTCTAGGGAAGCAAATTTAAACCCTGGATTTTAGCAGTCCAGCAGACTAACCACTGGATTACTGCGTCGCCCGTTTAAGTAGTAGATTGGCATCAACTTTGATGGATGATATTCATGCATCACAATCCACCTGCCATGCAAACGCAAAAAAAGCTCCCAATTAGAAACGGCTGCCGTAAAAAATGTTGTTGCTCTTTTTTTGTAAATAAAAATTAGTTTGTAAAGAGAGTGAGGAATCAAAGCCGCATTTCTAAGGCTTTGCAGACTTTCACCGAAGAATGTCCACTTCGCGAAGGTTTTGAAGGAGTGAGAATTTTAACCGAAAGCAACAAAGAGCTATATATATATTTTTTTTAGATTTCAAAAGGTAGAATTTTCGATTGTAGTAACAGTGGTGAGGTACGTACCCACGTGCAGTCGGATTCTTACTGGTCAAGTTAAGGCGGCGGAGTCCGAATGGTGCTAGGTCATTATTAAAAAAAAAACAACAAACCAGTTAAAGAGTTTCCTGGATGAGGTTGGCTGCTATAGAGAAACGGAAGAAAATTTAAAAAGAAAAATATAAAACATCATGGAAAGAGGTGTAGAGCAGCCGGTTTTTGTAACTTTACGACTTTGTTTCGAATTGTACCTGTTTGTTTACCAGAGGTGTGACTTGACTTTTCGTTCAAGACGTTTAGACAAATTACAAAGTTTGAAGATTTTACTCTCAAATAACTGAAAAAAAAGAAGAAAGGCCTTTTTTCATTTATAAAAGAATACTTCAGTAATGAAAATAGTTTAAAGAAAGAAATTACTTGTTTGATTCTCTCTCTCTCTATTTTAATTTATTTGATCTGATACTTTAAAGAAGACGCAACCATTTGGCATTAAATTTATTTTCATAGAGTCATTTCAAACTTGATTTACTGACTCTATTTCCTTAGTTTCGACTGTGGGCTTCTTGCTCTACGGAATAATGTTGACAAATCACGGAATCACGGGAATTATATCCTAATTATTTTGTCATTTGGCAAATAACGACTGAACAAAATCTTCGCGCCGAAAAAAAAGCTTTTTCGCTATTTGAAATTAACTTGAAAGGATTAAGCGATGTGCTGTTGTATTTGTGTCCGGGCTCTTAGTAAGCGGAAAGCATATGACGGGATTCCCCACCCCTTTGTGTGACTTAGCATCTCGGACGCGAAAGTTAGGGTGTGTGAGGGTATCTTTGAAGACTCTAACAAACTAAATATGTGGGAAACCAAAGTTAATTATATGATAGCTTCGAGTCATCTTATTGTTTTTTTTTCTCCTCCCACATCCAAAACTGAAGAGTTTCAGGGACTTTTGTTAGATCGGCCAAAGTCGGAGTTCAGCGGCACTCTCGAGCTAGCCATGGTTTCCAGTCCCACCCTCTCCCTCGTCCGGCTCCAGATACGACCAACCAACCAGAGAAAAACAGTCAGGTCAGAATCTTTGCAGCTTCGCGCCATTCCAGCAAAACAAAACATCGTGCACATCTATGACGAACGCAAGGTTGTTTGTGGTTTTCTTGACATGAGAGCTACAGCACTGCTCATACGTGCTTGAAGAATATTGAAAGTTTACATTTACTGAAATTTTCTTTAAATCGTTGAAATGTTTACAAAACACTTTTTTGTATTAAGTTAAATAAATCTGTTAATTATCAGGCTCCGCCGTTTCTTTAATTACTTTTTTATTGCTTAGCAGCAAATATTCGAAAGCATATGTTATTACGAACATTGATCCTGTTGTTAGTAAATTATATATACACACAAACATATGTATATATAATTTCTATATTTTATATTTTTCATATTTATTTTATTTTTTTTTTTACTTTGCGACACAAATTATTATTATTATTATTAGATTTTTTTCCTTTCGACCCAACTCTAACTACGTGGTTACATACGTTAATACTCCAAGTTAAAGTACAAAGTTATCTAAGTTTTATATTATGAATAGAATAAAAAAAACTGAAGAGTGAAACATTTTGTTGCTTTTCATTATTCCATAATAAATAAAAAGTGTGATTCATTTTAAATTAGAGAGAGAAAGAAATATAAAGGGGAAATGGGGTAAAGTGAGAAGGGAGAAGAAGAGAGAAAGATTAGGTGAAACAGTATTTCTATTGTTTTTATTTGTTTATGAAACTAGGAAAACTATCATTTTCTCCAAGAAGATGGAACTGTCAATAAAATAGCTTTCATTTACTGCAAATATGACTACTCCTGCTACTATTACTAATAATAATGGTTAGCTGTCTAAATTATGTTGAAAATGTATATAACTTTTCAAAAAACATATATATATATATTTTTTTTTTTCATTAACATTTTTTTCTTTGATCGATGTAATGACGGCATGTGACGGTTCGACGCTGTAATTTAAAATATCCGTGCCTGTTGTTAACGGGCCTGTGATTGGTTAATTTCTCCATTAATGGCGGCATTAAATTTGAACATTTCTTAAACATTTACCGTATTGATTCCTTATCTTTTATCCCTACTTTTTTCCCTAACTGCGTTATCTTTGTCTTTGGTGGTAAAAATGTAAAATAACAACAACAAAAAAGGTGAAAGATGTATTAATTCTGCACAAGTAATAGTAATAATTAATTTTTTCGTGGCTTCTTGTGACAATAGATATTCCTACACTGACAATGTTGTTGTTTGTTTTTTTTTACTTAATACACTTGACCTTTGTTCTGCGTAGAAAATTAGAAATGCAAATTAAAATTAATCTTTAATTTAAAACATTTACAAAAAAAAACAAGCATTTTTGGGGTTTACTCTTTATTTTTTTTTAAATATATTTAATTCAAATAAATGAATACTAAAATATAAAATTTTTTTAAAAAATGCTCATATTAAAATATTGAAGGCAACTAAAGAGAGATTCCATACTCTATTATAGTAAAGTCGAAATGTGCCCAATATAATTCCTTAGATAGATATAAAGGCACATATTTTTAAAATTATTTATCTAAAGCAAATACCGATGAAGTTTCAGTAGCAGCAAGCAAATGAAAGGGGGGATGAAGAAGAGATTTTTAAAATATCTTTAAGCATTTTTCATAACAAAGAAAATCTTTAGGATTCAGCAGATCGGCTGTGATTCTATTTTTCTTATTTATTTTTTGTCAATCGAAAGGATTTTAGATTTATAACTGTAGTGATGTTTAAATAAAAGTATCAAGAAAGGTTTCAGTGGTGAAAATTTCTCTCCTTTTCTTCTTTCGTTTCTACAGTCTCCCGCCTGTATTCAGATTAACGGCAGTTTTCTCGTGAGCGTCCGGATTTTCGTGATGTTTTTTTTTTTTTGGAACTCGCTCGTACACTGAAGAAACCCGGCTCCACTCGGGGCCTGGGTTCGGATGGAAACAATATTAAAGACAACGAGACGGGGTCGTCGTCGTCGTCGTCGTCTGGAACGTGGAGGGACGTTTGGCTCATCCTAAAAGGGACGAACCTAATAATGTCTTGCCACAATCTTTGAACACACCCTACCGGAATTTGTGGCTCCCAAGTTCTCAATTGTTTAAAAAATGGAATAAAAAACCCACAAATAAATAATATCAGTTACACATTCTCCAAATTTGAGACGTCAGGCCTCGTGCAAATCTCCAAGATAAACAGGATGGATTCTAAAAGGTGTGGGCGGCGCAGCTCGTATTTCTTGAAATGGAAGCAGTGTTATTCCAAGTACTGAGGACGTTCAAATGAAACCCGTCCGAAATAGCATTGCCGTAATGCCACCCGGTCGGGTTTTATCTGAACGTCCCCTGGGAACGCACGTTCAGTTTCAGTAAAATCAGAGCATCCTTGGTGAGTGAGGTCGGCTTGTGGACGACGGTTGCTTATCGAGACGAACAGCGGGCAAAACAACAACAACAAAGACAGCGATGTCACTGTAGTAAAATCTACGCAAATGGTCATCTCGTGATTAAATCATAAATATTGGATAATAATAATAATAATAAGTAGAAATAAAAGATAATTTTTAAAAAGGTATATATTAAAAAAAATGTTGGTATCTTCAGTGCTTCAGTAGCTGCATATTTCAATAGAGTAAGTCGCACGCAGTTTTAAATGGCGTAGCACCACCGTCCTCCGAAGACTGAAGAACCAGTCTGCAGATAAAAGGCTGTAAAACAGAACGACGTAGGGATCGGCTTTGATTCGTTCTCCAATTATTTTAGAGGGATAGAGGGGGAAACCGAGATGAAAAGTTTTTGGTTAATTTTTTGTTGTTGTTAAAAAAAAACAAAGAAATCGTGTAAGTAAGCAAAAAAAAAGTATAATAATAATAATAATAATAATAATACTAATAATAATAATAATAATAATAAGAATAATAATAATAATAATAATAAATTTCAGAAATAAATAAATTGTCTATAACAAGCATTAAAGAAATCAAAACATCTAAAATAAAAGGATAAACAAATCAACGAAAAAGAAGAGAAGTATGTTAAAAGTTTCCCAGTCTGTGACGAAGACAACGAGTAGACACTCAGTCTTTTACTAATAAAATCTACACACACAATTAATTAATGCTATGTATTCAATCCCTTTTTAAAAATAAATAAATAAACAAATAAATAAAGAAATAATTGTTAATCAAACAAAGTAAAACAAACTAGAAAACGAGAAATAAATGTCTACAGACTAGATTTTAAGAAAGAATGTTCTCTTTTTTTAACAAAAGAAAGAACCGAACACAGCAGCACGCACGTTATTTTTTTTAATTTTTCTATAAATAGAACGCTAACTACTGACTACGCAAACTGACATCTCAGGTGGTTTAATTTGTCCGTTTTTAAAAGTGTATGTATGATTAGCCACGCCTGCGTGCACATGTCGGGTGCACACTGATGTAAGATACGAGAGATGGTTTTGATCTATAATATTACTGGACGAACCTTTGTTCAGAGCACGCGGCCATTCCGCGTGTGCACTAATTATGCTATCGATTCTTTTTTTTAAAATTCATTTATTTTTCTTTTACATAGGAATAATAAATCTGTTAAAGAAGAGAGTCTGGGAACAGAAATAGTTTCCCCCAGACCCCTCTACGCGAGAGTTCCTTGTTCCGATATGTTTGGGCGTGTTTAACCGGGCTGGGACACCCAGACGTGGCTTTGTGTCGCCTTTAACTCTTCTTCCACTCACTGGTCCAGCAGACGGATTGGATGATCTCGGTGGTTTCGGACATGTTCCTGTTTACGTCCCACATGCGACTTGAGGATTAAATAAATACTTTGGGTTTATTCAGGGAATGGAATCGGTAAATCTATATCCGTCTTCAGCACTGACCTTCTGGCTCGCGCGCGCGCGCGCACATATCCGTGCTGTAGGTCGGATCCCAGTTCAATAAACAAATGAATAGTTACTGGGGAGGGGAAACAGTAAACTTTTATTGCAAGATTTAAAATACAAAACAATATATGCATGATTCATTGACTGAAAAGATATATATATTTATGTATATTTATATATATTTATATAAATAAATATATATATATATATAAGCAAAAAATGATTCATCTTAAGACTCTGACTGTTTTGGTATAAGATTTAATGGATACTTTAGCTTTTTAGCAGTTATTTTGAATTTATTATACTTTCTGGACAAAATTATTTCATACGAGCTAATGACCAGTGATTTGTAAGGCCTTTGTGGTATATTAATACACATTTGTGACTCATTTTCAGTTACACGAAATCCAATGTCGACTTATTACATCATAAACGGCAATAGCCTGACTTTTCCCTTTGTTATAATGGGGGGAAAAAAAGAGATTCGTGATAAATTCGCATGGACAGATAATTAAAAAATAGAGAAATTTAGCGTTGTATTGCACAATGGGCACATACATTTTTGGATAATATACATGTGTGTGTAATATATATATATTTTTTTTTTTAGGTATAAATATATAAATATATTACACATCGGTACAAAATAAATACGACCAGAATATAAATTTTTGTTCACAAAATAAATAAATTTAAATTAATTTAAATTTTAAAAAACCGTTGTAAACATTTACGCTGTCTTCGTGACTACTCTCTTTGTTCGATTACTATAAACGAAAAAAAAAAACAAAAAAATGCATTCATTCAGGTATAAAATAGTAACGGGGCGGGGGATACACTGCACTAGAATCCATTTAAACCAATGGAAACAAATAATAAATTAATTAAAACTTAAATAAATTATAAATGTAAAATTTAAATAAATCTTGTACAATAAATGTATACTATAATTGCTATGATATTGCAAAGGCACGGCTGTCGGGAGGGACCAGTTAGTTTTTCATGATTCACATCGGAAAATGTGAAATACCAAGGGACCGGTTATAAACAACAAAATAAGACATTCTTTTAAAAATTGGTCGGATTGGATCAATGGAGGACAACTATGAGTTCAACAGTCAGTAGGAAAAAATATATACTTTTCCAATTCTTTCACGTAGAAAGAAACCAGTACGTATATTGAAAGTTCTGTAATATACACGTTGACAAATGCAAAGCCGTTTGAAATATATATATTTATATATATAGCTGTCTTTTAAAATTTTTCTCTGGCACTTTTGTTTTTTTTTTGGCATTTAGTACTTTTCTTTTTTAGCATGGTCGGCTGACGGGTAGCTGAAGTAATATTACCTGTCTGTTTTCTGAGGGATGGCACTTATTAATATGTCTAGTAAGGCCAGGTGAGCTATAAAAGCGACTTGAGCAATACTTACAGGTGTACACTTCACCGCTGTGGGTTCTCACGTGTTTGTCCAGAGCCGTTTTTGTGGGGAAACACGTGCTGCAGTTGTCGCACGTGAGCTCTTTGCCGGTGGGGGTAGAGGCTTCAGAAGAAGATCCCAGCGGTAGGGACGACGAGGTGGAGGAAGAAGCGGCGGGAACGTCCTGTTTGGCTCGCTCGTTTTTGTGGTTCAGGACGTGTTTCCTCAGGTAAGCCTGTCGTCGGAACCGCTTCAAGCAGACGTCGCACTCGAACTGGCCGTCCGGGGAGCCCTGGCACTCGCTGACGGCGGCGAAGAATTGGCCGGACGCGGGATAGCCCCCTTGGGGAGAGGTGGGGGACGACGACGAGGAGGGGAGGATGCGGGGGCTGTCACACTTCTCGGAAACGTCCTCCATTGTAGAGTCCGCCGGGCAGGTAAGCGAAGGTGTGGCCGGAAGGATCCGGGCTGGCGAAGTTTTCTTCTCCGGGGCGCTTTTCGGCTTGTGCCATCTGCGGTGCGAAGCGAGATTGGCGGGACAGTTGAAGACTTTGTCGCACTCCGGGCACCGATACTCGACGTGTACGATCCGCGAGCACCTGTGTCGGGCGAGCTGGAAGGCGTCGTCGTAGTGCTCCTTGCACAGCTGACAAACGTAGTCCCCTATTTTGTTTTCGATCTTCTCGAGCTCAGCCTTAGCTTCCGCAGTGATTTCCACATAATTGTAGGCGCTGTCTATGTCGCCGCACACGACACGGCCTTCCTCCTCCGTGTCCGACAAATCCTTGATTATCGTCCCCGACACAGGTGAGCTCTTGTCCTCGTCGAAGTTAATTTTCCTCGCGGCTTTGGGTTTCTTCGGAGTCTTTGCCTTTTTCTCTGCCTCGGACGGTCCCCTTCTTTTGTTCGGACTGGACAGCGAAGTCGCGCTCTCGGACTTGACGGGGGTGAGACTCACCGGCGAGTTACTGGACACGCTGAGTCGATCGAAAGCGTAGAAGTAGAACGGGGACGGATAGGTGACCGGCAGCGGCGACGAGGAGAGGAGGGATCCGTGTGAGTCCCGGTCGTAAACCTGAGCCTCCCTCTCCTTGGGTGTGAGCGATATCGGGCTGGGAGAGTATCCAGAATCCGGAGACCCGAAGTTTGTCTGGATGTACTCGTGGTCTGAATCGCTATCGTCCGAATTCCGGATTCTGTAGGAATAGGCCGCAGAACTCTTCGTCCGTTTCACAAGGAACCCCCGTGGCATGGCGGCGGAGACGGTCTGCCGGAGGAATTTTACCGAAAAAAAAGAGAGAGAGAAAAAGAGAGAGAGAGAGAGGAGAGAGAGAAATCACAGACAATCAGCGGATGACTTGATGACGTAGGCACTGCCGTCAACAACAACAATAAAAAAATTCGAAAAGTAAATAAGTAAACAATGAACGAGTAAGGCGAGCTGTGTTTTTTCTGTTTGTTTGTGTTTTTTTTTTTTTTTTGTTGTTAGTAAATATCGGAGCGGCCGGGCATAAAGGCTGTCGGCGCGGCCGCCTCTGTTTGTTTGGGACCGAATTCCTCAGCTCCTCCGATACAGAATAAAGTCCAATTCAATTAGCTTCTCCCCGCATCCAGTTTGGCCTGATTGTCTGCAAGGTATCCGAACAGATGGAACCGAGCCGACATTTTATATGTCCCCACTCGGCGAATACCTCATTCATATGTATATCTGTCGCGGACGCAGACTCCTCCTTCTGGGAGCGGGCGTGGAGGGAGAGTCAGGCTAGAGCGCCATGCGACCTGTCTTTGTTGTCGTTCCCAGTCCCCCCCCCCACCGCAGCTCCCCCGGCGCGCACGTGCACTGCCTAGATATGGACATATACGCAGTGCAGCGTTAAAGCGGAATTCGCATTGTCCGGTCCTTCTCTCTCTCTCTCTCTCTCTCTTTCTTTCTTCTAGTCTCAGCTCTCTTCCGTCGGAATACTTCTGGTGTCGAGCGCGAGGGAAGAGAGGGAAAACGATGGAGAGCCGACCCGGCAGTTGTCAAGGTGTCGCCGCGCGTAGCTTTTGTTGTTCTTTCTTTCTTTCTTTCTTTCTTTTTTCCCAATAGATGTCGGCGAACTAGGTTCTCTGCGCACGAGACGCCGGCAGACATCGAAACAATGTAGCCAGAGCGATCATTATTTCTAAAGCTTCATATAATTGGATGCTTTTGGATCGGCCAGCAGCCAGCCAGCAGCCAGCAGCTCCCTCCTCTCTATCGATGGAACGAACGAACGATCGTTGCAATGTGACAGCGCGAATAGCTGCTGTTTCATGGTAGACCAGAGACTGATGCTGTTTTCTCTTGTGTTCTTGTCCTCACCTGCCCATCTCTACCGACACCGCAACCCATAAAACAATTACAGAATAACTTAATACTACACCAATCAGATAAGGTAGCCTTTCTAAAAAAAGAAAAGTATTTATGATTTATTTATGTAAATAAATAGACAAACATACATATACTGAGGAGCTTCTTTGGTTTATTTCTGCTTATATTTTTTTCTAATTTCAGTTGTTCAGTTCCTTTTCTTCAGTTATCTCTGAAATTTTCTTTCAAAATAACCATTTCGCGTTAGTGCTCCAGTCATTTCATCTCAACTTAGGTTTTGTTTCACGCATTTTATTAGCTAACTTTTTTTTAACCTTTAAATCTGATATTTACTATCAAAGTCAACCGTTTTACCAGTTTAAAAAAAAAAAATATCCCAATTCATATCCGTATTTTACCATATCGATGTTTGAATTAACCCTCTACACTTTTATCCGACTTTGTTTATTGGTCAATACTAATGAATAAAAAGCTATTGTTATTCTTTGAAAAAGTAAAATTAATCGATTCTCTGCAGGTATTCATGAATCATTCGCAGGTTACTCAAATATGCGAGTAATACAATACCGAAAATAAGATATGTAGTGAAATATTGCATTTCAAAGTAATTTTGATCTTGATGGAATATTGATTCGATGTTACGGTTAAGTTTTCAAAATAGTTAATTGAATTAACTGTGTGCAGGTTTTATTTATTTTCCTTTCATTAATCGGTACAGGCTATCTGAATAGATAAACGAATAAAGTTGCTTGATTTTTTTTTTAATTAATGAAATAACATCTGGGCTTTATCGCCAAGTTTTCTGAAAGTCCTTATAATTAATTACCACACACTTAATATTATTAATATTATTATTAATTCAATTTAAATGATAAATAACAAGCAGTTTTAATCTTTTCTCTTCTAGATTGATTAAAAAAAAAAAAAGACGGTGGGTTGAGAAAGCGAGTTTTTCTCCCTCCCTCCCTCGACACATCAGAGTTTGAAGTAATTTCGTATTCCTTTGCCGTTGTCCGTCCGTCCGTCCGTCCGTCTCTAGATTAATTTCGATATACTGTATTTAGACACCGTCATTAACATACAGCTGGTCCTCCGTCTTTGTTCTGGCTGCTGTAACCAAGGCTATACAAAGCCCCGGCCGACTATTATTTCTTGTTGGCGGGCGGACCGACGGACGACGCTTTTAACAAACACTGTAGAGTGGTTGGTGGGGTGGGGGGGTGGGAGGGGGTAGAGGGAAGAGCGTACGGAAAGAGTGCTACTCCGTCGCCCCCCCCCGTTCTCTCTCTTTTCATCCCTCGTTCCTTCTCTCTTTTTATCTGGCCACTTTTTTTAATAAACTTATAAAAAGACGTGATAGCGAACTTACTAAACTAGCTTCCCAGTTGTATCAACCTAATATATGTATGTGTTTTTGAAAATTAAAAAAGAAACAACAACAGAAGTTATCTTACTTTCCAAGATCTCCATCCTGTTGGCGGGACAGCCGATCTCCCCGGCTTACACGTCTGCTCCACCGGTAATTAATCTGCCCACCATATCAAACAGGAATTTGTAACACCGTGCCCAGATGCAGGCGATACGCACCTGGCTTCTTCTCCCCCCTCCCGCCCGCCTTTTTTTTCCCAATAGGAAACATTCGACAAAAATTCAATTAAAAGGTTAATTAATTAAGAATTTTATTGAAATTTTTGAAAATGTTTTCCACGTGGGTCGTGGCGACGAGGTGCCGTCTCTGTATGTGCAGAGACTGTTGTTTCTTTCATGAACATTTAATAATTCTAATAGAATAACACTGAAAATGTGCAGAATTAAATACATGTAATTGATTTTCAAGGATGAAATAAAATGAGAAGGTGGTAACATCTAGTAAGTCTTTGCATGGAATTCAGAAATTTGGCTCTTTATTGACTAAAGAGCTTAAAATTATATGTAGCTATAAAATTCAATTTGTAATTTAACACTTTTTATTTCCATATTCTGGTCAATGCATCTGCAGGCTCTTCACGGTATACATAAACTACTAGCCCGGGTGTTGTATAACCGCACTACCTACCGTCTATACAGTACTTTGTAAATGATAAACGGTACTGTACCGTGTATTGTGTGTGTATTCAACAGTAAATTTACCTTGCTAGTTCTGCTGTATAAGTAACAATTACTAACACAACAGCAAGTGAATTATTAAGAAACCTGCCATACTCTATAAACCAATACTACTTACTATACGGTATATGATAATATTTTTTAAATCAGCCAAACTATGTATTGTATACTTAGCATATACAACAAACGGTCGAGGATCAGAAGAATAACAAATATATGTATATTTTTAAATCACGGATACTTAAATTAAAAATTTTCTTTATTACTCATTCAGCATTACCAAAAATACAATAAAATTTTATAAGATTATTCCTCATTTTATTTATTTTACTACTGCAGTGAGTCTTTGTGTGCGGGGGTTCTGCGTGAATCGTCCATTGGAAATGTTAAATGCGTACATTTTGAAGAAAAATATTGTAATTTTAATTGAAATTCTATGTCGATAGTTAATGTGATTTCTGAAGGTAGGTAAATGTGTCAGAGCGAATGAGGACTACGACTGAGCATAGATTGGTCGGTCTGGTATTCTGGACAGTTTGCCTCTCCGCTTCTCCTTCCTCCTCCATACCTGTGCAAACAGCTCTGGCAGACGATCAATAAGTTGCACCGGAGTTCTCACGTGAGATTTCTCTTTCCAGTCGCACGCGTCGACCGGTTCATTTAAAAATATTTATTTATATTTCTTTATGTCTCGCTGAAATTTTCTTCTCTTTATCGCGCAGTTGGAATAAAAATGTTGTCCTTAATTTGAGGGAAGGGTTAGGTGAATTATTTTAAATGAGGTGGGGCAACAAGCAAAACAAAAGGACGGTTTAAAAATAGCGACACGGGGACGAGACAAAGGCAACATTGTGAGCGCGCGCGCGCGTGCGTGTGTCTGTTAGTATGTGTGTGTGTGTGTGTGAGCGTCGTGACGAGGCGGGGCCGCCGGTGTCTAACAAAGAAAATAGTAATAGTTAGGGCTGAATGTCAAATTAAGCAAAACGAGAGAAGAAAGAAAGAAAAAAAACGAAAACAAACAAACAGCAAAAGATCCTCGAGAACTTGCAGTTTTTTGTTTTTTTTTACTCTAAAATAATTCTCCTGACAAAACGATAACTTTTGAAGATGCTAGACCCACGGAGGAAAGATAAAGGAGACGGAGTACCTCGCAGAATGTTATATATTAGCAATCTGTTAATTGGAACTCGGCAGATGCCGCGAGACTGTGACCGACCGCTCTATCGATTTTTGCCTCTTTATTATTATTTATTTTTGGAGGGATTATTTTTCTTTAAAAGGTCGGGGGTTCGTCAGAGGAGCGCGTGCTCACACAGCGAGGCTGTTTCTGATTTTCTGCGTTTTGTCTTGCGATGCATTTTATTGGTAATTTCAAACTAATCTCGGGTAGACATTGTAACAAATAGTTTCACAAACGTATAGCTGCAGTGCCACACACACACACACACACTCTCTCTCTCTCTCTCTCTCTCTTTCTGTGATGACGTCATTTCTCTCTGTGCTGACGTCATATCTCTCTGTTGACGTCATTTCTCTCTATGATGACGTCATCTCTCTCTCTCTCTCTCTCTCTCTCTCTCTCTCTCTGAGAATTAAAAAAAAACATTTAATTAATTTCTTCAGTTTTTTTGTAAACTATTTTACGAATGCACGTTACTGCCTAGACGATTCAATAACATAAACGGCATTTCTGTTTAATAAACGTTATTTTAAAAAAGAAACTTTCTTATAACTTGTTTGTGTTTTTTCAGATAACAATCTTTATAAATCTAATTTATTAGATAGCAGTCTCCCATTATCTGTTTTTCTAAATTTCGCACGCACAAAGCCAATCGAAAGTGAAGGCTTCGGAAGACCGCGGTTTCTCGCGTATGGGTACGAGTAGGGCGAATGCGAACATCTTTATCGGGGAGAACTTCTCTTCTGATTATTACTGAGGGGAGACTCGGAGCCAGGACAGAGGAACTGAGAGAAACAAACTACGCAGTTGGCTAGGAAGAAAGCACTGTCCCATACCCATAGGAAATCGAAACCTATCCGCCACCGTGATAAACGGGAGCACTTCACGAAACAATCACGTGGCTAATTTTACTATTGATTTTTGTTATTAAATATTGTATTGTTATTTATTCAGAACTACTCTATCGTTTTAAAATTCTGATTTATAGTTTTAAAACAAACTTTTATGCTTCTATTGTTAAGCAAAAATAATTATTATAGCTTATGACTTTCTACAGACCTTGAGGGGAAAACATGAAATATAAACAAAGGCAACCAGGCGCATTCAGATAAATCCTGGCTGAGATAGCATCGCCGTTTTGGTCTCCGGCGTCTGGATTCCATTTGAATGTCCCTAGTAATTCGAATTAAATAAAATTTTTGGAAAAAAAAGTTTCTAGATCTCGTATTTGTCACGTGGTCACATGTTGCCAGGTAAACAACGGGCATGAATGGATTTGTAAGCGTCCGCTAAAGCCAGCGCCATCTGGTAAGGTAACAGTGACAGCAACTCTAAATATTAGATATTTAACATTAATGCCGGGTCCTGCCACACTTTTGTTTTTCTAATTTTGTTATATAAATAGTGTATAGTATAAAAATTGGGGAAAACGGTTTTCGGTCGTTAAAAGTGACCGCACCGCACACATACAAACACTACACATAGCATACATGATACACATGTTACACGTACGCAACAACACGAAAGGAAATCCTAGAAGAGACGCTATATTTTAAATATTTTCAAATTCTTGTTCAGTTTTCAATAGCAAATATTGATTTGTTTTTTTTTTGCTGCTTAAAGAGCCTCTATTTTGATTATAGTAAAATATATTATTTAAAAAATTAATTATGCAAAAATATAAGTAACGCTTACACCTTTATTTAAATGTTTTTCATTTTTAATATTTCTTAAATATCTGCATCTGACGAGCCATTCTCGTTTTTTCCGGTATTTTTGTTTCTTGTCTAAGTTTACTTTTGTTTAGCTGAAGATGAACCAAAATGTAATTCGAAATATCTATTTATTTACTCTTTATACAGTCATGTTCTATACTTGTATGTTCGTATTTTTATTTTTACTAAAGTTAAGCTAACATTTCTATGATGCCCTCATAAAACTCTACTTTTTTTTTGTATTCCGATTAATTATCTACCCTTTCTTGGAAATTGGTTTCTATAGTTTTTTTGTTTGTTTTTTTTTTCTCTATTTTATCCCTTGCCATTTGTTACACTGTTTTCGTTGTTAATATAGAACCGGAAGTGCACCTGATTTCTTTCAGCTTTCAAGTTTCATTTGCCTGCTCAATTCCGTCGGCACCATGACGATTATTATCATCGAATAGGATTTACGCTATATCACCATCAGGAGATCTTTTGCAAGAGCCCTGTCTACCGGAAGTGCACCTGTCCTCTGACTTCTTTCATTCTGATGTCCCTGGCCATTAGCTGAACTCCGCCAACAAAAGTTATTAAAATGATTTATCAGAGAATAGGTTTGACGAGATACCAAGAAGATTTTTTAGTCAAACCGAGTAACTTTCGCCTTAATGAACTGTACGGTGCAGTGTTTCAGTGGTTAGCCTACTAGGACCGCTGAAGTTAAGGGTTCAATTACATGGGAGGGGGACCAACTATCTAGCATAGTTTCTTCTCGCCTTTCTTCACTAACCCAGCCGAGTGGATTTCCTCCCACATATGAAAATGAAAAGTATTTACGAAGACTTTTGACGACATAGAAGGCAATGGACACCCACCGCATCTTCCCGTGGCGTAAACCGCAAGGCAGTCTGCTGCAACAGTGGGTAATCGCCATCAATTTCCTTGATGAATGTTGGATACAGACAGTAATTGCACCAGCTAATGGGCTTACTGTTCGGAGATTTTTCCTTGTCGTTATTAGGACGGTTCATTTCTTGCACGCGCTTGGTGTTAAGATGTGGCGTTTTAAAAAATGGTTGGGTTGTACAAGTGGCTAACCCTGTTCTCGAGCCTGCGACCCGCTGATTGCTAATTTTGATATATATACTTTCTTCTACTAATTCTTTAGTATGCCACCAGAGGAAAATGTATTTCATGTCAATATTGAAGAAGTCATTCCCAATTATTTTCCCCGTATTTCAACCACGTCATTATGTTACTTAAAATCACATTCAGGTACGGAGGTTACAAGACTGGTTTCCCACTAACTACGATACGTCCTAACATTCGCAGCCATCACATTTTTGGCGGGATACATTTTACCAACGCGCCCGAGCATCTAGTGTCTGACACTGACGAAAAGGTCAGTGATACTCGTTACTCCTTTGTGACAGAACCTCCTCCCCTTCAGTGTCAAAATTAATTTTCTAATCAGATTACAAGAATTTTAAAAATATGTCTTTCTCAGGCATTGTGATTAGACGGAGAAGTATGAATTCAATTTAAATGATATCTTTGAAAAACCAACCAGGAACGAGTACCCGAAAAGCCACGACACACATTTTAAACATTCTTCGTCCTTTATAAAGGATACTTGCAACTTAAAAATTTCTAAAGTCCGCCACGGTTTATATTTCGGTTCTTATATTAAGTTCACTTCATTTCTTTCTCAATTTTTGCTATTAATTACTATTTATGAGTCTATCGGACACGAACTATACTTACTTTAGCGCCAACGCAGAAATATCGTCTGCTTCCATTTCCTGCCACCTGTCTAGTCTCCACACCCACTTTTCTTTTCCTCACCCAGATATGCCGCTAGTCAGAATCTTTTATGCATCGCACGGTCACATCAAACAATTTAAAGCCGGACAGGTGCAAATCTTTCTAGCCGTAAGTTACACTTAACATTTCTCACTCCCGGGTATTTTCTAGATTATTTTCACCACTTCTAGCCGGCCTGTTTTTGCAGACACCAATTATTTATTTACTTATTGTATTCCTTTGAAGTGGATCCTTTGATTTTCTGCGCTGGGTATATGTCACTGTCAGGGGTAGAATCAGGGTTGTGGCGTTTGTCTTATTCGTCATTTCTGCTGAGTCCCTGACTCCTTTCACTGGCCAAAGTCAGTTGGCTCTCCCCAACGGAAACAATGGCGATGTGTTTGTACTTCGCTCTATTGAGTGGAAAACCAGACGAACATTTTTTTAAAAGCAAAATTTAGCGTTCTCTCACCTCTCTTACATTAACAATCATTCGCATAATTCTCAATGTTTGTTTACCGGTTGGTGTCGCTTCCAGTCCAGCCTCGCACTCGAGAGAACAGATTCGTTCAGAGACTGGAGCCGGGCAGGGAAAATGTTTGGTGCTCAGTCAGGCTTTGAGCGTCGGCAGGCGGGGCTCTCGGGGATTCTGCATGTTTTTAGTCCTGTCGGTTACAGGAAAGTCACCAGGGTTAGGGTTGGGCTTATTTCCTGGAGCGGACGGGGGTTCGACGGATCGAGTCAGCAGCGTGTAAACTCGTGGTAGAAAGCGGCGACCGGTCCTCCGAGGTCCGGGTCACAACCCCCCCCCCCCGGCACGCTTTCCCGAGCAATGCTTGGGATCACGTGGGCTTTGGCAGCAAGCCGCCCTATTCTTCGTGAGTACCAAGAAGAAAAATAATTCGTTTTCAGTGAAGTCCGGAAACGTTATGCGCAGGTGAGAGACCAGTAAAAAAAATAATAACAGCAACAAAAGAATGGCCTCATCGACCGACGAATCAAATTTTACAGAATCTAAAACAAGTGTAATGACCCGATTTAGTGAATTTATCATTGCACACGCGTCATAGCTACGGCCCGGGTAGAGACTGAGCTGCGTTATTCGTTGTTTACCATCACATGGCCAGGTATGAACACCTTGACACTGTGGCAGGCCAAACATCCTTTGGAATTATGGCTGTTGGAGAGAAAACCTTTCCTGGACGTGAATGGATAAAGCGCAGGAGGCTCTGCACGTCTTCCATGTTTTTAACCAGATCTTTCGACATCAACTCATGGAGCATTTTTGAAAAACCGGAATCTACAGCCTGTTCTCCGGAGAGCCATCGCAAAGGGTGTGCATAGGCGAAACATTCCAGCACAAGTCTAAAATGGTTCCCACTTTATATTGTAGTTGATTTGGGGACTGAAGATGCTGTTTTAAATCAATTTTTGGCAGTCAATGGAACCACGCGATGCTACACAAAAATTTGTCCTTACTTCATCTTTAACGACTGCTTTTGAATGACATAAAGGACCAATTTTACCTGACATTTATTACTTTTCAGATTTCATGTCATGTAATCACCACCTAAAGATGATTTTTCTTGTTCTAACTGAAAGTGTTATTGTTGCTGCGTGGATGTGAAATTTAAAAAAAAAACCAAAACAACAAACAGCATCCTCAAATTTTAAAGTATCAAAAAGTAAAAAAAAAAACGTTTAAAATTCTGCATTCGTCCAGCGCAGAGAAGTAATTAATTTCCTACCAGGTAAAAATCTTGTTCTTATTCGGCTGTTTTCGTTCGCTTTCGCTTATTGTGTGGAACAACTAGACCGTGATCCACTCTTCTTCTGACCAAACAAACCGCAAGAATCTCTTTGTCCGTCGACCCATGAACTACTCAACATAAAAAAAACGATAGAGCTATTAACAGCCATATTTACCTGAACATTGATATCAGGTAGCTGTTGATCTCACTGGAAATAGAAAAAAAAAATGTCTGTTATGGCAGAATATTTTAATTCTTAAAAAAGAGCAGGAAGTGCTCTCGTGGATATCTTATGGAAGACTTAAAATCGTTTTCGTTTTTTTTTGTTGTGATTATTATTAATCTTGAAAGAACAGCTATTTGGCTTCGCGAGCTTTAAGGGGGTCCATTTCTGAATCCACATTATCTTTGATGGAGATAAGATAGAGGTACCTTAGGGTTGGGGCGCACGGGCTCACAGCGCCGCCGCTTAGCTTCGAAAACGCTGTTTTTGCTTTGTCGTGGTTGGTATTCTTATTTTTGTGGATCAGTGTACTCCACTTCGATTTTACTGACCCGGTCTCACGTTAATCCACTTAACATTCGAGCATTCACACTTGAAAGACCTTCTATCGGTTAGCGTGGGAACGGATAGACCGGATAATTTTTAAAAAAAGAAAAAGAAATTAACACCACTGGGTACGTGGAAATTCGTTGTGAACTATAGTCGCGAACGAGAAGAGCCTCCGATAGGTTCTAAGCTCACTTTCGGAGACATTTCTTTTTTTAAACCATCGGTAATGAGAGAATCTTCTTTTAAATTTAAAACCCTCTCCTCTCTCTCCCCAGTAAAATAGAGCAAAAATCAACCGGAAGAACACTTCTGTCTCTTTATGTAAAGTTTTGAATACGGCTGCGATCTACGGATGAGCTGTGTAACTATGTAGGTCGCTGGGCGCAGGAAGTATAGAGATGGGTGTTGTTAGCTTTACTAACGAAGCCGTTTAATATCCGGCCTGAGGTGGTCCCGGTGCAGTCATTGTCAAGAATCATCACACGTGCAATGCAATGAAGCGCTGCTAACAGCACTCCGAGGAATGACACCACAAAAACTGTGCTGTTTGGACGTGTGTAGAAGAAACCGGAGTACGCAGGATAAAGCCACTCAGACGGACCGGTACAGAAGAGTGAGAGAGACAAATAAACCGTGCTCACTGGCTAGACACCAAACTCCAGTTGGGGGGGGCTAAACTCAGCCGCCCATCATATTTATTTAGGTTTAATATTCATTTTTTAATTTCATTTAGGTAAATATATATATATATATATATGGAAACTATTCAAACACATAACGACATTAACAAGTAAGAGTTCTCGAACACATTAGCTGCGCCGTTCGTTACCTGGGCTCTAATCTTGTTACTCGTTTTGCCACAGAGCCGATTTACTTCCCAGAGGTTGCAGCGTGTGCACATTTGTAACACACCGCGCGCGTGACTCGATTTGTACAATAAATTCATACATCTTTCTGAGGCGCTCGGGCGACATCGTTGGACCAATGGTAAACTGCGATGGTTGAGAGCCCCGAGTTGACCTTTTCACCTTTCCCTTCTAGCTCCCTGCTTTCGGATGCCTTTAACCTCGAAGTTAGGGCAGGGTTCGCACAGCAAAAAGGCGGAAAACCCTGTGTGCAAATAATAATAATAATATAATAATAATAATAATAATAATAATAATAGTAATCGATTGGTTGTTATTTTATGTATACTTTATACTGGTTTCATTGCAAGATTTATGTATTTGTTCTATCGTGTTTTATTTTAAGAAATAGTGGATGCTCAGAATTTGTTTAATCTCTTATGTGAAGTAAAACAGTTTTACCTGTATGCATAGTAGTTTAATTAAAGGAAGGATTAAAAATATTTTCTGAAAAATTTTAATTAAATATAACCGAATATAAATAAGCAAGCGGGTAAATGAATAAGTGGTCGGGTCATGCACCGCTAGTCTCAACAACGAAAATTATCTTTTTTACAAGGGAGATAAAAGCGTAGTGCCGTGGTTATCCGCTAGAGCGCAATTCCTATTCTGCACCACGAAGGGCCCGGCATTTCCGATTTCAACAAAGAAATTTCTACCAGAGCTCTTCATTTTTGACTGTGGGAAAAAAATTCAGACGATCGACTAGCAAAGAAGGAAAAGTGAGAAAAAAAAACTGTCGGGAGGACCGCCAAACCGAACCGGTGCCGACTGGGAATCGAATATGTTCGTAAGTAAAAATAATTTTAAAAACTGTTTCACTTGCAGCAACTACAAAAGTTATATATATAAGTAGTTAGTAATTATCCATCTCAAAATTCTTTTCTTATGTAGGTAAATAGAAAAGGAATTTTTTCAAACGGAAAGTAAAGAGTAAATAATGACTAAGATAAATCAAGAGATCAGATAAAATAATTATTTTAGAAATAATAAAATCGTTAAATGCATTTAAAAAATCAGAATTATATGAACTACTGACCGGAATCTCTTCAGCAGGCCGACATTTTTTAAAACCGTTGAAAACTAAGAAGAAATAACGCTGGCTTTTCTTTTCTGTTCTAAGAAACGGAAGTCTATTGTTGTGTCAAAGCGAGGCTATGGAAAGAGTGTATTTGAAACACTGAGGCTAGATACCAGGTGGCGGATACGAAACTGATAAAGAACGATTGGAAACTGCTATCTTTCCTTTTTCTAATTATCGGTGCATGTTTCCTGTACTAACAAACAAAGTTATGGCTGAAGGGCTTTTCTTTCAATTCAAGGGTCGGCGAGTAAACAGAAGAGCTTTACTGGTTTCATCCGCAAGAAATTTTAGGAGTTAGGATGGAAAGTTTGCGGGAATTTTAAGTATATGCTGCCCTGAGTGAAAGCAGGACGCCCACTATACACAGACAGAGGCGCATTTCTACGTATAATGTAGTTATTACAGCGTTTAATAATAAAAATAGCATGAAAGAAAAATAAAAACATCGGCACAAAATAGAATATATACGTATATATAAAGTTTAGATAAAGTTTCAAAAGAAAATGAGGGAATAAACAAAGATAAAAAGAAGAAATTGAAGATCTAAATTAAAAAAATTAAGAAAATAAAATTTTTTAAAATATATAAACAAAAATGAAAAATACTTTTATGTAAATACATAAAGAAGGAATAAATAGAAAAGATTTTTTAAAATACTAAGAAAAATGAAAAAAAAAATGCATAAGTAAAGAAAAAGAAACAGCGCGATAGTGAAAGGTATTACATAAAGAAATAAGCTAGAAGAAAAAATTCCAAAATAATAGCACACAAACTTTATCATGAAATAGTTGGCATCAGACTGTCTGAAACTGCTAAAAAATATTAAAAACTATAAATCTTTATTATAATATATTTAATACTTTTGCTTTAGAGGTAGATGGGTACCGTCTAGACCTCAGAAGAGCCTAAGAATGATCACCCCGTTCCCTACTCAAGAGATAAACGTTCGGAACAGTCTGGGCGAATTAGGCCAAAATGGATCTCAGCTCAGGCTCCTCAGCGAGGGTTCGAGACGACAAATGGATCCTACCACGCGTTGGCGACTGTCATCTCCAAAGCAAAACTTTATCTATCATATGGTATTTTGTGTGGTTAAGGGGACTTGTGATTTTGCTATACTGTGGTCTACAAAATACCTGTTATTTCGTCCGCAAAATCAGCGCACATGACGTCACCTTTCCTACATCTCACGATTAAATCTTACATTTGCTAAATGAAGCCTTTAAAAATATTTTTAATGTAATTCTCGATTTATATTTTTTTTCTTTCCACACACACACACACACACACACACACACACACACAAAATTCTATATTTACATTACGGGCGCCCGCTACCCATATGCCATGAAATAATTTTCCCATCCATCGAAAGCCCACCCTCTTTTATTTTTGTAACTGTTTCTCTTTGTTGAATTATTACCTTTGTCCACAAACATTTCGCTTTGTGCAGACTCTCTAACGAACGAACCCACACATCAAGTCTGGCTGTCTACACCGCAATCACGTGACACGGGGTGCGCTAGTGTGAATTCAGTCGGATGTTTTCTGTGAGAAAATTCCGTCTCGAGTTCCCACGGAACTCGTCAGCAAACTAAGACCGTTGTGGATTTATGCGCATAAGTAATCTGTTGATGTTGTTATCGCACACGTGCAGAGAGTATTTTTTTTAAAAAAGCTATTGTTAAATGGATCCGTAGCTTTAAGTCCAGAAGAAACCCCCCTTTTTTTAGAGGTATTATTTTCTTTATTTCTTTTTCCAAGCACAGAAAATATTTGAAGGCGCCCTGATAAAGGATAAAATCAGAAAAAAATATATTCGAAAACGAAATGTATTATATTTAACAACCTTCTTAGCATTCGAATAAGCGAAGTTTAAAAGCATAAATTTGCCTACATTTAAAGCAGAGTTTGTCAAAAAAACAACTTAAAGCTGTTCGAAAGTTCAGCACATCTATGCGGCTCACGAATTAGTTTCTGCAGTTCTGAGTGTTAAAACGAATAAATGAAACAAAATTATTGCAAAAAGGCAAGAACCTGATCGTTAGTACTTGTTAAATAAAACACACACAGAGACACAACCATACACAAAGTATCGGGTTTATATCACGTTTTGTTCTGAACATAAATCTCTCAAGAACAGTTTTGAACTTTCCCTGGATTCAAAATATCGTTATCTGTTAGCAAAATATCAATAATGTGAGGTTAATAATTATTCATTTTCCTGAAATAACTAACACAGAAGCTCTAAGAAAGTGGAAACAAAGTAAGCTAGTTAAATGTAACTTTTTTCCATAAAGTGCAATCACTTGGTTACCTACAGATGCCATTAAAACTTCAGTAATAATATAATCACACGGTGTTCAAACCTTTTTCTTGCCAAACCATTTCCTGATTTTTTGAATTTCACATTTTAAAATGAGGCTGACCTCGCTGGCATTCTTCGATCTGCATTAGAATATTATAAATTATCCTTGTTGAAGAAAATAATTGTTTAGAGAAAGAGAAAAGACTGGGAGGGATTTCATCTCTTCTGGAATCGAGATTAAACTGATTGGTCTCGCTGGAACTGTTGGATTGGCAAAGTCAATGAAAAGTCAGAAAAGAAAGATTATTCCGATGAAACAAAAGTGCAACCTGCTGAATGGGTTCCAAAGACATAAGGAGGCGTTAGGACACTTAGCAACAAAGGTGAGATCTTTAACTCTTTGGCATTTCTTCCTTTGGTATTCCTAACGGTTCATATGCAGAAAAAAAAGTTCTTGTCAATTTCTGGATGTGTGCCTGTAGATTGTTATTCTTGGAGAAAGAAATTAGCGAAATCTCTGTAACCAAAGTTAGACGGTTAGTTGCAGTTGTTGCCATTTCAAACCATTTAACTATGACTTTGACACTGAGACCATTTCCCCCCTTTCTGACTGGTTCTCCAGGGATGGTACTAGTAAAACAGTAAAACAGTTTTGTCGACAAACCAAGAAGATTAGATTCTCGGAGGATAATGATGAATATTGTAGAAATTAAATTAAAAAGTTTCAAGTAACCTGTCTCTGAAAATCACAGTAATATTGTATTTAATCTCTTCTAGAAAAAAAAAATACTTAAGAAGATAAGCTTTCCTCTTCGGGCTGAAGTTTTTTTGTGTCGGTGGACTTCGCTACTGTTGTACAAGAAGCTAATTGTCGTTTGGCTGCGAATGATCGAAACATATAATGATTTTCTTCTTCTTCTTCCTATTCTTTGTAGAAGATTAAGAAAAGGAAATCTTTGAATGAGAACCTGTGCATCTTTGGCATTTTGACGGTCGCAAATCACCTAGTCCATTGTATTACATCAATACATTTATGGTATTTCTGTTATGCCTTAAAGTAAATTGTTAAATTGTTTTTAAATTTAACCATTTCATATTCACTAGCATTTTCCAGAAATCTAACAACAAAATGTAATATTTCATATACCAATTTCTTTGTATTTATGGTTTGTTTTTTTTTTACTTTTTAATTTTTACCGAAAAGCAGCTCTGTCGCGAAAAGCGGTTTAAGGACGTATGATCACTGATTGCGTGAATCTGACATCAGTGTAGAGGCGATCTACTATATTTAGCATAAACAGAATGGTAGCAAGAATGTACGTCAGACGGGACTAGCAATTCTAGGCTGGTCGGATGGATATATTTATGCGAAAAGTCGAGGGAATTTGGAGTGTTTTCTGATTTCTTTTACTGAAGGGCGGTTCTAATCAGTGCCGACTGATGGTGTGTGTGTGTGCGTGTGTTTGCGTTGAGGGCGTGTGATAATGAGTGTGATATCTTCACTGATGACGTATGGATGACGTAATGTGTGAAACACGAACATTTCTTCCCACTGCAGTGAGACAGTTTTATAGTGAAGGTCATTCGTGCCTTTTCTCAGTAACTTCATCGTGACCATGAAGACGCAGCTTGGACACAAAGCGTTATTAATAATATATCTTTTACGCATCTGACCGGCAGGGAACAAACAAAACAAAAAATCTTTCTGGTATTAAAGATGAAGACAGACAAAATAAAAGGAAGGTTATCTTTATAACAATTGTTGTGATGTCTAGCAACGGTGGGAGGCGTATTCGTAACAGGATACAACAAAAGGAAAGAATGTGGATGAGATCGGATGATGCCGGAAGACAGGTGCTAAATAAGAAAAAAAAAAACAAGTACACAAAAGAAAAACATCTAACACTAAATAATTACTAAACTAAATAAATAATATTTAAATTCTGTAGGCAATGAAATATAGGTTTAAAAAATCCAGCTAAACAAAGTTTTACATTTATTATAAAAGTAATTCTAATTTTGAAGAATACCTACAAAACTCTTACTTATAATAATAATAATAATAATAATAATAATAATAATAATAATATAATAATAATAATAATAATAATAATAATAATAATAATAATAATAATAATAATAATAATAATAATAATAATAATAATAATAATAATAATAATAATAATAATAATGCAGAATTTTATCAATACAAGGAAAGCTGATGTTAAACGTTTAGTTATTTTTAAAGAATATCTATATACTCATTTAAGTAGTTTCGGATTCCAAACTCAGTACACTTGTTTTTGTTTGCTATTCAAGATAAGAGCAGTTGACCCGGAAGTGTTAGCGGCTCCGGGCGTCTTAACCAGTTGGTCACTCTGCTTCTGCAAAATACATAGTTCGTCTAGCGTGGTTGGGGAATAAATGTTTAGTTGCTAGGCTTTTCTTCTCTTCTCATTGGCTTAAACTTATTCTATTTATCTTCTATAAGCCTTGTTTTGTTGATGTTGTCGGAGTTGTTTTTGTTATTTATGAGTATTTAGAAGTTTCATTTTTTGTCAATAACCACCAGCTTTAATCATAAATCTGCAATGACGACGATCCATACCACGACGCTGCCGCCAACAAAGCGTTTTATTCCAGAAAATAAATGTATAGTGCTAAAATGATACATACACTTTTCTATACATGGGAATCGAAGTGCTTATACATTTTAGGGGGGCATCCAGGAAAAGATGAAAATCAATTATATTTTTTTAAGGTTTAGCAGTAACAAGAAAACAGTATGAAATATTTCTCCTGTGGAGATAAAGCGTTTTAATTTTTTTCCGTTCAATCAAGCAAGGCGAAAAATTTAATGACGTAGTATTTGCTATTGTGGACACGGTAAACATGAAATCATTCTTCTAAAATTTTAAATTCCAATATATTCTGACCGTCCTTTCACGACACGGTTTTCGAATGCGATTATCTACCCTGAACGACGAATGGGTAGTTTTTTTGCAATCGTTTGTGCAATGTCACGAATTTTTGTAGTACCCCACTTCGGTATTGAAGTAATTCAATAAGGACTCTAAATTAACTTAAAAAAAAATTAATGTAACATTGAAGCCTGTTAATTAACAGACTCCATTTACTTTATAATTTAAAAGGATTTTTTCCCCCTTTAAAATGACTTTCCTATATCATTACTTTTAAGAATTTTCTAAAAGTTTAAACTTTCGATATATATTTTTTCTTACATGTACATTCGACGTGAAATGCCACACGCATCTTTGTGTACGTCATATACTTGGATAGTGCTTTATCCCGCTTTGCACCATTGTTGTGCGGCGGATACTGTATGTATTCTGACATCACTACTTTTTCTGCTCTCTCTTCAGAAGAGTTTTAATACAAGATGGTGATCTTTGAAATGTCGGTATACGGATATAATGCATATTTCTTGGTATTTATTTTAAAATTCGTTATTAGTCATTTTAGCAATAAAACTGAATTATTTATAGTAGTAATATACTTTTATACTTCGGGGTTTTTGAAATGTGCCCCTACTCATTCACGAATTGGCAATAAGGAAAGAGAGAGAAAGAGGGGCAGGGTTACTGTTGGGGGTTAAATGACTAGTATTAAGTTTACGTGTTTGCAGAGAGCATTCCTTAACCCTGCCTACTAATAGTTTGTCATAGCAAAGGTAAAATTGTGAATGATGGTTTTTTTTTTTTTTACCGCAGTGTGTTTTCTCCGTCAAATATACTGTACCTGCTTGGTAGTCGCCCCATTACACTGGCGTGACTCTCAACACTCGCTTTACCCAGATGACATCCGCAACTTTATTTCGTCATAACACCTGGATTTGGCCTTTTCTTCTGGTGCTTTGAAAATAGCTAAATTCTGAAGCCATCATTCGGACAAAAAACGAAAGTAAAATAAAGAGCAACAGCGAGTGATAAACCAGGTAAAGAGACTCTTCAAACTAGTCTAGCGAATCGCTCTCGACGGTTACAATGTATCAGGTACTTTTTTATAAAAACAGATTTCATGCCTCGATTTAATATTCAGGTGAGAACCAGCCTGTGCCTGGCACACAGGTAGTAAAACTTTTCTTTGGCATTTAAAACAAATCGGTAATAAAAAGAAACGTTTGTCCGCTGTATCCTATACCATCAGATCGAGCTAAAACTATTTCGTCACCTTTCAGTGATATGACATAACGCTATCGATAGCGCAGTTTTTCTGAGGTGGATTTGCTTTTGGTCCGAAATGTCTTCAAAACATAGAGGTGAGTGTTACACGGGTGACTGATTTGAGCAAGCTAGCTACTGCTTTCTTTGACCCAGCCTAAGGCACGTAGTACACATTTTCGTCTACCTGTGCAGGATGAAAAAAGAAAGAAACACCTCGAAATATATTAGTTTGGAAAGAAAGCCAGTCTTTAAAAATTCCTCTTTCCGTCATCTTTCTAAATAGAAACACTATACAGACAGTCAGTCATCTTTACTTTATCTTCAACCGCTACTGTAAAAAACCACGTAATATATAAATATATATATGAGAGAGAGAGAGAGAGAGAGAGAGAGAGAGAGAAGAGAGAGAGAGAGAGAGAAAGTCAGCCCTTCTCTATTTAAGTCGTAATGCATTTAATCAATTGATTCTAGTGTCGACAAGAACAAAGACTTCGTTATTTGGAATACGTTTTTGTGAAAATCTCGACTTTTCTGCAAGTTTCAAGATTGCCTCCTAGTTTAGCCAAAAATATATCAAACGTTCAGATGCTATCCCTTCACAGAAAGTGGACAAAATGCATATTTCTAGCACCTTCTCCTACTTGAGAAGGTGAGTTTTGCCTGTGTTTTACGATTAGGACAGCTTTCGTCTGGTCGAAACTACTGTGGTAACTCGTCTATTTTAAATTAAATCTCTTTTCTAAAAGATTTATTATTATTATTATTATTATTATTATTATTATTATTATTATTATTATTATTATTATTATTATTAGTAGTAGTAGTATTAGTAGTAGTAGTAGTAGTATTAGTAGTAGTAGTAGTAGTAGTAGTAGTAGTGAATTTGGACAGTTTTTGTTTGTTTTATAATACCATAAACTGTAACGCTGTCTTATCTTAACTGATATATATTTAAAGACACTACCTTTGTAAAAAATAAGTTAATTCTATTGTTTACGTAGTCACTTTGAGATGAATCTGCCGGTGCATCCAATCACCTGCTAGACAAAACAATGATGTTCTATTAACAAAATCGTTGTACCTGTCAAAATATATTTTGTGTCGAACAATGGACGTATTATACACAGGTAAACAGATTAGCGAAGTTAATGCAGCTGTGTAAATTGCGCATTTCACCGATAAGCAAAGATGACGATAACCAGATAGAATTACTAATTAGGATTTATTAATTGGAAATAAAAGGGTTCATTCGCGCAGTTCTCGCAAAATATTGCAGGTGTTCGAGTCAGTAACTAGTGGTACCCCTGTTAACTAGACGGAAAGGTTTAAAGAGACCCCCAAAATACGCAGCGCTAATGGCGGAGGCAAGTGTCGTCCGTCCACCTCTTCCACAGGGTTGGGACCAGTAAATAAGAGTTCGTGTAAATTATCAACCAAATAATTAACAAGTAGATAGCACAAAAAACTGCAGCGTTCATCTTTCGAAAAAAAGTAAAGAAAAAAGGAACTTCAGAACCTTAAGGCTTATTTCAGTCCTGACAAGAGAAACAGGGAAAAAAAAAAAAAAAACAAATATAGATTCAAACACGGGTTTCTAAAAATCCCTTTTTTATTCATAAACCAAACCCCGCTGTACTTATTTGGTTAGCGGATTCCCTTCTTTCTTTCCGTTTTTCCAATTTTTAAATGCCACGAAGTCATTCGCTAGTTTAGCAAAATGCGGAACATCAAGGTAGCAAGCAAACAAACAAAGAAAAACCTGTAATAAATACACAGAAAAGGTTCGAAAATCCTACTTTATGAGCGCTACCCTGACATCTAGAGAGCGTAAACACCCGTCCACTGTTCAGACTTTAAGTTCTGAACATATGCCTTCATGTCGGTAACGGGATACCCTGCTGAGCTCGACTAGTATGAACAGCCCGTTCTTCTATCAACCTTTTTTAACACATTAAGTGACTTTTAAATAAATAAATACACATAAATTGCAGCTGGTGATTTTTTAATCATCAAAACTGGCATAGTATAGGTAAAACAAAATTATCTCCTATGTCAGGAAAAGTGTTTTGAAAATTGATTTGTAATTAAACTATTTTTTTTTCTGTTATTCTCTACTATTTTTTGTTTATTTTTCACTAACTTACTAAAATAAATGAACTGATTTTCGTACGTCGCCTTGATTTCAAACTGGTAGTCGACTAAACCCAAGTAACTAGACACAGCGCCACCTGTAATCGCACACCTGAAAATCTGACAATCTGTGTACTTGTCGTGCAACTCTGAGTAATTTTACAAGCTTAGAAATAAATTTCGAGTTCGTAATATTTGTAATTAGTTTAATTATTTCTGTGCTGCTCTTAAGTCACTTTCTCAAAATTCAGAATCTTGTCTTTTTTCCCTCAGCTACCAAGAAGCTTCAATTAGATATTAGTAGTTATCAAATGTTATACATGTGTAGCGCTATTTCACTTTATTATTATTATTATTATTATTATTATTATTATTATATTATTATTATTATTATTATTATTATTATGTTGGTATTACATTTGTGGCTGGCTTTATCGTTTGGACCGACCGCCGTAAAAATATCTCCGTTCACCTAACCAGCTTTTCTTCCTCAATAACTGCGCCATCTGTGATCTGTACATTAACATAGCCAGCAGCCAGCCCCCCCCCCACTTCTCTTGTCGGCAACGTCCGGAGAAAATGTCGGGGGACAGGTGTGGACTCTCTCTCTCTCTCTCTCTCTCTATCTCCTTGAAACTTTGTTTTGTTTGTTCTTCTAGGTTTTTTTTTTTTACTCTGTCCATTGTTCTCTCGCGTGGAATGACGGACGGCGGACCTCTCCATCTTTCCCGGTTTTTCTCCTCTCCACCGGTCGTCGGCTGATTGGTCCAAGAACAAAGAAGCTTCGCCAGCGAGTCGGCCAACTTGACTCAGTAGACAATAAACTCCCGAACGTTGCTATAAATAACTATACCTACCCCCCCCCCACACACACACACACACACATCCACACCCACACGCTCCGGGTCTCCCTCCATCCGACCCTGTTCTGGCTAGAAAATGAAAAATTAATGTTTATTCAAACAAATATTTTTTTTCTAAAAAAGAAGAAGCAGAAGAAGAAGCGAATTGATCGCTGGCTCGCCCGGACCGGTCGTCTGGAGCAACCGCACGCGCAGATTAAAAGCTACGTCACAAGTAGCCCTCCGGTAAAGAGCGCGTGTCAGTCGCGTGTCAGGCTTAATCGTTGGCTAGTATGAAAGGGCTGGCTGGCTGAGTCAAGGCTAGAACATCTGCCGTGTGGGCGAGGGCCGAACTGAGCTGCCGGCGAGAGTCAAGCCGGCACCTCCGTAAATACGTGTTACTGCGAGGTGAATAAGTAAAATAATAATAATAATAATAATAATAATAATAATAATAATAATAATATAATAATAATAATAAATGCGCCTCTTCTTGGCGATGTTAGAAAAGCAGGATTGGCCGAGGGGTTCATTAATATTTAACACCAGAAAAGGCGCAAATGTCCTCGTGCTTCATTTCAAACAGACGCCCGCTCGCCTGGCCACGTGCGCGGGGATATTGTTCCAAGCGGGACGGAACCTAAAACGACCGGCACACGTGCAGGAGACAAGAAGAAAGGCTTTTTCTTCCTAGCCCCTCTCCCCCTCCCCCCGCCAGATCCTTACAACAACAATAAAGGGATAAAAATAAACCCAACGGACATCGCTGGTAAATAATTGCATTCCTCTGAGGTGAAAATTTACGTTCACAGGTATGGAAAAAAAGAAAGAGAGAGATGGAGAGGTATCGTGTAGCGCGTTCACTTCAAAGCGGTTAAAAACAAAAACGGAAGCCGGCTTAAGGAAAATTAATTAGTTGATTGTTGTTTTTTAATCTTTGATAAGTAAATAACTTTTTTTTAAAAATTCTCTTCCAAGGGAAAATAAAGGTGTTAAATTAGAACACGAAAGTGTACAGTATCGTGGTATATCCGAACACTTCGAGTAGAACGAAACAGACAGGAAAAATCCTCATGGAATGAAACAGTTTGAATGGTATTATCACTGTCTAGATTATAGCGACTAGACAAGAGAGGGGGGGTAATTCTGATGGTGGGTGTTGTCTTAATATCGCTGACCGGTTGACGAGAGAGAGAGGGAGATAATTCTGATGGTGGGTGTTGTCTTAATATCGCTGACCGGTTGGTTGAGTGGCCTTATTTGTTGAAGACATTGAAAAAAAAAAGGAGTCCGGAGTAAAAGAAAACTGATAAGTTGAAAAATTAAACTGTTTAAAAATTTAAAAATAAATTCGAGATACGCATAAAAAGCGAAAGTTATTTTTGAGTTTCGAGTTAATCTGTATCAACGCAAGCATCGAAAAACCTTAGTTTAGAATTACGTTTTATAACAATTTTCTTTCTCTCTCTCGTGCGAGTTTAACGTACTTTCAATTTACACACACACAAACACACACACACACAACACACACACACACACACACACACACAGAATACATTAAAAATAAAATGTAATATAACACGCGCATCATGAAACTATTCTTTGGAACATTAAAGAGAAAAAATTTATATTTTAAACTGTATGTTAAAAACAAGTATTTATATATATTTATTTGTATTTTTTTAAATAATGCATTTATTTTGAATTAATATTTTTGAATAATCTTTGTTTAATATTGTAGAACACATTTCGAAAGGGGACACTCTTGGTAAATGACACTGGAAGAGCACGCTATCCGAGCGACCGGCGAATGGCGAGGTATTCGTCTTTCTACATAGATTTTTCCGGCGCCAAGTTTCCAGCGGTCGTCTCTGTTAATATTACGTACAGTCTTCAGCTACCCTTTCTCCAGTCTAGCTATTTATCAAAGCGCACAGGAAATTGTTCCACTCTTCAGTAATATCCGGATGCCGTGTAATACTTCACTGCATTGATTTTTGTCAAAACGTGGGAAGTTAAACATACGGCGAAGATAACGCAAACTCGGATCGATACCGCTTCACAATTAGTGGAAATTCAGGTGAGACAAAGATACGAGGCGCGGTGGAGATTGTTTGCTTGAATCCATGCTCTTGCTGTCTGTCTGTATCGCGGTGTCTTTTCTTCTTCTTCTCTCTCTCTCTCTAATTATATAATTCATTTAACTCATGAGACAGATAGATACCAACAAAATACCTAACAGTAACGCGGATGAAAAGCTCGTCTTTAATTCGTCAGCTAGATTCTGTGTAGTAAACTCCACTTAAAAATGTTCTATGAAGCTGGGTTTTAATAACCTTCGAAGGGCGAGGGAAAGCGAAACATTATCTTCCGCCTGGGTCGAAGCCCGGTTCGAGTGTTGCTGGCGGTCTTCAATTTGTAACGGTGTTTGGTGTGTGTGTGGTGTGTGTGTGTGTGAGTGATATGTATGGTGATAGTAAATCTGTCATTTAATATGATCCAAGTAATGATGTCGTTGTCTTTTCTCCTTTATTATTATTTTTTTTTTTTGCAAAAGAAAGGTGCTGTCCTGTGAATGAGCTTTGTTTTCCAGTTCTGATGCTTCCCCACTTTAATATAATTTTTTTAAAAAACAACACAAAAAAAGGGGGAGAGTTTGGTTTTTTTTTCTCACCATGAAAATGTGAAACAAAATATATATACATAACAGAAATACTTGACACTGCTGCTATTCCTTCTCTCCTTCCCTTTGTTCTCTATTTAAATTTTCTTTGTCCTTTCTTTCTCCCGTTTTGTGAATCTTTGCGGCGAATATAGGCAACAAAAAGAAGAAAAATAATGCAGATAACTGAAGAGATATATTAGGTAAAATATAAACAATGAAACAGAATGAATTAAAAATAAATAATGTGAAAATAAGGTAATGATCATAACATGTAGACAAGAAAATAAAATGCAATAATAATAATAATAATAATAATAATAATAATAATAATAATAATAATAATAATAATAATAATAATAATAATAATAATAATATAATAATATAATAATAATAATAATAATAATAATAATAATAATAATAATAATAATAATAATATAATAATATAATAATAATAATAATAATAATAATAATAATGGCTAAAAGAAGAATGACTGAATACATTTTCAAAAAAATGTAATTAACGAAGCCAGGATGTACACTTGTAGATACAAAATAAAGAAATTAAGCAAATAGTAGAAAGGAAGGTGGCGGTAAACCCCAGATTCTTGAATGTTCTAATCCAACAGCTGTCAATCAAGATTAGCAAGGTAGCGTCGTCGTTCTGCATCGCCACACACGGTCCATTGTTATTCACGAGTTTTGTCAGAATCCCAGAGCGCACGACAACTGCCAACAGACCAGCTCCGCCTCAGCCAACCGTGGGCCAGGAAAGGACTCTGGATCCAGTTCAAATTCTTTTCTTTGTTTCTTCTCCAGCCCGTCGTTACCTGATTTGAATATGTGTAAGACAGGATTTTCTTCTTCTTTTCTTAAAAAAAAAATCGTTCTTTCTTCACTGGGAATCAACAAAAAAAAAAAAAAAACCGAATGAAGGCAAAAGAAAAGTCAGATGCATAGTTTCAAAATAAAATAAGAAAAAAAAAATTTACGAAGACAAATTCGAGGTAAGAAAATGCTGTTTCTTGTCACCTGCGGTCTCGTCAGTCTGTTTCCGCGTCAGGCGGAAGTTGCGTCAAGTCGTAGCGTTAACGCACATCGAGAGGCAGCATGTCGGGTGGCGATTGTTGTTCGGTGGTGTTGGACTTTGTCGATATTTCTGTCGGGAGGTAATCAGCCGGAAATCCGACCTTGTGACCTCTTTTTTTTTTTCTTTTCTAGAATAACGCAGAGTTGCCGCCAACTCTTCTTCCTCCTTTCTTACGGTAGTTGAGTTTATGTGAACAAGTCCTGCACAGTGCTTGCGAGGTAAAAGGTGTGTTCGTATTCGTAAGGGGCGTGATTATTATTCTTGGTTCCCGGTTGATAATGTAACTCTCTCACCCATATTATTTATGAACTGGTATCAACTATATAAAAATAAGTATGCCTGTAAGGCTTTGGTGGTTTGCATACGTAAAAGAGGGAAAAGGGTCGGTTAATTAGCCATAAGACTATTACGTACGATAGTGGTGCCCTGGTAAGAAACTTAGATTTGGAAAAAGTCAAAGATAGTTCTCATGGGTAGTATGAGAATTTAAAAAACAAATTACTTTACGCTGTCGTTAGACCGAGAGGTTAGCCTCTTTGTTGCAGCGCAGGTGCTAGCAGTCAGATCGAGCGGATAAGTCAGCTATGATGATTAGTAGTGAACATCGGCGATGATCTTTATTAAGTGAAGAGCAGGAAGACAACAGCATTGATCATCATGCCATTTTTACATTTATTGATCTTTATGCTCTTGCTATCATCCATCATTTAAAAACTCAGACTTCATAGGGTCAGCAGCACCAAAAATTCGCCAAGTGGTAGATTGTTTTCTAGAAATAACCGTCCGATCTTTTTCGATTTTTTATTCGGTTAACTTCCTTGAAACGCGCGGAGCACGCGCAGTTCTGTTGGTAACAGTGTTGTCTGCTATCCAGTACATATTGCTGTTGTGTGTGTGTGTGTGTGTTTTTAATGCATAAAATATGGCTCAGTTGTTTACTTTTACGTAATTTATTGTCGACGTTCTTCGTTGCTTCGATAAACGCGGGCGATAATGTCCAAGAAGACGCGACTGACAGGGATTCGAACCAATGCCGCTTTAGTGGATGGCACACGGTTCAGGAAAGCACAAGATCTTTGCGCTACGCAAAAATGGCCGAATATTTTAAGACTGAATTTTTTTTTTTGTTTTATTTATCGCAGCAAGCAGCGGCACTGTAACTCGCACCCTTGTAACTGAGAGGAAAAAATCACAGTGTCCTGCTCGCCGTTCTTCCGTGTGCCTTTTGGAGACACAGCCAAAATATAGATTTCCGTCCAGTGCGGAAATTCGATGGCGAAGAAAACAGAAAAAGTAGGGTGCATTAACCCGTCTCACGAAGTTCCTGACTACAGCCATTAGAGGGTTTATCGAATAATGAAACCTAGGATTTTCTTTAAGTCTCTCGTTGTCTCCTACACATCCTCTTATTTTATCGTGCGAATGACTTTTACTCGCCTAATAATAATAATAATAATAATAATAATAATAATAATAATAATAATAATAATAATATAATAATAATAATAATAATAATAATAATAATAATAATAATAAGGCTAGACGCTTTGTTATTAATTCTTCTTACACTAATAAAGCTACGCGAAATTTGTTTCTTTCTTGTCTTCTTAGTGGCTTCTCGCTGTCTCCTGATCTTTGAAGCAATTCATACTGCGCACACTTTCAGAATAACGATCGCGGCAACATCAAACGTCATTTGCCATGGCTCTGGTCCCGTACTAACAAGAACAGTTTGTCTCTATGTACGCGTGTTTTCCCCAGATCTCCAGGCAAATCCATTATTTCCTTTTCGATCAGTTTTACAGTTTGTAAAGATCGTAAGCAACTTCGTACATTATAGATCAAACTGCAACACCCCCACTTTTTCCGCTCTCACTTCGCGAGAGTTCTGAAACACAACGACTCCGAGAGTCGTTGGATCATTTGTGATTAGTAGTTATGGGACTGAAGCAGAATTACAGAACCGTAGGGTTAGCTTCGTTGTACCACCCATCCATCTTTAAGTCAAAGTGATTTCCAGCTTTTAGCTGTTCTAAACTTCTGATGCTTAAGGATGACGTCGCGTGGCCAGAAGTACGGAAACGGAAGAGCGATTCTAGAACGGCTGTAACTTTGTCCGTTTTGTTGCCACAATGATGAAAAGAGAGTACTGGACGTCAGGAGACCGTCTTCGGCTTCCGTCGCAGGTTGTCAGTGACAAAAGGCAAACGTGTTTACTGCAATTCTGTGTGATTCTGCTTATTGTCGTAGCTGAAATTACAAGACAAACAATTATAAGAAGTTACCTTTAAGAATTCAGATGAAACTCTCTATCATTTTAGCAAACTTACCACTGATCTACGAACATTACATTAAGGACAACCACAACCCATCTATCGTAAAATTACACTTTTTTTTCTTTTGTAATCTTAACAACAACATTTCGTGCTTACCAACCGAAATTATTTTTTAAAAAATATTTATTATTTTATTATTTTCCAAAACCCCTCAAAATTTCCATAATTATCATAAATTTTTCCACCCTTTCCATTTCTGCTTCGAGACCCAGGTATGAGTCACGTACCTGCAGTAATTGGTTTTGCGCCTTTTCTTTATCAGACATTTATCTAAACAGCGCGATCACCGAGCAAACATCATTATGACGTTGGCACCAGCTTGTAACGACCAGCCAGACCCGTCTAGCCTCTTACCTGGCAGTTCAGCCGCTTTTGCTTTATGGTTCAGGTAACGCGCTAAATAATACGGCAACCCCATCATCCATCGTCTTTCGAAAGCTCTTCGATCGGGTTTACCGTGGCATTTCGCCTCACTGTCATACCTTTACTTGATTGCCTTTTTATACACCGTCATCTAATTTACCTGTGTCGGTTAAGTTACAGGCAATCGATCGAGGTATTATTAAGTCGTATGTCCGCGAATCGCTCTACTGATTGAGTCAACAGGTAGACCAGGTGACAAGATAACAATGACGACTTTTTCTTTCTTTATCTATCTTTTCGGAGTCGGTTCACTAAAACAGACAGTGAGACTTAGCGGGATACTTGCCCATGTGAATGCGTGCCAAGTATTTGCAGATGGCAGTGCGGTGGTGTTGCAGTGTCAAAGATGGGCGTATTTCTTGCAGAACAAAAAGGTTTCCGGATCAAATGTTGGGAACGTCTGTTCGTGGAAAATCTGATATTCGGATCTGATGCGATGCAGTTAGGAGCGAGGATTCCGAGAGAACATGAGAGAGAGAGAGAGAAGAGCATTTGCAAGAAATCGATGGAGTCTTAAAATGGTTCGCTGAAGACAAACAATGGGGGGAAAGAAAGAAAACTGAAAACAAAAATACAGAACGAAAATAGAACAAAAATTCTCATTTCTTTTCTACCTGACCATTGCGAGGGGAGGGAGGGGTGAGGGGTGGGTGGGTGGTTGGGTTGATTTTCCAAAAAATGAATCCACTGTTGTTTGCATTCTAATTGGCGGACCAGATTAAGATCACCACAAACAAAAGATATATAAATAAAATATGTATTTAGAAAAAACAACTATATTTTAAAAATGAAATTAAATGTTAATGTCATCGTGGAGTTAAGCGCTTTTATTTCTCGTTGTAGGAGTTTTAAAGAAAGACGACAACAAACAACTGACTTAATGAGGTAACGTGGTAGTATGCGCAGACGATCTCTAAAGCAAATTCCTAACTCGCACGATAGTCTGTTGTAGCACCATGAAACCAAAACAGGTGGGCAGTCACTAATAATGTGTCAAAGTGAGAAGTTAAATTTACGACACCACTGTATAAAACTACTACTGCCAGCTCATTTATTTCCAGGTCATAAAGACAGTTTTGAGGCCCGATGACCCCGTTATTTAGTAAGTAGATTTTTTTTAAAAAAAAAGTGGGGTGCAACTTTAACACAAACAAATTTTATTTTAGAAATTATTCTCGAATTTGGAGAAAACAAAAACCCTTAATCGAATAACGCGTTTCTTAATTATTTGCCAAAGATTCGCGTGCTTCTTTCAAATTTGTATTTGCCGTAATCCAAGCGCTTAACAGTAATGGCGAAAGACACATGAAGCATCCATCCACTTGGTTTTGGCTTTTAGTGAACCCTTTCATATGATATTAACCCTTATCTCGCACTACAGCAGCAGTTGCGAAGAATTCTGGGGCCGAGCTAAGCAGCCGCAGATCGTTGTTGGAGTGTGACCAGGATAAGAAAGCTGCTGGGGCAGAATTGCAATCAAAACGTCATAAGATGCCGACTCGTCCATCATGTCTCGGTTCTGGTCTGTTCGATATCGTTCATGACCCACCTGGGGTTTGTTTTTTTTTTGTTTTTTTATTATTTCCAAATCGCACCTGCAGGCCGTCATTGCCCGCTGTTATAAATTACAGGGAATAAGAGCGACAGAAGAAAAAGTGAAACAAAAAAGAAAGAAATAAATTAAAAAAACCTGTTGCCAGAAGTTACAGTTATTATCGTACTATTTCAAAGTCGTGAAAGATTTGCACACACACACACACACACACACACAACACACACATATATATAACTGAAATGGAAATACTTAAATAAACAGGGTGTAATTAAAAAAACAAATAAATAAGGAAAGTGAGAAGAAATAGCGAAGTAAAGATGAACAACAGAAAGAGCCGAACTTCAGTGGAAAGGACGACGGAAAAGAATCGATGACAATAAAGGAGAAGGAAAGCAGCAGAAGAATCTGGTGACCGTCAAGTTATTTCCTGCAGTCAGTTCCTTATAACTGCTAACCTGTTACCGGAAATAAGTGGGCAAGGAAAGGGGGTCGTGGAGAAAGCATTCTTAGAGTTTGCAGATTTTCAAGGGTGGGCTCTGTGACGTCGGATATTTTGTAAGACCAGCAGTCAGTTGCGCACGGAGAACTACAAGATCTGGAAGCTGCTGCTGTTGAGAACTGCAGGGGACAATAAGACTGTGTTGTCTGTAACAAGTGAAACCAGTTAAGCAAACTGTTGGTGCAATTTTGTTTCGATAAGTTGATGTTGGTAACTCAATTTCTCACTCGCTGTTCTCTGTTACAGTAAACGTGTTTTTAAAACCGACGAGATAGTTTCGGAGTGACGTCACACAGAGTAAGTGGCTCCCCGCCCATAGCAAATTTTGCAAACTCTGATGATACTTTCCTTGTTGGACCCTGGGTATGCGTATTTACTTTTGTTAGCACGTGTGTTATGGCTTTGGGGAGTTATTAATAAGTAACCACGGGAAATAGTTTTATGCTCTGTATGAATAAGAAAGAAAAAAAACAGAATGATTCTGGATATTTTAAAAGATCGAACTGATAACTTTTGGGGAATGTTTTCTCAGATTTCATTTTTTTAAATGTGAAAATTTTTTTTAAAAAAACCAAAATAAAAGGGTCTGGGTTTCTAAACTTTGAAAATATACAGAAAAGATGTTTTTAAATGAATGTCATCGAGAGCAGGAAAGAATTGATAAACTTAAACGAAAAACAACTGCAACAAAGATGGTAATTTGTTTTAGGACATTTACTTAGGCCTGCCAAAGTGTCAGTACATCAATTTGTTTCCGGCGACACCTGTCCTCTTTACACATTCTATCACTGTCGTTATGGTAAGGCGTGTCGGGTCCGCTTCAGCAGCAGACACAATCGCACTGATCTGCTTATCAGAATCCTTTTGGCACTTCTAAGAAAATCTAGCGGCACCAAGTGAAAGAATGTGTACGGGTTTTCTAGAGTAATGCATTTGATGAAAGCGTCAGTGTGATTCCAATAGGCGAATCAATTTGCGTACTGGTTTTTTGTAGAGTTGCTATTGGTGCATTTCGCTTGGAATGTGATCGAACCTACATAATAAAATAAAATAAAATAATTACATGCGCATCAGAGAGAATTCGCCTCGTCACTTTTGTTTTTGTTCTTTTTACGATAGACTGTCAAAAACGACCGAATCCCATCTTATTCAATAGTATTTCTGCCGTAACTAACTTAGTGCTACCTTGCACACAGCTGAAATATCGGCCACGTTACTATTGAATTTACTCTTCTTGTGGTCTTTTTCTTATTTTAACTATCTTTTTAAAATAATACTCTGTCCTTTCGGTGAAACTACGTTTACACCTCCCTCAGAGTGTTTTCCTGTCTCTGTGTAAGACCGGGACGATTGTTGTAGGGGTAAGTTAATATAATATCTCCAGTGATTCATAATTAAATATATAGATAAACTATAAATGACGTCATGTAGCTCATCTATATCTAGTTAGGAATTACTGGTGCTGAATAAACTTACCCACGGAACTGTGAGCCCTGTTTCCCTGATAACAGAATATTTCACATTTCTGTTGTGCTAATATATATTTCTTCCCCCGAAAAACAAAAAAACAAAAACAAAAGGGAAACCACCTTAAGGTTATATAAAGAGTTTCTTACTTTCTTCATCTTTTCATTTGTTTACAGTAAGTTATATATCTTATAGTTCCTTGAAGATTAAACCGCTCTCTTCATCACACACACTACGAAATCCTACAGTCGCATGATGCAACACTTAGAAGACATCACGCGCCACAAAATGCGAAATCGGATCATCTGGGTACACCTCGCATTACTAAACTCTGCAGCAACATTAGACGTTCTCGTGCTAAAAAAAGGAAAAATATATTTTAGATATTATTTAAAGCTGTATCGTTGTTGTTTTTATTCCTTTGTTGCTATGAAAAAGCATCTTTTAATATTAATACGATTGTTGATGTTTAACACTCTTAAAGTAAAAACAAAACAAAAGTGATTGTTTTCACTTGTCGCCAGGTTAAGTAATTAATTTTACTTTTAATGGCTTTCAACTTCAAGGTTGTCATCTTCGTCTAAAACACACACGCACACAAAGTTGTTTACACAGAAATGCTTTTGAGTTAAAGAGCCTTCATTGTTTGTTGTGTCTTCTAGGAAATCATAAAAGTCTCATTAAGAATTTGCAGTAGATTCATATTCCCTGATGCCTCTCATCTTTCTTTTCTTGTCTCCCCTCTCCCCCTCCTCACACACACACACACACACACGCAGAGAGAGAGAGAAAAAGTCAAAAGTCTGACGAAGCCACAGGTAGCACGCAGCGGTCGCTAAAAGCTTCTTTCTTTCGCACCTGAGCCGGGCTAGACAAAGGTATGTGATTATAATGCTCGCGGTTCGTCATACGAGGGCGGTGCGAAGAACAATGGGCGCTCAGGGTTAGAGAGCGGTCTCCCGTATCAAGGCAGATGGAGGTGAGATAGCGCGGAAAAACAAGGAAAAGAAAGACGAAAACCCCTTAAAACAATGCTATAGAGCTGGTAGCGGGCCTAGGTAGGGCTAATAAAAGCCCAGGTAGTTTTAGATTTCAGAAACAGAGCAGGAGAGCCACCAGCCGATTGGCTTCGTATTGAAATAACCAAGCACGCGCTTAAGCGTATAATTCAATTTTCACCTGTCCAAATACTTTGCAAACATTCAGGTGTGTGATCGATTATTATTTTTAGCTTTTTTACGTTTAGATCCGGGTTCTTAAATAAATAAAATTAAAAACAAAACTTCCTCGCTCGAATTTTTTTCAGAACCACTTTTTAAAATCATTGTCGACTTATTTTCTGAAGCAGCATCGATCAGTACAAAGTTTGTGTGTGTGTGTGTGTGTGTGTGTGTGTTGCGCAAAATCAGATATTTATTCTGATACAGAAGAGGTTTGACAAAGTGACAGAGCGAGTTGGGAAAGTAAGCTAGCCTGCTTGCGTGATCTTGTTAATTCCTCCAGTCAGACGACAAAACGGTCGACGGTCGTTTACTAAACGACAGCACAAGACGACAGAAAGTGTCTGCAGTCGCGAAGACGACAAATATTGGCAACTATCTAAAGACAAAGGGCGTGTTTAAAGTCTATTATTATTATTATTATTATTATTATTATTATTATTATTATTATTATTATTATATTATTATTATTATTATTATTATTATTATTATTATTATTTATTATTATTATTATTATTATTGCGGTTAATTTTACAAATGCTATTTGTTAGCCACAAGTCTTTCTTTTCAAAAGTTTTTGCCCTCAACCATATATAATCTTAAAACTAGTTTTTCCTAACCTGTCTGTCTCCTCCAGACTCTGCAACTGGTAGATAGATCCATTTGGGCACTTGACTCGTTGGACTATGCACATAGTTTAACTGTCCCTTCTACGAATTCACTACGAGCCACTTATTGCGGAAGTTGGTCAGGTAGGTGTCACTATGAGATATCATTGGCTACACTGGTTTCGATTTACTAACTAACAAGATGACCTAATAATCATATATAGGATCTTTAACTGTTTTCTTATTTTGAGTGCGCATACACCAGTAAATAAATCTATCTGCTCTCACATTTAATGTCTCTATAGAAGAGCATTAACGAACATTAAACAAAATATTTTTTTAAATGATTTGTCAGTTTGAAAGCTAAATTCTTTATGTTACTTTACTATTTGGGATGAATAACCAGTCATAAAACGTATGCACAGTTGTATCAACACTGAAGTAAATTTCTACTAGTTTAAAAGTGAATAGGAAAGTCCATATTTATATAGTATTATTGAAAAAGATAGACTGTAGATAAAATGGATTTAGTCATAATAGTTAGATTTAAAATATTCACTGGCAAACATTAGACCTTATAATTACTGGAAACATTTGATATTACGTGACATATTGGCAAAATGGACTTTACATAGCACTTATTAGCAACGTTAGATTTTACATGGCATTTATTAGTAGCATTTGACTTTACATAGCATTTATTAGCAACGTTGGACTTTACATGGAATTTATTAGTAGCATTGGACTTTACATGGGATTTAATGGCATCTAATAATAAAGTTGTAGTTTACATACAATTTGCAACAGACGCTGGAATTGAGTATAACTTAACTTAACATCGCTTGGTTGAAATATTTACAAAACGAATTTTGAATATGCTTCTTAAAAGTTTAGCCGAGTTACCTTATTATTGAGAGTTAAGGTTTTGGTGCTATGCAAGTTTTGTTCAGAACATTTTACAGATACAAAAGTTGATTTACCCCACATCCATTTATTTGCTCTTGTTAGTGCGCGGGTTATACACCGCTCCTTTTACTCCGGTGCCAATTCTTTTAGACACACCGCAAAATAAATCAAAACACCGTACCAGTGAAAGAAAGTTTAGCGTCGTCTTTTGTAGCTGAGAATTGAAACTCATATTTCACTAAATGGAAAAAAGAAAAGAAAAAAATTTTTTTTCCTTTTTTTAAAACCGCAGTCCTTTGGAAGTTCGTTAGTTTTATGAAGCCGTGAAAACACTGAGTAAATAGCCTGGTACCGTGCAGATCTTCAGACTCGAGCGCGCCCACTCTCGTGCATATTAATCGACGCGAATGCTTCTCTTGGCTGGGAAATGTCTGTGGTTGGATATCTGTCTGACTAAATCAACATTGTGGTTTACAAAAAGGATTAATATTTCTTCCCTCTCTGAAAAAGCGAATCGAATGGGATTAAGTTGAATTTTTTTCTTAAAGCTCGAAAAACAGTAACAGAAAAATCCGTGGAACAGCGTACAGCTGTACAGACAACAGGGTCCCAGTCCCAGTCTTCCAGACGAAGGGTTTTCGAATAAAACAAGAAAAGAATTTAAGCTTTGGAAAAAGATAAAGAGCCAACCATGCGGGGCTATTATATGTTTATCTTTAGGTGCCGCCAATAAAGCTCCGGTAATGTTCGGCGTGGAATTTCAATATTGGGGGAAATTACTGTATTAACTGAAAAAATAAGTCAATATTTTAACAGTTTACCGACAGTAAAAGATGATTGATAAGATATCTGGTCCTTAAGTGTGATTTGAGAATTATCCGTGGTTGTTTGTGGCTCGTTTTGTTATGTTTATTCGGGGTTACGCGGTGTGATACCAAACTCAACGGCAGCGGCGCACGAGGCCCTGACAACTAACACTGAAATACCGCGGAGTATCTCATAGCGTGGCAACTGTGCAGACGACAAAACAGTTATAACAGCGTGGCCGCTGCACGCCCGTGTGGCTTGAATAAGCTTCCGTCGCTCCACGAGATGCTGCTGTCCTGCAATGTGGCGGGGCGAAAGTTTTGGCAAAAATAAATCCCGACGATCGTAACCCTTCACGGAGGCCGTGTGTCTGTGTCAAGGGAAACGGCTTCCACTCCGGCTCGTGAAGAATACGGACGACAGTGTCCGGGACCTACGCACGGCTAAAGCATTCGACACGGCTTCCACAGTTTACTAGGGAGGGGCAGATCTCCTCCCGTCCGAACGAGGCGAGTCAACACTTCGGGTCTCTAAACGAGTATTCGCTAAGCTCATTACGGAATTCCGTACGTCAATGTCCGAACTTCCGCTTCGCTTTCTGACTATGATAACTTCGGTCACACCCAACTCGTTCCTCTACAGCTACTACAGTAACGCCACATAGCGGTAGCGGTAATTATAGCACGTTTCTGTCTCGCGCTATTATTAACGCACGGCGCATTGTTAGGAGAAATTATCATTTCGGTCTTCTCAGTTTATTATGGAACACTCGGCAGAATGATTAATGGAAATTTACTGGTGAGTGCGATTTCTGTGCAAAGATGATATAGTTACAACAGATTTAGTTAATTTAAAGAACAAGAAAAAAAAGCAAAGAAAGGCTTTTTAAACTTACTCATATATACGAAAGAAAGGTAGACATATATATTATTTTAACGGAGGATACTTGTCTTTCAACGTGTATATATATTGTCCGTCCCAATCTTCTACCAAAGCAATTCTAAATGTAAAGATTCTCTAATAATGATCTTTAGATGGGCTGTTTCACGTACTGTGTGTATTGAGGTTAATGTACATCGTAAAACGCAGGTATTTTTCCTACCTAGCGATTCTGTTTTTCTCACTCTCTTCTGACGTCTTCTGTGAGACCCCCCCCCGTTCTACGACTTTCTTCCACTGCTGATCGAAAGAGTTCCAGTGAGTTTTTCTCCTTCCAGCAAGCGGAATGAATCCTGCTTTTGCGGAAGAACGGGAACGTCCATCAGAAATCAGCAATCTTCTCAGAACTCTCTTACTAACTACAAGCCCAACAAACCGAGGCTTTTCCAACTCTTTTTTGTTAATGAAATCTCATGATTTCAGCTAGAAGCATGTAAAAATCAGATGAACTACGTATACACCAGAACACACGAACCATTAATTCTGGTCTTAGTTCTTCTATCAAAATAACTGTCTTTCATGTGAATAACTTGCGCATATTTTGGCCATCGTGCTCAGTAACGTTTCAGGGTGTTGTCGTGTAAGTGACTCTGTGATTCTTCTTGCAAGTAGTTCCATAGTTAACTGACATTGATTAGACAATTTTTCCTTGACTCTTCGGTCCAGGGTATCCTACACAAGTTCAATGAGCTTCAGATCTGTTTATTTAGTAGTTAAAACCATGATTTTAAAAAGTTCTTCAGATTCTTTTTTTTTTAGCAAGGTATTGCGTATTGAGTTCCTCAGTGTGCTTGCGATCATTATCATCTTGTTGCAGTATAAACTACCCAGGATAGAATTGCATGGCGTTGCAATAAATATTGTGATATGTAGTATAACATTGTGAAAATCCCATTGAAACGTCTTCCACGATATCACAAACATTCTGTTCGTAGTAACTAGTTTTATGAAGGGAAATAATGGAAACCTTGTTTCATATAGAATTTTGGTCTTTAGGTACCTTTTTAGTCTGCAAAACAAGGCAATACCAGTCATCTATAATAAGGTCCATTTCCATTTATACAAAAGTATAGCAAAAGATAACAGTTAATCAAATTATTATAAAGAAACGATAACGTTTAAACACGAAAACATCAGGCTTTTGGTACGAGCTAGAATATACATAGATATAACTTGCTGGGTCTATAATTATGCAAAAAGCTTCAAGTCATAACATTTCTATAATTAACGGTTTATATGTTACGACATATGGGTCAGCAGATTTTTCTTGTATTTACTTCTTTGGTAATGAATTTTCATTAACAGATAAGTGTTGAAAAAGCAGATAACAGTGTGATTGCATGGCTGTCTCATAATTATGAACGCCAGTATATGATGTAGTCTGTAGTTATAGCTTTTCTGTTTGCTTAAGATGACGATATGAATGTGGGGAAAAAAAAATCCTAACTGTACCCCGAATACATCAAACTGAGAGCGCAGTTCACAGTCTTTCACGATTACTTACTTGATCTCCATCAGTTGCTTGGCCACTTCTCGTGTTGTTGTTTTAGAAAACTGTCTACCGACCAGTACATGGAAACGTGGACAACAAATAAAAGGACAGGAATTTTAAAAAATGAAAGTTAACGTTGATGTAATTAAGATTCCGTCACCAAGCATCCGGTTACTCACAGTAGTTAGGTTGCGTGTAAGTTCAGAGAATCCTAATGCTTTCAGTTATTTGATTATTAATTTTAGATGGATGGCTGAACTCAGTTCTTTTCGTGTGTATAGCTGCTCATATCTACGCTACTGCTCAAATGTTTGCAAAGAAGCAGCTGATCCAGAAATTAAAAAGAAGTATCATCCTATTTCGTTTTCCTTAGCTACACAGAATTAGTCGTTCGTATCTGAAAAAAAATGATTAATTTATTTAAAACGTTACTTTTAGCAGAATAAATTCACCCGTGGATTCAGGTGATGATAATTTGCAAGTGCATTAAAAGCTGGCTTCGTTGGCTAGTCAGGTGATACGATTATATCGACCGACGACTGTCATTATGGCTGAGATTACGCATACCATCATGTTGTTCTTTGTGATGATGGTTTGTCAATTAGTGTGCCAAAACATTTGAGCGAGATTGTAGGCAGTCACCTTTAAAAGTCTTACGGCATACCTCCTTCGTGCAACATTTCGAAGTCCAGGGCTGGATGAAGAGGATGTGTCGACTCAAATTCCGTATTTGATTCCCGAATTTATCGCACCTTGTTTGTATACACACAATCATTTTTATCGATGCCAACCGTGAAAACTTAAAGGACAGGCTGCCGAAAATCGTAGTGCCAGATCTCACAAGGTGTACTAATGGCCGCAGAGACTTGTTAGAGGTAACCATGGCAACTCGCAATCTCATCAGTAGAAAGGACAAAGAAACAGGATTTTTCTTTTTTGATTTTCCAGCGGGAAACAAATTAGTATTTTTGCTTTTTCTCATCTGTTTTAAAATGATAAAGCTATTTGTAACATAGAAAATAATTAATATAAAATACCAGGTGGAAGCCTTGGCCAAAATCATTAAGGGAAAAATTAAACTGCCTTTCTATTCGCTCTTTCATTTACAAAGTTGTCTCCCCTGTTCTAAATAGAGTTGACAACGCTAACAGATCAAATTCCTGAGGATCTGAGAGATCTAAAAAGGCGAGGAACAATAAACGAGTTTCTGGCAGGAAATAGATGGGTTAATCATCTCGACATCTTCTTTCGTCATCATCAGGACTTAGCACCCACAGGCTCAGTTTTGGGTGTAGTAGATTCTTTACGATAACTATTTCCATTTAACGATTACTTAAAGTGGATTGAGCTAATCTTTAACCCGCGATCTATAAGATATAAAATTTGGTTGTTTCATTACTCCATGCTTTAGGTCACTAGTGTATCGGCTCGTCTATAAATTATGTCCGTCTGTCTGTCTCTTGTTTTGTTTGTTTATAATTAAATATGAGGAATAGTTTGCGTAGGTTCGACTGAGGAGAATGACTACATTCAAAATCGCATTAAATAAATGGTTTGGAGTGACAAGAGACATTCGGTCATGTACGTTGAAAGACATCATGGCTCCTTAACTAACTGACTAATCAAATCGCTCCGACCGGAGGAAATGTTAAAACAACGACAGAAACAACAATAAAAAGTGACGGTTTTTTTCTTTTTTAATGCGGATCTCGGTTAGGAAAACGGTCCATTTCTCTAATTTATGGCGTTAATAAAGAACGATCGCCGTAAACAGCAAACAAAAGACGTCGTCAGGTAACGAACGACAAAGAGAAGTGGGGGAATTTTCTATAAAGACCCGGAGACATTTATTTCAAGTTTACGCCGGTGACGCTCAGCCGAGCTGCAATACCACTGTTCGACTCACCAGCAACCGGACGGGCGGGGCGGACGCTAGCTGAATAGGGGATCGAAAGTCTGATTGTAGGGATCACGACTTGTGCCATCCGGGGAGGAGAGAGTTGGGGGAGGTTACGGGAAGGAAACGAATAGTACTTCCCCCCCTTCTTTAACCCTCGCGGTCAACGATTGGTTAGCGGGGCGGTCTTTAAGCCTTGTGTCCACAATAGGGCGGTATGAACACTTTATCAATGCACTAGAGGAAGAAGAAGCTGGGGAAAAATAAGAAGAACGGGGAGGGCAGACGACACGCGCCGATTTATCTATACAACAGCCACACGCCTGAATTCACGTGCAAACCCTCCCTTCTTTTTTTTTTTTTTTGTCTTTTTCGGAGTCTTGCGCGAATGCCCCCTTATGATGGACAACACAATGCTTATCTTGGGAATTCTACCGAACGTGCGAGGGCCCTGGTTTACACAGTGGTGTACAGGTATGAATAATTACCTGGTTAAATAGTACCTGCGAGTGCGGCCTGATTGTATCCCGGGCTGCTTTGTTCCCGTCCTGGCTTCGCTGCGAGCGTTCATCTGCGGTGGAGAGAAAGAAAGAAAGAGATGGAATTTCCTGCTGAGTTCTTTCTCTTATTTATCTATTTTTTTTTTTTTTTTACAAACAAAAACACATTGAAATAAATGATAATGAATAAAATTAATGAAAGACGCGGGTTTCCTAATTTATTTGATGTATTTCTTGGCTTTGGCAAAATATAAAACAATAAAAATAGTAATTGAACGGTTTAACTAATGAAATGATTAACCCTTGCCAAGCGAAGTAAAGCTTTTGCCCACAAATTACGCCCGTGTAAAAGTGGACGTAATATGATCATGGCGGCTTGTAGAAAAACGTGCAGCAGTTAATCAGTGACTGGAATGATCGATATCAGATTGCCTATAGATATCTGTAGACCGTAAGGCAGACACAGGTAGCTCAACTAGGCGAACCTAGCCAACACACGGTAGCAGACGGTTCGATTCCCGATGAATGCAGGCCATATTCAGTGGGGGGAGGGCATCTCCAACCAATGGCGCGCCTTCGTCTATTTTTAAACAATTTTTTTTTTTTGTCTCTGCGTTTTCCCCACCTCTGGGCAACGCCTTTTACAGTTCGCTACTGCGCATGCGCGAAGCGGCCTGGTTTTGTTCTGGTCGCGTTGTCACGCGATTTCTTTTCTGTTTGGGGTGGGTTCTTGAAAAAGTAATTTAATTACAATGTCTTTATTTATTTATTTATTGCAAGGCCACATTTGGCTTTCCCTTGAATAACTCGAGATTCTCTGACTTTCTTTTCGATTGGTCATCATGACCCTTGATACGCAGATACGACTGCGAGTTTAAATGACGCGTGCGCGAATGACGTAATCGTGACAAGGAGCAGGATAAAGAGTCAGGTGACGTAGCGGATTTTACAAGTAGCTCATTTCAAGCCAAGAAGGCAGGAAATCGTTTGAATTTCAGTTGAGAAATATTTTTCAAAGGCTATGCCTGCTAAAAGATGACCTTGCTTAAAATGAAAGTCTATTGAGAATAAATTTTATATGGCGGATTCTTTTTTTTTTTGTATCCTGTCTAACAGTTTACGTGTTTTGTTTTGTTTTTTTTAAAACAATAATGATTATCATTATTTAAAACGAATGAAGTTGAAAACAGTCTATCGTACTTCTAACTGGTTTAACCCTTTGTGATTTCCAAATACGACTGCGATGGATAAATAAATATACAGCCAACACAAATATTGGTGCTTTTAGGCTGAAGTGCAAATGCACCCAAGATTTTTTTGAGAAAAGTGAAAACCGACGCGATATTCGGAGGGTTAAAGAAAATTTCTTATCGATTTTATTGGACTAACTTTTCACTGAATTTCTTCTGTAGTAATGAACTAAATGCCTCAAAAGATACCACATTTAAGTATAATTTTCATCTTTGAAAGGAAAATCTTTAAGAGCGAACAGAAATCCACAAAAGCATAAAGAAACTGATGAGAATTAGCATTTTTCGTGTGAATGTAAATAAATAATAAAGGTGACGCATGCGAGTGTTATGCTTTTGTTTGTTTGCTTTATTCTTCCGCTTCATTCTCCACAGTGACGAGTAATCACCCAGAAAAGATTACTGAGCATCGCGACTTTTAGCAGTAAAGCCAACATTTTTGTTTCTTTTTTCCTCTTTATAGATTTAGCTTTAAAAAAAACAACAACATTTACAGTTTTGTTTTCCCAACTCTAAGGTAATTTTAAAATTATTTCCGGATCCGTGGGGAAATGGAAATAATATCTCCGCCTTTAAGTTGAACAGAACAGATTTCATAGCCTTAAGTTATAAGCACAAATCTTCATTTTACTGTTTTTCCTTCTTAACTAATGCCTTAAATTAAAAGTAATATTTATCCCTATGATGATGGTACATTATTTATTAATTTTTCTACCTCGAGATGCAGTTTTTATTATTATTTCTTTATTTGTTTTACAGTAATTTCTCTACTTTGAGGAAAGTACGTCTGACAGTCTGCTCCGGTATTGAAATCCACCAGTCACTATTACGTTTTTTTTTTGCTTCCGCTGCAATCTAAAATTAGCCGTCTTCCGTCTTTAGAACACACTACTGTATAACAGGAGCGCTGTGAATGACAGCACACACTTTATAAGCCACACTATACAAAAACTCTGTAAGTCTGTGTTGTAATACATTGGTGCAGTATCTAATGTTGCAGAAAATTACAATCTTGCCGATGATCAGAAATTACAAAATAGCTCCAGTTACAATATATAAATGTATCACTGGTGTATAACGCGCGCATAATTCAAGGAATTACAATGGGGAAGTAACAGTTATGCTTCTATAACTTAGCTGTTTTTATAGAGATTTGTCATTTCAACAAAATACAGATACACAATAACTGTTTTTCAAATTGATTTTCTAAAACTTTTAGTAGAATTAATGCATAAAGGTAGACTCTAGATATCAGAATTTTTCAAGAAAGTTCAGATTTACCTAGAATTGTTTAAAATCAAGCAGTTCAATGTAAGCTTCTCTTGTGCTTATGGAAAACGATGATAAAATATCCGTATTTATTTATACTAGTAGGTGCTGGTTCAGCCTTTGAGTTACTGAATAAGGAAAGAACGAATATTGCTTTTTATTCTTCCCCACAGCTTTTTTTTAAAATTTTTTTGGAAAAACTTTCCTCTTTGTTCTTCCGACTATTTCAGGGACCGCCGACGCCTAAACTACCAATTATCCTGCAACGTGACCCTGAAGCACAACTGAACTTTTCTCAATCTGTGCTATTTTGACTGACAAAATTAATTAATTCTTTTCAGGTCTAAAATCTATTCTTATCTTTCAGGGACAGCCTTTCGGAGTTGATCCACGGAAACATGCAAGACCGCTACTTGCTTCTGACAGGCAAACGTTTTTTTTTCTTCTTCTTAAAAAAAAAAAAACGATCCGTTTTAATTTAAATTTGATTGCACGCTGCCACGTCGCGCGCACTCTGGATAAATATGTCAAATTTTAAATTACGATTGTATTATAATTATATTGATAACAATTTCCGCGTTTAAAAGATTCATAATTTTAGAACAATGCTTTTAAGCTGAGGAGACACTTATTTTCATCAAACCCAAAATTCGACGCAAAGGTAGCCATGGTTACTAGCCGCTTAGGAAATTAGCGAAAGAAGGAACTAAAAGATGGCCGGCAACGTAATTAGGAATTTAAATGATGAAATTTCTCTGAAGATACTGAAAATATCATATTAGTTTGGAAGCGTGAGTGTGAGTGAGTGAGTTTGTTTGTATGTGTGTGTGTGTGTGTAGTTTTGCTTTTGAAATTTGCAGAATTTATAAAGTTAGTTTTATTCAGAAACTTGCAGAATCTAATTTTAAGAAACATCTTTAGCGTTCTCTTTAATGTAGGAACCTCTTTCTTTGCAGTTCATCAGACGAGTCGCCGAATTTTCAACTTGAAGACCCTTATTCTGAGTGACATCAATAAAAAAAACAAAATTGTATAGCCAGAGTTATCTTCCCTAGACATTTTTTCCTACGCAAGAAATATGCGACATCTGTTCCAGAGAACGACCTGCACGCGTGATTTTTGAAAACATGATTTGCATTTTTTCCGAAAGTTAATTATTCTAAACTTTTCGTGAACTCAGAAAAAATTCGGTCATTGTTAAAAAAAAAAAAAGTGACATCATGTGATACTGCTAGTGAAGAGATACATGACGGATGTAGTAATACAGAGAAATAGGTGTGGGGTGTTTTGTATAAAACTCTCCCTACCTGCTAACTATGCTTGCAGCACAGTAGAGAATTATTACTTACCAATAGAAATTACCCGTTTCTTAAAGCGACCAGGGTGCAAAAACATATTACTACTACTATTTCTACTTCTAATACTAATAATAATAAATAGGAAGTGCGGTGACAATCGAACTGGCTTTTGGCATTGTTGTTAATCTGTGACTCAGTGGTCCAATGATGATTCAATGTCGCCATAATTTCGCATTCGTCCTGTGACTCAGTCTGTCAACTACTTTAGGTCGTCTACACCAGCCCGTCCATGTAGAGGAAGCTCGTGATTCACGTGCTACACATGCTCACTTCTCCTTGTTTACGGAGTTACGTAACTCGGCTTAACAACCAACCAAATGAACGAACGACAGTTTCTTTAAGCGGTTAGGCAGGAATTTAAAAGATATTTCTTTTCCAATAGATTTTGTTATTGTTGTTGAAACGAATGAACAAAGGAATAAAGAAGTAAAAATAGTTATACGCTCTAGTAAAAAAATTGGACTACTTTTTTCCTATTTTTGTTTTAGATTTCGCCATTAGGTTATGATAATAAGATAAACTTGAATAATAATGATGAATCGAAACACTTCATCTGCAGATTGTTTGCTCATTTAGAAAAACCGATGGTGAGTGAGAGAGAGAGATATGACGTCAGTACAGAGAGAGGGAGAGATGACGTCAGCAGAGAGAGAGAGAGACTTTACAGCTAGCTAGAGTAATTGTTTAACAAAGTATACATTCAAATAGCCAAAGGTAAAACTACTGCCAGACATGATACAGTCTAACTAAACTGATAATCAGTTTATGCATACGTAATTAAAGAAATGCGTGTACGCACATATAATTTATGTAAACAATCTTCCTTTAACGATAGAAAACGTTTTAGCTAAGAGAATAAACTTCCCACATGCATCATCCTAGTGACAACACGAGCATCGATTTCTCACGTCGCAGTTGACACGTTTTCGAAAACATGCTACAAATTAATGCTGATATTTGTTATTGCTTAATGTTTACTTCTGTGAAATGTTTTAAATTATCGACTCTAGCATCGGATAATAAAAAGACGGATTGATAGAGACGCGAATTTCTTTCATGATAAAGCTCTATATAGACTTTTGGAAAGTAAACTACAAAGAAGTAATAGGTTTAAATCGCATTAGATGTTAATGTTTGGAGTGAAAATGTTAGAAATACTGTGCAGTCTCATATTAAATTTCTCCTAGTCCGGGCAGAAGTGTCGCATAAATAGCTCACGAAAAGGGAAAGAAAATGACTGGAGATTCACCTGTCGTGTATCAGTTAGTGGCGCCTACTTTATCATCTTAATTAGTTTTTTTCTAAAATCTTTATAATTAAAAGACAATTAATACTAAATCTAATTTATATCAATGTTTTTGTCAGCTTGTTAAGCTATTATGATGTTCTGGGCTGGCCTGCTGCTTGTAGACCAGTATTCAGCTGATGAACAGGATTCCATGCGTGGTTGATATTTAAAAAAAAGGAAAATCTTATATCAAAAGTAGGATGTGACGTAACAACGTAATATGCGTAAATAAAATGAACACAATTTAGATAATTTTTTTTTTTAAAGCTAAATTTGGATGAAGTCGAGTAATTTCTAAAATGATGCGGAACTACAGCTATCTATCTTTATTAGTATCAGTTGATGCATTTATCAAAAAGCTTTTTATGGAGACGAATCTTTAAAATATGCGGTCACAACTAGGTTTAACGATCAACCATGGCGGCTTGTTGCGAGACGGTCACTTTTTACAAAAGAAAAGAAACAAAAACAAACAAAAGACCGACATTGCTTAAAATCTCCATTCTACATCTAACACTGGACAACAAAATGTGGGTGATCTTAGCTAAATTTTGGGTGCTGATTTCAAATCTGAAGTCAGAATTTGGCTAAGACGTCAGGTTTTTTAGATATGCATAAGGAGGAATTTCACCACTAACGCTATATTATGACTTATGTTATATGAACTATATAAAGCTTGAACAACAATATTTGGTATTCAGATGTTTAATGTTTAATGTGAAACATATTTGCCATGATCAGAGAACAAATGCATGAGAAAGACTGATAAAAGCACTATGGAAGATATGGAATGCATTTAACTTACATAGTAGGTACATTGCAAAATGTTAAAAAATGTTTCAGACACCTGTTCGTGCGCTTATGTGAGGTATCAGTCTCCCTTTGGAGGAACCAACAATAATCACCCATCATGCTGGGATTGAATTTACCCTGATATCTACTTTGCATCACCTCTATGTCTTGGTGGAACCTTTCACCATGCTCAACAGTGACAACTCATAGATTGGTTGGAAAAAAATCGAGATGCGAATGCAGAAAATGCATCTTTAGAGACATCCTAGGCCCCATTCGCTGATACGCCATTAGCATGTTTTCCACATATTCAGCATAGTGCTCAGCTCTATATGTGACAAGAAAGTTCTGTACAACTAAAATAAATGTTGAACCCGTCATCACGCATGAGTTCTCGAATTTCGGGCCCCACAAAAATTCCTTCTGTGAGTTTAGCTTCACTTTTGTCAGCACAAAATTTCTCTCTTAGGTACTTGAAGCCATCGCCGTCTTTATCATGACATTGACAAAGTTTTTCATAAGGCCGAGTTTGATATGAAGTGGCGGAGGGTAGACATTCTGAGGGTCTACCAATGGAATTTGTTGCACATTGTACCTGCCAAGTATAGGTTCCTGTCGCTTAGGCCAGTCTTTTCAAATGTAATGGTTGGCATCATCACGGCTGTTCCAAAGACACAAGAAACACATGTTTTCTTACCCTAGCTGCAATCCGAACTGGAAAGAAATAACTTTGAGATCACCACAAATTTTCCATTTATGATCCGAATAACTCGTCACTTTCAAAAGGAATTCCATTGACTCGTATGTCTGTTTCAAGCCAACTGCATGAGCTATAGGAACCGAAGGTTTTTGGTTAAAATGATGTAACAGCAGAGCTTTAAGGCTTACTTTGCTACAGTCTATGAATAGCTTCCATTCATCAGTCAGATGGAATAACCAAAAAAAACGTGACCTTCTAGAGCAAAATGGCTTTCAGATTTGAAATCAGCGTGCGAAATGCTACAAAGTAAGCATGATAGTGTTCCAGTGGCAGAGTCATTGTTGTCCAGTGTAATTTGAAATTTGTCGTTTTTTTGTTTTTATTCCTTTTTACATTCTTAGAAAACGTTTCAATTAGCTTAATGGATGTAATATCACCTTTTCTTTGGATTTTCTCTTTAACATATTTGTGTTATCTCATTTCGTCTTTCCCGACAAAAATTTCGACCGCAAATTATTTTAATAACTGCAATGAATACACTATCTTAAAGGAATTTCTAAAAGAATTATATTGTTGAGGTCATACATTTGTAATCGAGTTAAATTTGCTGATATTATCTAATAAATCAATAAAACAAAAGTACAATTTTTGTACTTTCTAAAAATAGTGTCCGAGCCATTTGGTCAATAAAATTTCCTTTCGCTGATAGTGATTAATATCATAATAAGTTGGTATAGGGTTAATATGCCTGTGCATCTTTTGCGGCCTGGAATTTAACGACGACAGGCCTCTTGCTCATCCTCGCTCTCTTCAGTTTCAGATGACAGTTTTGCAGGCTCCTTAGTTTGCTACCAGGGTCACGTGTCTCTCTTCAGATATACAAGTAGCGGTGCATTACTAAATATTAGACGCAAGCAGTTATATTTAAGGACACAGTGACGTTGATACCCCCCTTTTCAACGGAACATTGCTTTGAGTATGTACGTTGCACAGTCTTCGCTCGCTGGGGGGCGGGGGAGATATGAAACTTCCCAAGTAGGTTAATTTCCACCATCGGTGAATTTATGGAAGAATACTGTGTATTTCATATGCGAACAGAAAACATTGCAAGTTGTCTCTCCGCTATTGGATGTCGCAGAGACCGCGCAATTTTTTGTTTGATTTTGTTTTAAACCATTTTATTGCAGTTGTCCCCCGGTATTCGCGGGGGTTAGGTTCCTAGAGCACCCGCGAAGAGTGAAAAATCGCGAATATTGGACGTGGTCCATAAAAATGCCTATAAACGTCAAAATATAACGTAAAATATAATCGCGGTAAACTTGGATGATGCGGGGCTGCTGGGCTGCATCTGCCTGAGACAGCGCCTCGTGGGCAGCAGCCAATCAGCAGCAAGGAGAAATGAATAACGCTCTCGGATTGGCTACTTTCAAACCTCCAGCCAATAGCATTTATTTTATATTGATATTTTATTGAATTTACTTTAGTATTTATATTACAAAATTAGTAAATTATATTGTTGTTAATAATTTAGCGTTAAAAAGCGTGAAAAAATATATATTGCCACGAAAAAAGCCATTAAAAAATCGCGGAAGATATTTGCGATTCCGCGAATATGCGGGGGTTTCCACGAACAATTATTAGTTAGGTTCTAAGGAAAATTCCGCGAATAACCGGGGCCGCGAATGCCGAACCGCGATTAGGCGGGGGTCGACTGTATATTCAATATTTTGTAGACTTTATTGTAGCTTGACACTTTTAGAGTGAAATGGAACTAACTGAACGTTTCGAGATGTTTAACAGCGTAGACCCATTCTGAAATCCCAGCAATGTTGATTTCGCTTTACGAAGGCTCTCAGTAGATGGTCAAAAGAACATAAATCGAATCGTTGTTATACTTCAGCATAGCCGCAGAGCAGGTACAGGTGATACTTGATTACGGAGCAGAGTATACCTAGCCGAACACTGATGTTAGACACTACTTCTTCAGCAACAGAGAGATGAATAATTTGAAGATATTTAAAGGTTCAGTGGAGCAGCCGGTGGTGGTCCAGCAGCACTGCCAAGGTTGCCCAGGTGACCCGAGTTGGAAGCCAGGTCCGTTCGTTGCGCTTTCCTGGCATGGATTCTTTGCGCTGTCCTTTACCAGCCGGGCCGCATGGCACTCAGCTTTCCTCCCACATCTAAAACTGAAAAGAGTTCTGGCGAGATTTTCTGGGTACATGTAGTGAATGTAGCTAAGTCTTGCACCTTGACCACCGCTTAAAAATTTCCAACCGTACTTCGGTAATCTGTTTGCTCATTAGGGTTAACACCTACATCACCCCCCTTCTAGCTTCCTGCTAAAGTGAAATGTCAGGACAGGGTTCATCAAGAGGTCAACTTGTCTTTTATCAGAAAAAACCGCATTAATAAATATTTCTTACCATTTTGGTTGTAGATGGACATAAATGAACAGACTGCACGGAATAGAATAGATGACGGTTTTCTCTTTAACATTACAAGATGTTTTAGGACACATAACTGAATTGGCTAGCGTCTGCAAGGCTTGTTTCTTAGATACTAATTCTTCAGCGCAGAAACATGAAGCGGAATCACCAGTTACCTTACAAAGCCACCCGAATTCATTATTGAACGAAACTGAAACATTTTGACAATAAATCACAAACGTCTTATTTTGAATTTAAATATCGCTTTTGTTTTCTTTAATGCATTCGCACAAAATGCTGAAGTTGGAATTAGCAGCTAAATTTGATCGAAGGCGCTTTGGCATTTTCTCCGCGGAAATATCTGTTATTTGGTCTATGGGCGACCTTTCGATTCATCAGACTGTTAAGTGCCCTTCTCAAAAGGCTTGGGAAAGTTGCAATTTAATTTAGATTAATAACGGCATGATGATCCGTGTACCTCTTTCTGTACCCATGTTCATTAACGCTGATCACCTGGTTGTATTATTCGAGCAGCAGGCTCAGGGGTTTTCTTTGTTCCCGTTTTGCCGTTTACGTGATGGACTTTGCTTTTGTTTTCTTGGTCCATTTTTAATATAAATCTACTCTCACTTTTATGTATTTATCTTTTGTTCGAATGCCATGTACCGAACAAGAAAGAAAAAGGTAAAAAATTAAGGGAGGGGTGGACAAATACAAGTGTAAATTCTCTCGGAAACAATGGAAGAGGGTAAAACTGAGCAACACTTTAATCGAAATCCGAAAGATTACTGTCACGGGAAACAAAGCGTTCTTAGTAATAATGCAAATTAAATAAGAGACTGCGCATTGTGTAGATTTAATCAAAATTTCTAAAAATAATTCGTTAACCAACATGGCTCGCGGGGCCCGTTCTGGCGAGAAAAAGAATCCCCCGTTAAAAACCAAACAAGAAACAAACAAAAAACCAGCATTAGTTCTCTAATCATCCCTGCCACTATCTTTCCACACCGCTAAAAGGTGCCTGTTAAAGATGTAACAATTATCATTAAGCATTAGTTGATGGCGCAGTTGCCATAGCAACTAATGACGTCTCCCCTTTCAAGTTGCCACGCATATTAGCATGGCGCACGCGACTCCTCGCTCCACAATTCCCTGTCTCCGAACTCTGGGTTCGGTCTCATTTCTCGACCCCAGTCAGGGATCAGCGAGTTTTCTAAAAAGGGAGCTGTGAGAATGCGACAGAGAGTTTGTAATTGGTTTCCCTAATGATGCAAGACGTGTTGATTCGCGGTAATATGCGAGGGAAAATTGCCTTTATGTATATGAAAGAAAAAAAACAAAAATGGCCGCTGCCTAGATTGAAAATAACAATCCGTCATTTATAAATCGCATGACCTCGTTGCCTATTTGCATGCGACCATCTAGGATCATTGATGAAAGGTATTCCCTAAAAGCTGAAATGTTTAATTCATGCGTGTTTGGGTGTCCTTGTTAGGTACCGTCTTATCCATAACGCTGAGACTTTAGGAGTAATAGAGTCAACAGCTTTCAACATTTATGGAGGCAGGAATTTCTGGTTAACTTTGTTTATACTAAAGACTGAATGCGGCGAATCTGGACCTCTCTATTTTAAATACATGTATGTCTGCATGGCTTTGTTTTAATCAGGTAAACCGCGAGCAAGGAGTTTTATTTTCCCAGGTGATGCTGGCTTTAAGTATGCTCATCTCGAACTCGCTCTGCCAATATGCGAAACGCCAGAAAAGAATCTGGGGTTGTCGCGAACCGACGAGCCGAGTCGCTTTACGAAAGAGTCCTCACAATCAACGACGGTAGCCCTGCCTTATGGCGTTAATTAACCGCCGGCGTTTTCGTCTACTTATCGATTTTGAGGCTTCCACACTTTCCAGGCAACAAAAGTGCCGATGCGAGTTAATATTTTGTTCGTTCGATGTCGGTCTGGACCGGTGAGGCGAACAGTAAGCAAAAAAGATGAATCCTTTGTAACGCTGACTGGCAGAGACGTCGAAATGGTTTCCTGGGATCAACCAGGCGGTTACGTCAAACTTCTCTTTGTGGAGTAAAAGGGTTAGATTAGGGGTACTTTTTTGCTAAGGTCACTGGCTCAAAACACTTTCACATTGGTTAAGAAATATCTGGTCATAAATATCCTTCTCCCCAACAGTCGAAAGTTAAATATTGGCGTCAACTTATTTAAGAATTACCAAAACATTTCTTTCAATTTTATTTTTCCTTCCGTTTCGAAAGATTTGGACTAAGTCATTTAATGTTATCAAATTATACAACTATTATGCATTAATTTCTTTCTTTTAATCTGTTAATACTCTGTGAAAAGGCCGGACGATATAATTGCAGAACGGATCTAAAATCAAAATTAAAGTAGAAGAAAAGTGATAGTAGTATTAATAACAATACATCACAATTACTAGAACTTCAAGAACAGCCGGTAGTTAGGCTGCTGGATTACCAAGTTTAAGGGACTGAGTTCGATTCCCGGTCAGGAATCGGCTTGGATTGGTCCACTTACCCTGGACGGTTTCTCGGCGTTTTCCCTTTCCCAGCAGGTTGTCTAGATTTTCTTCCACAGCTAATTTTTTTTTTTTTTTTTAAATTTATAGTACGAATTTCCCTGCCGAAGTCGGAAGTGCCGGGCCGCTCGTGGAGCAGAATTGTTAACGCTCTCTATGGGATAACGGCGACACTACGCATTTTTTTTTTTTTTAACCAGGACTGTTTTCTTGCGACAGGCGGCGCTCGACACGATGACGGCTGGGACTCCGACATTGATAAATAAGCGTCTTTACCGACTGTTCTGTTGACTCGTTATCTCAATTGTCGGGACGTCCGCAGAATGCTTAGTGGAGATAGATGCTACAAGCAGCTTTAATAAGAACTCTTTTAACTATGCAGATTATATCACGGAGTAATTTATTCTAAGTGTCTTATTATCTTTACCCAATTACTAGTAATTGATCGCATTTAGTATTTACCTTATTTATGAACGGAAACTTTATTAAAAATCATTTCTAAATTAATTACTCGCTTCTCCAATAAACGGTTAACAGCAGCTTCAATTAATATTTTCGTAATGTAAAATAGTTCTTCGTTATTTTCTTTCCTCTGCATTTGTTAATTAATTAATCTTTACTCTGCCCTTTCTCTGAATGCAACTTATCCAAATACCAAAAAAAAATAAAATAAAGGGATTAAAGTAAAAATTTTGAACATTTTAATAGATTAATCCCCCACACAATCTTCCCACTCCAGCCGTCACGACACAGTTACCTTTCCTTGGATTCCACAGAACACCCAGCTACGGGAGAATCCTGACAGACAGGTGTGGATGCACCAACCTCGGGCCAACAGTTGGAATAGTAATTTCAGGCCGGATCAGCAATATCGGGTAGATTTCGCGCAGGTGCACGCGATGATGGAGAAGCTGTTCTGCCGGTTACTAAAAATAGATTTTCGACCAGTTATTATATATACAACAGATTAATAATGTGCGTGCGTGAAACGAGCGGATCCTCTAACATACGTAACGGAAAATCCTTACTGGAACTCTTCAGTTTTAGAGGTAGTAGGAAACCGGAGCGAGCTGAGACAAAGAAAGTCTACCAGAGAAATACCACAGTTGGTATCGAAACTAAACCCCACAACCGCACTTTAATTTCTAGGAAGAAACACCCTAATGACAATGGATTAGGAGAAGAATCCTTATTAAACAGATAATTACAAATTTTAATTATACAATTAAGCGAGCACATTAAGGTGAACGTCTATTTATGCTTTTTAAAAAATATTACTTTGTCAATTCATTTGAGATAATGACAACCAATAATATATATGCAAAGCAGCTGAAAATTTTGATTTTTTAAAGAACTAAGATTTCTCTATTTAAGATACTTGAGAAAAAAATCACTTTTTCATAACTACAATAATAATTATTAAAAATTCACTAACTAAAAGGTATTTATATAGCATAATACGTGATTATAATTAGAAACTTAAAAACAAGTTTCTAACAACGTATCTCTTGCTTTAAATAGACTGATTTAAAAAAAAAAACAGTACAGGGTTACTATGATATAAATTGTAGGAATTATAGGGGAGAGAACATTTGTACACAATTTAGAATTGACCATACATTTGGTATTTAAATTAATTTTTTGCAATATATGGCCATAGATCGATGCGTGTCACATGAACTTTAGTAACATGTACGGCTGCCTTGGTTTCCATTATATTATTACACTCGAGTCTCATGCTATTCACCAGACGTCTGAAGCAGTCTTGTGGCAGTGCCTTTCCACTCTTCTGTCAAGGCTCGATACAGTTCCGGAATAGTCCTTGGAGCACGTGGGCGCTGTCCATTGCACCTAGAGATTTTATAACAGGCATGTCCATTGGGGGCTTAGGTCAGGGAGAATAAACAGGCCATAAAAGATGTTGGATATTTTCCAATTTAAGTTGGTTCACGATTATTCTTGCATGATGGTCGCTTTCATTAATCATCCGTGAAAGAGAATTGATTATCGAAGCTTTGTACGAAGATCTAATTGCCTCATCCAGCTAGTGCTAACGTGTAGCAGCTCAATAAAAGAGAATCAGTTTGCCATTGTGGTCGCATGACAGCATCCCGAATAAAAATAGCTTATTCCTGGAAGGGTCTTTCTATAAAACCATACTGTCAGAATTGCACTGAATTTGTTTCCCACCAAACTTGCTAATGGTCATCAGAAAATAGAAAGTCGAATTTATCACTTCAGAGAAAATCCCCGTTTCCAGTTTGCCAAAGTCAAGTGCATATAAGTTGCAGACCATTCCAACTTCATCCTACGGCGTACTGATCTCAGGGTGGCTGTGGATGCTGATTGCCTGTAGTCTGGACCAGCAGAGTGTGACCGACTTCTTACAATCTGATCGGAGACACCAGTTCTACGGTCTGGCTACACAACTCTTTCTCGATAGAACGTCCTGAAAAAATGCGATTACGCCGAGTCAGATGGGTGATGTGACAGTCTGTACCGAGTCAGGTCTTTCACCAACTGAAAAGGTCTGATGACAGCGTTATGCCGAGTCTAGTAGCCGTCCATAACCTAGCTTTTGGCTGAACATCACTTTTCATCGGTGAGTCGAAGCGCCATACGCCATTCTACCACCGTTAGGTAAGTTCTGGACGCACCTGATAGTGGCGTGAACTTTTCGGTTTCACGCCAATCAGAGACAGAGCCGCATGCTGTACTTGAACCGATAGAATTGTAAAATGACTCGAGCCTGGTGTTGGCAAGGAGTTTATGGATCATACGACACTGTAAATAGTCGTACAGATATGCCCCTATTGTTTTTTTTTAATGTAGTTTAAAATCAAACACCACTTAAATAGGAGTCTGGCCGAGGTATCTGTGCTTAACGCATACAGTTTTCCCACAAACTATGCATTTTCGTATGACTCGTTATCTGAATCACAGGTAATATGTAACCGGCTCTTCATCGTAGCTTTACTGAACAACAACTCTGTTGTTACCTTTGGCAGCACTTGGAGAATTTCCTTTCCCTTCACCTACGACCTCTAACTCTCCGTGCCTAGAGCTATTGTGCTATCAAGGTCTGCTTGCACATTTTGCCTTAAAATTACAGCCATACCTCTTATATCGCTCAGGATGAGTCCTTGGTAAACGGAGCGCTATAGGAGGTCATCGTTATAACATGTAAGCATTTACCTCCAGGATAAAGAGCGTTATAAGGAAACAGCGCTATGGGAGATACAGCTGCATTGCAGTCATTAGTTTGTATTTGTTTGATAGCTGGAGATTTAAACGAATTTCTGGATTATGAGCACCAAAACCAACAGAACTCTATAGAGCTGGAGCGAGGCAAATTAATACTTGCGAGTATATTTGCGGCGTTGACAATACGTGACATTTGATCGTTACCTTTCACCACAGATGAAGAATGGTTTTCTGAAAAAGCATTATTATTCTCGTCATCCTATATATCAGATAAAATTTCAAAGCCTGCGATTGTATCTCTGTCCAAGAAGAAATAGTTTTGTTTGATTTATAAAATTTTACCTATACGTGGACCTCTTAATTGTATAGTAACAATCTCCAGAGAATATTCCTATGTTTGTATGTGTGTCTATACTACCAAGGTATGGTTACACAACAAACGGTTTGATGAAGACTAATGTATCCAAGACATACTTGCTAATCCACCATCTTGGATATTTCTTGATGGATGCTGAACCTTGATAAGTTTGTTCGATGTGTGAAGAACGATTACATGTACTTACAGTGTGGAAAAGTTTGTAAAATATAATACAATCAGCTCCCTTATTTGCATATTTGCAGGAACATACGTTAAATCATACATACTGACTTATAAACAACATAGGAAACAAATGTTCTCTTAAGATTTTAACCGATTAAACATCTTTGCATGTCTATTTATTCAATAAAGTTGTTTTTTATTTTAAGATTGTGTTATTTAATTTGAAACTTGTAAACTATGGCGTTGCGTACTCTTTTTATCAGTTCCGCTAGCCATTGGTTGGTGCAAAAAGTCGTTCCCGCGTCGCTCTTTACGTCTGGAACCGGTTCAGATATGGTCAGACTGCCCTGGCAAAGTCTCTTGTACATCAGCGTCCTTCCGGTCTTACGGCGCTTACGGTCTGAGTCTGAGTTGGACTCCGCCACTCGGTCGTAACGTAGTTGCGTTTGGAATAAAGATATCCTGGACGTCTGAAATCGGAAATGTTCGCGTTCTCTTGGAAATCTCACCCTGGAACCGTTTTTGGTCGAGCAGTTTTGTAACCTCCACTCTTTTGGTGAGGAACGCCTCGTTGTGTTTCCTCTTACTCATAGTCGATAGAATTTAAAATCGAAGCAAAGGAAAAAACTTATGCAGACAACCGAGATGAACTTTATGCTTTTTAAAAAAAATATCGGACGCAAACCCATCGACTTGCTTGGAATCTCGAGTTGGAAATAAGTCATAGCGTACCAAGTGACATATTCCAAAACAGGAGATTGTAAACATGAAAAAATTCAAGTGTAACTCGTGGTCTTAGTAAAATAATTCATTCTTTTATTTCACTATCATTATCAGCCATCTTGATGAACGCGACCTTTGTGAATTAAAAAAGAAAATGAGTTTACATCATATCATAGTACGTCCAACAAAACAAAGTATCCAATACCTAGAATCTTATAATACAACGACTCACTAACAAAATAATTGGAAATAGGAAAAAAATCTTTCTGAAACTAAACCACAGAACCTTCTTTACCTAGTATCTTAAGAAAAGTCGTAAGCAAATATACGGGCCATGCAATTAAGTAATAATGTTATTATAGAAATAGAAAATGATTTTGTGTTTTGAGATTTTATGCATGAAGCCGAATCATTCATTAAACATATGCAACCGAGTGGTTTGTCTATTTAGATGTATGAATTACTCAAGACAAATTAGTTAAATACCTTACTTAGTAAGATCAAAATCTTCCTTTCCATTGAACACGGAAGTGTCACTTGTAATACGCATTTTATTGTTACCACGCCAATAACGTTTCTCGAAAAAAAGATTAACACACAATAACTAATGGTGTTCTCCGTCCACCTATTTGATTAAGCGTCCATTATTAGGTACATTAATAACATAGAGGAAAGATAACAAGTTCCAGCTTTAATAAAGAGCCGTTGCTGAACTCGGGCCCAGCCTTTGTGTCTAAGATACGTGAAAGTGCTGCATTAATCCAAACCCTGTGTAGTGTTTGAATTCAGTGATTTATTCTTTTCATTGATGGAAAGCTCTACTATACATGTAATGCTGTTATAACGGACGGCCGTTATAAGAGGGGGCCGCTAAAATGTTTGCGCGTATTTACGTGCCGAGAAATGCGAGGAATTAGCGCGATTATTATTATTTTTTTTTGTTTGTTTTCCCAGAAATGTGTGTATACGACACCCCAAGGGAGCTTTTAATAGCTAGATAGGGATATTGAAAGTATCTTGGCATATCCAAGATGGCTGAACAGAAAGCCCCCTTAAGTCGCAGGAGAGTACGGAATTCTTTCACCATGGGCGTATGCTCTCCTGGTGGCAATCTGTTGGAGCCAACAGTCGATAGCATCGTGGAAGCTTCACCACTCTGGTAACAACAAGTTCGACCAGACGGACTTAAACACAAAACTACATTTTGTACTTTCTTTTAGTAAAGTCTATCTTTACTTGATATTGCTAAGAAGTTAAAGAGGTTTTACATTTTGTTCGATCAACCTCGCACACAGACAAAGACCGCAAAATTATAAAATAGGGGACTAACCATAAAATTTACCAGCTGAGTCGTTTTTTAGTGTGTGGAGCGATTACTGAAAGCACTCAGTTCCCTTTACTTAATGTTTCGCTGGACATGTTAAAGTGACAAATCCTCCTTTCTATTGTTCTAAATATTCTTCTGTGTTTACATGCTTAAAAAGATCTTGATAATTAAAAAAAAATTGAATAAAACTAACTGTAAGCCGGTTGTAAAAAAAAAAACTCAGTAATTTGTCTAATTCAAAGTCAGGACCCAACATCTTAATTTTTGGTTGTAACAAATTACAGATCATAAAGAAAAACTTGTTGAAGTTGACATGAAAATTATCTCAATTAGAAGTCGGGGTTATTCAGTTCTGTTTGCACCCGCCATAGTATTCATGGAATCTGTCTAGGGTGTGGCTTTGCTTTAAAAAAATTATTTTTATGAATGACAGTAGATAATTTTGCAGTAGAAACTATTGGTAACTTGGCGCCAGTACCGTTTCCAGTGTGGCCAGTCAATTTGGTCAATTCAGTCATTTTCAATTCTTTATGCATTTTTAATAACATGAAAGTTTAAAGCCAGCTAAAAGTGTTTTTGCTTATTAACAGATATAATAAGAAATTAAAAAGTAAAAATAAAATTATAACAATAAAAACGAGTTAAAACTACAGACTTGTTTTTTTTTGTTGATATTTTAAACAGTAATCATTATTTTGAATTACTTTTGCCATTGCTTTAGATAATGTATTGTGTGATAAAATATTTCTCAAAGTTCCTTTAGGAAATTTTGTCAATTCCTTAGATATCTTTTGAAACATATTTCTTCATTAGTGTCCACATGTTTTCAACTGAATTTAAATTAGCAAAATTACCAGGCCAGTCTTAAAATCAATGAACTCTTTTTGCCATGTGACCCTACGCCTTTTCTTTTAAAAACCCCAAAATTGTCATCAGAACAAAGGGGAATTTTTTAGCAAATTTTGCAAAATCTGTTTTGAAAGATTCAAACACAAATTTGATTTCATTGATGTTTCTTTGGTACGGTTACCAAAATTTCCTTTACCATTAGCAGAGAAACAGGTTCAGATGTGAACACTGATGTTTCGGGATTTGTAAAATACAGTTTGATGTTATTTTTCTAACTCTCAAATCACCACTATGATTATGCGAACTTTTATCTGCAAATATCTCATTGCTCCAATATACTACTTGCCAATTTAGGTAATTCTTACAAAGTGTAAGTTTTTTTTTTGTTTTTTGTAAGGCAGAAAGTTTTGGTTTTTAGCCGGAACTTGTGATTTTAGGCCCATTTTTGTCAAATGATTTCTAACAGATCTAGTCCATATATATATATAGCAATATTTTTAAACTACCCTTTTTCTGAAGTTTTGCTAAAACGCGTTCTTCGGTTGGTAAAAGTTTTTCTGTTGATCCACCTATGTTTTTAGAAGAAACGTTTCCATTTTTTAAAATCATTCTAACAGCCCTGCCAACAGTTCTTACTGCAAGACCAAGTTTCTCAACAATCTCTGAACATGTCAGGCCCATTTCGGTATGTGTTGCAACCTGTTGCTTATCATGATCATTTTCACTTTTCTACGTATATTCTCAAAATTCAGAATTAATATATTTTACTGAAAATTTTTACTTCAGCACTGAATGAAGATGTTGATGGATAGATGACCATTCCTATAATGGAAAAGTTACGAAGAAATTGCTGGAAATCGGCAGAATTTTGTAGACAGTAAAGAACGTTCTGACAGTTTCCAGAGCATAATAGAAAGAAAATTCTAAGGTATTCTAATTGATACGATTTTTTAAATTGATGCGAACAGATATTTTTCATATATTTGGTGCTAGTTTTATCAAAAATTTTATCATATGAATAGAGGAAGACATTTTACTAAAAATTATTGAATGACTGGATAAATTAACAGGTTAGAGCCGTAACATTAAAAACGTAACAGCACTTGAGTGTACAGCAAATGTTATTATAATTTGTCCTCAATGAAGTTTTTATAAATCAACAGGATCATATGACTTGCCGCTACTTGTTAAAACAATAAGGTATTTCTTTTGAATTTTTAAAAGTCGTTCAAATATCTTTGTTTATATATTCTAACTACAAAACAATAGACAATTCAACAATTAAAAATACAGATGTCATACTGATGGATCAGCTCTGAACGATCCTTCAACGGGTTTTGGCCCATTATTCATAGCCCCTCCGGGACAGTGGGCTTAGCATAGAATGATCAAGCCTCCCACCCCATGAGACTCTTAACTCGATTAACCAAATCTGCCTTGTGTTCTTTGACCAAATGATAATATCAGGTTTCAGGCTTGTTATAGCTTGAAGAAATACCAATAGCTGTTCCACATCCGCCAGTATTGTCCAATCATGTATTAAGATACCCACTTATTTCCTATTTACTTTTAGCCTTCTTGACTACTCTCCGCCTCTTTTACAAATTTTATGAATGGGATTCACTTAATAGACCTGCATCTTTTCGCCTTCTCTCCTATTTTCTTTGCCAGTATATCCAAAACAATCACATGTTGTACATTTTCTGTGTTAATGCTACCTTACAACTTTATAACATATGATTAAATGCTCTCTTCTTATATGTCATACAGGAATTAATCTGTAACTCCAAAAAATTCCGCAAGTTACTTGGTGCGGGTATTAAATCGTAAACAAAGGGTTTCAGACTCATTTCCTATGGCGGGCCCGATCTGATGCAAATGTACGAGGTCTGCCGAAAAAGTCTCCGACCTTAGGCTGGAAAAAAAAATTACGTATTTGGTGGGGTTCAATTGCTAATCACCTTCTAAGTAGGCCCCTTGTGCCTCCACACACTTAGCCCAGCGATCCTTCCACTGTTCGAAGCACGTATGGAATGCTTCTTCCGGAATGTCTCTCAGCCCCAACTGTCGCATTCCACATGATGTCCTCTCAGTTCTCAAAGCGGGAGCCTTTCAGTTGCATCTTCATTTTTGGGAACAACCAGAAGTCAGAAAGAGCCATGTCTGGAGAGTATGGAGCCTAGCGAATGAGTGGAATGCCTTTCTTTGCCAAAAAACCTTGGATCAGCTGCGACTAATGAGCCGGGGCGTTGTCATGATGCAGCTGCCAGTTTTCCGAGGCCCACAGATCTGGTCTCTTGCGCCGAACTGCATCACGAAGACGTTTGAGGACTTCCTGATAGTACTCTTTTGTAACTGTTTGTCCTTCTGGTGCGTATTCGTGATGCACAACGCCTCGGTACTCGAAGAAAACAGTCAGCATCACCTTGATTTTTCTCCGGAACTTGGCGAAGTTGGATGCTTCCACGGTGATGACTGAGCTTTGGTTTCCGAGTCGTACCCGTACATCCACGTCTTATCTCCAGTTATCACGGTATTTTGGAACTCAGGATCCCTGTTGGCAGTATCCAGCAGGTCCTGCGCAACCTCAAGACGAAGTTGTTGTTGTTCCTGAGAAAGCACCTTGGGCACAAATTTCGCTGCCACTCTGCGCAAGCCCAAATCTTCCTTTAAAATTGCATGTGCGGAATCTTTACTGATCCCAACCTCATCACCAATTTCACGCACCGTCAAACGACGATCCTCCATCATCAAGGTCCGCACTCTCTCGATAACAACTGCATATCGGCTTGTTGACGGCCTCCCGGAACGCTGGTCACTCTCCACCGATGTGCAGCTATCTTTGAACCTGTGGTACCATTCTTCTATGTGGGTAACACACATGGCATTGTCACCAAAAGCCTGTTGAATTTTGCGAATTGTTTTCGCTGGGGTATCTTCAAACTTTTGGCAAAACTTGATGCAAGATCGTTGCTCCACACGTTCCGTTATGATAAGCGAAATGAAAATGCGACGAGTAAGTAGTAAGGAACTCACACGCTGGCTGCCTGACAGCGACTGACGTATCCAGCAAGCACGCAAAAACCACTCATGCGCATGAAGGCATACGGCTCCACTATGCATGCTTCTACCCCCCTAACGTCATTACTTCCCACGGGAAAATATAATGTCGAATACTTTTTTGACAGACCTCGTATTTTGCTCTGGCCATACAAACCATAAATTATCAAAATACACAAATATTAGGTTGCTACTAAAGTTTTGTCGTTTTTTTTACCGTAACAATGAAACTTCATATTGTTGCTGAACGTGAAGTTTATTAATCAAAGTAGGTTCCATTACAATAAATACACTTCTGCCAACGAGTTACAAGTTGAAAAATAATGTGTATTTCTGGAGTTGATGAACTGTTTGAAGGCAGTTTCAATTGCTGCTTGTTTGGAGAAGGATTTCATACGGAGGAAGCTGTCGAGGTGTTTGAAAAGGTGATAGTCTGTGGGAGAAAGTCTGATGAATAAGCTGGGTGAGGGACAACTTCGTACCACAACGTCTTCAATTTCTGATGAACAACGTTTAATTCACAACAGTACAAGTTCACCAGACAGTGACCATGACCTTCTTTGATGGCGACTGGTTTTTGAAATGTGGCTAGGCACCTTGTCTCTGTCGAGCCACTGTGCTGATCGTTTGCGATTGTCGTAAAGGATCCATTTTCCATCACACATAATGATTCGGTCAAGAAATTGTTCGGTTTTATTTCTTATGACAAGCAAAGAGCAAATCTCCAATCGACGCTTTTTTTGTTGTTCATTCAACTCGTGAGACACCCACTTGTCAAGATTTTTCACTTTTCCGATTGTCTCAAGATACCGAGAAACAGCTTCAGTGATTACGTCAATCTCTCCAGCAATTTCTCGCACTGTTTTTGTTGGATCGGCTTCAACTGAGGCTTTCAGATGGTCGTCATCACAGCTGGAAGGACATCCGCTACGTTCCTCATCTTCGAGACTCACAATTCCTGATTGAAACTTTGCAAACCATCGTTGTACTGTGCTCTCATTTTCTGTGTCCTTGCCCCATGCTTGCGTAATGTACGAGTTTCTTCGCTCGCTTTGTGGCCTGGTTTGAACTGGTGAAGCAAAATGGCACGAAACACTTTTCTATCCGTGCTTCATTCAGAACCCTGAAACAAATATCCATTTTATGATTTTTAAAAAGGTAAGTTATGCATAATGTATGCCAAAGCACTCGCTACCAAACGATATATAATTTATCTACTTACAACTTCATATGCATGCATAAAGGAACCTCAAATTAACATAATATAAAAACCGGTAAAACGTTTGTAACGACCTAATAATAATAATAATAATAATAATATAATAATAATAATAATAATAATAATAATAATAATAATAATAATAATAATTAATAATAATAATAATAATAATAATAGGCTACCAATATCAGCATTTATTTAAAACAGCAGTAAAATCATTTATACAACAAATAATTTTTATAATGAAAAAATTAGGTATTTATTTACTACTAGTGCTGTTTTCTGATACCTGTCACATCTTAGTTTTGACCATTGCAACAAAATGTCGAGCGAGTAACTGAACTGTGGAGATCTTTAATAGTGTTAAGCTGGGCGTCCGTAAGTTGAGAGCGAAATTATGACTTGTTCATATTCAGTGTCGAAAAGAGCTGTTTACAGACATATGTTGTACCAAACATGATTTGGTACTAGTTACTGATAAAATATGCTTACACCAACATTGTAAACCTTACCCTTTAAAGCCATGTTACCCTGCAGGTCGGCCATTTCCACCTGAACCTCCTCTGAGCCCTCATGCACTTTGACAGCAAATAGGCTGAAGAAAATTGCAAAAACATTTTTAAGGCTTCCTACATCAGAAAACCTTTCTTGGAGTTCCATGTTTTAGCTTGGGAATTTTGCTGCTGTACTTTTCTGTGGATATGTCACAGTGAGACTCAGCCGGCCGCGTTATGTAGAGATTTCACGGTGAAATAGTTTGCCAAATTACTCGCGGAAAGCAGATTTCCCCCAAAACTGGTGCTTAGTCCCGAAGGCACGAATACTGTCCTAAACATCTGTCACTGCTTTTGTTGCCACCCTCCATCTTTGTGTTAAGACATTTCAAGTGCTCTGTAATATCCACCATAAAAGGAAGACCTCGAAGCCATTCATTATCTTGCAATTAAGGCAAAATTTTCCTTCCTGATTCACGAACAACAGTATTTCGTCACGCAATTTAGAAGATTTTCAATACAGGTCCCCGACTTATCCAGCGATATGGCAGTCCATGATGGTTTTCACTCTCCCCAGAAGACTGTTAAATTGCTCGTGGTTGACACTTCTTGCTTTAATAAAATAAAATTAGCTGTTTTTATAACCACATTCAAAACATTATTCATCTTCAGGGTTTTGCCACACGAAGATTTTGATACAAAACGCAATGGAAATGACAAAATTGATGAAGTGGGTTGATAATTAGCAACTTTTCCTTAAAGTTTGCAGCAACTCCAGCCTTGCTACCCACCAAATTTGGTGCTCCGTCTGTGGCCAAAGTCACAGCTCGTACCCACTCTACACATAATTTGCCCAGAGTTCCCACCAAACTGTTAAAGATGTCATCGCCTGTTGGTCTTTCATCGGAACCAATTCTACAAGCTCTTCTGATATGTGCAAATTTTCATCAACACGACGAATGAAAATGCAACTTGTGCCATATCATTTACTTTTGTACTGTTGTCAATTGCAGCCAAAAATGCAACAAAGGACATAACTTTGCCTGGAGTTGACTTTTAAAGTCCTCTCTGCAGTGTTTCTTAAGAAGCTTATATTTGCAAAAGCTTGCGGTTTATTCGAACAGATTAATTCTGCAGCCATTAACATGCACTTCTTCAAAAAGTGCCCTTCCGGAAAGGATTTCTATGACAGCTAGTTTGTGGCAATCATTTAACTTTCTTTGACTTACAGCTTAACCTACTTAATGTGCAGTTTTAAAAACTGACTGCTTCTTTTTCAGAAAAATTTTCCAATCCAGAAACTTTGTTCTCACGTAATTTTCCACCATATTTATCGTATTTCTCAACATGGTTAGTTTTATAGTGTCGCCGAACATTGATTTCTTTAGCATTCTCGTTCGAAATTATTTTCGTAAGGCCGTAGAAAAAAATCACTTATCACGGTCACCTCGTATAACAGAGTCGATCCTCAGTAACTGAGTGCGTGTTTATTCCCTCGTCTAGAATATGTTTTGGGCGTCTTCCGGTGAACGAATGGAATGAAATTGGACAGGAAGTAAATTTCCGATTTTGGCAAGCATATAGAAACAGACAATGTGGGGAAGGAGGAGACATTAAACTGGCTGCATTTGTACACAAAACTTCTAGTGGAAGCCACGTTGTCCACTGCCATTTGGAACTCACAAATCGTCCAATAATACGAATCGAACGCATCCTGAGTCACCTCAGCGGGTCGGGAAAATTAGAGAGCAGATGATTGAATAAGGCATAAGCACGTGCGTAAGTTTTAAAAATGATTTTAAAATTTTGTTTATACAAAATTTATGTTTTTAATTTTATTATGAACAAAAGGTTTATCTCGAGTCATTAGTGCCTTGCAGACTTGGAAAATGCATTTGTGGGAGGCGTATTAATGCCGAACTGATTATTAACTGTTTCCTTTCTGAGTCAATTTACCACAAGTCTGAGCACTTTAGTCTTTTTCCTTCTGCACCCTCATCTCATCCAGTCACTTCGGTTCTTTATTATTACTACTTTTCCTATCCTATTCTCGTCTCTGTTTTGACAATTCTTGTATTAAATCTGTTCTTTCTTTCTCTTGAGTTGTACAATAGGTTTTTCTTGTTGTGAATCTTTGTCCCTATTGCCTATTCTATTCGCGTGTTGCTCTGCAGTGTACTGACCATTTCCTGTTTGTGTCTACTTATAAGTTTGCTTAACTTATCTGTGGGTTTTTTAAATTATGTACCATACTTGCAGTCCCTGTCTTCTCCAAACCAAACTTCTTTACGACAGAAGATAGTGATAGTTGTAGTTTACTGGATCTCCTATACATCTATACACACTGTAGCAAAGTTCTTCACAGAACCCCCCCTTTTTAGTTAACTTCCGATTTAATGGTGTGTTTTTCTGAACAGGTTTGGACATTTTAACATCTTGCGACCAGTTGTAACCGTAATGTGGTTTGCTTTTGCTACATGTATGCTTGGAATTCTAGTAGCGAAATGGTATTTATTTCTTGCAGCTGCATTAAAAAAAATAACATTATTTCGAAATCCAAATTTTGTCATATTTTTCAAACGCAGAAAGGTAATAATCAGGATTAATTATAATTAATGATCGCAATCCTGCTTGGTGTTATTCAAGACGAAACGGTCTCTTTTCATGGCAGGTCTACATCTGGTAGCTTGGACTAACAAATAAAACTGTTTTTTTTCCCTCTTTTTCTCGCTGCCGTTGATGCAAACTTCGTTACGTCGTTCTAACATCTACTATATTAAGTAAAGCCATCTCATCACTTGATCTTACTAGTATGTATGTATTTTTTAAAATATTCTTGTGGATATTGATTTATCGTCACTGCTGCTCTCGTCAGGCAACCTTTTAGAGAGAGGGAGGAGCTGATCTAAACGCTGGGAGAAGGAGAAAAAAAAACCCACCTGGATAGGTGATACAAATGAATTTAATAAAATAGAGACGTTAAACAATGGAGTGCATTGTGTCAGACAGAACAAAGCCACGTGTGTTTTCATTTCAAGCTCTAAAGGCATTTTGAATGAACTCAGCCGAGGTTGTCCGACAGATTTTTTTTTCTTTTCGGAGAAGAGGGAGATAAAGAGAAGGGGCGCACCATCTGTTACGGATCCTTGGCACAGACCTCTTTGTTATGCATGAGACTGCAAAAGCACTTCTTAATAAATCAGCGCCATTTGGGGAGAGGTGATTGATAAAAGGAAAAAAAAAAGCAGAACAACAACAACAAACGTTTATTAGCTTTCCCACTTTTACTATAATTTTTTTGACATTTTATACAAGAAAATAAAGAATTCGTTTCAACCGCTGTTGTTTTTTTTTTCTTTTAGTTCGTTTAAAATATTTAAATAGTTGAATAAAAGCAGTCAGAAAGCGCGCAAGAGGCCGGATGTTAACGGTCGAGGGAGGAAAGTGAAGGGAGATCTGACGAAAGAAGTAGAACTTTTGCACACGTTTACAATTCATTTATTGACGTAAACCTTTTAGTACAACAACAACAACAACAACAAATAATAATAATAATACTAATAATAATAATAATAATAATAATAATAATAATAATATAATAATAATAATAATAATAATAATATAATAATAATAATAATAATAATAATAATAATAATAATAATAATAATAATAATAATAATAATAATAATAATACGATTCTGATGATAATACTAATGATAAAGATTTAAAAAAACAAAATTAATTATTTAGATCTCGTCCGGTTTCTCTTTACTTTAAAGCAAAAACAAAACAAAAAACAATGCAATTTATTTTGTAATACACATTCAATGCCATTTTTTAAAAATCTTAATGAATATGTCCTTCGTTCCGCTTACCAAAGAATTTTTTTGTCTGCATATTTTTATTTTAAAAGAATAACAGAATTTATTGTTTTAGTATTTAATTTTTTTTAAAAAAACTAATAATCTTGTCTCATATAACACGAATAAATTTGGTTTTGAAAATACGACTCATGTCATCGCTAACACCAAATCCTTTTTAGTGCTGTACCAACAATGTGGATGATATGTAGCGCCATTAAATTCCAGCGCTACTAATGCATTCGCCACAACCCTATAGACCACAATCCTACTTGTCGCTCCTAGACCGCCACCACAAGGGCACAGTGGGGCGAAAAGGTACATGACCTCTAGAGTGAAAAATGATGCATGAGAGGCTTGGTAGATTGAGAGAAGTTCCAAATTAAAATTTTCCTCACACATTAAAAGTAATTGCCTCGTTTTAAACTACTGCCATCATGGTTATAAAATCTATACAGATGAAGTTTGAATGTCAACTATTCTTTGCTTGTGTTCTTACGAAAAAGTCCATGAGAATAGAAATGGTTAAAGAAGACTTTGAAGCTATCGAATGCATTTTAATAAGACGTCTCAGTTTCAGTGCTCTGCAGTGATTTCACATGCAGTATACGTGTATGTGTAAACTCAACGCATAATAATATGACTTTTCTCCAAAGTTTGGATAAAATTGCTTTTTTAGAAAGCTTTTTTAAATGTCAAATTAAAACCTCTTCTATCAGGTAGAAATTAAAGTTTTGAAAAGGCTATCGGAAGTAACAGATAATCTAGAAGTGAGAATGTCATCTTAACTTAACCATTACTTAATAAATAGTTTCTCATCTTTATAGAAATTATGCTTGTAAAGATAATATGTACATTTCCCAAATAGTGGTATAAAAAGGTTGGTGCATTCACTGATCAACCTTTTGAAAAGAAAAAGGAACAACGTGCTTCAAATTAAATTTGAATGAATTACATCAGGTATTTTTTAAATCACCTTATCAGTAGTAGCTAAAGTAACCGATGAATCGACTTATCAGCGATCTATTCTCATCGTCGTTCTCCTTATTCGGTGTACATTATATTCTTAAAAGCAGCACTTAACTTCATAGCTACTGAAAGTAAAACTGACAAATTTAATTATACTCAATTTTATTAGCAGAAACATGGCATTTATTGAGTCGTTACTGATTTTAAATAATTAAATATTTTACTCTCTTTTAAGGAAAGGCAAACAAAAATAAAAGTTTATTTTTTACATTTTTATATGATTCAAATTTAAGAATCTTTAAATTATAATATGAAACCCTTAGCGTTACTTTCAATTAGATTGGTGCCATTAAGGCTTTTCAGAGCGAAACAAACCTAATTAAGGGAAAAGGCTGATTACTTTTGTTAACGAAGTGTGGAGAAATCAGATGGAGAATAGACAAAAAAACCAAAAACGAATCTATTAATTATCGCTTTAATTAGACACAGAGTGACTGGCTACGACAATCGGGGTCTTCGTTCTTGACAACGGGTTTGAAGCTTGATTGGCGACTTGGATGGCTTCCATGACTTTCGTCGATTCTCCGGTCTCCCATTCTGAAAAAAAGAAAAAGAAAATCATATGCAGTACATTATTGGTTTTAGATATTTGAATCTAGACAGAATATTAAACGATGAATAATGAGAGTAGGAGAGATACTGAAAGTCAGAGCGACAAAGATACTGAGAGGGTGCTAGCAAAGATGCGATATTTGAAAAGATAATTGCATCTCGTGCATTATTTTGGTTTAAAGGGAGATAATTTGCATAATTAGATTTAACGTTTTGTAAAACGTAAAGATATTATACAACAGCATTCTGTGTTCAAATCACTGAGAATTCATTTTAACATTAAAATAGGATGACGGGATTTATGTTGTTTAAAGGGTAGATAAAAAATAATAATCTCTGTTTTTTTAAGAATTGGAAAGTCTAGTTTGATCTGGTTTGATAAAACAGATAAATTTATTAATTATAATTACAAAAATGGCAAATATTATTATCGTTTGAAGTGGTTATATAGTTTATAAAATAATTTGCTGTATGTATATATAATTAGAAAAAGCAAATTAACTATAATCTCATAAAATAATATAAGACAATATATTAATATTACAACAAAAAAAGAAAAGAAATCGCTATAAATGAACAATAATTGCGAAAAAAAAACAACTTTGTTTCGTTATTTAAATTTATTTTAAAATGTTAATCTACAGTAATATTACACAGTATTATGCGTGATTATTTTGAGAAACTGAAATAGATCACTTGGGGAGGGGTGAGGGACTGACGGGTTAGATGCTACTGGGTGAATGGGGTAGACAGCGGAGAACCAAAAGATGGCAGAGATATTCATCTTGACAGGTCTGATACGGCTAGAAGCGATTCGTTTATGTTAGATAGTCTCCCGGCTTTCATACACCAGAAGACAGTTCTGTAGCCAGATGAATTAAGTTTATTCATTTTACATCACATAGAAAGACGTCCGAGTTTGGTGATTTTACCAAGCGTTTAACTTCATAAGCATCATTCCAGCAGCTGAGAAAGCTTGTGCGAATAATATTATGGTCTGGATTGGTGATATTTCAATAAAAAGAAGTTGTGGCAACCAAAGTTAACTCTACAATACCGCTTCTCCATCCCGAGCGTTTCGCGAAAACAAAGTCATTATCCGTCGGAACCCGTGCAGGTCATATTTATCGATCACGAATGTGTGAATGTGACGTCATATATATATACAGTATATAGATCTCCTAATTATTTTATTCCCCTGGTCTCAGTCCCATCGACCATCTATGAAATACCCTGCAGGGTTGCACCAGAGCCCCGTTGCACTGACTTCTTCACCGGATCAACTACGCGGAGGACACTTGGGTGAATAGTGCCACAGGATGTCCTGCGGCATCTTGTGGGATCCACACGGCGATGTGTTGGAGAAGTCATTCGGGTGAAGAATGGTTCTAATCGTCATTAAAACCATTTTCTGACTATTATTTACTAAATTTAATTTTTAATTTTTTGTTTTTTTTTCTTTCGGATAATGAATGCAAAAGAATAATTTTATGAAATTATTTTATTTTACTGACTTTGCGTATGCATTTTAAAAAGAGAATTTTGAATTGCTTTTAACTGCTTTATTTTACTGGATAAAGATGGTAAATATCTATTCTTTTCCGACTGCTGTAAGGAAACTGAAGACAAGCTTCTTTAAATTATATTTTCTCTCTTTCAAATCTACTGTCACATACAGTTGAGCTTCCCGTTAGCAACTGAGTCTATGGTGGAATCTAAGTGAAATTCACCCCCCATAACAGTGCCGCTGTCCACTAATACTCGACGGTAAAAGTCATACATCAGGTTAACATTTCCTTTGTGTCCCCTAGAACAATATAACGATGAAGACTGCAAGTAGAGTCCTTTCACCGACGTGAGTGAAAACAGACGTAAATTGGTAACTTATAAGATATTTTGTTGGGGAGACAGGAGCAATTTGTTACAGGGGTGAAACATATGACGTCGATTGCTAACTCAGCTATACGTTTAATTAGAGATTACATATACTGCAACAAATTATCCCTGTAACAGCCAGCTTCGGTTTCTCGTACAATATATATATAAAGGGATTGTTTTCTGTAATTTATTTTTAGCTGATTAAACTTGTTGATTTTATATCTTCATTTTTGTTTTTTTTAAAGCGGATGTATTGTAGATAGATTTGACTGTCAGTAGCTTGCGTATCTGATTTCACCTGTACGTAGATATTTAAAATACATCCGTAATATTAGCCTGAATGTCTGGTTACTAACGGCGATATCTTTTTTCGGCTTTGTCTGAATTATATGGATACTTCTGTCTTAAAATCGAAAAAGGAAATACACACGGCAGGTATACGAAGCTACTACTCGCGCTCTGAAACTGTTCTTCATGGACAACATTAATTCCCGCAGAGTCGAATTCGATAACAGCGGTGCAATCAACAAATTGTTAAAGTGACATCAACGATTGCTAATTACTCAGGCAAATATCCTTTCAACCCGTGAAAGCGCTATTAATTGTGAAGTGACCGCTGTAATACTAGACATTTCTGGTCTTGCTCCGCCCCCTTTATTGTTGTACTAGCGGCAGAAAAAAAAGCGAACCTGTTTCTGGAAACTTTGTCGTCGAAAGTCGCTAACGACGTGGCTACTTGGTTCGGCGACTGATTGTGGCCCAAATAAAGCTGTTCGTGAGACAACACCGATATCGAAACGTCCATCACGAAAATCATGATGGATGTTAAATTAATTTTACATTATTAAATAGAATTGGTACGTTTGAAAATTGCATTGTCAGCTTGTGGCAGCACCTGTCAAGCGAGTGCGCTAATATGATTGATGCCATTACAACTTAATAAGAAGATTCTCGTTAAAATATGGCTTAAATTAAATTGCACGATTCTTTCTTCCCTACCTATGTGTCGAGATTCCGCCACCCTACAGGCTGGGGATGCCTGCTGACTTCCCGTTTGACGAACTATCGGCTGCGTATGATGATCACATTCTTTCTGTCAAAATTGTCCGGCTGGTCCGATCAGCAAGAGAACCTCGTCGTGACAGAAATGGTTTGATTGGGCTCTTTCAGTAGCCTTAACACTGTCTTCCAATGGCTTCCTTCCATCCATCAGCTGGGCTCCTTTTCCATTTGAAACAGTAGGCACGCATACATGTAAAAATGCCCACAAACAGATGCGGTAGGAAGTCATTCTGGTCGCTGTATTTATTACTTACTAAGCGTTTTAGTCTCAAATGTAACTAAAGTAATTAGCATATACTAAACTATAACTTGTTTTCCCAGAAATACTGCTACCATAATGGCTTCTCCGAGGACTCAGCGTGGTTCTGCAATATCAAATTTAAACCACATAGAAGACCTATAGGATGTAACGTCCTAGCCACCGCTTTGTATCCTTAAAGGGTGAGACCATTGGGGGCAGGATTTGTTGGACTGTCGAGAAATTATACTTATTAAATTTTCAATTTTTGCTGAGTAAAATTACTGGAGAACAATGAAGTTTGTCATAAAATCACTAAAGAATTATATTATTAAACAAGAATTTTATCATTTATAAATGTGTACAATCAGTAAAACGTACAAAATAGGAGATTGCGTAAATCCACCAAAACAGTTTTAAAACTCTTTTGAAGTCAATACTTAAGAGGTTTTTAATAGCATCTATACATTATGCTTTCTCAACAGACGGGTAAACAAATCAAACCACTCCATTTCCTCTTGAACCTTCGACAACAAATTCATTGAACAGGAACAGCAAGTGCTGGCGTAATGACATGAAAGCAGGATCATACCCCATCGAGCCTATCTTCTACCAAATCATGGATAAGCACAGATGAGCAACTCATTTTGGTTTTTTATAGCAAAATTCAGGAATAGACCATATTTACATTAGCTGTCACAGTAAGCAAGTATGATGATTATTTTTTAAAAAAACAACAACAAGACTTTCTGCATAAACAGCTGAAACTATAGTGGAAACCTTTTTGTCCATCAAGTCGTTATTTAAATAAACTTTACTGTCAAAACTAAGTTTGCATCTACTCATGGACTTCAATAAACGCTAGATCAGAATTTGGGGAGGAGATACATCATTAAGATACTTGGCAAAATTTTTCCAGACTTTATCTCTGCTTCTCATTTGGTCCACGGATACCCAAACAGGGAGAGATATGGGCTCACGGAGACTAAGGTGGAATGTTAATGGCTATCAAAAATTGCTTAACTGCTGTTCGCATGTTTTCTTGGCAACATCTGCATTCAAAGTGCCTGTTATTATGACTAGTTAGATCTATCTTGCAATTACAGAAGAGGTAACCTTAGAATTAGGGACCCTCCATCAAATGCCACTCTTCTGACCTTTTTCTGTTATGGTTGTAGACTTGCTCTCCCATCTTCTTCATATTTCTATCTGGCCATCATTACAGTGCAAAAAAAAACAACAAAAAGATGCGGCTTCATTAGGACCTGTAGATCACCATCTGTCTTCAGGTTCCAGCCTGGGTGGTGCAATAGGCCAGATAAAGGCGTTCGTTCACACAACTATATACATTGAACATATTATCGATAGAACATTTTACTTTTCTTGATTTCCTGTGTGAATCTGAGATCGCTTCTGTTAGAAGATGAATCGCGTCGCAGATATCTCAACGGGTGCTGTCTACCCGGTCTTCTTGGGACGTCCGGGCCAGAGGCAGTCAGCGACAGCAATAGTTTTTCTGTACTTTCCATAGACTGCTAACGATACTGTGCTCGATACCCAGCTGACGACCATCATTTCATCTAGGAGCCAAGTTATTTTTAAGCCGATGATCTGCCATCCAGGTGCTTCATAAAAGCGTCTATCAACCGGCAGTCGGACTCATGATGTTTTGTTGTGCCTTTTGGCCGGCGAGGGCTTGTAATGTTGCTGATAAGAGATACTAAAACGTAACCGCGTGTTCTGTGCGCATGCATAAACATTACAATTGAGACCACACAATATCCTGAGTGAAAGGGCGAGTCTCTGCGGTCGTTCGATTTTTGCCATTACTTCAGAAAGTTAACGGGTAAAGATTAGTTAACAGTGGTTAAGCTAGAGCCTGGTTCTGTCTGGAATGGTAACAGCGCAATGACCGTGATGTGAGCGTCGCTTTAGTTCTCCCCAATGAAGTCTTTGTAAGCAATCGAAACAGAACCGTGACTCTCGAACTGTCCCAATAACATTGTCTTCCATCTGCGCCCCAGGAAGTCCCTCGCAATTGTTTGCTCCGTAGATTTATGCTAGCCGCAACATCGCTTTATTCGTTTAGACGGGACTTCGCGGGATACAGAGCTGCGAGCATCTTTGATACTCCAGAGAACAGTATAAAATGGCACGATTCTTCGCCTCTTGCTAGGCTTAGGTTTGCGTTGTGGACGCTTTGCACCTACAGCTCTGCGACTCAAACGGGTGTGGTAGCGTGTTTTTGACAAGTTCCTCGTGTCTGCTCCCACTTCCCCGATGCTCGGCTCTTTTATTCTCACAATGGTCCTTAATTCCCGGTTTAAATTTTCCTTCAGCATCCTTATCTCTTATTAAAATACATCGACTCTGCGTTTGCGCGTGTAATTTATCTCCGCTTTCCCCCCTTTTTAAAGGATATTAATCGATTTTCTCAATCACCGCATTGGTCGTTCTGTTTGTCTGACGTGACAAACCACAGTGGAAGCCGAAGGTAAATTCTAGCAACGGGCAATTTACAAGTGTTTTCTGGATAACGTGTGTGTAGCCGCTCAGTTCCTACAGGCAGTCGCCTCGAACGCGCGAGCTAGGCAACAACGGAGAAAGGTCTACGTTCAAACAGTAACGGCATATCCCTTGCAGAGTAAAAAAAAACAACAATAAATCCGATATCACGTCGTTTGGCAAAACGGCCTACGTTCTGACTCTGGTGTTGTTGAGAGATTCTGATTTAGGGGTGTTTCGAAACGGGGAAGCGGACTGAGAAAGGGAATCACTGAACCAATTCTTCACGATCCGATATAGATCTAAAATTCTATCGGTTGAAACTTCAATAGTGATAGGAAAAAAGGATGCGGTTCCGAATAATTCAAAAGATCGAAACAGCTGATTTCCCATCTTTAGGCTTTGAAGGTGGACGGCGTCAGGAAAAGAAAGTGGATTATTGACTTTTCTTTGGTTATTTTTCGTGCGATCGACTCTACATTAACGCACCCTGGCCATTTAACCCATCGGGTTGTTCATGTATTCTGAGATTACGTATACACTCAGATTTTGCTAATCACTTCAGATAATTAAAATACATCATCCTCGCTCTGTTAGGGTGAAGCTTTATACATAATCAGTAATGACACCTTTTTGTTTTTCTTTCCTTCCTTGAATCAGTTTTCACTACAAAGGTTCTTATTTCTAAAAGTACCAGCACAGTATTTTGTTTTCTTTCGCTCGCATAGCATTACTTCAATTGCTTGAACACGTTCTCCCCCCTATACTTTTCTCTGTGTGGCGGGCAAGCTGAGCGTGATCGCTTGGCATGATGTCGGCTTTGATTTCATTTCTGATTGGTCCTGGCCGTGCTGGGCGTTTTTCCAGTAGCGTGAGTCCTGATTCACCACTCTGTTCTGCATGAGGTTTGACCCATCTGTACTTACATGTAAGGTTGCCAACACACTACTCGCGCTTTTTTCCCGCTTGCTTCGTTTTCCAGCTACAGTTAATTCGAAGATTCTGCAAAGTTTTTGTTTCGTCAGCTGTAGTCAGGGTAGGATTTCTGCATCCGGCGTTGCTCAACAACTGGCCCTTAACGACGTGGCGGCTGCATCCGCAAGTTTCCATTCTAGTTGGAGACAATAAATGTCAAATTGGAATTCAGTTTTATGGATTTTTAAGATATGAAATATTTAAAAAAATTAAAAAGAATAAGTGAATAATATCAAGCTGACAGCGAATAAAATTCTAAGGATGCCGCCATCTTTGCTCGCGTCATCTACTTGTGCCATCTAGCAACGAAATTGGGAAACAATCGCATGCACAAACATGTAGAGAAGAACGATAAACATCTGCTGATCGTTATTTTTAGAACATTTATGTTTGTTTTTATTAAATTATTTACTTTTTACCATCACCAATAAGAATATCTTTCGATTACAGAAATTTACGTATATATCGCATCTTCATAAGAAAGTTCTTACTTTTTTGACTGTCAGAGTATTCTGATTTTGCAGTTGTTGTTTTTCAGACAGATTGACAGTGACGGCCCTGTTAGTGGGTAGAATTTTTCTGTAATTTTTCTTTCACGATCACTAACGCTCAATTACGCTCCTTTCATCTGTCCTCCATAATTTGGAAGCATAAACTTAATACCTGAGTCAAACTTTACCTAGACAACGCCATTGTCAATCTGTCTCAGGTGGGCTTGTCAAAGAAAAATTATGCTTTTAATTGCGTTTGCGATGTAAGCCTCTAATCGGCATGTGGCGGTTTCTTTGTAGTCGGAACCGCGGCTTTCATTTCTCTTCCTACCTCCAATGATGATGATGATGGCGATGTCGTCCGTTCGTTATTCATCAGTATCTTTGTCTCGCCTTCTGTATACTGAAAACACTTCGCTTTGACTCGGCGGTTGGCTGTGGAACAATTTACGATCCATTTTCTGATAATACAGCGGCCGATCGCCTTTCGATGAAATTGCATCGCTGCAGCCGCGTTAATGGTTCAGTTACTGTCACTATGATCATTAGCGCTGCTGTTAATTGAAGGGAACCACTCCAAATCTGCAGAGCTGGCTTCTAACTTTTTTGCAAAGCGAGAGAGAGAGAGAGAGAGAGAGAGATATTTTTTACTTAAAATTCCTCCTTCCAATTTGATTTCCACGCTAGCCAATCCAAAAGGCGGCACTATCACTGAGGGCGTTAACTTATAGTTCCTTGCTCATTTGATTCAGATTCGTATTTTACCTTCTGGACTGAATGGCGTATTTTAAAATCCTCTTACAATAGGCTCCTTACCTACGCTGTCCTCGAGGGGCCACGTACTGGAGACCACGCTGCTTCGTTCTGCTTGTCTTCTGAAAATACCGATTTTTACAAGGGAGACAAGCCTGGACACCAAGCGTAGTTCTGCAGTTGTTCGCTAGAAAGCGTTGCAAACCATGCGTCATGAGTGGGAGGGGCAGCACGGCATTTAAGACTTCGGTAGAGAAATACTCGCCAGAACTCTTCGTTTTTAGACCAGAGAGAAAACTCACGCAACCAGTTGAGTAGGGCGAGAGATAGCCAATATAGGAGGTGGGACACAAACCAAAAACCAATCCATACCGGAAACGAAGACGGGCCCCCAACCTTTATATACATAGGCGCCACTCTCGGCTTTTCTTCAGATCCAAATCCACCGGAAACTGATGACGTTGCTATCACGTGCAAAACATTGGTAGAGCGGATTTTAAACGTTCGAGGGGTGTCTTTGTTCTGGGGCTTAAACCCGACGTGACTTTGTTTTTAACGCGAATCTCGTCTTCCAAGAAACAGAAAAAAAAAAAACCACCGGAAAAAATCTCTTCTTTTGACTTCAATGGGAGATAAAACTATACATTTTAAAATATTCAATTTCATTAATGAAAATTTTAAAAAAGAAAAAGAATTTCCGAATTATGAAAGCAAAATAGTGAGGAGGAATTCACAGGGTAACCCAGCAGCGAATGATACATTTCGTGAAGAAAAATCAAACGAAATAAATATGATTTTACAAAGACTGAACGAGATAACAGTCATATTAATCATTGGAGAAATATTTAACATGGAGAAAACCGACCAAATTTTGAATTCATTATTATTTTTTTTATATATATATATAGAGCTAACTTGATACAAAATTAATTTCTTAACCTTCCGTATACCAAGCCAATTCTTACCTTATTACACCAACCTAGAAGCACAAATCAGTATTAGAGATGAACCGGCCGTATGTATATTTAATCAGCCCACGCGGTAGGAGCGATATATACAGACGGATTTGTCTTTACAAAAGGTTGCAGTACTGAGGAAGGGACTGGGTGTCACGACCCCTGTAGTTCAACATTTGCTGAGTAATACACATTCTAAGGTTAATGGTGTGCACAAGTGGTCCACAGAGGGTTAAAGTATTACGTTAAATATTTATCAGGATTATTCTTTTTTATGTAAACTGTGCATATTCGTAAAACAGTGATTAAATGCTTCAAGATCTTTGTTTCGGAAGGATAAGAAAGCGATACTAGATTCTTGGTAATAAAAGCTTCGCCCGTATTTATTTATTTATTTGCATCTTCACTATATTTTTGCTAAACAAACAAAAAAAAGAGAAGGACCCTTAATTTTTTTATTTATGTATTTCAGGATCGAGAATTCCGTTGAGGTAAGAACAAACTACGCTTTTGTCTTCATTGGATCTGCTGACATCGAAGTTAGTTCGTCTCCAGTGAAAGTAATGAGTCAGCTGACAGCGCCGCGTGATCCTGTGCGTAATAAAAGTGCGCACTGAGACACCGTTTGAAGTAATTCACTCTGCATTTTAAGAAAAAAGTAAAAAAAGAAATTGTAGACAAAATTGCGAATTGTTTTAGAATGTTATTCAGCAGCAATTTTCCACTGATGCGGATTAATATACAAGATAATTAGGGTGTGTGGATAATAAGTCTATCAACTACTGGATTTAAACAACAAAAGATTTTTAACTTTTAAAAAGACAGTTTTAAGTGTATAGGAATCGTTCATCCGTGTTGCGACAGGAAGACGGCGAAAGTTGTTCAGGAGCTTCAAGCCAAGTAGACAGATAGGTTTTGAGCTGTTAGCAAGAGTTTTGCGAGACGAAACGTGAGTGGGGGGAATTGCGGCAGCCATTGTCGGACATAAAACCTATCCGACGCGCGATGCAGTTCTGGCTAGGTATCGATCCGTCCAGTCACGTGGCATCACCGCCAAAGTACCGCTGGATGGCGGAGCGGAAGTACATTTCGCGTCTATCTGATCATAAAGCCAGGCTGAAAAACCCACCTATCGGCTGACTGCACTTTCTTACTGAATGATCCGTGTCCCAGATACCCTGTTTTTTCTCAGGTAACCGCCTTTGTCAGTCGGACGGATGCTGGGTATAGAACTGCCGGATATTTATGTATTTAATTACATCGCGGTTTTTCGAGGCTTGCGTTAATTCTGCTTACCGTTATCCGTCACTCTGTTTACTTCTTCACACACGTCCATAGCTGAAGGCATTTTAAAGGCGTCTTATTGATATAAATCCTTTGTTGCGATTCGATTATTTCCACTCACGGGCAAAAATGCAGCTCAGATTATCCACGGGTTATTTATAAAGACCGTAAGGGATATCCTTTTTTAAGCTTTTTGATTAACTTAAATGGCCACTTTCTTTTGATAGTAAGTGGGCTTTTTTCATATGCTTGATAAAGAACTATGTGACCTCCTTTACTTTACATCGCAGATAAGCGGACCTACCTTCTTCGATATAGCGGCCGCTTAAGCAATATTCCTGTTTGCTAACTTCAGGTCTATGGTTTATAGAGATTAATTTATTTATTCGTTAAAAAATTAACTCGTAAAATTTACTGTACTGCATTTCTTGAAAGATTTCTGACTTTTCTGATATTAGGTCCATTACCATCTCATACGCATTTTTATTTTGATAGCTACTAAGCGACATTCTACAAAGACGCATGCTCAGCTGTTTCAGCTCGAGTAAGACAAAAGATAATTTCATGTAAACTTATTCGAGGTTTGATCACTAAAAGGCGGGTAGTATACAGTTTAAATTCTCTTTTAAATCACCAGTTGTAAACGACAAGAAAAAACTAATGACAAGTTTTGTTCGCAAGAATGAAAACCTGGTTCTATAAAATTGCAAGAGTTATATTAGAATATTAGCACGTGCCCAGAGACTCCCAAAGTAATGAATGATCTTCTATTGTATTCAAGAAACATTTGGCATGATGGCCTGGAATTTTACTTTTCTCAACTAGAGGCGTTGTCTTTGAAGAGCTGAGAGAATGCCGGTCAGGAAACTCATGATTGTTCAGAATACTTATGACAGATTCTTCACCGACTAACGCATACTCTAGTATAATGTTCCAACCAGTAGCTTTTCGTCGCCATTACCTTTTTAATGAATTGAATCAGTCCACAACAGCAAATACTGAATCCAGCACGGCTACTAGTATATTATCGCTTTATCTGCGTGTTTGGTATTGCCTTGATAGAAGACCGAACACAGCTAAAATATATGCTTAATTAACCATTATCTCAATTCTATTTGTCTGTTCCGCTGTTTCTTAATTCAGATTTGTGATTACAAAAAAGAGAAAACAATTAAACAAAGTAGTCTTCAAAATTTTTTACCTTTTAATTTGTTAACAACCACTTTGGAGATTGGAAAAGTCTTGCAGATGTCTCTTAACTTATAGACTAATACACCAATACGGAGCGCAGCTGTGGAGTACCGCTTCGTGGACAGTCAACCGCATGCAAATCATTTCTGACTCCTTTTGTAAAAAAAGGGAAGAAAATTAGCATGAATAAATCAGTGAAAAATCGATAAAAAAAATGGAAGGTTTGTGAAAATTTGGCGAGAAAAAAATGAATCAGAATGACTTTCCACTTTCTGCGACCCTTGTTTCAGACTACGGTATTAGACCCTTTAAGACTTAAATGCTTCAGTCGTTTAGAACTTTCTCTAAAATGACTAAATTTAATCGGAACCACTCTCTCCGGAAGAAAAGAAGCTACTCCTTGAATTAACCGATAAATCTTTGCTGAACACCCTTTAAAAAAAAAAATTGCTGAGTTCTTTAATTTATTTATATCCGTCTCGAAAAATAGTTGCCATTTTAAAATTCGTAATCATAGTTAAAACATGTCCAGAGAATGACCGAATTGTGAATTATTCCAACGAGAAAACTGAGTTAGTTTTAAAGTCCGCCTCTTCAGGAGAACTCTTCAGCCGTGCTGGGCAACGAACGACCCTGATGAGGATCCCATTGGCTCAAAACCAATGTCGAGATTTCCTAGCAATGTACTGGAAAAAAATACTACGTCGTTAGATATCATCAATGCGAGATAAGAAAAAGCACTAGCTCGGAAGATAAAGAATTTACTGTATCCAAAGCGGTAAGGCATTTACAACAGGCGGGCAGATTAATGAAAAAAAAAAAGCCATTTGTGGCTTGAACAACACAATAAGATCGAAATAATATTGCATACCATTTCCTTATTCAAGAGTAGTAAACAGTTTTGTTTCACCTTGACAGTTTCCAGATTTGTGGACTTTGACGTTACAAGAAAAATGGAGTAAACTATAAATATTTTACATGGCTGATCATTGCTTTCTAACTTATTTTCTAAGGGTTAATATATATATATTTTTTTTTAATCTGAAATGCCAAGGATAGTACTTCATTTCATTTGCTGACAAAGTTAAGATTTTCTTTAATTATTTCTAACATTCTACCAAATACACAAACAAGGAAACTTTAGTACAACTTGTCTCTAGTTAATTTTCTCCCAGAACGTGCTGTGTAGTCATGGAGTCACTGTTTAAGACCGGATATCAGAGGAGTGTCACAGTAATTAGTTCACTTTTGTAGTCTGCTAACAGTACCCTAAAAGTCCGTCGCCAGGCAAAGAACAAAGTTTACTTAACACGTGACAGCGTTGATTTGATTCACGCCAAGCATACAAATGGCCATCAAATTGAAGGTTTAATTTACTTACATCGAAGAAAATAACCCGACTTCGGTCTGCCAAATTTCAATGCAAGTGTGTTCTATCTAACCCATTTCCATTCTCGACTTGTCCAGCATCCCTCGCATTATGTCTGTATCGTAGATTAGCAGCGTGTGGTCGGTCAGGTCGGAGATACAAATTCTACGAACCTGCCGACGTTTGTTCTGGACAAAACGTGCCAAGATGATTCGATCACATCGGACCAAATAGGTGATGTGATGATTAGTACCGTCGTGGTTCCTGCTCTCTATCAGGTGTTTGTGGACTTAATCGGTTTTTCTTTGTCTCTAACAAAGTCGACTAATAACATTTTGTGTTGTACTAGGTTCATTAGCCATATCCATTTGTCTACTTCCGGTCTGTAATCAATAGCTGGATATCGGTGAGTCGTCATCGAAGCACCTCACCATCATCGTTCGGAAAGTTCATTATGTGGATATTTCTGATAAGTTTTATAACCAGTTTGACCATTGTTATGCAAATCTTGAATAGTCTGATAGTGGGCGGCTTCTGCGAGGTTTCAACCATCCAGAGCCAAAAAAAAGCAATTTTCACTTGAAGCGATAGGAATGTCACCACATGAATAAAGTTTTGGTTGACAAAGAGTTAAGGGATCATGAGGAATTTTCTGTAATGACCATGGCGACTGTAAGTGATCGTACACGGTCGCATACGGAAATACCTGTATGCTACTTCGTTCTGTTAACAATTGAATTGCTTTACAGTTTAAAAGAAATAACATGGTTTGGCGGTAACTCGATTCAGTACCACGAAGTCCTGAGATCCATGTAAAGAAAAGTTAGGAAGTTTGATATATAAAGTCAAAGAAAAAAGAAATTTTTTCAAAACTTACATAAACCCCACTTTTGCTCCAAACTGTACCCACAGTTAATGACCTGCATATTTAATACCCTTCATGCTTTCCAAGAACTGGTTTAGTAAAGCATTCGAAGTAGATACAACACAAAAAATTTACGATTAAACCCCCTTTGTTTTTCACTTGTATTTTATTCTTGCGGCTTTCAGCGATACGATCTATGATCCCGTCTAACCCTAATCAGTTCTTCTCCCAGTGAAAGATTATACAAACTTTAACTGTGACACTGTTCTAAAGTATCTTTATACTGAATATACATTGAACCAGACCTCAGCGCATGCAGCGTCAAACGGGCAAATGCCAATAGATATTCTCCCTTTACAAGCTGACCATTTAAAAACCTTTTCTTATTTTTGGCGCTTTGGAAGGCGGTCATGGAAGAACGGAATCAAACATCGAACAAATGAGACTGCACATTCATTGGCTGTGTGACTTGGAGCTGAGCGAGCGATCGAAAATCGGAAACCTGGTTACCGTTAGATACTCCAACCTTTTCCTGGGTTCTTTTAAAAATAGGAACCATAATATGCTAGGTCTCTAATCTGGTCGTTATTGCCATCTATAAAGATTCCTGAAACATGATTATGCGAAATTATACTGAAGTAATCTCTATGTTAAAATAATACAATTAAAAAATTGGATTAGTAACAGCCCACAAAGTGGAAGCACTGTACTTGTTAGCCCAAAGAAAAAAGTGGCTTAGACCAGTCTTACTGCAAACAAGTATAGTTTAAATTTTAAAAGCAAAAGTCGTAAAAATTCGCTTCCAGTTATACAAGCGCCATCAAATTGTGTCCGAGTTACTCCAGTGTGGTGTAATTAGTCCCAGGCTGGCTTAAGGTGCAAGAGAAATCCGCCAAGGGGAAAGATGTACGACAAAGTCTGAAAAATATCATATCATCTTATTTGGTTTGATATGGTTTCGGAGGTGCCATTAAACAGCATTTACTTTGACTGCTATGACAGATATTCATGTTGCCGAGTAATTTGTTGTTAGTTGACATTTGCACGACGCTAATGAAAAGCGAAGGTGGGAGGTTTGCATCTTTGAAACTGTTTGTCAAAGCAGCCAATCGGTGTTGATTTAAAGAAAAAAGGTTTGCTAGGATGTAACTCGGCCCGTAATTCGGTCCGCTCGTTGTCTATTTTTTAACTGGAAATCCAGAACATGCACGAATGCCGTAAGTGATTTTTACCGGGCTTATCATGCTGGTTCGCAATTAATGATTTTAAATAACTTTGTTTTGTTTCCAATTCTCCGACAATAAATAAGCAGTAAACAGACGTCTGCTTGTCACGCACCTTGGCTCTTTTGCTTCTGCCACACAGCTGCTTTTATTGGATCCTTGCGTGTGTAGCTCTCGTGGCGTGGATCGTCCATGCGTCGAGTTACTCTCTGATGGCGAAGTCAAGCATACCGAATTGATTTTCTCGTTTAATAATAATAATAATAATAATAATAATAATAATAATAAATGAAACATAGGAGGAGATAACCTGTGGGTTACAATCAAAAGCACCTGTTGCTGAAAATTTGTAGATCTCAGCGGAAATTCTGTGTATCGGATTTACTCGAATTATGAATCACCGCTGGTAGATGAAATTACAGAGGCCGATAATCAGTCGCGCCCTTTATTATTTTTTTTTAAACCAGAGCTGTAAGTAGTAATATCTCTAAGCGTGTCAAAGGATCTAAGCCGTGTCAGATAATACATCTTTAAAAATAAGTAGATTTCCTGTGTCAAACCATTAAGATCAATCATCGGAGTGCGGTAGCTGCTTAATGTTCACTTCTATTTAGGCAGAGATATAAATTACTTATTTAATAATTGTATAGTGTTACTTACAGAAATTCGATTAGAGAACTTTGTTATTGTTGTCGTTGATCTTTTTACTTGGCTATTTCGCCATTTCTCTATTTTGGCTGGCCCTCATCTGATTAAGTTTCTCAACAAAAATCGCGTTCAGCGGAACACGAAACAGCGAAAAAAATGTTGGTTATTTCCAGAAACGAAACCGAAACCGAAAGAAAAATGCAGAGGATGAACCGAGTGTAATACTTTTTTTTTGTTGTTTTTTAAGATTTTCTATTTTATCACGTGACGAAGGACTTTGAAATGTAAGCGGTACGCGCGCGTTCTTCAGTGTCGTAAAATTGGAGATTTCTTAAAAATCAAGTTTTTGACAAAAATGGTTTCTTTCAGCTTGTGTGTGATTATCAATGGAATGATGCCCCTAGAGTTGGAACTCTTTGAGAATAACTATCAGAGACGGGAAAGTGTTGCAATTTTTATTTTTTTTTAAATTTTAGTTATTTTACAGTTGTAATTATACGAACGCATCACCTCATCTGCTTCTTTCTCGTTTTTCCTGGAATCTATGGATTACGTTGGTATTACAGAAAGAGAATTGAAGTCACTATTTAACTAAAAGCTCCCACAAATGAATGAACAACGGCAACTACAATAAAAAAGAAACGGAGAAAAAGAAAAAAACACAAAAACGTCTTTATTCATTAAACAAACAAAAAAAAATTTGCTTTGAGAATGCCAAGGATACAATTATACGTCAGGTAATCAAAGTGTCCCCGCGAGCGATGACTTTTCGGCTGAAAGAGAGATGCATTCCTCCCGCCGCTGCAACCACTCTGCTATCACTTAAAAGCAGAAACCAAGAGGTACCCAACCGAGGAAGCACAAAAAAGTACACAATTATGTTCTATTAACCTTAGGGCTTTCAAACATCTCATATGAATGATTCAAAAACGTTAGAATTTTTGAAAAATGTTATGTTGTCATTTTTCTTTTCTTTCCATATTTTATATTTTGTTTTTTCTTCTGCTTATGGGAATACACAGGGATTCTCCTGGAAGTTCAAAACATTTTAATTTCTGGAAAAAAGTTCTAAAAGCCTTTTCTCTTTAATTAAACAATTACTAAGTTAGGATACACATATTTCAACCACAAAATAATGCAGGAAGCTGGTTTCATATTATTTTAATATGCATTTATTGTGCGTCCACACCATGAAGAGATTCGTCAGACATTTCCACGTCTTGCTCTGGTTTTAGTCCAGCTCTACTCTCGACAACTGTTTTCAGAAACACAATTTTTATATACATTATTTCCTTCATGATGGCTCACGAGAAAATTCTGAGGTTTTTGAGTTAGCAAGATCTCGGGGGGTACTCAACGAAACCATCGCTCGGGAACCTTTGCATCCAGTTGCATTAACTATAAACTGTCCATACGCTGAATTTCAGGCTACGCAAGTGTAGTGTCTTGCAATATCTGCAGTCAAGCTTCATTCGTGACCTTATCAGCAAAGGAAAATTCCTCCAACAATATCGCAAATCCAGATTCTTGCCCAAACTATGATATCAAAGCAGTTCAACATTTTCTCATAGCTTGAACAAACCTTCGTCTATCCACAAAATTTTATTTTGCAATATGGAGTTGGCAAAATTTTTAGTCGGCCAAATCTCGTAAAATTTAACCTGATGGTCGTAACCCTTCAAGGAGGCCATGTGCCTGTGTCAGACGAAACGGCTTCAACTCCGGCTCATGGAGAATACGGACGACAGTGGCCAGGGCTCCGCGCGGCGAAGTGCATTCTTCCACAGTTTACTCGGAACGAGAGCGTAAGCATGTAGGATTTTCATTAGAGTAGGTGACGTGTATTTGTAATTTGTAAATAATAAATGAGGAATTTACAGTCAAACCACGTTTCTTTTATGTCGCCTGTATGGTTCAGCACCTTGTTTTTTTTTTCTTCATGTTTTTTTAATCATTTGTCATAATTTGTGCAAATAATGAATGATGTGTTGTCCGAAAGATTCATATTTCTGAATTGTTTTTCTTTTTAACGTTATCGTGACTTTTAATTTAATCCCTTTAAATGTATTTACACACTTCTTCTGCCAGCACGAGTTTTGACTTGTACTTTAATCCCATCCAACAAAAGTCTTTTAACTTATAACCAGTTTCCAATCCGTCCCTTTAATATATGTTGACTTTTGGTGAAGTAAAATAACCTTTGGGGTTTTTAATCTCTCTCGTTAGAGATTAAATAGATTTTAAAGCAGGAACCTACCGTAATACGCCAGTAACAGTCACGTGACGTACTATCTAGTAAATTATTACATGCGATAAATGAGATATTTCATTAGTGCGTCCAAAATTATGCCTACCAGTTTATATATATATATATATAAAGACTGCAATAATTTTTTTTTTTTTTTTAAAGGAAGAGATTAAACAGTTTATATGATTTTGTTACAGCTCATAAACTTACTGTATTTTACTAAATGGAAAATTTAGTAAGTTAAAAAATTGCATTTGCATGAGCAGTTTATAAAATTCTCTAATTAACAGCATACAGTGTATTTATTTCTCATTTTAGGTGGGCGATAGAAATAGATGTTCTTTCATGCGAATTTCATGTTAAATTTATGAGTTTTTAGAGATAATTATTATCCAAATTTGTATTATTATTATTATTATTATTATTATTATTATTATTATTATTATTATTATTATTATTATTATTATACAAATATCTGCAGATTTTCTTGTTTTTGCCTTTCGTGTTTTCAATCTGATACAAGATTTTAAACATTATTGAAAGCGGTACTTTCCATTTTAAGTCATTTTAGTTCTCGCTGTTACGATGCAAAAGAATGAATCAAACACAGTCTTTGCTCCTTGAATTGATGACAGCAAATAACTTCTGAAAACTTTTGTATTCCATAAGCTAAAATATTTTAAACTTATTTTCAAACATCAATCAAGTTTTAATTCAAGAGTCTAAAATTTAAAGTAGAAAAATTTATTATCTTTAATCGTTTAACATAAACATCAAAGTAATGTATCCCTTCTAACATCTTTTCTTAAATATAGACTCTATAACTGCCTGCACTAAATATTCTGAACGTGGCATTGAGTAAAATCTACTGTTCACTGATTTCCTCAAAAAAATAATTTTTTGACGATATTTACTGGTGGATACAGAAAAAGATGAAGTTGGCATGATGGTTACTGGCAGCTACAGACAAAGAAGGATTTGCCATCACGTTTACTGGCAACTACAGACAAATATGGACTTGTCATGACATTTACTGGCGGATACAAACAAAGATAGACTAGTCAGGATATTTAATAGCGTTTTCTGACAAAATTGGACCTTAGATGATAATTGATGGCATTTACAGTGAAGACATTTTTTTTTTATTTATCGTGGATGAGTTTTGTTTTCTTTCACTCTCTCTGGAAATAATTTTATTATTAAACAATTTATTTTTCATTTTACGCAGTATTGAGATGCCCCCTTTCTCAACAGACGAATAGCCATGGTGACTGTCGGCCTGCGTCTTGCAGCACAGACACACCTTCAAGAATAATGATGTCACTGCCGTGAAGAATTAGGAAGAGGGAAGTTTTCTTTGTACTAGTCGGCTCTGTTGCCTGGAGCGCTGGTCGCTCGCCTTGTCATATGGAACGAGGAAGAACACATGAAACAGACGAAGTCAGCTGAGAAATTAAGGCGTCACTATTATGGCCTCGTGGAAATAAATCAAAAAAAGAATCTCGTCGAATGTAGAAACGAGCCGTCTCTGTCTTGTTCCTTCACTGGGTTCCAGACGAGATCGAAAGAAACGGAGAGTGTTTAGGTGTTTAGGTGTTTAGGAGGAAAGTAATGTAATTAAGGCATCTTGTAGAGAATGAATACAACAGCCTTTCCGGATCGACCAAATATTATTTCTATCCTAATTATTTATGTCCACAAAATTATTATTATTATTATTATTATTATTATTATATTATTATTATTATTATTATTATTATTATTATTATTATTAGTAGTAGTAGTAGTAGTAGTAGTAGTAGTAGTAGTAGTAGTAGTATAGTAGTAGTAGTAGTAGTAGTAGTAGTAGTAGTAGTAGTAAATGATTGGCAAAATCCCGAATGTACTTACTAAAGATAAGAGTAAAGGTAAAGGGGAGATTTCCGTGACATTTACTCACGAAGCTGTACTTTACTTGATTTCCGGTACATTTAATGCAATACTTTGTTTTAAGAGAGAGCGTTAACCTATAATCAAAGATGCATTTTACATCAGTGAATAAATAATCATGGTTTTGTTGTTCGTTTCATAGCCAATATTTAGATATTTTTTGTTTTTAAAATTTATATAGATATTAAGAAAAATAATAAAAAATCTAAAAAACCTTTCGGAACTGAACGGATTCTCTAATCATTCAATTAACGTAAGTTGTATAATTCGCAAACATATTAATTCATTAACTTATCAATAAATGTTCGTAACATTGTGCCTCATCTAGATTTTAATAATTCTACTTGGCTTCTCTGAAATGACGTTTACTGTCCATATCAGAAACGTTTCTGAACCTTCTCAACAATAAAATCTCTTTTCTTTTACCTTCTCTTTATATAAATCTAATAGATGGTTTCATCTGGAAACATCTCTTTGCATTTTCCATTAATGAGGATTTTTGCAGTTTGCAATTTTTTTAGCAAATGCCAAAAATTTTGTATTAGTTTTACCGATTTAAAGTCACTGCTTCCTCTACTTATTTTATCAAGGAAGGCAAAAGACATGTTAACAACTTTAGTCTAATAATGAATCTTGATTAAGATTAACGGTCGTGCAATCAATCAATATTTTTTGTTGCATCCTTTTTCAAATTAATTTAAACCTCGGCGACAATTTTTTCAGAAAATATTAAAGTTTTTTACCTTTGGCTATCTCCCCTTATACGGTTTCTATTTTCTTTTCGTCTTTTTGATTTTCAAGAATGCCAGGTAGAATGAAAACAGTATAATTATTACTAGGTGTAGTTTTTCTTCCGTGATTGCTCGGGAGAAACGATCTCCCTGCCCGAGATAGCCGGTGCCTTTCCTTGTTTAGTCGAGTGGGGGGAGGGTTAAGAGATCACTTATTGTAGTTTCTTCTATCGTCCTCTATGATATAATTCGTTAAACTCTTACATGTTTCATTTACGCCATGAGCTTAATGTTGTTTCGAAATTCATGTGTGTTAAGCGTAAATCAATTATCTGTTTTTTTAAACCCTAACCCTGCAAATATCCACTTGGAGTTAATGCCCCTGACTTTTTAGTAGGATGTCCAGACTTGCTTCAAGTGTGCATCAAAGCGAGCTGCAGGTTGCACAGTAATCTACGGTAAAACTGATTTACCGGCTTTAATTATGAAGTATTTTTACGTTGGGTGGGTTTCGGGAATGACTTTAAAAGAAAAGAGAAATGCGTAACTTCGCCATCAAGAACACCGGACCAGCGTCGTCTTTACCTCATCCTAACTGACTGACATGAAGAAAAAGTATAAGTAAGGATCGTCACGTGATAAATGGAAGACACCGTACAACCAACGAGTGGAGATGCTACTTTGATTCTCTCTGACAGTGAGTGAAGTAAAAGCGATTTTCTCCAGACGGAATGTTTGGCGTCCCCGAATCTTTCAAAATTGAAATTCTGAAATAGGATCGTCATTAAGTGCCTCACTGTTTCTTGTATTAGTGCCTCTGCATTGCATTAAATTTCATTTAGGACCGGTAGCTAAGCAGCTATATCCAGTAATTAAATTTAGTAATATGAACGAGAACCACAGTTTACTTCTGGGATTTTCCGCGAGTTCACTATATTATTATCCACTGAGCAATGGTCATGTAATATTACACTCTTATAGATTGTATCCACGTCTACAAAACTTACCACAGTTCATCTATTTTCCTTGTTTTTTAAAATTATCTTGTGTGTAGTCAAAACTATGTGTTAATTACAGTCTGTAATAATAATAATAATAATAATAATAATAATAATAATAATAATAATAATAATAATAATAATAATAATAAAACTAACCAGTTTACCAAAATATGTATGACGCTTTTATTTTGGAGATCTAAGATGGTATCAGAAAAGCTGCACCCAGCTGTAACCTAATGTAATATTTTGGTGAATTTTTACCGAATTACCGTCGATTCTAACGACATTACTTTTAGTAGAGCCAGTCTCTGCGTTCTTCAGATAATATATTATGTCGAAATTAAGTAATTTACTAAAATAAATTCACTCCATCGATGACAAGAGAGAGAACTTAACAAAAACTTTGGTGGCTAATTAAAAAAATAAAACAGAAAATCTCTGTTGGTTTGTACCAGCACTAGTGGTTAGTAGCGCGATTCTGAACGAGATCGTGAACTTGGAAATTAAAAATGACCACTCATCTTTTTTTTTATTTCCCACGGTGAACGATTTGCTCCCTCTCAACAAAAAATAAATGAGACTGAAATAGCGCAGATGGTTTCCGGGATTCATTTCTGGCTGATTACATAAAATTTTGAAAATGGTGTTTTACTGATGACTAAGATAAAAAAATCAGATTCGCACCTTGCATCACGTAGAAGCCTCATTTCCTACTTTGTCAGGACACTAAATGACTGAAGCAATTTGGAACAAGAAATGCTAGCGGTAGGATGCGAAGTCTACGTTTCTTAGAACATTTCTCCTCTGTTTACTTACTTAAATACACTTCATTTTTGGCCCTCAGGTCGATGCGCACAATTTCTTAGCTGTCAACAAAATCCGCCATCCCCTAATGGCGCAGGCTCATTGGACGAAGAAACTATCGCTTTTTCTTCTTTGGTGTCCGCCACGTGGGACCAGAAGACCACATTTGCATCGTATTTGCACGACATTTGAGTATGCAAGATAATGAATGTCATGTAGATGATGCGTAAACATGGTTTTACGGTCTTCTAGGCATCAGCAGAATAGTCGATTTTTCGTCCAATGAAGAATTTCATCCTCTTTTAGATGCATTTCCGTAAAAAAGGTAATAAAACAAGTTTAAGGATTACTTTTTATTACAATATATTCCAATTATATGGCAGTACATTTTCTATAATAATCTCTCTGCTCCCGCGCGGTACCGCATTATGTATGTATCTTGTAAACAACATGGTAACACAGGATCTACGTTTTCTCTGACTCACTAATGATACTGCTGCTGTTGATGCTGTTTCTATCAGTGATGTAATTTAAAGTTTCCTTATCACCTAAAAAATTTTACTTTATTTTCTACGTTAATTATGGAATAACCTTTTTTAAAAAATACTAGTTTCTTTTCTACACCGAAACAGATAATACTTTAGAATCGCACAAATTATCGGAGAATACTTGAACTTAATGACTCATCAACTCTCTTTCACTTAAAAATACTTTGAAGCGTTTCTAATTGGCGCTGAGTAAATGAAGTTCAATTATTTTGACAAAAACAGAAGGCAGACGGATTCTCTCTCTCTCTCCTCTCTCTCTCTCTCTCTCTCTCCATCTCTCTCTCTCTCTCTCTCTCCTTACTGTAAATCTATATGCCAAAGTTTCTAATCTTTCACAAAGTTTTTGTTTCTGTTTTGTTATTTTCCCCAATTTTTTTCCGTCGTGTAAATTAGGAACTAGATCGCAACTAATGAATTAAATCAGGACCATACTTTAACTTTCTAAAAGGCGGATCAGAACCGAAATTACATTACGCAATAACAGTTGGAGAAAAGACAAAAAAAAAGAAAAAAGAAACCCAGTTTAAGCGATGGGCAGAAGTCCACGAGGAACGTAATTACTCGGAGCGCAATAAAAGACTCGATGGAATTCTACAGTATGGAAGGTCCTGCTTCCCCTTTGTTGTACAGATGCTACATTTATTGCCACTTTCTTATAAATCAAACCGAAAAAATATATGTTCGAATCACGCCTCTGCATCAATTCATCAACCGTTTACGGCCCCAACACACACGCACGGCTCCTTTCGTATTTATTTCATTAGTCACCTTCTTACAAATCGCGTCGTTGTGATCCCGTACTTCGCTGCCACAATACGAGAGAACGTCTCATCTCTTCAGCGTCCTTTTCTCCTAATTGTCTTATTAAGTCGTTCAGGTGAGTAAACCCGCTAATTGCATTTGATACCTTAATTTTCTGTCTGTCCGACTTTCCCTCGCTCCGAGTCTTGAGGTCGGCTTAATGAATACGACGTCGAGTACTGAAATATCCAGCAGATAAGTCAGGTCATCATCATTGGTGTATTGTGCGGACATTGCGAGAATAACAACTAGGAATAAATTAGAATGGTTCCGAAAGGTTTTCTCTTTTTGAGAATTCGGGAAGTTTACGGTTTCTCTGCCTGCTAGAACAGGGGGAGGTTAATTCATCCTGTACCTAGAAAACTACACGTGGTCTCCTTATTAAATTTATAGTGTAGCGGAATAAGATAAGAAACGTGTCAATCAGTTCTCCACCACGGATCGAATTCTCCCCTTCCCCTCTTTCTCCTCCTTTTCTGGGCAGAATCTGTCGAGTGGATTCGGGATTAATGTTTCGCGTTTCCATGGCAGCGCGCGACGATAGACGGAGGCGTGGATCGATGTAAGAACAGCGTTCTGTTGACAAACATCCCCTCGCTAGATAGCAGAGCGCCATTTTCCAACGATTTTATTACTCTATCTATTTTCATTGCCAGGTTTCGGATCGGTCCTTCGGCGACATCCTGACATGCAGAGCGATGCGTGGCAAACGTCGCGCGGACGGACGGACGGACGGATCGCCAAGAAACAAGACAGATGCCTCTGTTTGCGCGTCCATTGACGTTAATTGGCTGGAGACCTCCGGAATTGCGCTCTCATCAACATGTCGCCGTCGTTATCAACTCCGACCGACTGTAATATCCGATACTGTTCGAAAAGATAAACAAGAGTACTCACAGTCTGAAGCCATTTACGAAGAGGCGGGAGTATCAAACGATTAATCACCGAACTCCCCGAGTTATCGCGTTTTTGTTGTTGTTGTTTTCTGTTTTTTTGTTGTCTAGTATAATGTCCAAACGCATTTCCGTCGAATTCCACGTCTGAGAGATGGTTTCTGCAAACTGAAGCCATTAGCTAATTGTGCTTTTGTATTTCTGCCTCACCTGCTGCTATTTATCCCAGTCTTTACTGCATCACTAATGTCTTCGGATTCATGTTTTGTCACAAAGATGTCCTCCGCATCACCGCAGTGCTTAGATCGGTAATTTTGCGTGGATTTCCTTCCCCTTAAAACACCGCAACAAAAGCAAAATTAGTTTTATCTTCCTGAAAATAACGTGTACGATCAGGAAAGACTTTAAATGATACAAAAAAGCCAGAAAAATTACTTTGACATAGCTTAATTTAAAGCAGGTATAACTTCTATTAATTTAATATTTTTTATTTGCATTTAAATAATTTAAATAAATGGGCGTTGTCGGGACAACTTGGTCACCATTTATTGCCAAGTCTCGGTATTAATACCGTGTAATGATAGTTTACATAAGTAGTCATGCGCCGAAAACGTCATTCATATTTGCACTTGCTTGGCAGAGTGACTGTTGCAGGCCTTTTTCTATATTTAACACTTACCAAGAAGCTTTTCCATCGGTTACGTACAATAAGATAGCTGGAAAATGTTAGCGATTGTGGACAGACAGCTTTTCCAGCTTTGGAAAGATTTTTTAACACTTGCACAGTGATATTTAATTCTAGCGAACTAATTCAGGAGTATAGTTTGGTGGTTTGCTTTACAAAATCAGGCCGTAATAGGCACATATTTCTAAATTCTCGAGCGTTATAATGGCTTCTTTGTGCCTATCAGTAGTACTTGCTCCAGGCAGCAGCCTGTCGGAGCATAGAACATACAGAATCCGAAAAGGGGTGGCTGGGTGAATTGGTGGATGGGTATTTTGAGATTTGTTTTAGCTCGCTCATCTTTAAAAAATAATGACAGAATTGTGAATGAACAGAATAAGTCCATGCTAAATACTGCTGGTGTAAATCAATTACAAATCACAACGATAATACATGGTGGCTGCCATCCTCCATGTAATAACGGAAATAAAAATAAAGTTTGGTTTAACTAATGACCTTGTACACTTCATTATTATTGACTTATGTCTCTAAATAATTGCCATTACGTCGTTGATTTAAAGAGTGTTCACAGCATACCCTGGTGGTCATTAGCGACTTCAAGAGTAGTTTACTACTAATGCTGCTTTTTTAAAATGACATCGTTAAACAAATAGACACGTAATTACATTGAGAAATCCTCTGAGTAGATTACTAACCGTCTTTTTCCAGTTCTCGTGATGCACCACCATTTTCTGCAGCTGTTCAAGTATTTAAAATTTTGGATGATCTAGTAACACCTCGTTGCTAAGATAAACTGTTAACGTCACGCCCATTTGTCGTAGATTTTGGAATTTTTTAAAATTTCATATTGAGTTTTTAATTTGGGTTTGAGTATATTTCGACGCAGATTTATTTTGTTTATTGATAACGAGGCTACCAAGCGGCGTATTAAACTAGGGATTCGGTGATATTGTGTTTCATGCAATTTATAATCAGATAATGTTTATGTGGGTACGCGAACCTGCCAATGACTATGACATAGTCAGTTCGTAAGCAACGTCTGCTTTTCGTAACGATATGCCATTAAATACTCCGTCATTAACGTCGTAAATTGGAATTCTCGTCGTAAAGCCATGGAAACAATTATAACGGAGTTAGTTTGCCTGCGTTTGTTATCAAAATGCCATTAAAAACTTGGCAATAATTAACGAAGCCGTAAATCGTGCTGTCCGTCGTAAATTTGCAGAAATCGCTATGACGCACTTCGTCGTGCTAGCGCGCCTGCTGGTTTCACGATAGTGTCATCAACTCCGTTAAGCGATTTGAATATTTACGGGATATGGTTTTACTCGTATGTCATCCTGAAACTGCTCGGCGTAATTTGTGTCGTCTTTTCTCCCAACCCCCGTCTCGCTGTTGAGTATATACCCGTTAACGACAAGTTGCTACTTTCGTTACGGTTAAGCTACGAGTTTACTACTTTTAACGGAGGAAAACTACGCAATTTAAGAAAAAAAAAGTTAATATTAAATTTAAAAAAATTTTTTTGAAGGATCCGACGGACTTTTGATTATTAAGAATGGAAATAAAGTGCTTTCATAAATTAAAATAGATATTCTCGAATATCTAGTTTGCAGGCCAGATTTAATTATACCCGTCATCAGTAAGGGATTCATAGTAACAAGGTTAGATTAGCTAAGTAATTTCTTCCCAATGGAATAAATCTCCATAACACTGCATTAGTAATGCAATTAACCCTGTTTGACCAGAATTTAACTGAAACGCGATTTGTCTAGACAGGACCATTTTCTAAAATGTTAGTACGATTGATTCTGCAATAAACATTAAAAAGTTGTCCCTTTTTTCCTCCTTTCTAATACTTGTAGCGGACTGACATTTTATAACAATACGCCACCTTGCAGTCTATCGGACACTAAGATTCCGAAAATTTGTATCTGTGTTGCTGTTTTTCTGTCTTTTCTTTCTAAGAATTTTAAGGCAGAATCCTTCATCCATTCCATGACGTCTCAGAAACGTACGCTCATGGCGTTACTCTGTCAGAATCGACAGCTCCCGCCCCAATACGGCTGCACTCTTCGAAGGGTTAATGACAGCAAATTAAAATGGTGCCCACATGTCAGGCTCAAAACTGCATTTTACCAGCTCGGGGACTTTTTAAAAAATAGTTCTCATTAAAACTCTTTTTATAGCGAACGTACGGCAATTCTGATGGTGCAGCGGGAAAGTTTTGTTTCGCCAGGCCGGAAAAAAAAAACGGTAACGCGACAGCCCTGTGTCGGTTTTTACGGATAAAGTAAAACTGTTTTGGATCGGTCCCAATGGATTACCCATTAATGACGTAACTGGATTACTGAGGGAGATAACTCGTGACGTGTGCACGGGAAACGAATGAGTTTGTGGTCGTGTTCCCTAAAGGCCGGCCGTAATTGGGCTAGAAAGCACGCCTGAACTTAGTCTCCTGGGAACGCCGGTTTTGACTTACCATAGATATAACAGTTTCGATGGATAACTGTTGCCGGAGTATTATTATTATTTTAAAAATCCCCAACTAAATCTCCATTTAATTAGTGTAGGCCTTCCCGGGAATCCTGCTCTTTGTTCTGCTCTCTTCAGCTGAATTCTGGTCATATTTAAAACAATTCTTGTCAGTTATAATGGATGCTCGCCTTTAGGATGCGAACTTGATTATAGCGTACGCACGTCATCCGCGGGACGGAGATAACGCTCTCGGTATCCCTCGGAGAAGTTACTCGAATGAATCATAAAACAAACAAACAAACACGTGCTTAAACGATTAGAAGGTGCGGCTTAATTAAAGTACATGTCGCGTTCATTATGTCGTCAGATAGCATAACACGAACCCAAGATTCAGAATGATGAAGTTGATTAAAGCATAGTTGAGGATGATAACCCCACTTGCTTCTACCATCCACAAAATAAGACTGATAAGTTGACCATCGCTTTGCAGCTGCCGGCTGCATTCGTAATAGATTTTTAAAAAGAAAACTGTATTTTATAAATTCTTCCTTTTGAATTAATTTATTTTCACTTTAGAGAGAGAAATATACTTACACTTTATAAGAGTTAATTTTACTTTTTGAATGGATATGTTTATTTTCTCTCATAAACACTTTGCTTTGAAACCATGCTATTCTTATAAGTACCAATTTCTTTCCTTTTTCTAGCATGTAACAAAATTCTTCTAACAATAACTACATCGGTGATTAGTAGTTGCTGACGATTTTCTTTTTCGTCTTTCAAAGATGAATTCATTGTTAAGGAAAGAAAGTCCCGTCGGGTGTTTTTGAAGATTACCATAACGTAAAAAGGTTGTTTTTTAATGAATCATACAGAAAAAAAGCCAACAATATATTTTGGTTTATTACACGGCGAGTGAATACTTGAGTTATTTCTGCCGTGCCGAACAATGTAATTGCAATTTCGATAATACTGACATTCGCTATTTGTTTTACCAGGTGCAATATACTGCAAAATATTAAAAGTAAAACTAGAGTTCGGCGTGATATAATCGAATAATTTATTCTAGAAATAACTAAATTATCAGATTTTAGATTTATTATTCTCTTTAATCCTATTCGTTAATTTACTAAAATCAAGCATTAGACACCAACTTCTTCATGGTGACTGCTGACACGTTCGCGTGACGTGTAACGTTACTTAATGCTATTATGTCATCAAACACCATTACACTATCGATGGGTTTTCCTTATCTATTTTAAACGTGATTATAATATTTTAACAGTATCTAATTACAGTAAAAGTTACATACAGGATAGATAGTTCAGAAACATCACTAAAAATATGGTAGATACTAATTGCTTAGATTCATTATTATTTCATTTTCGAGTCTGCGTGCTGCCTCAGGATGTTATTCACCTAAGGAAACTTCCCTGGTGTCAACTTCTTAAATCATTTGCTAAGTTTAGAAATAAAGCATTCAGAAAAAAAGGATTAAAAAAAAAAATTTATGTCCTTAGTATATTACATGAAGCTGTTTTATAAGTTAATTTATAGATACTGCTACATTGAAGGCCAAATTTTTTGAAATTCATTTTATAAATTCACATTTTTACATTATTTTATTGTTTTTGTTTTTCTTTTCTTCGTATTCAACTAATACAACAGCCAAGAAATTAATCAAAACTTTATAGACTTTGGTAATGGAATATTTATAAAATAATAAGACTATTAAGATACACCTCATTATAAAGACTCGATTTTTTTTGCTCTCTCACTTATTCCAACCAAAGCTGATATTTAAGAAGAGGTCATCCGTCACCTGTCTGGTTCTTGAACTTGGTGGCAATTCGCACCTGCCTGGGTGGACCTTTTTTTTTTTTATCTAACTAACATGACGAGTTTATTTGCTTAGTAAGTGTCGCATCGATTTTTATCTCAGTAGGTTTTAAGTATCCAGCATTTTAGTGAACATCTGCCTCGATATTTTCTTTGATTAATTAATTACCTTTTACATCTATTTCGCTGTTTAATATACTTAAAAAAAAACAATGTAAGGATAACTAATACAACAGCATAATTTGAATTCCTTTTTTTTTTAATGCAAAAAGTTTAATTCAACTTCCGGTACATAAATCGGCATCGAGGTTATTGCGGATCTGACATCCGTAACACAGTTTTCGGTAATTTACTCCAGTAGTCGAATTATATCCGAAGTGCTGACGAATTCCATCTACAATTAGAAACTTCTCGTAATGATGGTGAGATGTGTTCTGTGTTTGGGTATCGAAATTACAGCAACTGTGGTAGAAGTAGCATGCTTACTTCCCCCCACCAATTTACCACTCATGAATATTTAAAGATTTTAAAAGAAAAATCTTTTCAAAGCTACGAGGGGTTTGCTTGATGTAAAATTATTATTGCATAACTTCAGATCCGTTCATTGGTCCCAACTACATGACTGATGTTGTCGGTAGCAGATTACTTCCATTGGCTTCACAGTAACACTTACTGACGTCACACATTCCAGTCACTTCATACCGTAAAACGACAAAATTTTCAGACGAGACACGATGGCGGTTTCCTGGATAATTAACGGTTGCGGACAGTAGCAGATTCTTTCAGCTGCCTACATAACAACTACTCGCTAACTGGCTAACATTCCGACATGTCTCTCGATGTTAGTAAACATCTTTCTCGGTAACAGAATTACATTTGAATGGCAATAAACTTCCGGTAAATGTTGCCAAATGTGCAGGACACCATTTGCTGATTGTATCGTACGGGTTCCGAGGCGGAAGCCTTTTGATTGTCGTGACTGGCGTCCAGGTGATTCAATTAAAAATTAGGACAGGTCTGTAGACTTTATAAAGTCGCTTGGCTAGTCATGCGTGCGGTTAAAAGTTACTGAATTCTAACTACCCTCCCAAGAAAGGGCGTCTCACTTTTGGCAAACTATTCGATAACCAGTAAGGACTGAGATACACAGATCTAGGAATACTGAGATATTTTTGTTTTTGTTTTTTTATTACTCAGTATACCACTGAAAAGGTGGTTTTACAGAAATGTGTATATTAATAAACTATCTTGAAAACGAAGATACTTGCAGGATGAAAAATTTGTTGCAGATATATTATTGTGGTATTTTTCTTGAATATTTTGTGCTGAGAATAGTGCAAGTGAATTCATTTCATTGTCACAGTCATATTGTATGGTATAGTGTGTAGATGTAGCTATCATATAACATAGGCGCAATATATTACAAAGTGCATAGTAATTATAGTATCATATTTCTTTTTTGTCATACATAGTAATAATATTGTATTTTTAGTGTACATTGTGCATTCTGAATCCGGTTTGTATCCGCCGATAATTGAAAAAAAACTTTTCCGCGATGCGAAGGGAAGAAATTCATAGATTTCCTTGGAGGAGAAATCGATAAAATATCTGCTAATATTCAAAAGCAAATCTAATGCCAATTCTTTTATTCTTGTAGTATTTTGTTGATTTTTACTAAGCTTTCATAGCGTGATTTCTTTCCGGCGAAGATTTTTAGTATGTTCTTCTTATCATTTGGCATATTTTTGATAAATAAACAGCGCCGGAAGTGATTGGCAATGATCAGAGCCTACTGCAAGATTTCATAGCGCTACACTGGGGAAAGGTTTTGTAAATTATTGGCAGACATATACAGTATAACTGTAGTATGAATTACCGTATTGCAAAGATACAATGTTTATCAAAGTACTGTTTAATATATTGAGTCGTTTATTTAGTGTGGGTATCATATAATTATAGTGTTTGCTTTGTGAAATTATGGAATCGTATTGTGTACAATTATCGTATTTTCGCGAAGAAATAAAGCCATCACTTCAAAAAAGGCCTCCAGATTTGTCGATTATCTTCGTATATAAAGATCAGTTCTCATTTTTAATAGCTATTGACAAAAAAATCAGCGCGGTAGTTTCGTGGTTAGTTTAATAGAGTAATAAAGGAGATATGGCCCGAGTCCGAATCCTGATCGGGAAAAAAATCGCTTTCGCGTACCTACCTACCTCTTAACCATTGGCTTCTTGCTAATTTCTACTAGCGGTTCGTGTGGGTTTCTTCCCATATCCTAAAATGTAGGGTACAACTACGGCAGGTAACACGCACACACCGTAATGAAGACACGTGGAGCGTGTCAGGGTAGACAGGCCTGGCCATTACAAGTGGCTCTACCTCACTGGCTGGCTCAGCGTTGTCTCTTACAGGCCTGCATGTGCTAGCAAAGTGGTAAGTGTTGTTTTTTTTTTTTAAAAAAACCCAAAAATGGATGGAAGAAAGGGATAACTGAATATTACATTTTATCTCAAATGATAAGAAAACCAACTGTATAATTCAGCAGCAAAACATCGGATACTAAGGAATTCTTCATTTTCGGTTTGTAATGACAATAAAAACTGCCTGATAAACAAAAGGTGTATTAATGGCAGGTGTGGGGAATAAAGAACATGGCTAGTGGGCAACCCCCCCCTAACTCGTTACTTTACATGAAATCAGCAGGTGTAGGCTATGAGAACAATAAATAATAATATTAAAAAAATTAAACAATGCGATATCAAGCCAGATCATTCGCATTAAAGCTGTATACCTGTGGGTATTCAACATTATTGTTGTTGTCGCAAATCGCATTTAAATTCATTAAACGACGTATTTCTCGATTTATTAAAAACCATTTTCTTACTTTCCAAAAATTCATAGCTTTAAAGAGTTTCCTTTTACGTGTCGCATATTTATCCTCCCTAAGAACTGAAAATTATTCACACAACAATAAACACGAGAAAAAAAGTAAAACCTTGCAGATAAAGAAAAGTAATATGTAATATTTATGTGCATAATTTTTGAAGCAGTAATATACAAAAATACTGTTGCATTTTAGAGTTATTTCTAACTGATTCTCACCGCTTGTATAATATTCAGTTATTTTACCCAAATATCTCAGAAATGCTATCTCATAGTTATGAAATTTTAAATTACATTGTAGTTATTTTGTTCGTGGATACATTTGTCCATTTTATTTTTTTCTAAATACATAAAGATGTACAAGTGTGCTGATATAATATACACTGGCGGTCAAAAGTTTGTGAACGATGGCAAAACAAGCATAAACTAACGAGTAAAATATGTAGAAATAAACATCTCAGAATGGGCATTGCTCTGATAGAAAACCAAATTCCTGTTCTTCTGGTTAACATATACATCAGTATGATCAGTAGTAAGTCTTGTGCACGCGCTCTCTTTTCTCACATTATAACGGAGCTTCGTTGAGAGAAAAGTTTCAGTACGCCAAAGTCATCTGTTTACACTCGCGCGCGCGCGCGCGTGTGGCGTGTTTGTGTGTGTGTGTGTGGTGTGTGTGTGTGTGGTGTGTGTGTGTGTGTTTCTTTTCGGCCAATCATTGGAACATAACAAACTAGTGCATAACTTTTCTTGTCATTCTGCAATGGTTTTCAAAGCCAGTTTAAATCTAACAAGACGCGCTCGGTTCGCGGAGCTGCGAAAGAAGCTCTCGTATCCCGAGATCGCTAAAAGCGGGTCGGATGCAATAAATCGGTTGTTATCCAGCCACGATGGATGTACGAGCAGACCAACCCCTTAAATCGACCGCCAGTGAACGGACAGACTCACCAAAAAAGCTAATTTTCAGACCGATCGGAAAATCAAGTGTTCTGTCTGAAATGGATCGGCATAAAACGTCCGCTAATATTAAAAAAAAAAAACTTGTAGCGGCTAATGATATGTAACTGATGAGGCGTGTTACAGAAAGAAATCCTTTGTTTCTTGAATGAATCGAAAAATCCCAACTTCAGTTCCGCAAGGACCACCTCTCCGGAAATGTGACCCAGGCTCCTCTTAATTGTGGTTTCAAACATTATACAACCAAATACTAATAATTCCTTGATTTGTTTATTTCACGTAATCTATAAAATTGGGGGTTTGAGACAAAATATCGAATATGTTTGATTCTTTCTTAAACTTCTCCTTGCCATGAAATTCCGTGATAATTTAAGAAAAGCGAGCGCGTGCACAACATGTACTACCGAACATGTTGATGTATTTGTCAGTCGAAAGAACAAGAAATCGCTTTTCAATCAGGGTGATGGCCAGGCTGGGATGTTGAATTTTTTACATATTCTATGTGCCAGTCTATGTTTATTCTGTAATCGTTCATTAACTTTTGTCCACCTCTGCATATGTGCCAATGGCGTAAAGTTTGTCAGTGGCTAATATAGACATACTGGTAAAACTAATAAGCGTATGACATGAACACTCAATTAAGATTAATGATCATGTGATGTTAAAGACGAACGGCATCACATAGTTAAAACAGATCCAACTAACTCGGAATTCTGGTTAATATTGACACATTACGTGACCACATGAGGCAATATCTTCGCACTGCTTAGCCCTCCTGACTTTCATCAACATTACACACAAAAATCTTTCACCCCCTAGAAGCTTATTTTTAGTGTCTCAGAGTTCGCCCGTAAAAGATTACCTTGAAATCTTAACGTAGCAGCGCCTTTTTGCAGGTTTACGTTTTAAAGTATTGGAGCCAGAGGATGAAGTTTTGTAACGTTTGAAATCTCAGAAGAATCGAGTTGTGCTGCTTTTGAATGCCACAAGGTCTATTTAGTGTCATCCCTTCTTTCAGACACCACAGAGCGGTCGAATCGAGTCACGGCGCACTGACTGTAGAAATCCATCTTGGATCTTGAACATCTCTTTGTCGATTCTAGCAGAACAAGGATCTCTGGTTAACTCCACCCCCACCTCTTTTTACACCAACTTTATATAAAAGAACAAATAATTATTTCTGACAATGATTAAAGTTTAAATCAAGATGACTGACTCACGCGAACAGGTAAGTGCTCAGTCGGCATGACATTAGAAGACAGTATAAACGTCGCGTGGGAACTGGGTAAAGATGGTAGAGTTGTTCCTTATGCAAGTCGGTAAAAAATACCTTTGTGGCCGTAGTTCGGAACGAAGTCTGTAATTAGTAAGCTTTCGAGGTAGAACGGTAGGTACTGTGGATCGATCAACCGCTATGACAGTTTAGATAGTTAACACATTTTTGATGCAACACTTTTTTTGGAAAACCTATACTGGTTTTCTGATTTACCATGGTTCTGCAATTAGGCAAAATTTGAAAGTAATACAGTATCGCTACCGCGGCCCAATCTTATTATCGGCAGCGTCATGTCACGTTAAAATTCCCAGTTTGTTTCTCGCGTCTTTCTTATTCGTAAGAACGCAGTATCTTTCTTTATTTTTGTCTAATTACGGTAATTGACCAGAACTCTCCGGATGTTACTGATCAGGTGTAGGCGCGGAATTTCGGAACGGATGGCGGCGGCGCGAATTAATGAAATGGACGGATAGTGGGAGCCGGCGCGGAGACAACAGATGGATATTCGCTTGGGAGCCGTCCTGGTACCGTGATTATACCTGGCGGCCTCACCTCTCATCAATCATCCGAAGAAGTACGCACGCGAGTCCAATGACAGGTAGTCACAACGTCCACGTGAAATTCTAGCGGGTGCTCAACGGCGGGGAATTACCGACAGTCACCTTGTCTGAAGGAATGAACGGCGTTCTTTGATCACTCCGACTCGACTTCTTTGTTCTGACAGGATGTCAGACTGCTAGATTATTTTTCGGAGATGATTTCTTGACAACCTAGGGTTTTATTCTGAGGCCATATAACTCGAGGATGAATTAAAAATTTAATTAAATTTTTTTTCTTTTTTATCAACAAATCTATCCCTTGTCTTTTTTATTTCTTAAATTAATTAAAATACTTTTTTTCTCCTTTTCCAAGAATTAAGAAAAAAATTCTTGGTGTTTAGACATGAATTTTATTTTATTAAAAATTAATAAAAAAATTGCTTGTTTTGATTTATTTTAAATTCTATTTTTTCCAGGTGTAAACTCAACAAAATATGACTCAGAAAAACTTTGCTACAGTCTCTCCCGCTCTGGACAACCATTTTATAACTTTGACTCAGCAATTACAGGAAATCTAAATAAAGTTCTGGATTTAGTGGCAAAATTTTCTGGACGGTGTTGTTTCATTTACCACCTGGACAGGGGAAGCCGGAAGCACAAAAGGCACGAGCTTATTCACGTCCCCAATTTGCTACAACACGCAGAGATGCAAACTGTTCCAAATTTCGCCTCTTTGTTTTGTCATTCAGCAAAATTGTCAAATTACGAATATCGCCGCCCGTGCAAAATGGTTGTAGCATATTTTGATAGCATGACATCGCAGCATAATAAATAAGCACAGGTAATACATTTAATTCTTATACATATTTTTATTTTAAATGCCTTCAGAATGTACTATATTTAGCGATTTTACTGAAACCTCGTTTTTTAATGAGGGGACGCCAACCCAACTACCTACGCGCGCCGCCTCTCATCCCTTATTTAGAAAGTAAAGAAACAAATGGCGGAATTCTACGTTTTTCAGTTTTATAGGCAACTGGTTATTTATTACTCCCCTCCTCTGGTCGTTAAAAGTGTACCTGCTTTAAATACTGTAAGTAGGCAGTTAGTTGATAAGCAAGCGGTTGTTGTGTCTCAAAGGAGCACGATGTGATGGAAGGATAATACATCTTTTTACATTAACGACCCTGATATATTCGAAAAGATATCATAACGCAGTAAAATATTTGTAAATAAGAATGCTGTGTCATTCTTCTTTCGTAGCTGAGTGGAGTCGGCTGTTAACTTCTGCGGATGAAATAACTGCGGGTTATTCCGTGAAAAACATTGTTCATTTATCTACTGCCCTGTCTGTGGGACATCAGATCTAGCTCTTCCGAGGATTAGCCAAAGAAAAAATGATAAAATAAATGGAATTAAAGGTCATATCTATTGACTAGATTAGACCAACGTTCTTTTTTTTGCCAGATTATAGTTCAGATTAGCCGCTAAAGAAAGAAACTTACAAACCTCGTCTTCAGTATGTGAGTAAATACGATGCAAAGTCGATTTCCTTTTTATCTTAATGCCAGTAACTGTTTTCTAAAGATGGAATTTACTTATTTGGTGGGTGAATACATGAATTTGTCAAGACTACGGGTCGGTTTATCATACACTCCTGGTCCCTAGTTAAGCAACTAGTATAAATAGGTAAGAAATAAAATATTAAAATGCACACTGCTCATAGATAAACAGTATAGCATCAGTAAGACAGACTGATTTTAAAGTTATTTTCATAACGAATACAAATTATTACTTGCTATCCAGGCATGAATGAACATCGAAAAGATACTTCTTTCTACTCTCCTACTTATTGTGTGGAGAATGATAAGTGACAAATTAACGGAAATATTTCTATACCTCCCGCCTCTACCGTTTCTCCTCTCTTCTACCAGCGACAAGCACACCACAGCAGTTCAGACTGGCGGCCAGCAGGTCTGTTCAGCTGGGAGTAGTATTCACACAGCTGAGAGCGATTTCGCCGATCGAGGTTCAATGCCGCGTGACGAATACAGTCTATGCGCGCTGGGTAAATCGAGAGATGGGTGGAGAACTGGACAAGCGGTCGGTCGGCAGGAACTGTTGACGAAGACATCCGCAGCGTGAGCTGGGTGAAAGGTCGGTATATCACCGGTAACCTCCGGTACTCCACAGCCTGGGCTCCAACAGATCTCCAGAGCTCTCTCACCCTTTATACGGCTCGGATATGGATCTTTCCCCTCCACAAGACCTTCTCCTCCTCGGTCGGCTGAAGGAAGGAAGTCTATTCGTCGTCAGTGGCTGCGGGACGAAGACAAATCGTTTTACTGTAAGGGCAGCCCGCTGGTTGGCGCTGGTTCCACGTCGGTCCAAGTGCTGGTGAGCTGGTGACTGCGTGAGAATATAACTGTACTAGTGCATTTTTTTGCGTCTGTACTAACTTTTGTGAGTTATCTGTTATAGAATTTTGATAAAGTAAATAGGCGGCAGTATTTTCAGAGGTGTCTCGCATGTACAGTGTACCATCAATACATTTTTACGGGGTTATCGCCATCAAGTATCCTGCTACATGTCTGCAGAGCCGGCTTTCTGTACAAACGTGTAGTATCTACTGCACCCCAAACGCTTACGAAGCGCATCTCTCAGGCTTATCATCAACGTTGAATTCGGTGCCGGCGTCAATTAAAGCTGATTCTCAACTAAGATCCCCTTCTCTTATGTTCCAGCACAGGTCTAGAACGGATCCAGAAATTTATGATCACGGTTGGGCGCCAATTTGTCATTGGGACATCGGCATATACTAATTTATCGGGCTGTCAGCCAAAATTTTACGTGAGATTTAAACACGCTCCCTCGCTTTAACCCGTATGTTCAATGTATCGGTTGTATATCAGATTAAATGTGAAGTAAAAACTTGTGTAGGCTAAACTTCATATAAGTAGAGAAAACAAAATAATTAAAATATCACATAAATCCACTGTTTCTTATATTGAACTAATATAAATTTTATCCATTAATACTGTATACTAAAAATGATTCAATTTTTGTCTATTTAAAATGCAGAAAGAAAGCTATATTAATGAATTATTTTTCTTCATTAATATTGTACTTACAATAAAATTACTTTAAATTTAATCTTTTTTAAAATTACCTTCAAAAATTGCAGAAAGCCACAGGGCACAATCATCACAAAAACTGTTTTATAATACTGTAATTCGATGTAGGCATAATTTTGTACAATTTCTGACATTTTAAAACAATTTATGTGCTAAGCAGAAACAGTTTTTTTCATTCCTTTCTAATAGTTAAAAATTTCTTGTAGCAGCTGTTGAATATAGAATAGCATTGCCATCGATCAGCATCGATCATTAAAACCAGTTTGCTAGCAAATGAGTAATTGTCACAATGAGGCAAAGCAGCGCATTGATGGATGTCTCTCTCTCTCTCTCTCTAGTAACTATCGGCTTTCAGTGTCCTTAGATTCGTCAAGACATCAATAGAAACAGCCTCACATCATCAGCATCATGTAACTTTATCAGCAATTTAAAAAAAATTCACAGGAGTGAAGAAGCCTGATCTAATATAAAACCAGTTAATATGACTCTATAATCACAGATTCTTGTCACCATGGTGTTGTCCAATACAAACAGCGGCCGACGAACGGGATATCTAGTCCAGAATTCTGGACTGTTCAGCCTTCTGATGATGGTTCTATTGGATGGACATGCGGTTACAGGTCATCTTTGAACTTCTGGCGATAGCAGAGAAGTCTGACATACTGTACGAGGAAGTGTCCTGTCTGTCTCTAACTTCTTGGGATTTTTCTGTCTTGGCAGATCAGCTGTCGAATCTGTATTTCGATGTCCACATGTGATCATGTGGATGATTAATGACAAATTTTCACTCAAATGAGTGCCTTTCTCGTCGATTCTAGCGCATGCGAGCATATGTAGCCAGTCAAGCATTTGGAAATTGTCATTCATTCGCTCGTTAGTGAAGACGCTCATCGCACGAAGTGCGGCTCACATGATCATCATATTATTTCTCATGTGAAATGTCACAGGTCTGCTTGTTCCAGTGGAAACAGTATTTAAATTAAATTTTGGAACACTTAATTCATTTCTTGGTATAAAACAAGGTGCAATTTTAAAATATGATTCCCAATATTAAATAATTTTAATACTTGAAGTAGATAAATTAGGAGGGTTTATAAAATAAAGAGAAAGCAATTGTTGTAAAGCTTCTGTTTTTGTTTAAAACTTCCCAGACTGGCACATTCAGGTTCGCAGGGTTTGTAAGGCAGGTTGATTAGTCTCAGCCTAAAGATGTTCGTTTCTTTTACGTGAAGATAGATTTAATTTTGTCTAGAATAGTAATTTCTTCTGCATTGAGATATTACGGCAACAACTGGATTCTGTTTCTTTTTTCCATTCATCGGCCAATGAATGCTTAGGGAAAAGCAGTTTAGTTTCTCTTTCCATCTCACTGGAGTTCGTCATCTTTGTAAGTCAGCGCAGACTGGAAGCGTTCGGTTACCGTAGGGGTTTCGTCTATATTGTTATTTCTTAACGCTCCAGCCGTTCAGAGAAAGAAAGAAAAAAGGATTCGGACAAACGACGGCAGCCAGCTTGTTTTGAATTCATCGATACTTACTTAACAAACAAAACAAATTTTTTAAAAAATGCAAAGAAGGCAAGAAGACAAAATAACATCATTTACCGATAACGAATAAGCAGCGAAGTTTCTTAGTGACGTTGCAGATACCAGCTATCCAGGTGACTCTTAACCCAGAGACAAAGTTCAGGGGCTTCAGCAATTGTTGTTAGTGAGTAGTATAAATGGTTAATTGTAGAGGTAAAAGACGTCCAGTATGAACCAGAGTTCGTTTATTATAGGAATAGTTATCTATAAAAGGTAAACTATACAGTGGAACGACGAAAAACCATCGCGGTGTTAAGTGAAAGTGTGGAAGTACTGCGTAGCGTTTGCAGGAACGTGGCTCAATATTCGTACTTGCTTAAAACTTTAAATAAAATTTAGATTTTTAAAATTATCTTAGTAATCGCCGTTGCAGCCTTCCACTAACCAGAGTTTGGTGCTTATGAAATGGCAGAAATAATAAAATGTTTTGTTTCCTGACTTTTATCCGCCGCTCACCCCACCCCCTCCAACTTCCAGCAGAAGCCTACAGATCGTTGCTCTCCAAGAATATAGCGCAAGTTGAATTTTCTCCTTTCTTATAAAAAAGTGTTATATTTTAACTAAAACAAGAATATAATGGTTTTGAGTCTTCGCTTCAGCGTCACGGTCATATCAGCTTTGTGCGTTTACTGTTCTTTTCCCGTTCCGTCTCTTTCTCTTTCTACTTTCTTTAGCCGTCGTTTCGCACTAATTAATGGACCGTAAAAGTGGAGGGTTATTCCGAGACTAATGTGGTAGATTTGTCTTCTTTCCTCTTTCCTTTTATCCGGAAAAATTATGTTGTCGTTTTTGTTGTTGTCATTATTTTTATTTTGCTTTTAGCGAATGCGAACGAGCCAACTGCTTCCATCCGTTCACCGAACAGCGACGTGCTTTAGTTTACTTACACCGTACGGCCAGAATATTTTGGTTTCTTCCTTTTGTAATAGTATCTTATAAACCATTCAGATCTTCGTATGCAATTCTTCAGGCTGTCAAAATAACAAAAACAATAACAACAGGCAAAAAATATATTAAATGCAAATTTAACTGTTTATTTGGTTGGTTACCATTCCACTTGTATCCCCGTGTGCGGTACCAGTTGGAGAGCCAGGGCGCTTGAGAATTTTCGTATTTATAAAATATGAAAGTTCATTCTTGTAAGCGGCTCCGATCTAAGACATGGCCGCTAAAACTTCGGTCAAGCTTCATACTTGGGATATAATTAAGACCCCCGGGGGGGGGGGATATCAAATAATCGCTGTTAAGCTTTCACGAATTTTGCGCTACTGACAAAACGGATGCTGCTGCTGCTGTTTTTATTTGAGGTTTCCAAATCAGCAGACCGTCTCCACTCCAACGTTCCCTTTTAAAAAAAAATGAACATTTTTATTTTTTAGATGGTTTTATGATCAGAAAATTTGTTTTTGTTTTTGTTCCGCCGTATGAAAGGCGACATTTACGCAAAAATAAAACTAGTGTTAAAGAATCTAAGGATTAGATAAAACGTGTAACGCGAGCTCGCAATGTTCGGCGATAGGGCTGGCGGGTTGTGCGAGTCGGTGCGGTCTATCCAGGCCGTCGACGCGAAGACAGGTCGCTTTGGTAAGCATTTGACACACAGTTCCCCACTACGGAACTGTTATAACAAGAGGGAGGACTCGATTAGTTTAGGTCGTAAATCTATGGCCTTTTGTCGCATAATCTCAAGTAGGAGCACCGGAGTAAATACCACAGTTTATAGTGAAATAAATAAAGCTGGTCCGTTTTCTTTTTTTTTAATCATTTCTGTATAATTTCTCACCGCTGCGACGGATGTCATTACTTCCAAGAGAGGTAATATCTGAGATGCTTGGATACATTTGAAGTCAAAATCTAGCTAGTTTTTCGTATAGGATGCATTTTCCGATTAAGCTTAGAAATATTTATTTAGAAAGGTTTTTTATTTTATGAATAAAAAATTAAACAAGAAAACGAAACTAAATTGCCTAAAAACTAAGAAAAGGGACAAAAATAGTTCCTTTTTTAAAAAATGCTTGATTAATATCTAATGATGTTATATATTGATACACACACGCGCACACACGAGAGAGAGAAAGAGAGAGAGAGAGGAGAGAGAGAGAGAGACGTTGAACAAAGTATTTTATATCATTTAAGTGAATTCGAAAATATTTGGCAACATTTTGAGGTTAAACAGAAAGCGGCGCTGGTCAGTTGCCGATTAATTCGACAAATTATTACAAAAGTAGTCGGTCGCTCAATCAGCTTTTAATTCTTCTGCTGTGACGAAGATTGTTTCGACTATCGTATTGCATGGACCATTGATTTAAATTCTTACCTTATATGAAATAATATTTGAGTTGTAAAACGCTGCTAAACAAACTGGAGTTTAGGTTTGGTGTTTCGTTCCTTCATGTAAAGACCTATATCAAGATGCTTGCTGTTTATGGTACAGTAAAATCTTTGTTATCCGGTACCCATGAGACCGATCAGGTGCCGATTAATCAGACGTGCCAGTAGCTCAAGAATCCTCAATATCACACTCTTAAAATTTAAACGTTTGGTTCACAGACACTGTACACACAATAATGGCGACAGAAAAACTGAGCAGGAAACTATCAGCGACACCATCTGCAAGCGTGGAAGAGTTAACATCCCGGATTCCAAGTGAAAAACAAATGTTTCGGATGCCGGTTTCTAAAATGTAGAATTACATTAAGATATTTTACAGATTCCGGTTGCTAAAGTATTCTGGACACTAAAGTAACGGATAACAAAGATTTTATTGTATTTATATTTTATTTGGGGTGGTGGCAGGTTAACTATTTCTGGTCTGTTTAGTGTTGAAAATGATATTTGCGGCCTTTCACCGTCTATTTAACATTTCTACCTGTTTTAAGGGGAAAATGTGTTAGTGATGTAAATTCACTTACTTGAATGTCTTTGTAAAATAATGAACGTGTATGTTAATAAAGGTCTTTGGTTCAAAACGAAAACAAAAAAATGCACGTGATGATTCTAATCCGTAAAGCATTTGTGCCAAAAATCATCAAATGCGCTTTAAAATTTGTTTGTTTATTTAAAGATAATCACAATTAAAGTTATAGCTGCTGAAATACAATGGATTTTGAGTGCATCTTTCTAATGCTTAATGCATGTTTGCTGTAGGCAATTCTTTAACTTGTTGCTTTTGTTGTCATTTTATTTACCAATTTTTTTCGAGAAAGGGGTGCATCATTAATATAATACTGTAATTCTATTTCATATAACGTATTGAAGTTGACATCAGGTCAGTGAAGTGCGGTGACACCAGTCTGTCCCTTCGGAAAAGTTCTACGATATACACAGAGATCCGTACGCACCGTATCAACAAGAAAAAAGACAGGAAGAAATTGGTCTGTTGTTTTCACTGTTAAATTGTTTAACAGTTTTCGTATTTTGTTTTTACAGGTTAGTTACTCTTCCAGAGAAAATAAAAACAAAAACAAACGAGATACAGGGTCCTTGAAATACTTTAAAGTACACAGCTTAAGAATGGTAACCCTTCCATGACGGTCAGCCGCCGCGCGTTCACGTAATCGAGAGAGCGGTCGTAAATCAGGTTTGTCCAGCTGGCGACCACTGGTTCTTAAGGTTTTTTCCAAACTGCTCGTCACTATGCCTGATATCCTCTGGCCGACATGTTCTTTCCTATATCTGACAGCTTTTCTAGGTGTTTAAAGTTCCTAATTTTCCAACTAGCCCGTGCACTTTTCAGACGGATTTTAGGTCGGCACAAAAGGAATTAACAAAGCTACTGGTTTTTACAAGTCTCCATGTTTTTTTTTTTTGTTTAATAAATAGTTGCACGCTCTCTCACCAAGGCGGATACTCGAGACAGATAGGCGTCTGACTTGCTTCTTGTTCTCTTTTGTTGGCAATGGCTCGTGGCTGAAAAACGCAAAACGTGTTGAAACATGAACAGATGCTGAAGCTGGAAATATGATCTCAGGATTATAGCTGCATGCCGGTCTTTCTGGAGAGCCGGTGTCAGCTGAAACGAATGAAGGATTCTCATCCACAATACGCTCCGCAGAGTCCGTGTTAATGCAATCCTTGTGGGAGGCAGAGAAACCTGTATCCAAGGAGTTTTAACTATGTCCTCGAGCTAAATTCCTAGATTAATTACACAATTAACGCTGTGTGAGTGAGTAACTTGCGAAACTTCAGAGATTTTTTTTTTCCTTCTTACAGCGGCTTTTCTTTAGGCTGGAACTCGGTGTGAAAGACTGCGTCTGTCCCTATGACTACAGATCCCGTCTTCACGCCCGTGTTCCTGTGATCTGCTCTCAAGACGACACGACACTGAAAGTCGGCGACACAATGAAGCGGCAAGCGCGCTATTAACTTTGTCTCCAGCCGGAACTCTTTGATGATAGATCGGTAAACTGCAGCGAGGAAGACTCCCATTATCGCGTTCGGATCGAAATTCTGACTTTGATAAAATATCAAACAACAACAACAAAAAAAAAGAATCACGTAAATATTAAAAACTTTTTAACATCGCGAAAGTGAAAAGTAATATATGGTGTGGTAACTGAAATTAGCAATTGGGGGGAGGGTAGCGCTCGTTTGATTCTAAAACGTCCTAGTTCCCAAGTCGGAATAATAATCTTACGTTTCAAAATCGTCTCTGACGTTTTACAACATCGTCTACTCTGGAGATTTTTATAGTTAATAGTTGATTGGTTCGAGTGGCAGATTCAGGTCGACCTCTACAGGCTTTGTGTAGTGGTCTGCCGTGCTCGGGGTCCGTGTCTGGTCCATGTTAGATCGCATGTGGAAAGAGTGTTTGATGTTATGTACCTAAATTCTGGTAATACTACCAAAACCGGTCAGATACTAACTCACCTATTAACTTGCCTAATTATTAACCTTATACATACTCAGCCAGCTGCAAATGTATCTCTAAACCTCTGTGGCTTAACCAGAAGGCATTTTCACATTGGAAAGTACGGTATTATAATCGTTGTTACACCACAGCTCACGATGTTATGCATCATTCATTAACTGTTGTCGTATTAAATGTCACAGTTTTGTCAGTAGCCAACCTCAGTTTATATCGCAATCATATACGTGGCTAGTATAGCGTTGCATCTTATAATTTAATACACCAGCTATCTTTGCAATGATTACACATCGCTACTTTCTTGGTTTGGGGGGTATTTCACGTCACAGCCATGCAAAAGCAAGCGAACTAATTAAAAATGCTAAAATTTGGATAATTCGCTGGCCGGTCCGAAAAGAATTTCGGTTTATAGAGAACAAGATGCTCTGGCATTTAACGAAAAATAATAATAAATATATATATATATATATTGCACCAAGTTTCGGTGACATCACCTACAATCGGAACTTAAAGATTTTACCCCATTTATCCTCTGTGTGAGTGTGTGACTAATGTCAGCAATTCTATGAACTTGTCGTGAATACCAATGCACAGAATGGTAGTTTGCTTCTTCCCCCTTCTCTACAGATGGATGGATTAACCGGAAAGGGGGAAGAGTCAAAGGTGAGTCACACCGTGGAACGTAATAACTGCATCAGCTTCAATGAACATCTGCCTCTGCACTCTTTCAAAGCCCTATCGTTCTGTGGTAGACCCAAATTTTATTTAATCACCTATTAGCGGTTGCATCCGTAGACGAGTATGCAAAAATGAAAAACAACAACAATATTTTAATAAAGTTTCAATCTGAAGAAACTGCATAAAATAGTACTCGAATTAATTATGCATATAATATAATGACAAACTAGGCTCTAGGCTAATTTTTATAATTCTCGTTCCCAATTAGACTTATGCTGCATTTTAAGAGCTTGCGGAGAATTCTTTTTTTCTTTTTTTTTCAAATTTTTATTTCTAAAGGGGATTTTTTCTCCTTTTCACCTCTTTCTCCCCTTAGATGTACTGTCCGCCCCCCTGCGATGCACTTCTCGTAAAGAAACGGGATTCACGGCTGTAGGTTGATACCACAAAAGTGTTCGGCTTCGAGATGGCGGGGCCGGCAAAGAATTTCCGCTTCAAATATTCAGAGAGAGAGAGAGAGCAAACAATAGAGAAAAAAAGGAAAACATTAAAATGGAGCCGAACTCCTATTCATTCGTTAACAAAGTACTTTTTTCTGCAATAGTTAAGGAGCTCTGAAAGATAAAGGAGAAATATACTGAAGTTCAGACTTTGGCAAACGGGAACTGTACTTTCAGTGGCGCTGTTTATATGTTACCATAAGAACAAACCATATTCGCCCCGATAATAAACACATTGGAAAAATTGCAACTATTTATAATTATAATTAATTAGCAAGTCCACACAAACTGTGCAGAAAGTTGGAATTTTTATCAGTCTTCTTTTTTAGAAACAAATTCACGATTTCGATTCGTATCTCCAGGGATGTGAAGATAAGATCGAATGACTGTCGTGATTATCAGTAAAAAAAACAGTCATGTTGCTGAATGCTAAATTGGAATTCGTTAGAAAATAGAAACACTACTGTCTTAAGATAATTAAAATGTACTCTAAACAACTTGATTTTGAATCGAATGAAAAAATGACGTCATTTCTAATAAGGCTTTTAAACCGGTAGTGACGTATATGATATTATACGAACGTTTTGTATTAAGATTTTTCTATAAGATTGGAAAAGAACTGGTGTCGTTTTTACTATTCTGGGTTAGAGTAACGGTGTATATTTTGTTCTTCGAAATGTTCTGAATATATATTTCTTAAAGCATTCAAACGTTTTCACACACAAACACACACACACACACACACACACACATAACGCTCTCTCTCGTTCTTTGACTTTTAGTTGACGTGTTTTAGATAATCCCTTACTATGTCTACAAAGAATCATCAGTCTTTAGAAGGAAGGATCCAAGTTGTGAAGTGGCCAGCCAAATATGAAAATGATATCGCTCAGAGGACTAGTAAATTTAAAAATTATTAGGGTCACAATCCACCAACAAGAAAGAACATTCTGAAGCCCGTAAAGAAGTTCGATAAAAGTACCAGTGTTTCCGATTTGCTGCAAGGAACGCATAAGGCTTTTCAGCAAAGTTTTGCAAACTCTCAAAGACGAACTTCTCTGGAGTGAAACCTATCCAGATCTGGCCCACAGCGGACGATAAAAGATCTTGGAGTAAAGAATTATCGCCCTGTGCAGCCACACCGCCTTGAATGAGGGCGATTCTGACCGAATTTTTCGGAAAACTTTCTGAACTTGTTTAGTCAGAATTTTTCTTTGTTTGACAAAGTTGTCCAGAGCGATGTAAATACATCAGCATAATTGTATTTATCGTGTTTTTGAGAATTCCCATGTACGTCCCTGAAACAACTGTGTGGGTTTGAATTTAGTCCGGAAACACTGTACGGGTGTTTTTCTTTCGTCACACCGTCACCGACGAAGACTATCTCGAGATGCTAAGATGAATTATACCGTAATCACATCTAAAATACATTTATTTGAAACTCCAACTTGTTTTTCCAACTGTTCGCACAATTTTTTGAGCGAAAACTTTATGACAAAGATGGGCGGGTCCCTTTGGAACTCATAAACGCTATCGCTGCTCAGGTTAAAAATCATACAGCAAATTTCTGTCAGCTAATTTGCCGATCTGTACTCCAAAATGTTCTGTTAATACGTGTAATAATTTTAAAGTAATGCAAATTCCTATAGCGATCAGTGGTATTCATTATAACTACTTCAATATAATATCAAAATAAACATAAAAGTTCTGTAAATAAGTATTAAGTAAATACTACTGTTTACAAAAAAATGTACAAGGATTTTTCTTTTGAATTGCATGCGTACTTCCGTAAAGCTTTCGAATGAATTCTTGAGGTATTTCATTTTAAATATCTTGTAGTACTTGCCATAGATCATCTGCATTGCTAATAGCCATTTTAAGTTCTTAGAGGACTATTCCAATTGTTTAAGTGATCACTTATGTCTACCTGGAAAAATATTTATTAACAAAATAATTCTTTCAGAGCTCATTTTTTTATGTCTGATGTCTACATACCCATTTCTACTTCCTGTATGTTCGTAATAATTTTCGAAAATTAAATATTTAGCATTCAATTATAAAACATTTTAAATGACGATTTGATAGGGTAGAAAAGGAATAACTCAGTAATAAGCTACAAAATGTAAGTATACAAATTAACATCGAAGAAGCTATGATTTCACTTGGATTGATAGTTGATTCCGATTCGTATTAACAGAAAATTATTTTAAATATGTTGTAGATAAAGCAACAGCTCAGAAGACTAGTACTTGGAGCGGACGATGGAACACGCAGAATTTAAGACAAGAATTTCTGGTCTTTGTAGTCTTTCTTCACAACCATAGATAGCACATTCCTCCAATTCTTCTAGTGTAATTTCTAACACACTTTTCATAAAACTAGCATCCGATTGGCATTGAGGAATTTCACCATTCCCGAATAACTCTCGTGATTTCTCCAAACCAGCAGAGCTTTCTGCCTGTTAGACGTGTCAGTAGACCAAATAGAGTTACCGGCTTGATTCAGGACCAAGAACGCACCCGCAAAGCTCGGTGTTTGAAAGATAGGTGCTAATGCGTGAACTTCTCACTCACACGCCGCGATCTTAATGTCTTCCTATTTGCGCTACATTTAGTCTAACTGAACCAAATATGTCGAGTCCCTTAACACGTCGAAAACTCGGCCTTATAACCCAGAAGGAAAACGAGCAATATTTCCATGTTATTATATATACGTTTGCCAAGTGGGATAAGTGGAGGGATGCAATTTTCCTGACGTTCTCTCATGGAATTTGAGGAAAAATTTTTAAAAAATTACCCTTTAAAAAAAAAAAATTAACTAAACAATGAATGCATGGTTAATACACACTGAATTACTCGGAAATAGAGAATATTCTTCTTTTCCTTCATCATCTCCCAGCGCCATAGACAACGCATAAGGCAGAAAGTCAGTCGGGTTCCGTTCCGTGGCCAGTTGCCATATTTAAAGAAGCCCGGCGCTCTACCCTTCCTATAGTAACCCGGCAAAGGATCGACTGCCTACACTGAGATGCAAACAGATGATGGCTAAGCAAAACGTCGATACCGGAGTAATAAAAAATACTCCGCGCGACGGACGATTAAATAACAGCACTTTCAAGTGTTTGCCTTTAATATTAAATAACAACTTTGACGTCTGCATAAAGAAAAGAATGTCTTACCTAATTTAAGGTCATTGGAAAATCGTAGGTTAGAATAATTAGCTAAATGAACGTACATAAATAAAACGTGTGAAATGCAGGAATTTACGAATTCTAGCGATTTGCTAAACCACTTGAAATGGAATTCTAAATAGCATAAACTGATTTATTTTTATAACAGCGCTATTTCAGATACTCAAAGAAACGTCCAGTCAACGCAAACCATGAAAATAAAGATTAAAGGTCATGACTCTTCAGACGTTACCTGTGTCACAATAAAGGAAAGTAACGTACGACCAGTTCAAATTTTACTGGTCTTGAAAAGCAGTTAAATTTTAACCGATAGTAAGAAAGAAAAAAAAAAGGTTGCTTACCATATGAAAAATATTACTTCATTATTTTGGTATAATTTTTTCAAAGTTTGTTTTGTTTCTCGAAGCATTGTACTGTAGAAGTGGATGTTATTTTATAGTGTTGTTTAGGCAATGCGGTGTAATGTCCGTTGACGGAATCTTGTAGAGTAGTTCATCATTGACAGATTTACAAAGGAAACAATTATGAATTAAGTTTTAAATTCCAGACAGAATTCATTGTTATTCTGACAATTAGCAGGACAGCAGGGTAGTCGCATGGGATCGGCTCGGTTTGGCGACCTTCCTAGCATGGTTCCTTTTCGTTCTTCGCTTCCAGATGGCTGCCTGAAACAGAGAGGAACGTCTTCATTGACGCAGGATTCACTGAGCCGTGACAGCGGACGGAGAAACGCCATATTTTGGAGTGACCTTGGTTACTCGGCGAACCTCACTGCATTCAGTTGTAGTCACGTCAACGCTTGTACGAAGATACTACTCTGCTTCGCAAACGAAACATCAGGCATCATCTTACATTGTGACCCTTCTAATGCTCCCATCCTGTTCTGACACCTTCCTATTTGTACTTTTTTAAAATAAATAAATAATTTTTTTGTGTTATTGGGCATTGGTCACCGTGTCTATCAGGTCGCCTTCAGCAACGGAAGAATCTTTGAAATTCCATTTCGCCAGCGTGATGTGAATTATCAATATCGTGACTTCTGATTTCGCCTCGTCGCCATGTGATGTAAACCAGGTTGTAAAAGATTCATAAAACCCCACCATCATTTTCTTCACCAGTAAAAGCCTACTAATGAAATTATAAAGAGGTAAGTTGATAATTTGAACTTAAAACAAACCAAGGAAATTCATCTTTTTTCATGTTGAAAAACCTACAATCTGGATTCCGTCATGCTGAAATTATTAATAAACTGGGATGTTTATAGTATTCTAAATTTTCAATTAAACGGAAACCTAAAGTTTCTTCTAGTAAGCACTTTATTGGAGTAGAAGTCATTGGAATCTTTGGAGTGCTCTTGAGATTGGTGAACATCCGCCAGGAACATCGTCTCGCCGTCGATGTTTCATTCCGCGCCGCCACTGCTGCTGATGCTTTTAATTCATTTCCTTGAAGTGTTTCTTCCTGTTCGGGAAGTTTGCTGAGCAGGAAATCATCTTAAACCCGTCAGATTGTCCTGTTCGAAAGCAAAATGTTATTAAATGAAGCTGTATAAAAATAGTAATAATAGTGAAATGAAGATTAACAAAAAAACAAACTAGATTAATTTTGTCGCTCAGCGATACAGCATCAAACCGATAGAAGTCCTTTTGCTTTTGTTATTTTTAAAATTCTTAATGTTTTTCTTGTATTTTAACAGGGAAATAGCTGCAGTTTTACAATGAATATTAAAGTAAGTCTTCTCAATAAAGAGTTTAATACACATCTGGAAAATAACTGACTTGAAAATTGTGAAAAACCGTATACCATTTAAATTTTTAAAATTCGATTTGTGATTGTTTTTTTTATGTTTTGTAACATTTTAGCTACAATAATACACATTACAGTAAGATTTTTGTCAATATGTTTTCTTTACAACACCTGATCCAGATACATTTGTAATTTTTTACTGTTTAAATTTATACTTCCGGATAAAGTCTTTAAAATCATTTATAAACTATCATCAACATACTTGGTTCTTGCATTATTAATAGTTGGATTTGTAATATCTATAATTTTCTTTTTTTCTCAAGTTTAAATAACTTTAGCATAACTTAGTTCATTTAAATTTTCAAATGATTTTTATATTCTTTTTATTTTGTATCTTCAATTTGATTCATAATATACTTATCATAGAAGATTATAAACAAAATATATTAGTGGTGATTTGACATAAATAAGAATGTCAAGCAAATAATTTATTTTAGTATGTTTGGTTTTTTTTTTCAATTTTATTAATTCTTCATTACCTTTAATTAAAAAAATGATCTTAGTTTTATTTAGTTGAGAACAGTAGCATTAAATTCTCTATGTAAATTATGATCACCTAATTATTTAAAAATCTTATTTTATTTATAACTGATAATTTATTAATTTAATAAGCTTAAAATAACTTTAAAAAATCAGATCAATTCAGTCTTTTAAGCACAACTGACCACAAATAACACTGTTTCTGTTCTGAATTTTAAAACTATTTGCATCAGCAAAACTGCCCACCAAACCAAATTGTTTATATATTTTAAAAAAATAGTTGAAAGCAGAAAACCAAAATAAACACTTTTATTAACTTTATAATAACAAGTATAATGTATACCATGGTTTAAAATCCACATTCTGTTGGATTTGGTTTATTTGGAAAAGTATCTCGCATAAAAATTTCTTTAAAATGGTTTAATTTTTTTACCATATTTCTTTATATCAATGTTTGTTAAAAGTCATTCCATTTAAAATGTTTTAAAAACTCTTGAATAAAACGTTACTGTTAATAGTGTAAGAGCTTGATAAGATTTATAACTACTTATATCGAAACAATTCAACTTGTTTCATATTGGTTAAACATGTAAAACTCTAAATAAATAGAATTCAGAATTTTATAACATTTAAGAGAATTAGGATGAGCGAAATTTATTATAGAATTACTAGAACTGAATACAAATAACAGAAAAGAATATAAAAAATTAGATGGAAATTATATAAAGATATTTAAGCATCCGCGTAACACATTCATTACAAGTTCTCACTATAATGAAAATGCTAGATACAAATAAAATGCTTATGAGAACAGTAGATGAAATAATTATTAAAAGCATAATAAAGATAACATATTAACAATAAATAAAGATAAAAATAAAAGTAATGACAAAGCTTAAAATAACATAAAGTATACAGCATTGAAAATAAAGAAAAACTACAGATCAAGCAAAATATTATTTATAGAACAAAGAAAGACTAAATAATGTAAAACAACACAGAAAAAATATATAAGCTGTTGAAGAAAAGGATAGATAGAGATAATTTAATTCTTTACAAGTACCATGTAAGTGCGGATATGAATTTAAAACGAAAAATAGATCATTTCACTTTACAAATAAAAACAAAGATTTCTTAGTTTCTATACAAGAAAAACGATAGACCGGGCACATTTTCAAATGGCAAATTAGGTGAAAGTATTAAGATTTTTTTCTACCATGCCTGAAAGTACCTGTAAGTAAATATCGATCACTTTTTAAAAATATTTTCAGCTTTAATATTAACTACAGTACATGTACAACCTTTAATCGTTGTTTTAGATATACACCACTATCACAATCAAGATAAAGCCTTTATCCAGAGATTTTTATTTACCAGTGTACGCTAGATTTCCAAGGGATCTCGCAGATGTTGCACCTGAAGACGGTAAAGTAGTTTTTTGCATTATTTGATAAAACTGATAAAATATCCCCAAGAAACTAACCAACTTTTTTATCTTTAACAATGTTTTGTGCGTCTTCATAAATAAATTCCATTTACAAATTTAGGTAGATATTCAATTTGACTAAAGCCACTACCAGAAAATAATTTAAGAAGCATGCTCTATAAAAATGTTCCAATAAGAACAGGTATAAACCTTAATTTCTTCCTGATATATTTAATTTGTGACATGCTAAGTTTTAAAAATAAGCTTTATTTTGTGATAAGAATAGGAAAATCTGTGTAAATAATTTATTCAATTCCAAAGTAGCAATTCCAAGTGTTCTTATGAATTTTTGTTTTTCATATTTACTTAAAGAAAACCCATGAGAAATGTATTAATTGTTTTGTTTAGCGAAATGTTTTATATAAACAAGTTTCCAAAGTTTAATTTTGTAATATGTTATCATTTGATTGTACATTTATAAATTTATCTGACAAAACAGCTAAAAATAGCCTGAATATCTGTAGGACAATTTTGGTTAAAAGCGACTTCAAGCTTTACATCAGCTAAGCTATTTTTAAAACTTTTCTGATTGTCCACTTACATAAAAATACAATCAGAGAATAAATTATTTAAACTCAATAGGTGTAACTTAATTACCTGAACTATATAATCTGATCCATAAAACATGTTTAAATCAAGCACTTCTTTATAAATTCTAGTAAAATAATTTATTGTATTGGAGTTAAATGAAATCTGAAATATATATCACTATTTATAAGAAAATGAGTGTTGTAATTGAAAAGTTGTTTAATATGAAAAGATTAGATTTTTAGTTATTATATTTAGCACTTTTAACTCCTAACACAATATATTTTGACTTACCTGTTCCTGTTGAAATAGTCAATCTCCAGTCAAAATTAATATTTTGTAGAACTTAAATCGAACCACACTGTCTGTTAGCATGACTAATATTATAGGTTACTTAATTTCAAGCAATTTATCAAATTCTAGTTGATATTCATCATATAACTCTTTGCTGCATATATAGCGCTATCTTCCAGAAATTAATTTTTTCCGTCGCAACTCTGTTTGCTCTAAAATTGCATCATTATCTCTTTTTTCCGCCAAAATAATTTTTCATTTCATACACCATTTTTTAAAATAGTTTTCACAAAACTCAAAGAAGAGGGTTAGAGAAAGATAGGAACTAAAGCTATTGTTGGGATTTGATTTTTCTATTATGTAATAATGTTTTGCTTTAAGTTCTATATTATGATCTGCAATTGCTCATCTCGAGTCTTTATATCAGTTCTGATTCAATCCCTGAGACTTACTCAAATTATCTGGATAAATTATCAATCATTTCATAGTTGTTGCTTAATCCAGATAAGTATAGTCCCAATTTCTTTAACATCTAAAATACGTTTGATCTAACTAAATAAATGCAAAAATCTGTTATTTGTCGAATTTATATTAGTAGCATCAGTATAATTTGTATAATTAGCTTTCAGAAGTTTTCTCTAAAATAATTTTCCAGCTTAATGTAGTTACAAATGCACATCTTAATTTTGAATTCTAATTTCAATTTCTGCATCATTATTATTTAGATTAAATTCTAGTTCAAGACTCATACTCAAGAAACTTTACATATATTTACAATTTTATTAATAATTAAATGTTATAAACACCCCTGTTGATTTCATAACGTCTTTTGTCGATTTTTAAATTCTTTTTCAAATTTTAGTTACTTTAACATTAAAAATTTTTTCATTAGTTTTTTAATATTCAATCCAGCAATTAAATAATTTATGTCTTGAATATATTAAAATTTTGAATGTTGAAATTACTAAAATTATTACTTATTGTTTGGGGTGTACTTTCAAAAGCATCATAAGCTTCCTTAACTTTAGTAATGTTTTATGAACTAACTCTAAAAATGTTATTGTTTTTGAATTATTGAAACCATATCTAGTCAGTCTATCTAAATTATCAATCTGAATATGTATTAAAGAATAAACAAATTATTTCTCTGTAATATATATTTTAAACTCTTATTTTATTAAGAATTTACTTTTTAACAAATCAAACTTTCTTTAAACAAATTTAAACTTGTCTCAGTTTGGAGATCTATATTATTTCCATTTTGGTCTGCATTTCAAATTTAAATGACTGAAAAAAATTTGTATTAACTTGTAAATAAACTACATTTATTTGGTTTTAAACATTTTATCATATCACAATGTACAAGAATAAAAGTAATTGACAAAATATTAAATGGATGATCACTTTCATTATAACCAGAAGAAAATTTCTTAGTGTTAAATCTTAACAGAGTTCTTTAACTATGCTCTATAGTTAAATAAACGTTGCACTTAGAAGTAATAACAATCATAGATATAAAAGTAGCAGTTTTAACCATAATGGTAATAAAATCTTTTATTCTTTGAATCCTACTGACATTTTTTCTGTCTTTAAATTTCGCTGCTAATTTATAGGACTTCATTCGAAACTATTTTAAATTATTGTTGTCCAAGTAGTTCCATTATCAACACTATATTTAAACATATTATTCGTATTATTAACATATGAAAAATAGTAATATATCGCAAGATTAATCATAACAATTTCTTCTTTTTTGTAGCAAAAGTTAGATTGGATGAGAAAATCTTTTTCTAAATTTGTGTTTTCAGACGATTAAAGAAACTATAAAAATCTTTTGTTTTACTAATTGTTTATTGCATTTTTTGCTATCTCATACAGTAGATTTTCAACTATTTATAATATTTAAAAATAAGTTTATCTTTTAAGTTTAATTTTAAAAAAGTAATCACCAGTTCCATTTATTTCATTAAAAAACATTTTTATTTACAGTTTGTTTAGATGCTAAAAGTTAAACAAGCTTTTCAATTAACTGATTTTGATCTGAGGGTTAAAACTCTACTCGTGTCGCCTGCGAACCAACACCTTTACCATAATACGGTTGTCTTTTACTCTGTAGTTTAAATTGTGTGTTAGTTTACACGAATCTTTGCTGCACTTTTAATTATTCCTTTTCTTCGTCTTAGCTCAAAAGCATTATATTTGTTTTATTTATAATTTTTATTTGAATGTAATCTATTTTTGTAACATCATTGCAGTAATAAATAGTTGAACCGTGTATTAAACCTGTAACATGATTTTTAATATCTTCTTCAGGAAGAAAAATTTTCAGGTTTCATTTTAGTTAAAATATTTCCCATAAACCAAACGTGATGTCATTTTACAGCCATCATTAGTATTAAGCTTATCAGGAATTTGTTCTATAGAAAATAATTCATTTGAATTACTTGTTAGATTCTAAGTATTGTAATTCAAATGAAGACTGATCATCCTTAAAAGCCAAATAATCTGCAGCATCTAGATATATTTCTATGTTGTTGGTTATTAAAGTGTCTGCGGAAATGACTGGACAGGGCTTGGCCTATTTTGCTGATCAGTATATATATAATTATTTAAAAATCGATCAAGAAAAGTGTCCTACAACATCGTTTAACGATATAAACAAAGTTTCCAACGTGCGAAACTTCGTACTGAATCGTTCGGTAGAATAATAAAATTCCTCAAACTTTGAACGATATATCCCTTTACATTAATTAAATGAGTTTTCTGTGACTACAAACCCATAGTCTGACTCTCGATATCTTTCTGTAAAACATTTAAATTCATCAAAATTTATGTCTTTACTAACGAAGTCAACGCAAATATGTTGTAGATTTTTTTTTTTAAATAATGGAAAGGGAATAAGAACTTTGAATTATTATTGTGGTTTGACTGAGAACTTTGTGGTGGTTTTGGGAAATATAAAAACTATCAGTATTTTGTGCCAACCTTTATTATAAAATGATTCGAATAATCATTCTTTTTTAATCAGGAATATCATTTAGGTCTTCAAAATATTCTAAGCGTATTTCTAGTTCTGTTTTTGCTCCCTCGCCTATTATTTCACAGAGTTATTGTGGGTTTAAATTTTCCCTTTTTAATCCATTTTCATTTGCGGAACCGTTTATTATCTGTTGCTTATCAAACTTTTTATCAAACTCACATTTTTAAAATTATATATTCAGGCTGGTATAAACATTTCCCATGAACATATGATCTAAAATAATCTAATACCTCCAGATCTATAAAAAGAGTAAGAAAACAACTTTTAAAGTAGTACATTCTCCATATATATATATAAGTAAAAGCCTTTCCTTTTGTGGAAAAAGCCTTTATACAGATAGTGGATAGTCTTTGTGGTGGATGTGTAATTTTTTGGAGTATTCTACTTTATGCACACCCATAGGAGAATAGGATTTATTCTTTAAATAATAGTTTTGTAATTTTAAAAATCTTGCTGTTTTACCTACTCAAATCCATTTGTTGAAGATGAGCCCAACAGCAGAATTTATTTGCATGTAAGTAAATAGTATAGTGTAAGATTTGTTTTTAGTTGGGTCATAATATACATTCAAAATTTACATTTTTAATTATATAATTGTATAACAAGTCGGAAGGCAAAATCTAGTCCCCAGGAAATTACCACTATTTTAGATACTTCAGGAGATTTTATATTATCTTTACATCTATTTACATTGGTTTTGTTAGATGCACATGCCTATGTGGTACCATAAAGAATCCACTTCTTTTTTCTTCAGTCAATAATAGCATTATAATCTGTTAAGGTATCTAATTTCATTTTAGTCACCCTTAAACAAGTATTCCAGGCTAATGAATAGGCTGTAAAGAATTGACTTAGATTTAATTGATAAGCCTTCCGACATACAATTTAACTTTCAAATATATCAGCCAAAAGTAAGTCATCAGATTTAAAATAGATATCATTATACTCTCTAAATGTTTGAATGCTGTACTTCTGACATTTTATAATACTAAAAATTTGAGTTTGATATAAATTTTTTTTGCCTTATTTATAATAAAAACATTTTAAAATTAATTTGCTAGTAGCTGTATTAGACTTACTAAAATTGTTAATAAAGGCATTTTATTTTAAAAGTTTTATCTCTTGAATTCGTACATTGCTCTGGTTTTAGATTTGTCACTAACTTATCTAAACTCAATCTCATGAACCTAAAATTCTAACTTCGAGAAATTTGGTTATTATTTTATTCCTTGTTATTTCTTTATTATCAGGTTCTTTAAATTATACTTTTCGGATGATTGTGGCAAAACAGAGATATTTTTCTTTAATTAGCTCTGTATGGAAGCAATGCGTATCGCAATTACATAAATTATGAAACATAAAGAATATAGGAGTGGGTATCTAAAGATTAAATTACTCTCATTATGCCTGGCGCCTTTGAACTTCTCAGTTAATTGACACTGACATACGGAATCTACTAATATATATATGCAGATGTCAAAAATTACGTGCTCACTAAACGAAAACAATTTTTAACGAAAATACAGTATCCCGGCAAAAATACTACCACAAATAAAATTAACTAAGTAACAGAGCAAATAAACCAACAGGGTGACATTGCTATCACTTTTTTGTGTGTGCATAATTATGAGCCTACAAGATATTTATATAAATGTTAAATTTAGTTTATACTGAAGGTCTGAGGTTATGGCGTTCAAACGTTATCGTCTCTTAATAATAATTTGAATGACTGTTCGCTCTCACTGTACTTTTCTGTATATCTTAGTATAGATGATTGCTGTTGCTTTGTTTGTCAGATAAAAAGGGCGCCTACAACTCAAATTTCCTACGAAACAAAGTAATAATTAAGAAATATCAGACTACACAGAACCATGATAAATGTGGTTCCAAATCATGACAGTAACTTAGAAGAGAGATTGAAGAATAGCGTAAGCTGACTTTGTCCCACAAATTACCCACGGTGGTAGTAATGTGGCAGTGAGAGAGTTTTCTCGGCGATTAAAACGAAAATCTTGAGCTAGAGAAAGCGATGTCTAATGTACGGCAGTGCGAGCAGCCCAGCATCGGAGTGCTGGATGAAGCATGATCTTGGAGTTAACAACCCGGAAGAGCGCACGACATCTCCAATCGAATCATTAGACGCCGTTCTTTCTATCCCTGCCAGCCGCTTCTTTTCAGTTACGATGGTGAACTGACCTTAATAACTTACCGCTATTCTTGCATATCACTTCAATGTTGCTGGTACATCATATTATCCCACGTGTAGACCAATGTGCAGAGAGAGAGAGAAATGGCGTCAGTACAGAACGAGAGTGTGATCCATATCTGCGCAATCAGTTGTAACTCTGAACCTTGTTTTGCGCTCTACCGCTTGGTCTTCCACCTTCCGGCCCCCCCCTCATTTTAACTTCACGAAGGGTCTCTTCTTAACTGTTTTCTTAGATATTTCCCTTACTTTAACCCTTATCCGCCCTGGTTTTTGCTGTTTATTCGGCTGGTGAGATTCTCTCAAAAAAGAACACTGTGCAATGTCATACATTTCCATTAGAGCATCATTTGATAAGTGACGAATTCGTGTTGTTTGCAACACGATGACCAGGAACATACTACAGAAATCTCAGAAGAACTTCGTTAAAACTCTGGTCTGACCACACTAGACTCCAGATCTAAACAGAAGTGAACTTTTATGCAATGAACTGAATAAAATAATTCAGGAAAATATTCGATCTATCAGTCATCTATGGAACTATCTGCAAAAGGAATGAAAATTTCTTATAAAGCGCTACTTAAAAAAATTTACTGAAGGTGGATACAATATATGAAGCAAGGCCTCACTTGTAAACAGCTGTGGCGGCCGGTTGTGGAACCGACCCAGCTCGCAATCTAACATATGCAACTTCACACACACACCCCAACTTTAGCACCACACCAAAAAAAAAAGAGTAAAAGTTGGCTATTTTGAGGAAGTAAACTTATTTAAAGTAATAACAACGTCACAAATAATGGCTTATATGTTCTGACTAAGGTTTACATTATTTCTAATGCTCGAATGATGCATTTTCATTGATAATAAAGTGTTTAAAGTGGGGGTAACAGTGTCTTCCCCTATGGTGAGTTAATATTTTGAACCTCATATATACTTTAGTATCACTTTGTTTAGGTAATTTTCACTTGAAAATCTGTATCACCGTAAGTCAATGAATTCTCTTAATTTTTTACAATGTAAGTTAGTAAAATAGTTTATTTAAGAAGTGGTCATTTCGAAAATACATATGAGTAATAACTATTAATATAATTTTCTCTAAATGCAATCACACACACGCGCGCACGCGCACGCGGAAACGTACAAGTGCGTGTCAGAGTAACTATTTTATAGGGAATTCCTACATTCTAGTCAGAGCGCTCAGAAAGACACGTGGAGAGTCATGCCATAACGACTGCGTGTGTCAGATGTAATTAAATTGAACAAAACTGCACATAACAATCCGTTTGTAAAGGAACACTGTTACACTGTCATGGTGATACTTTGCAAAGTCTTTTTCCCCCTCCGGATGGGTAGAAGGGCAAAAAAGCAGTCAAAGATGGAAAGAAGCTGATGGCGGGGTGGGAAATTCCCTGTAGCCGCATAAACAGTAAACACGTTTGTACGTGCCTCGTAAACACGTTGCCTAAGAAAGTCATGCTAGTTCAGAGATTGATTAGCATAAATCTTACACCCGTACAGAGTGTGACCTTTGCTATGTCAGGCATTAGAAACGCGCTATTAGGAGGTTTTTGACAGGAGTTATATCTCCACAACATATTTAAGTTTGGATTTGGTAGGAGCTTGTAATGGCATCACAATCGAAATTGAATCTTTGTAACCTGTTGAGTGACGAGACGATCAAAACTAAGGCTTTTAATCGAAGTTGTAGCTTTCGGAAACGTTCGAAAGGTTATTATGGTTGCTGCTTCGACTGTCGCCAGGTGGCGAATGCTGTAGTAGTAGTAGTTGTTGTTGCGTCACCTCAGGCGCCTGAGGATAATCCTCAGTAGCGCTGTGGCTGCACGTGGAAGTCGAGAGAGTTCGTCGTAGGAGAGACTCAGCTGATGGTGATGACGGTCCACCAGGAAGACAGGGCACCGCATCCAAAGGTGTTCGGATGACTCTTCCTCTTCCGCGCAGAACCGGCAGATGTCGGTCTTTTCTTTGCCTGTGAGGCACAGCCAGCGTCGGAGTTTTGGATGATGCCGGGACCGAAACCTGATGAGGTCCGTCAGTTCTGATTTCTCCAGTAGACTCTCCTCGCTGAGATTCGGCGTGCTTGTCTGCAGTGATTGCAGTCTGGCGTGTTGGGTTGGCTGGCGTCGATCCAGTCGGCGGAGATAGCCTGGCGTGTGGACGACTTGTGTTGCGGCTGAGCCCAACCTTTCCTGTTTATCTGCCATGTCGTTCCCCATCAGGTTGCAATGACCGGGTACCCAGACTATGTGTACCTCCTTGGTTGTTAGTAGTTGGGAGATGATCGATTGCAGCGTCAGCACGGAAGAATCTGGTTGTAGCGGATTGCCAACGGCTTCGACTAATGATTTGCAATCACAGACGATAGTCGCGGAATGCCAGTCACCTTGATTCTCTAACCATTCGAGGGCGGTTTGTAGTGCCACCTTTTCGTCCCCTAAGCCAGCTCCGCCGTTCCTGACACCTTCCATAGTGGATCCATCAGTGTAGAGTTGAATGTCGGTTTCGCCGGCATTTTTGATGGTCTGGACAGCTCTTGCAAGCTCTATGGAGGTTGGCATCGATTTGTCAGCCGGTGTCAGCAAAATAGACGCTGGAGGTGGGCGATCCCACGGTGGGGGAGGAGGTAGCGTGACTATGAAGTCTTGCAGGAGGTTGAGTTCCGTCAGGCCAGGATACACTTGACTTCGCCAGTCGCTCCTTGCCAGTCTGCATCTCCTTGGGTCTGTCACGGCGAGGTGAAATCAAGAGTCAGCTTTCAGAAGGGACAGGGTCCTAAAACGAGTGGCTAGGGGAGTGAGGTTGGCTTCTTGTAGGACAAACTCTGCCGGGGTTGATCGAAGGTGGCCAGTGATGGCGCATGCGGCGTTTAGTTGCGCACTCTCTAGTTTGTTCAAGTTGGTTTTGGAATGCAGGATGCCCAAGCTGTTGCAGCGTATTCGGCGAGACTGTGCTGGGTAACAATGTATACTATGCGTAGATCCGCTTGCCGCCATCCCCAAGTTGTGCTCCCGAGGGCGCGGAGGAGGTTTGTTCTACTTGACATCGCTTGGCAGGTCGTCTTGACGTGTTCATTGAAGGACAACTGTCTATCGTAGCGCACGCCAAGAAAGGTTGGAGTCGGATTATGATTGAGGCGTGAGTCTTTAATGGTGATGTTCGGCTGCCAACGTGCCTCATTGGATGCAAGACTGAAGAATGACACCTCACATTTTGACGTATTGAGGGTGAGGCGCGCCTCATCACTCCAGGAAACCACTTTATCCACTTCTGTCTGCAGTTTGTGATTGACATCTTCCTTGTTCTGGGCACTGTACGCTATCGCAAACTCGTCGGCATATGCGCTGACAAGGGTCTGTTCCTCGAAGCGACTTAAGAGGTCGTTTATGTAGATGACAAATATGAGAGGTGATAGTACTGATCCCTGTGGTAGACCTTTGAAGTTGCGCGGTCTGCTCTCAGAGGAGGTTATGCGAACTCTGGCAATGCGATACGTCAGCCACTCGGACACCCATCTCAGGAAGCGCTGCGGTACACCAAACCGCATCATCTTACGCAGTAGCCTCGTTCTCCAAACGCAGTCGTAAGCTTTGCTGAAATCGAACAGAGCAATCCCGGTCCGGAGTCTCTGTGACGATTGAAAGCCGTCGGCAATGTGTTGTGACAACCGGAGACATTGGTCCGCAGTGCTGTGCCCATTACGGAAGACAGCTTGCCACGGGCTCAGCAACGAATGCTCTTCTAGCCACCATGAGAGACGGTTTACAATCATCCGCTCTAGCACTTTCCCGATGGTAGATGTGAGTGCGATGGGGCGATAGCTTTCTATTGCTTGTGGATCTTAACCTTTCTTCAGAAATTGGACGATAACAGCGGTTCTCCACGACTGTGGGCACCATCCTTTTAGCCAGCTGTGGTTTAGGATTTTCAGCATTTCTGCCGATACAGCAGTAGGTAGATGTTTGAGAAGGTCTGGCGCGATGTCATCAGGGCCTGCAGCTTTCCCGGCTTTTAGATGTACAAGTGAAACTTTCAGCTCCTCGTGATTGAATGCCTGCTCAATGGGCTGCCTCGGACACGCGTTGAGGTTTCTTAGCCCTTTCCTCGCCAATTTTACTGCCCATTTTGATGTTTGGTCACTTTTTCGACCACTGACAGATGCGTACGCATGGATAAAGGCGTTCGCTTTCGCACGGTCACTGAAACATTCCTTCTCACGGTACTTGATTGCTTTGCCGGAGGGTTGTGGTTTCTTGTCTTTGAGAGCCCTGACTGTCAGCCATGCCCGTGCCGTGCCTTTTTCGGAGGTGATTTTGGTCAGATGGGTTCTCCAGGCCGACCTTTTGGCTTCGTCTGTTTTTTCGGCGATCTGCTTGCATTTTTCTACCCAGGCCATTATGTTGTTTGTCAGGTCCAGCCGTAACCGGTTACGCTCCTTGATGAGTGACTTTAGTTCATTGTTCATCAAAGGTGTCTCTTTCTGCCTGTAGACTCGCAGTGGGATGGTAATAGTGGCTGCGTTCTTTAAAGCACGGATGAAGGCATTGAGTTTCTTTGAGGGAGCCTTTTCATCTGCGATTGATGGCAGGGCGTCTGTGAGAAGCTGCTGGTATTGGGACCATTTGGCTTTACGAAAGTTTGGACGCAGTCGGGGTTTCTGGCGCTCGTACCGGATGGACTGGTTCCATCTGATGATTATTGGTTGGTGATCAGAGTTAAGCTCATTGAGTGGCTCCCAGTAGAATCGTTCCGCAGAATGTGCGTCGATGATGGTGATATCTGGGGCGCTCAGGCCGGATCCTTGATGACAGCACGAAGCTCTCGTTGGGGTTCCGTCGTTGAGGACGAGCTTTGAGTTCTCTTCACACCATTGGTGGAGGGCTGCACCGCGGCTATCAGCGTGGGCATATTCATGCCAGAGCGGATGATGAGCGTTGAATTCCCCACAGATGAGACCTAGGTCGGTCGGTAGACTGTTGAGCCATTGTGATGGGTTTGACGCTCTGGTCGTGGAGTCTGATCTCTCTGGCGGATAGTAGATGTTCGAGATGGCAATTTGACGTCTACTTAAGATCGGGAGGAAGATTTTTTGAGTCTCCACAGGAGCGACTGGTTTGCTAGTGGCGACGGAGTACTGGAGGCCCTTCCGAATGAACATCAGGAGACCCCCGCCTCTATGGTATTTGGTGCCACTGCCACTCCTGTCTTTACGCAGTGCGTCATAGCCGTCGAGCACCGGTGTTGGGTCCTCGAGACCAAGCTTTGTTTCTTGGATGGCCATGTCAGCGTCATATTTCCTGACAGCACAACCCAATTCTGTGATTTTTGACGCCAAGTAGTCACAGTTCCATTTGGAGAATGGTCAGAGTATTCAGGGTGTTTTGGGGGGCTATTTGCAAGCAGGGGGCTGGTAGATTTGGCTCGCTGCCAAGGGAATCCTGGCACGTTTGACAAGCCCAATTGTTCAGTGATCGGAGCCTTTCAAGGGCAGTGCGCGTTTCGCGTGCGAATTTAAGGTGGAAGCCCCTTTTGCAGTGTTTGCAGATTAACGGGGTTCTTGATGCAACGAGTCTGCATCGGCACGCTGGGCAGAGCTTGTTTGGCGGAGGTGCTGGTGCAAATGCGGAGGTGTGTCTGAGCAGGTGTCACAGCGCCAGGTCACATTCCTTTCATATCTTGGTAGCTTTGTGCATGCCCTGTGACAGACATTTGTGCAAGCTTGGCATTTAATTGGATGACACGTTAGACGAAACTTCGTTTTGCAGACGAAGCACATCCGATTTTTCCCAAACGGTACAGTCTACTTAGCTGGATTGGCGACATTATTTCCTGAATATTGGCTGCAGACGAAGCCTTGTGTGTCCTTTTGGTATCGAGACAGGCCGGCGCAGCTTCTGTGGAAATATTCACCGCACACAGAGCAGATGATGGGGGAGAAATCTCGACGAATTGTCTTAGTGCACCCTGAGCAGGTAGGCCCAGGGTTCACCTCGACATCGCCCGCCCGTAGCAGAAGAGACCGGAGGTGCAGGACGGGGCGAATATCTCCGGTTGCCAAAAAAGGGGGGAGCTCGTCTCCCACTGTGCAGCTCGGGTGGATTGGACTGGATTCGTAGGCCATCGAGGACGGCCCAACGCAGGACACCACGAAAAGGTTCCAGTCCTCATCCTGCCGAATGCTGTAGTTACGGGTTCCTACCACGGCGAATGTTTGCAATAAATAAATGTGTGTGCGGAAAGATAATAAATTTCTATTACCTTATATTACACGTTAAACCATCATCCTTTACATTAATATATATAATAATGGATTTTACTAAAATCTTGAATAATCCATAATTTAATTCATCGTTTTGTAGTACATTAGATTTTCGCCTTTGAGAATCAAATTTCAGTGTTTTTTAGCAACGGTTACTAAGGAGAAAGGATTTAAAACAACAAATAACAGCTCCGTTTGAAATCAAGATGCTTAATTCGATCGGATCCGATCTCTGTTTCTCCGCATCCTCGAAGCGTCATCGGTAGCTCGGCAGCCGCCACTGGAGTGTGTGATGTGACTTACTTCAGTGACTCTGGCTTTCCATTTCATTTAATCACCGCCCCAAGCGGAATTTCTACCAAAGCGGGTAATTGATAGCGTTCGCAGCCGCTCCAGGTAAAAAAACAAAAAAACAACAACAAAAAAAAAACGGGCAGTATGTAAACATTAATCTTATGGATTGAAATGGGAGTGTGGCCGCAAGAGTATTGATTGCAAATACTAAACTGATGGTTTAGGGACAACGATAATACAATCGTCAAGTTTCGTCCTCTCTTTCTCTCTTATCTACGGGTTCAAGGTCGCTTCATGCCCTTGATACAGAGTTTTTGATGACTACAGGTGGAAAAACCACGGAGGTTTCGTGACTTTAGCTGAAAACGAACAAAGTATCAGAGCTATTTCATCTGTAAATCATTCCAGTGATGGCAGACGATTGCCTACGCATAAAAACGCAACCTGCATTTTTTAGATTCAATTTATAATAATAATAATAATAATAATATAATAATAATAATATGAAAACTTCGGCAAGGGAGGTAAATAATTTTACAAAAGTGTGATAAAAATGAATTTACGTAAGGTTTCTTGAGGCTGCGTATCTAATGTGAAAAAAATGTAACGAGACTAAAATTGAAATGATTTTTAAAAATTATATATTTATTTCCGTTGAATTTATTACATTAGTAAAAGAGCTGGTATTATGGACACTACCTGGATGTATGGACACTTGTTTGATCGTGGTGTCTTAAAGTAGATTTATAGAATGCTTACTTAGCGGTTAGAGTTAATTTTAAAACATAAAGTACATTTTTAGCCCATGGATACTGCCAGTCGTTCTCAAGATTGGTGGACATCAGTCACATCAAGTAGAGGATGGTTACTGTACGAGCAAAGCTAAGCAAGAAGTCAATACCGAGCAGGTCAAAAGAACAAAGTTTTCGCTAGTGACCTCTGGTGTAGAGCGATACATTAAACTGGTTGAATGTGGTTAGCATGCTTATCAGCCAGAGACAGACAAAATAATACAAATAATAATAATAATAATGACGAAATTAATTTAGAATTATTGATGGAATGCTGTTGGTTCTTCTCCTGTAAAACATGAACTATTACAAAAGTGATGTAGGAGTAACAGATTCACTAAATGGAAAGATCTGTTTAAAAGCTCATAAAAGATTCATTTTTTCATGTGAAAGAAAAGAAGAAAATAATGACGATTCATTTGAAAAGAAGAGAAATAAAAAGCATTGAAAGGAAATTAAATTCACTTTTTCTTATGTGAGAATATCTTGTAGTGTATTGTCAATAAAGTACCATTTTAAAACAAATTTAATAATATTTTTAAAATTTCCATGTTAAAATGGTTAGTTTGGACGTAGTATTTTTGGGTGTGACTTTGGTACCGGCCATGGTTTCACCGAGTGTTCTCTTTATCGTTCGACTGCGGTGCTGCCTTCGAACATAAAACTTCGGTACATTAAAAAAGAGGGTTTTCAGCTTTTTTGAATTCACACACACACACACACACACACACACACACACACACACACACACACACACACACACACACACACACACACACACACAGTAAACTTTTTAGTATTATTCTATTTAACCTGAGATTAGATAAGCTCATATAAGTAAAAAGACATTTTTACACAATGCCATATGTATTTGTTCTTTCTGCTTGAGTAATTCGAAAAACAGAGAGAATTTCCTGGTAGAGATTGTAACTGATAATATCAGATGGTTTTACAATTAGTTTCTCAATAACATGAATCTTTCTAAAAATTTTCTAGATTTCCTTTACAAGTACCATTCTTTACACCTGAAAGTTACTCCTGCCAGTCATCTTTTGCTATTTAAATGCAGTAGCGCTGGACATTTTTTAAAAGCAATTAGTGATGGTTTGCTTGAATTTTCATTAAACTATGATAATACGCCTGGTTACATTTTCACTGACCAAAGAATCATTGTATTTAGAACATTCTTTCAGACTTAGATCAATATTATCCAAGCCATAAATTCTAACAAAAATGTTCATAGATTAGTCGATGATCAACGCACTCCAGATAGTACTACAAAAGGTATTGTGTCTGAAGGTAATAAAATTTCCGTGAAGCAGCATCCAGTATTTCAATGTTTTCATTACTAAAACAAAAATTACCTGCTAGACAATGGGATATAACCAGCGACCGATATTCGTTAACAGCAACAATAATAAATATCTATCTTCTGCAGAAACGATAATAACTATCTGCTGGGTGATGGGATATAACCATCGGTTGTCCCTCAAAATTTCTGCCGTTATAAATAATAGCAGTATCTCAAATATAACCGGATAAAATTTATGAGTAAGAAAACAACTTTTAAAGCAGAGAATTCTCCGTTGCTTACAATAAAGGAAAAAATATGTTATTATATATATTTATGGAGTAAATAAATACTGCATTTACTATGAAAAGCAATAAAAACATCTTTCAATAATTAGAGGAGAAAAAATTCAAAATTATCTAATGTTATTGAGAAGAGTAAAATAATTCACAACTCGTTGGAAAATAGCTTCAGTAAATATGGTTTGATTTTTTTTTATTATACCTTTGTGAATCGCCGTTATTATTATTATTTCTTTAGTTCAAAATAAACATTAAAAAAATAGCACTGAACATTTGAAATTAAATTTATAATTTATAAGTTTTTCAATGTAATTTCAAACCATTTGCATTAATTTAGATTGAATTTTAATTGTCAAGATTTTTAAAAAAATTGGAAATCAGCTATATGAAAAATTACAAAAAAATTTGATTGACGTCAAAATAATATTTAGATAAATAAATTAATTAGGTTATAAAAAATCTGTAAAATATACCATTTACGCGAAGAGCTGGAAACTCAGTCAACAGAAATATAAAAAATGTTAGTTTGTAACTTTCTCGTAAATCTGACTACTATATAAATTAAGCCAAATTATGAATCAGAGTTGGAACCATTCTAAGAACCTAGTACACTTTTTCTTCCAATCTTTGTCCACTGAAGAAACAAGTAGATAATCCACAATATGTTAATGTCAGGATTAATGGAAGAGCAAAACAACAAAAATTAGCATTTGATATTTATTTTAAGAAAAAAGCAAAGACATCAGTATACCAAACAGTGCCTTAAAATTAGAAGACGTCTCAGTTATGAAGAGTTACTTTAAAACAGGTTTCACAAGAGTCAGGTTATTCCAATATGGTCTCCGGCAACTCTTAGCAGATCAATACCGAACCGTAATCGCTTCGTGCAAATATTTGCCATTCATTAAGCTTAGATGAGGCAGAGCGAGCTTAATTATACAGACTCGGCCGCAGCAAATTTTCCGATCATCGCTCCGGTCACTGAAGCAACAGTGTCTCGTTAAGTGCGTGACTCTATGGTCGGTGATCGATCCGCGATTCCCCCGTGACGATAGCTTGCCGGAATTCATACCGGGATAAAATTTAGGAATTCATCCACACTAATAAACTCGTTAATTTTTAGCAAACGTACACGAGCGAACAAACAAGTGATTAAATTATCTCTTAGAGAGAGTTTTAGATGGTCGTGGCTCCACACAAATAGTCGCCTCTTCGTAAAGTGGATAATTATTTACGAGAAGAATCGTTTTAGATTATCCTCCTGTTCCCTCCCATTTTTTTTCATTCTTTGTTTGCATTGTTTTACTCTGTTTTAATCGAGAATCTCAGAATTAAACATAAGTGAAGGTCTTGTCTCCTCCCTGTCGTGTTATCAAAGAAACCACAACGCAGGTGTGTCTAGCAGATAACTATAAATAGCTTTATAAATAATAATAATAATAATAATAATAATAATAATAATAATAATAATAATAATAATAAATAATAATAATAATAATAATAATAATATAATAATAATAATAATCATAATAATAATAATAATAATGTTTGCTTAGCAATGCGTTACAAAACATAAAAGTGCTCGAATCACAGAACTGTGAGGCTAATAGTTTCTTGTAGAATTACAATAATACTCAGATTGTACAGTAATATTTACTGTAAGTACCTTAATAAAGGAATCTTGAAACACCTTGTACAAAGCTACAATTTGATATTTGTTAAAATAATAACGTCTTTTAACCGAATTTCTGGAAGTCTATAGTAATTGCTTAAGAGCGTCAGTTATGGAAATGCCAGTCGGTATTTGAGTTTGAACCGACTCCAGGTATATCTCATTAACACAGTCGTTATGTAAATGAAGAAGGTACTGGATGTCAGGACGACTATAGCTCAGCTTGTGCTAACTGCTACTGATGTTAAAAAAACAGCCAGATGGTAGGTATACTGAGGGCTGAATATGATCAACGCTGTGAAATAAGATACTTTGGTGGTTTTTCAGTCTACACAGTATCACCTTGGCTAGTTAAAGAAATAACAGAACAAAGGTATGAAACGTTTATTTTTTCTTAAGGTTTAACTCCCCACCCCCAATTCTTTGTGCCGGAGCAATTGAAGAAGGCTAAACGGTCAGACGTTTTCATTTTCGGTTGCCTTAGTGATGAGAGCCAGCTGTTTTCAAGCACCTTAGACCGGTCTCTCTCTCTCTCTCTCTCCTCTCTCTCTCTCTCTCTCTCTCCTCTCTCTCTCTCTCTCTCTCTCTCTCCATCTCTCCCCCATTTTTTAAAATCCAAAATACCGTAAACAAAGTCAGCTTACCCAGCCAAACGTTTCGTATTCTGTTGAATAAATTATAGCTGAGAGGGGGCTGATATTCAGACTTGCATTCCAGAGATTAAAATAATGGTACAAAATATTACTAGGCTTCTTTAGTTTTCATTTAAGGGTTCTCCATTAACTTTCTTTATCTTTTAGTAAGTAGTGTTGTGGTATCGAGAATCTTGTGTTATAATATAGCAAAATATATTAAGATTGATATTCAGTCGACTCTTATAGGTTGACAAGAAAACAATGGTAAGACCATACAAGTTGCCGCAATAATATAAATTTCACAGTATGTTGACATCGCTATGAAGACCACACAGCAGAATTTAGCATGATCACTGTGGTACACATCACACTTGACACGATGACGATCCAATAGAACGTTCAACTTGACAGTGGTGCAGACTACACATAACATTGTGACCCAGAAACATATCAAGCTGGTCGTCAGCAAGATATAGTAACGTAAAACATAAATAGTTCCGTGGTGGCATAAACCACTCTTACGGCAGCCGAAGTTTGAGTCCAGTTAAATTTGACTTACTCTAAAGCGACCATTCGCAAACTTTGTTTAGTTTCCCACCTGTGTAGGAATCAGAATACGAAGTGATCACTTTTCTTTTCCTTACCACCGACTGGTCGTGCTGTGACTGTAAAGCCCCTCGATCAGAATTGGAACCTATCGGCTCCGCTCGGTGGGCAGAAATAGCGGATTGTTATCGCACTCGAACAGAGCTGTTCGCAGCAATCGCTGATGAAAGGTTGGTTACATTGCCCATTGACTCATGGTGTAAGAGCATTTACATTGCAAAATCTTTTTCTTTTTTAACTACCATGTATATTTATCGATTTTATAAAAAAAAAAGCTGCGTTTTGTTGCCATCAGTTAAACAGGCTGCAAAAAAAAGGGAGAAAGAAATTGAGAGATAAAAAGGTATCTGTTCGGCCCGCTTTCTTTCACCAGAAGGTCGAGTGAGTTACCTCCCCCATCTAAGATGGAAGAGATCTAGCAAGAGTCTTCTTGGCGACATCGACACTGCCGCCCTCTCCAGCGAGTAAACTCCGTGCGCTTTCTCGACACAGTAGTCTCCCTTGTAAATACTAGTAAACAAAAGAAAAAATAGAAAGAAACCCAATGCAGTTATAAACTAAATAACACAAAGACACGTGGTCGAATTCCCATATACTGAAGCGTTATATACTTTGATTGCTGACAACAACAAAAAAGTTATAGTTATTTGCATATTTTCATGCAGTGTTTCACACCCTCAGCACACCGTAGGGCGGGACTTGATGAACTAGGTAGGACTCGTTTGTGCTGGACTTTAGCAGACTGAAACCAGGTTTTCTTCGCTGGTGAGAGTAAAACCTGCCTTCACTTTTCTGATGGCCGCTTATGTGATTGGGAACCGAACCAGCGTAATGCTGATGCGGACAGTAGCATATTAGAGGGAGACCATTCCAATTTTGGACTGCTACGTCACATGACTACAATATTGAACAATACTGAACTGATTTTCTTTTATGGAACTGCTAAAGGTCAGAATTGACTGGATGGAGTCATTAGACCGATTGTGAAAACATTTCTACGGAGTTACGGTAACCAATTCTCCTTCATGGATGATTAATGAAAGGGCCCGTCGTGCAAATATATATACTGCTCATTCCCCCTAACCTAAACCCCAAAGGACATGCCTGGTATGAGATCTGTAAGTGTATTGGACAGCGACCAAGTGCTCCTCGGACTATTTCGAAACTGTGTCGAGCCTCGACGGAAGAATGGAACGCCACTGCCTCAAGACTGCTTCAGCCGTCTGGTGAATAGCATGAGACTCGAGTGTTACCATATAATGGAAGCCACACGCATCCGTACGTGTTACTAAAGGTCATGTGACTTTAGGGTATCTTGTCAGTAACTATTCGCTGTCATCTGACGCCACTAAATGTCCACATATCGCTAAAATAAATTCTATGACAAACATTATGATTGACTTTAAATTATGTGCAATTGCATTATTCTCAGAAAATGTGTGCAATTTATATAATAATAAACATATATTGTTTTGATCGGTATATTATAAAATTAAAAATAAATCAATAAATGATAATAATAAAAATAAGACTACTACTCTGTATGTAGGGATGACAATACGTTAATCCAGTAAATTAAAATCGAAACTAATCTACTAAACATGTTGGTTAATGCTAAATAATCTTTTTATATGTTAAATGATAATTTACATTTAGAATGATTTTTGTTTTGTTGTTTACAACGGAGACAAGCGACCTCAGGGAAGCTCTCTAATTTGAAGTTAGTATTCCTTCTTTTAAAATTTTCAACCGGTGTTTTTACTGTCAGACATTTGTATTTCTACCTGCAGAAAAAGAAAAAAAAAACAGTCTAAGTATTAAAATAGCGACAAAGTTATTTATAAACTCAGCTAATATATGAGAGAGAGAGAGAGAGAGAGCACTTAGGATTACAAAAAACCAGGCTTTCATTTGGCACCGTTTTCAGACGTCCCGACCCGATCTGGTAAATGCCACGCCCACCGTTTTCTTTCCTTTTGATTCCCAAGCAGGTTTCGGTCGGGTGGATCGTTGCTGCCTCGGTGCAGTTAATTCGGGCCAACGTAAGAGAAAACAACAAACACACTTTTGAATAATTTAGCCGCAGATTGGCTTTTAATTTTAATACCGTGAATAATTATGCTAGAAAAATGAAATAAAGCCTCTCGCAATGTCTGGACCTTTATGTGGGCTTAACTCGAACAGAGCTCTTTAGAAAGTTTTTTTGAATGATCACCGTAGAGCCGCAAAGTTGGACAAATGGAAAATGAATGCACGCGCATGGTGACGTAAATAAACGATTTTGCAGAGATGCCTTTTATCTGAACACCTAAGTAAATGGGCTTTAATTAAATAAATTCTAAGTGACCAATATGTAATCGCTATTCCCTACACGTATATACAACACTGGACGTATCTATAGTGACTAAACTGAATGTTTAATTAGATTTTGGTTTATAGGATTGAAATATTCTTAAGTGGTACCGCCATTGCGCTTGAATAAATAACACACCGAAAAGGGGTGGCAGAACAAATTTTAAATTTAACCCACTGTATACCAACCGGTCTCTGTTAAAATCTGCCTTACTTTACACAGTTTGAACCATAGGGGCTGCGACACAATACCTTCCTCATTAACATAATCCTTTGTAGTGAAAAGACCGTATATGGTTGCAACCCCCACGAGTGTGGTGACTAAGTATACAGCCGGTCCAACATACGAGGTCTGTTAAAAAAGGATCCGACCTTAGGCTGGGAAAAAATTACGTACTTGGTGGGGTTCAATTGCTAATACCCTTCTAAGTAAGCCCCTAGTGTCTCCACACACGTAGCCCACCGATCCTTCCACTGTTCGAAGCACGTCTGAAATGATTCTTCCGGAATGGCTCTCAGCCCCGCCGTCGCATTCTGCATGATGTCCTATCGGCTCTCAAAGCGGGAGCCTTTCAGTTGCATCTTCATTTTTGGGAACAACCAGAAGTCAGAAAGAGCCATGTCTGGAGAGTATGGAGCCTAGCGAATGAGCGAAATGCCTTTCTTTGCCAAGAAACCTTGGATCAGCTGCGACGAATAAGCCGGGGCGTTGTCATGATGCATCTGCCAGTTTTGCGAGGCCCACAGATCTGGTCTCTTGCGCCGAAATGCATCAGGAAGACGTCAGAGGACTTCCTGATAGTACTCCTTTGTAACTGTTTGTAATTCTGGTGCGTATTCGTGATGCAAAACGCCTCAGTAGTCGAAGAAAACAGGCAGCATCACCTTGATTTTTCTCCGGACGTTGGCGACGTTGGGTGCTTTCACTGTGATGACTGAGCTTTGGTTTCCTTGTCGTACCCGTACACCCACGACTCATCTCCAGTTATCACGGTATTCTGGAACTCAGGATCCCTGTTGGCAGTATCCAGCAGGTCCTGCGCAACCTCAAGACGAAGTTGTTGTTGTTCCTGAAAAGCAGCTTGAGCACAAATTTCGCTGCCATTCTGCACAAGCCAAAATCCTCCTTTAAAATTGCATGTGCAGAATCTTTACTGATCCCAACCTCGTCACCCATTTCCTGTACCGTCAAACGGCGATCCTCCATTATCAAGGTCCGCACTTTCTTGAGAACAACTGCATTGCGGCTTGTTGATGGCCTCCCGGAACGCTGGTCACTCTCCACCGATGCGCAGCTATCTTTGAACCTGTTGTACCATTCTTTTATTTGAGTAACACCCATGTGTAGAATTTTGCGAATTGTTTCCGCTTGGTTATCTCCAAGCTTTTGGCAAAACTTGATGCAAGATCGTTGCTCCACACGTTCCGTCATCACAGGCGAAATGAAAATGCGACGAGTAAGTGGTATAGTGGTTCCCGGCTAGTATAAGGGAGGTAAATTCTGGCGGAGTGTTTTTAGAAAACAAAAACAAAAAGACAATAAAACTAAAGAAGCTATTAATTATCTTTGAACGTTAATATTAATATAATATTTTTTATTTCTTTGTCAAGTAAAAATTAGCCATGAAAGGTAACATGTACCATTTAAAAACGGCATTATTAATGATTAAGTAAAGATGACTTTTCGTTTAGTAAGTGCTCTATGTAAGCAGACAGTACCGGTGCTGCTGCGCAGTCGTAAACCCAGCATAACTCAGGTCTGTCCCCTGATTTAAACCCCGGTAAATATGAGCTGTCGGTGTGCACTTTCCTTCTTTTGAAGTATTCTTTTATTGTTAGTTCACATTAAATGTTGTATTCGATTACATCTTTATCAAGATCTACTTTCAGCACTGTAGCATGATTAAATAAACTCGTATAGTATTATTACTAGTATTTAATTAAAATAAACCGTTTCATGAGAATAAAAGAAGTGCTGGTAAACGCTGCCATCCCTCTGGTCGTCGTGTAGAAGCCATGGTGGGCGTACTTCGTCCTTGTGGAAACTAAACTAATTATTTAAAATTTCATTACTACAGTCCAATTATTTTTTTTTTAATATTAAAATAACTGACCAACACTAGACTGTCGTAAGAGGATGTATGCACGCTGTTCAATAGGCTAGTAAACAAATACGTATTGTTAGATATAACTTTTTATTTATACACCAGGCACCTCATAAACATGATACACTACAATAGATGTTCAGGATTTTGACCATCAGCATCTACGCAGGCACTGCAACGTCCGACAACGAAGCGACACAGCGGCATCTTTTCACAGGAACAGCTGTTGAAGCATCAACAAATCTCTGCTGGATTTCATGGATCGTAGATAGGTATGTAGCAGCTGGTTTTCGTCTTTCAAGACACTCCACAAGAAGAACATCTGAAGAACGAGGCAGATATTCAACTGGTCCGCCTCGTCTTCTCCGAGTAAAAAGTTCATCTAAATATTACCGCACACTTTCGCCACGCACTGTAAACACGTGATGCCAGAGGTTACGCTGTTGAGTTGCGCGGTACCATCATCTGTAAGCTTCCGACTGAACCAGATCTTACCGTTGAGAGACAAAATGGTGTTTACTGTGGCGCACGAAAATGTTTCAACATCCTATTTTTGGCAGGACAGCCTGTAAGTGAACGTTTTATCCAAATTATGGTGCGCCGCGCTCCTGAAGCTTTACTGCTTGTTTGAGGTAATAACCATGGTTGACAATCGATTAGAGTGACAGTAGAAGTATCAATTCTTCTTTGAACCTGCGAGTCGACGTTGGCGCATAACACATTTACCAGAGAAAACCCGGGTTCCATTTACCTAAGGATGCATTACGCCTACCACAAAAAGACACTACTAGAACTCATCATTATCATATGTAGGAGGTAATCCATAGCCAGTTGGTTGAAAGAAAATGAAAAGAAACTATTTCAGGAATGCTTGCCAAGTCTCTTTGCTTCGACCGGGAATCGAACTCAGGCTCTAGATCTTGGCACCCCAGTATTGGACCGCTGGCCATCCGAAAGTCGAATCGTTCTTGTCTTCATCCGTGGTAAAGATGAACAAAAAGAGCCTAGCCGAGGTTGGGATTAAGAAAGTCAATGCTACAAATGAAAATAAATATGTCAAGAAAATGATATTAAAAAATGGCTGCCCGCCACGAAAACCAGAATAGCGTCAAATATTAAACGTAACTCTGACAAAGCGAAATAGAATTAAAGTAGAGAGACAGGATTATTTCAGGTATGTTGAAAGCAATGAAAAGAATGGTTAAAAATTAGACTCGGCGAAGCGGACTAATATAATGAAAGAAACGATCTGTTTCTATATCGAAGATCATTTCGCTGAAAAATGAAAACAGTGAAAAAAATCTCATATTTAACGGCTTAGTAAAGATAAGAAAGAATCTACAGGACATTTGCCAATAAAGGCCGACTTTACATGGTATTTACTGACTCACAGAAAACGCATTTTTGCTCCTGCAGTTTGACCGATAAGTTTAGATAATGGCGTTTCGATAAATGACGCAAACTCTAATTGTACTGACTGTTATACTGAAAACGTTAATTTAGTGATTTCACTATTGCCTACGAATATAGAGAAGACGCGGAGTATCTGTTAGAAAGGTCAGCTATTGCAGCGCCAGTAATTTATAATTAAAGGAATAGATAAGTTTTGACATTTTATCAAAAGGATTAGTGAGGTATCCTGACTGCAATGAGATAAAGGAACGAGATTTTTCATGATTCAATTAGAGATAACTCCGTTTTAATGGACGATAATGCTCGCCGACATTGGTCACATGTAATAAATGGACGAATATCTTCAAGAATAATCAGTTACCTGTGGTAAGGTGTAGTTACGACGTTCCTCTGAGCTGAACGTTCCAAGAACCATATTGCCTCTCTCTAAGAACTGAAAACTTCTCTGGTAAAAATGGACTTTATTGCCCACTGCTGTCGTTGATATGATTATAAGCATCATGCAAAGTCACTGTGAATCATATATTTCTCTCATTGGGGGAGACCGCATCATTCATCGTCTATTGACTAGCTTTAATTCATTTTTGTTTAATTCTTTATGCTGGAATTTATTCTTGTTTTCTTATTTGGTCCTGCTTGTCTTCCTTACTATCATATTTATTTTTAATTTACCTATTTCTTTGCTAAAAGTTGTTACATGGAGAAGAGTTTGTGTTGATCGTTTGGCGAATAACACTTTAACCATTTTGAAACAAAAAAATTTGTTTCCTGACTTTTGGAAACCAGTGTAGTCACCAGTTTTCTAACTCTTTCTGTTACTTTTAAGTTCCTTTTTTATTTGCTGTTTTGAAGCGTTGTCTTGAAAATAATACTGCAGTTTGGGTTTACTTAATTAATTAATTTGTTTTTGTCGTATTTTGAATGAAAGAAAATGTCAGAATAGCACGTTAGACATACTCATGAAAATTAGACATTTTTTAAAAGATACAAATAAATTTGTCGAAACTGCGAAACCAGGGTTGGGTGAACTCGCAGAAGCACGTCACTGACAAGTTGCTCCGTAATTTTACTGTGAAGGCCCCTTTATTTGGCGAGTTCAAGAAAGGGGATTTAGCGAATAAGCCCATTCATTCGTCTCAATAACTGAAATAAACATAAGGTGAGTTGCCACTAAAATGTCTGAAATTCTGAAGGACAGAAATGCCTGCCCTGTTTGACAAATCAACAGGTTTTTTCTCTCTCTATCAGTTGGTAAACCAAAGCTTCTGCGCCCCACTCATGTTCGAACTTTCCATCCTTTTTCAGCTAAATCGCCTTTTTTTTCATTACCGATATTAAAAGTTGCCGAAAAGTAATCCGTACTCGTTCTTTAATGACTTTACTGAAGAAAAAAAACAAAAATAAAGCTAAAAAAAAACCGTCTCAGCACCATTTTTTTTATCTGACATGTACTGTCTTATTTGTTTGATTTCATGTAAGTATCGTACTAAGGTTACGTTTTCTTTTTAAGATGGAACTTTGCCCCCAAAGATGTCGGTCTCTATTGCACACGGTAAATGTTTCTTACGCCGTTTGCGTTTTCCTTGTCCTTTTAATTTGTTTATTGAAGTTGTTCCTTTCATGTCTGCCTAACAGCTTCCTGTTTAGCTCAGGCCGAAAAGTCATCGTCACCTGGTATTCATTTACAAGACATTGACTGGAGACAGTAGACATTGATTGCTGCTTGTGTGGCTACCATTAAACATGAAAAAGATAACTTTTTTGTTTCGAAGTGTATTATTATTTAATCAGTTGACCTCTTTTTCCTACTAGTTTAAATAACAACTTTTTTAAAATCCACTTCTCCTTTCAAACGTATTTTGTTATTAGACCGATGTGGGGGGAGGAGGTTGGACGCAATAATTACCAGAGGTTCTGAAATGTTGACCATTTTTTTTTCTTTTGTTGCAGTTATTTTACGAAAACAAACAAACAAAAATCGAAAATGAAATTTTTAGTCATCCCGAATCTTTTTCTTTTTTTCAAAAAAAAAACAACATTTTTGTAAAAGCTAGAGTCTTCTGGCAGGGCGTACGACGAACCCTCCCGGAATGGTCAAATCCCGATGCCGCTTGTTGTTAATATAATAAAGTCCGGCCTTTTGCGGCAGAGTGTCGCTAATAGGCGCCATTTGCACGTCTTCGCGCCTCCGCCATTTGGACGCCTCACGTCAAACGATCGGTCTAATATGATTGGTGACTGCTAATTTAACGGGGATTTGAATTTAATGAACGATTACCGCCCTCCCCCCAACCAGGAAGATACTGACATAGCGGACTATTCCCCTCCCCTCCGCGCGAGACGAGATCAATCTTGCTTAATAAAAATCACAAACATTTATCCCTAATTAGTGCATTACCTTGATTACTTAATCTGCATGTTTGCTTTCGTTATTCTCCTGCTGCGTCGAGTTTGAACCTCCCACTTGCGCCTTCCGCTGGCTGCGAGCATAATACCAAAATAGAAATTCCGCCATTTCTCTTTGTTTCTATCTTTAATTAAATTTCAAATTTTCTCCGAAAGGTGCTTAAGTCGTAGCGAGTCACACTGTCTAATTCGTTCACAGGATAGGCGTAGGGGACCCCCTTTCTTTTGAGGCAGCGTTTCACGGAGAAGCTTTAAGCTTTACTCTCCGCCTTTTCCTAAAATTAAAATTGGCTCGTGATAATTTATTATCTATTTAAAGTCGATGACTTTTGCGCGTAAGTGTATACTGCTGTTGATTTTTTCCTTTTCATTTTTTTTTTTAATAAAACAATGTGAGTAAATCTTTATATGGAATGTTGTAAAAAAAACACTTCAAAACAAAAATATGTCTTCACCCGGAACTCTTGTGAAGTCTAACGAGCCGCGCGATCTGAAGTTTGTCCTTATATTCTTTTCCTATAACATCCTAGCTATTGTTATCTGTAGTACCCTGCTGTCGTCATTTGGGAGCTGATGACAGCAACCAGAGAAATTTGTTTGTTTTTTTCCCAGGTGTTTGCTTACAGCATAGACGCAGGTAAAACAAGATATATATATATATATATGTTCATCTGGAAGATTCTCATCTTTTTTTTTCCTTTCAAAGCAGAAGGCGACGCGATGCGAAGCTATGACTCAGCGCTACGTCATCACGGAGTCCCGCCAAATAACAAAATAACAACAAAGAGAAAAAGGGAGGAAAAAAAAAACTGGAAGGAGGAGGGGGAGAAAAAGGCGCCGGTCAGACGCAATACTGTAGATGATAGAACCGGTTAAATTGAGTCACTAAGTGAGTCATCAAGGTATCAGAACGTCCTGGAATAAGTCAGCGTGATCTATTGTAATCCTAGGTAACAGACAAGCATCACCACCCACCCTCCCACCTGGAAGGGCACGGCACGCTCTAAGCTGGTGATGTCATTGCGTACCTCACAAGAGTCCAGTCATCGCGATGTGGAGAGAGCGACGATATGTGAGGTATTCCCCGATCGATAGCGGTACGATTAATCACCAGGTATGTGATTAATTATGCGGCCTGCTAAATGGACTTATTTGGCAAAAAAAACTTTGATGCTGAGTGCAGCGAACAACAGACTAGAGAGAGAGAGAGAGAGAGAGAGAGAGAGAGTGTGTGTGTGTGTGTGTGTGTGTGTGTGTGTGTGTCATGTTCTCCTGTAGGGGTGAGACTTGAATGAGGTGGGGAAAACATGAGCTGTCGAGGTAGGTTTTCTTTGTTGACGGCTCTCGCTTTTTCTGACTAAGAGCTTTGTTACACCGACTGGCCAAAACAGGAGGATGAGGAGGAGGAGGAGGCGAAGGAGGAGGAGGAGGATTTAGCTATTTGAACTGTTTTCTATTGGAATTTAATGGGCAACGAAGGCATCTAAAGGATGATGACAACTAATTAAGAGAGTAAGAATAGTAACAATTATTTCTGAAGCTTCAGCCAAAAACTGATTCATGTCTACAGCACTCGAAACTACCTTTAGTTGTTTAATTAACGTAATAAATCGAGAGAGAGAGAGAGAGAATAAATGATAAAGAAAGTTCCTTTGTATCGAATCCGCACAAAGATGTAGCCACATTGCAAGGTCAGACTCAAACATGTTAACCGTGGAGAGTTACAACAAGACTTGTTTGGTTTTGGTGAAAAAATGTAGACGATTTACTCTATAAAGCGAATTAATTTTTTTTGGTCAATATTTCCTTGCTGCTTTACTTCAAGCCAGCAGGGTATTATTGCTCTCAAGGTGTTTTCTGGCACCTTAAATACTAATGAAGTTCGAATTCCGTCATCTCATTGCAACGTCTCAGCTGCTTTTTTGCTGTGATATCCATTGCTCCTTTGAAAAGAATTAGTGGCCCGCCCAGCTTACGGAGATGAAACAGGTCGGGCCAGAAGATGAAAGGAGGCGAAGAATGGCAAGCGAGACAGAAAGCTAATTTTTAAATTAAAACTCCCTTTCATACATTTTGTTTGAATTAGCGGCTATGTAACCTAAGGCGATCTGCTCGTTTATTTCTTTGGTTAAAATGAACTTTGACTTAAAAAAAAAACTTAGATGCTTCATCCCTTTCGTCGAAGATCCTGTTATTCCGCATCACGACCAAGCGGATTCTATCTGAATCTTCTTTGCTCGTTTAACCAACAACACGCAGGTAATAAACGGGGTTCTTCCACCATGAACAGTTACAGCGGAGTTCCTGTCGAATTCCCTAAATTGGCTGAAGCAAAGTAAAACTGAACGAGGAAAAAACAAACCTAAAATGACTGATTGTTTACCGCGGGATTATCCTCCTGACCGCCTGTTTCCTCATTTTTCCTTTCGTCCGATGACTGCAACATATTCTTGTCCAGTCTGTCTTTGCTTAATGGCTCTGTTTTTACCATCTTTCCTCGAGTGCTGGCCCATTTTCCCATAATAATTTGGAATTTGTCCAACAACCCCCCCATTTTAAACTATTAGGTCGTTACGAAAGTTTTGTCGGTTTTTATATTACGTTTATTTGGGGTTCATTTTTTGCATGCTTGTGAAGGTGTATGTAGATAAGTTAAATATCGTTTTGTAGTGTGTGTGCTTTGGCATGCATTATGCAAAACGTACCTTTATAAAAATCATAAAATTGATATTTGTTTCAGGGTTCTGAGTGAAGCATTGACAGAAAAGTGTTTCGTGCCATTTTGCTTCACGAGTTCAAACCAGGCCACAAACCGAGCGAGGCAACCCGTAACATTAAGAAAACATGGGGCGAGGAGACAGCAAATGTAGGCACGGTACAGCAATGTTTTGCAAAGTTTCAATCATGGATGTGATCCTCGAAGATAAGGAACGTAGCGGACATCCTTCCAGCTGTGATGACGATAGTCTGAAAGCCTCAGTTGAAGCCGATCCAAGAAAAACAGTGCAAGAAATTTCTGCAGAGCTTGACGTAAGCACTGCAACTGTTTCGCATCATATTGACGCAATCAGCAAGGTGAAAAAGCTTGACAAGTCGATGCCTCATGAGTTGGATGAACAACAACAAAATCGTCGATTGAAGCTCCGCTATTCGCTTGTCATAAGAGACAAAAACAACCCATTTCTTGACCGAATCTTTACGTGTGATGAAAAATGCATTCTTTACGACGATCGCAAACAATGAGCACAGTGGCTGTACAGAGAAAAGGCGCCTAACCACATTCCAAAATAAAGCCTCCATCCAAAGAAGGCCATGGTCACTGTCTGGTGGACTGCAACTTGTGTCATCCACTATAACTTCTTGCAATCCGGCGAAACCATCACAGCTGAAAGGTACTGTCATGAATTAAACGTTGTTCATCAGAAACTCTAATAACGACAGCTGGCAATCGTGAATCGAAGAAGCCAACTCCTGTTCCACTACAATGCTCGTCCTCATGTTGCAAAAGGGACTCTTCAGAAACTGAATACTGGGTACCAAGTTCTCTCTCACCAAGCCTATTCACCAGACCTTTCCCCCACAGACTACCACTTTTTCAAACACCTCGACAGCTTCCTCCCTATTACATTCTTCTCCAACCAATCAGCAAATGAAACTGCCTTCCAGCAGTTTTTCGATTCCAGAAATCCAATTTTTTTTCAAAATGGAATAAATTCACATGTAACTCGTTGGCAGAAGCGTATTGATTATAATGGAACTTTGATCAGTAAACTTCACTTTCAGCAACGAAATGAAGTCTAATCGTTGCTGTATAATAAATGGAAAAAAAAAACGTTTGTAACAACGTAATATTATATAGCAGGTGTGAGAAATATTATAGAAAGACTATAGTGTCGCTTAGTACATTTTATAATTCCTGTATGTGATATTGGCATAGCAAGGCGAGTAGAACATTATTGTTAGGGTAATATAGAACATACTATAATATTCTAGTACTTCGCTGAATATTACAGTAATGCTAAACAATTTGCATAACCCGAATAAATCTGATTAATTTCAGATATAATTATGAGATAATTCAACACTTAACCATTTATTTCGTTTGTTTGAATTCTAGTTCGTTAGTCAAAACAGTTTTACAAATGTACGTTTATTGTAGTTTACTATTTTATTATTCTAATTCCATGAAACTATATATTAATTAGTTTTTTTTAAGTACAGAGACCCCGTGAGTATCAAAACAACAACTGTTATGTTAAAAAGCCAATTTTATATTGTAACAAACTCAATGACCACTCGATATTTGGTTTAAAACATAAGGTTATGAATAATTTTATCATATGTTGTATATACCATAGTACTTCATTGCATACACTGTAGTATATGGCATGAATATAAACTTTATATACAATTAAAACAAGATTTAAATTTAGGTAAACGTAAAAATTCGAGACGGTTAAAAGTATAAAATCTAATGCATGATAATAATAATAATAATAATAATAATAATAATAATAATAATAATAATAATAATACAGCAGGTTGTCATAAGAATATAATATTGCACAGTGGTCTGGCATACTAAAGCAAAAATTCATTTCTTCATGACGAGTTTCATCTCTTTTGATGTCATGAAAATATTTCGCGAGGATGGTCATTTTGGATTTTCGTGGCAGTATTAAAAAACGAAATAGATTTTTCGTTTAGTGTAGCATTGGGTAATATACCGTATGGCCAGAAAAATTGACTATTACATACAGTACATTGTTTATTATTTCCAAACTGTAACGTATAGATTTACAGAAATTTTGAAGATTCTTCTACTTGAGGCGCCACTAACGTTATGTTACGTCACGTGTAAACGACTGTATCGTTTTTAAAACATAAGTTTCTTTTGAAATTATTAACTAACTGTAACGCTAAAATATTGAGTTATCTCAACAATTTATTGAAACAAAATTTTTATTAATATTTTCCTAAAATGGTCTACTTCTCTGATCAGTAGGAAGCTGTTTCTGCAGGTCTTGCATCTTGTATGAAAAAAGCTTCAGTGTCGTGCTTTCTACCCTCAACACAGTTTGATGACGTAGACAAGTGGGCATGGTCGAAAACTGCCCATTTTCCTATTTTTGATGACACTTGTTAGATTTCTGCAACATCTTGCGAAATTATAGACAGGCATCCTGATCGAGGTGCATCGGCCACACAGCCTATCTCCTCAAATTTATGGATGAGAGTGCACAAGAATCTGAGAATGCATGGATTTTGACTAAAATCGCGTAAAGACGTCTCTATGTTATGTCCTTTTCTATAGAAGAATTTCACAAAAGCTTCTGCGGAGAAAATGAAGCATTTAACAGGTGTAAGCTTATATTTAGAGGAAAATGGTAATCAGAAGTGGCGCCGCCCTCCAGTCAAAAAACATGCAAACTCTGGAGAAAGGTATTGTCTTCCATATAACTTCCATAATATATCCATTAGTTTGGGATTTTTAAGCAACTGTTTGCAGAAAGTAACTTTATGATCACCTAATGCATCACGGAAAAACTTTGTCACTTTCAAATAAAAAATCTTTTGATAGTTTCTTGATGTTGTGTGTAGATTTTGAAACATTTCTTGAATGGGCGAATTTCAGACCAACCTGTTTGTGCATTTTCTTTATTATTGGAGCAAATTTATTTATCTTATACTAGAAATTTTGTTCAATCGAATTAGTGCGCTGCCGTGTAATAAGGGCAATCATTTTTACAGTTATGAACAAACAATAGGATCTTGCTAGACACCGTCTGGTCAGTGGCGCCCTCTCTCTGCAAATATTCCAATGAACCTCCGCGCATTAATCTCCCTTCAGATGGAGAGGCGCGTTCGAGATAACAGCATTTCCCTTAGAAATAAACTTATTGTCGGTTGCAAACTTAAATTGCCACTTAACAATGAGCTGTGATTACTTGTCTTAAACAAATAACGCGCCTCGTGCAGCGGAGCCGAGGAATAACATTTTTCGCCGAGAAACGCTGTCTGTGATGGCCAGGCGTGTTTTTGTTTTCCACCAGCCCCTAACGTCTCTGGCTAGGGATCGCTCGTAGCGGTGAAAGGCGAAGTTAAATCAGATGGAGAAATGGAAAGTCAAGTGGTCCACTCGACTACCACCGGAAATTACGCCCTAAGGGGAAACAAAGATTATTTTATATGGGAACAATCCGTGTAATTATTACATGCGCGAAGAATAAATGCATTCTCCGCTGAACAGCTATTATCGAGCCAAGCTCTTTAGTCTGCGAGGAAGACTTAGTACCAGGACCGGGATAGCAAAATATCTCCACCTTTCGTCGACAAACGAGCGTCTTCAGTAGAAGAGAAAAGAAACGAAGTGTTGAAGACGAACGACCGGTCAAGTTGCGAACCTCCGTGTCTCTAACTGCCATTCGTATCAAACAGTTTGGTGGATGAGAGAATTTATTCTCGAAAGTTGGCTGGAGTACTGACCAACTCGTTTTTTGTGTATATATTTTTCTGAATTTGAGAACTAAACAAACAACCACCAGTTAACGGATGCTGAGTAGTGTGACAGACATGTTTGATGCCTATCAAGAAAAGCGGGCCATGGAACATACATACACACCTGACATAATTAGTTCTCTCTCTCTCTCTCTCTCTCTCTCTCTCTCTCTCTCTCTCTCTCTCCTCTCTCTCTCTCTCTCTCTCTCTCTCCTCTCTCTCTCTCTCTCCTAAACAACCATGTATTAATTTATCAAGATACCGTTATCAAAAAAATAAAAATAAGTACCATTACAGATGTTGTTTTGTTCTACTAACCAAAGAATTTAGTGAAAATAATATAGGTATACGGTTATTTAATTTGTGTGTGCGTTTTTTTAAATAAATGAAATGTATAACTATTATTTTTCTGGTTTATTGTTTGCTAATCCTCCGTTATTAGAAAAATAAATAAATAAAGTAAATCACACGAGAATTCGACGTTTCAGTGAATTCAGTTTTCGAGAGAGATAAAAATATCAATGCTTATCTTTACTGCGTCATTACTTATAAATTTTGTCCAACCCTGACTCCCAACAGGAGGGGAGAGAGGAAAAACGATCATTTCGTCCCTTCCCATAAGTGACGTTTACCACATTTACTGTTGACGTCGTTTTTCGGAGAAGCTTTGAGCTTCACTAGCTGTTTATTTAGCTTCCTACAGCGATGCATTCATTGGGGATCTCTTATTTATCTCAACCAACCAAGCCTGACGCGGTATTCGCTACGGTTCTGTGGTTACAATCTGCCCCAACTCACGCCCATTTCCCCTCGTTTGGCGCAGTCCAATTACCTGTTAATGCTATGCCGCTGCTGCTGCTGCTGCTGCTGCGCAAACCTAGCCACGCATGCGCGTACATCACAACCATTCAGAGCACGCGCTTAAAAAAAGGGAAAAGAAAGAAAAGAAGAGGCCATGGTTGGAGTGAATATACAGCGTTTGATCTTCAGCGAAGTAAAACAATGGAGGAAGGGACCCCATTACCGAAGTGCCTGCACGGATACATAATTACCCCTTTCAAACAGTGTTTAACTGGGTTTGTATTTCCCTTTCGCATTTCATTTTCAACCCCCTTCCTTTCCTACTTTACGCAGAATGCCCCTGCTTTATTCACTTTCACTTCCCTATAGCCGATTGAAAGGACCCAAATGGCTATTAGATTCCTCAACCGGAATGCCTCCCGCTGTCGCCGCCATCAATGAAGTGGCAACAGTTGTGCAGCCCCCAAAACAAAACCGGCGAATTAATCCGATGTACTGACAGACAATCTCTCTCTCTCTCTCTCTCTCTCTCTCTCTCTCTCTCTCTCTCTCTCTCTCTCTCTCTCTCCTCTCTCTCTCTCTCTGATAGATCTCGATTTGCTATCTCGGGTAAAGACTCCAGCACCTACATTCCCGAATGAAAAACAAACGACAAAAAAGGAAATTTGGTTGTCCCTTTTTTAATGGGTCAGATAGGATTGTTGTTGTTTTTTTTAAATAAACCTAGAGAAAAATATGGCTTAGATAATAAAGCAGAATGAGGTGGTGGTATTTGTTCGTTGGAAACCGGAGCGGCTCCACGACACGTGACAGATGAGCTCAGCGTGAGCCAAGGTCTGGACTCGACATCACACGTTTGGTAGCGCTGCTAAGCGATTTGGTGGGGGGGGCGGAACCCAGTCAACTAGGATTGCTATTGGTGTCGCGATAGAGAAGACACTGTTTGCGGAAAGAAACTGATTTGTAACTTGACCTTCAGAAAGCGACAGGTGTCGTCAGTGTCTCAACACAAATTGTACGTAATCGGCTTCGGGTTAATGGTATAAAGTGCATATCTGCAAACCGATAACCATTGGCTACAGTAAGGGGCGGCTGAAATGGGCTTTAGACCTTAAGAGACCATACTTATGTACTTTTCTCGGACGATCGATGTGCCAGAGCGCGAAGAAAGCCATGGGAAAGATTTCAAGAAGCTAACGTTACTGACACGACGGCTGTGAAGATGGCTCATTGATGATCTGGCGAGAGAATGGCTGGAACGGCAAGACTGAAGATAACTTTACTCTCATGGACGGTAACGGTCGTCTACATCGAGCCCGGATAGTTCTGGAGCTGGAAACAATCGACAACAGGAAGTTTCCGTCTCGTTCTCCAGATCGTTAACCAATAGAACACGTTTGAAAGATGCTTCTGGCTGCCATTGCAAGACGTCCTGACCTACCACTAAAATCACGGGAAGTTGGTGATTCCCTAGTAGTGGAATGGTACGATCTAACAAGAACACCAGAGACCGATGCCAAGCTATCAGTGGTACTAGAAGCACTGTCACAAAATACTGTACGAATTCAGGAACTTGCCTCTTTGGAGCAAAATGTCAGATTTTTTCACTCGTTGTCTCGATAACCAAAAATATTAGTTTCTAATGGGTGCCTCTGTTGATTAGTTGAATCATATATCTGACATTTGCCAACATTTATGTGGCCGTAGAGTATAGGTGATGCACATTCATTAGCAATTTTTATCAGTATATATATTAAAAAATGGTACTGAACGACCTAATAATTTCGATATTTCTATTTTAAATTGAAGCTCAAGTCGCATTATATTTAAATGTGTACTGTTTCTATATTTCGACATTCATAGACTCTCACTAATGGTACAGCTGTACGCAGTTTATATAGATACGCGTCAATATTTAATTACAAGATGAAAGCGATAACACCTCCATTTAAGTCGATTGACCCTAGAAAGCAAAGCTGTTGCGTCTTTTGTCATTCCAACTATTGCACGTGCGGTGCATCCGTGAATCCGCAAGTCTGTTTGTTGCCGTCCGACATTCGTTGTAAGAACACCGTCCACCTACTGTTAAAGTCATCATCACATTTTGCTACGTTATCCGTGTAACAAACACAAAAAATGTTAAGCGAATATTTCATCAGCGATAATTAATCAATTTTTTTTTAAAGAAAGAAACACGCAGCTTTTCGTTTCATTTACTTTTGTAATTGGTCATTAATTAAAGATTTAATTGTGTTGGCGTATGTTTTGCGTTTATGTGAAAGCATCTCGACAGTTTTCCGCATCCTTCGCCTAACGCTTATTGACTTAAGAGAGGGGTGTCCTGCCGTGCGAGTCAAAAGTCTCTATTACAACCCTTGACCTTTCGTCACTAATGCATCATAAAGTTTTTTTTAAAAAAATTACTATCTCCGCTGAAGCCGCAAGCATGTTATTGGAGCTGCCTTCTCGACGATGAGAAATTGTGCTGGAAGCAATAAAAGGGAGATAACTAACATTTTCGTCTACTGACCTACATTACGTTTTTGCGCGATGCCTATTAGTGCCATGTTAAAAGGCTTCTTGCGTTAGAAATAACCAGAAATTCGCACGATATACAATGCATGATTTAGCGGCCCGCGTTAAAAGCAATCAAATCGCGCGTTGTTCCACTGCTCCTTTTGATTAATACAGTTCATCAGCCCGGTGACCTTTTTGTGTAATGTTCGATATTTTGGAAATACAACTGTCAGTAATGGGGCAAATCAAACAAAATAAAGCGGAAGACGTTTGTGGAAATGATGTTGTATGTTTTAAATTCCACGTCCTGCCCAAGTATTGCGCTACGAGTGATGACTGACGACAAAAGCTCGCTCTTATGACGTAATTTTGATTTTACATTAAAGAGCCACAGCTAACAGAAAAAAATAATAATAAAGGTCATTCACAATCATCTGTGTTGATATTTTAAAGCAGTGACAAAAAAACTTAATTAATGTATTGCATGAATTTGTATGTATAATTAAAGCGCTATAGTCGAAACTAAAACGGCATGCATTTCAGTAACACAAACAGGGACATTTTTTTTTTTTTAAAAAAAAGGGACGAACCGAAATGATTTATTTTGGTTATTAGTTGCAAATATTTATACTTATAAAAAAAAAATCACTTTTATTTTTGAAAATTTGTATTTAGTTTATCAAGGACCGGAAGTAGAGTAGTTTATAAAATTTTCTACCCTACGGGATTTACATTCGCAATCCCATGAAAGTATTTTCTTGGAAGTTATCTTCCTTGGTTTGGTAGTCTTAATTGTAAATTCAACGAGCATTTATATTGGTTGAACGGTGTCTTGCTCTGTGAAAGTCATAAAAATATAAGCTAAATTTCCATTAAGGACTTTCCAGAATATTTTCAAGGTTTTAATCAATGCAAGCGAGAAAAAAAGAGAAAAATTTTTTCGAATTTCTTTTCTTTTAAAGAAAAGTCAATAGGATTTTTGAAAACTAAAACGTCGAACGAATATTCGCTGACGCAATTTTTTTTTGTGATATGGAATTAGCAACTGAAAAAGTGTCAGTTCGCTGAACAAAGATAGATTTCTAACTACAGGACGTTCTAAATTCGCGCTAACCTGTAACTCTCTCTCTTCAGGGACCCTCGCGTCTAAAAGTCATGATAACTCAGCTAAAATAATTCCCACCTTAAGCTATCCTGGTTGCTCATTATGTACACTTCATTTGCTCGCACCAGATGTGGAATGGAATAAGTTTAAAAACATAACACGGTGGTTCAATACGGAGTTTTTTTTTGTCTGAGACGTTAGAGCGTGAATTTCAATGTATTATCGAGCCTTTTACATTTTTGCTTTCTTCATTTATACGGTCTTTGCTCGAGCGTAATCAGGTCTGAGGACAACAAGCATTCAAGTGTAGCAGTTCTCAAAATGGATTTTCTTCGCTTTATGGCCACCTTTAGAAGCCACTAACGGGTTAGATGAATAAGAGAATCTTGGTACCCAATGACATAATGTTTTTAAACACCTGACAGTAATTCTATTTTTCGTATTTTCAAGAAAGAAGAAAAACAAAACTTTTAAATATATTTTTTTAAAATTTAATATATTTATAAATTTATACAATGGTTGTTTTTTTTAAAAAAATTAATTGATACTAAACAAAGGAGTTTTATTTCAAATAAAGAGAGATGACTGTACAGATTTCTTTTTTCTCGTTTCTCTTTGAACCGCAGATTTTTCTAGGTACCACAATTTCACAGCCCCTGCCGGTTAACACTTTTTCCCCGACTGTTCTCACCGCATCACACACGTGTGTGTGTGTTTGATTTATTCATATTCTTGGATGCTGACACCTGTTGCTTTAGAGTTCTTAACATCTAATCTTTAGAAATAAAAAGATTTTGTTTCTTTACATCTCAGAGACCAGCTAACAGCTGAAATAATAAACGAAGACAAGAAATTCATGGCACAAAAAATCCTGGACTCAAAACAGCATATATATAATACCGACACAGTATAGTGACAGCCATATTTGTGGAACAACACGGTTTGTCATTTGCATATCTTCCAACAGTCACTTGCTTAAATAATGTAACCATAGCCTCTAATGTATTACACATAGATCTTCATCTTCGTACTCTCTCTTGGTTACTGATCGAAGCGGTGCGGCAAATCGAGCCTGTCGACCGCGATTCTAACTTTAGCTATCAATCTTCTTGGTCCAGTTGCTTAACCACTGGAGCGTCCAATTATAAATTGCGATATTCGTTTGTGACTCCAAAAATAGAATCCACACAGATATTCCTATTTATGTTAAATCCTTTCAAAATTCTTTTTTATTAGGTTGTTACAGAATTTTGTCGGTTTTTTTTTACCGCAACAATGAGACTTCATATCGTTGGTGAATATGAATTTTATTAATCAAAGTCAGTTCCATTACAATCAATACACTTCTGCCAACGAGTTACACGCGCATTTATACCATTTTGAAAAAAAATCTGGATTTCTGGAGTCGATAAACTGATGGAAGGCAGTTTCAATTGCTGCTTGGTTGGAGAAAGCTTTCATACGCAGGAGGCTGTCATGGTGTTTGAAAAGGTGGTGGTGTGTGGGAGAAAGGTCTGGTGGATAGGCTGGATGAGGGAGAATTTCGTATCCAAATTTGTTCAGTTTCTGAAGAGTCACTTTTGAAACATAACAACGAGCATTGTTTTGGAGCAAGATTGGACCTCTTCGATTCACCAATGCCAGCCGTCATTATGAGAATTTCTGATTAACGTTTAATCCACAAAAGTATCTGTCAAACTGTGATGGTTTCGCCATCACACCTGTTGCAGTTCACCAGATAGTGACCATGACCATTTATCCATGCTTCACTCAGAACCCTGAAACAAATATCTATTTTATGATTTTAAAAAGGTAGGTTTTGCATAATGTATGCCAAAACACATGCTACTAAATGATATATATATATACCTTCACAAAAGCGCAAAATGGACCCCAAATTAGCATAATGTAGATACCGACAAAACGTTTGTAACGACTTCATATTTTAATTTCGATTTCTAACATTAAATAAATATTGTTTCTTCCTTTTAATAATTGATTGCTTTAAAATCAGATGGATTTTGTTTCTTATAAGCAAAGAGCAGATCTCTAGTCGATGATTCTATTTTTTTCTTTGTTTGTTTAATTATTTCTTATTTTTTTGCATAATTAACCATTTATAAACATGTTTATATTTTATTATAATAATACTTAGGAGAGAAAGCTAAGAACACGGCCTGATGTAGAGCCTGGGGTCCGCAAAGCTTTAGCGTATATGCTTCAGGTTCGGTGTTAAAATTAACAATTACACTATATATTGCTACACATCCCAAAAGTAAATAATTAAATATTTTTATATGAATACCTTTGAGACTCCCATCTTTTGTTTTTAACATTTGAGTTGAGAATATAAAAAATAAAAAAACGTCAGGACCCAGACAAACGAATTAATGCGCGCCTTCTTGCACAAACATGACGTGGGCGAAGTTGTTCGTGAACTTTTTCTACAGGAGATATATTACTGCCCAAATGTTTGAAAATATTAACAAAAACTATAAAAAAAGCAATTCAGTATTCTCATGCCGATACTTCAGACGCCACTTTATTTGTTTTCAAGTTCTTACGAACGGAAGGAGATAGTGACGTCAGAACGAGGTGGACACCGTACAGTGATGCACAGTTCTGACGCACGCGGCGTATAATACCGGCCGTAACTGGTAACAGTTTTCACGGTGTTTATTTGAACACTTACAAATAAGAGCCACCCGGTGGAAGTACTTTCACGATGAAATTTTTGCGTACTAATTATTTTATCCCTTTGTAATAAAATGCTTTTATATTAATGAGATTAATACGTCTGTAAGCTGAATCAGTGTACAAACCTTCACTTAAGTTAATATAAGTACATTTCCTGGTGAATATATAATGTAAAATGCTTTATCGAGTGCGGAAAGGTATCGATATTTTGAAATGCAATAAAAAAAAAACAAATTTAGCTGTAAAAGTGTATCGTTATAAGGCGTATCGTAAAGTTGTATTATTATTGGTTTATTACAACGAAAATGTCCCCTTATTTCTCCTGTAAGCTTTTGATCGTGAAGGATAATGTTAGTGTCAAATGTTATCTCCCTTTACTCGTGCTGCTCGCAACCTCACAACTGATAGAATACATGTTTGTTGTACTCTCTTCCACTCTTTATACGAAGATTAGGCGATGCGAGTGCCTTTTCAAACTACCCGATTTCATCGTGCTTACAGCAGACCAAGTAAAGAACTTATCTGCATTACCCTGAAAATATTTCACCACTGGTGTCTATCCAGCTTTTCGTTAATGGTAGTCTAGTAACAAACAGATGATTGTCAAAACGAAGAGCAATGACAGACTCGAGAATGTTTTCAGGTTAACTGTTGGCGTTTAGAGTTAAGGGCAGAGTGACAAGACCAAGCTTACGCCATGAAGAATCTGGCGTCATCATAGGCAACGATCCCAGCAATGACTGTAAGCTTGTTCCCTGTGCTACCAAAATTTTATTTGATCAACGACATAGTGCAAGAGAAACCAGCTTTCATTGGATTTATGTACCCTCCTCAAGTTCACTGGAAACGCTAATAGGTCCAGTTATGTCAAGCTCACATAGTTGTTGATCTTCTATCTGCCAAACGTGAACGTTTCACACAGCGGTGGGCGGGACAACCAAAATTATTAATTCTCTTCGACATCCTGCTGTTGCTTTTCAGCATTTGTTTGTAGGTTAGCTGGCGAAATTATTGTAGTTTATTTTACGAACGACCGCCTCATCTTCTGTAAGAGTCGTTTATGGTGACTTTTATCGCGAGCTCTGTCAACAACAGCGGATGTGAATGTGATGTGTAACAACAAGACGGTTGGTGACAGACTGGTGTATATCAAATTACCTCTCTATGTCTCTGCATAGAAAACCCAGCATTTTCTTTATCAATTAGCTAATATTTATATGTATATGACTTTCACTAAACAGATAAACGTAGTTTTAAGATCGTTGTAATTTTAGAAATTTTTGATCGGATACTGCAAGCAGATTTCTGATATTAATGCGAATGGTACAAGCCTTGTTGTAGAAAAGAGTATGTTTTTAAAAATTGTGTTTCTTAATGAAATTTACGATGATGCTGGTACAGTTAGAGTTCCTGCCTTCTTAAACTGTAAGATCATCCTTACTTAATTCGCAATGAGTTAGGAACAGGTAACCACGATTCTTTTGTTAAAATTCCTAGTTGGTGTATTTTGAAATTTGCTGAGTGCGTGTTCAGTGTGGTCATGAATAAAAAATAAACATGATTGTTTTAGGATTTGCGACAATATTAGTTATCTACCACACTATCCTTGATCATTCATTCTCATTTCACAAAGCTTCTCAATCATACGCGCTGTGTAGAACCATGGTTAGTGAATTGATTACTTCCTGGTAATAGACTTCTGTTTTAAAATAACAAATAATGTGACTATTTTATTAAAATAAAGGTCAGCTTCAAATTATTCTTTAATTCAAAAGGATAATATTATTTGTTTAGTTGTATTCTATGTATAAAAACTCTGCTACAAGATAATAAACGAAAGAAAAATATATTTCTATATCACTGAAGACATAATAGATTCACTCATTTTTAACCCCAGTTATGCATATACAAAGCGAACTTTTAACAAAAAAAAAATTATTTCAGGAGATTTTTCCTCAGTTATTGTTAGGACACGTGATTCTTCAGAATACGTTTAGGAACGGGAACCAGGTAAAGTGTGCGAAATAAAAGGCGCACCTTTAACAGATGTGAGAACAGGTAGAGAAAATATACACATGCCTTGAGCCTTACAAAAAGGAATCAGTGGGAAAACTGATGCTCGTTTACAAATAGCTGAACCTGTGCTCCATTACAAATAGTCCATGGATAATCGTTTATATCTTCTAAATTGATAGTCGTTTAGAAGTTCGGTACTGATGCTCTTTTATAAGTGCTTCACTGTTGTTCGTTTACCATTTCTGTAGTGATGATCGGTTATAAGTTATGAACTACTGTCTGTTTATAAGTTCTGAACTGTTGTTCGTTCATACATTCTGAACTGATTCTCGTTTACACCTGCTATACTGATGATCGTTTTCATGTTCTTACCTGCTGCTCATTTACAACTTCTAAACTGATGTTCGTTTAAAACATCTCAACTGATGATAGTTTATATGCTTTGAACTGATGTTCGTTTCATGTTGTGAACTGTTGCTCGTTTTATAACTTCTGACCTGATGCACGTTTTTAACATCAGAACTGAAGCTCGATTATAACTTCTGAACTGATGCTCTTTTTTTATATTTAGAACTGAAGCTCGATTATAACTTCTGAACTGATGCGCTTTTTTTATATTTAGAACTGATGCTTGTTTATAACTTCTGAACTATCACTCGTTTATAACTTCAGAACTGATGCAGGTTTACACCTTCTTATCTGGTGCACGTTTATAAATTTTAAACAGGCGCTCGCTTATAACATCTGAACTGACGCTCATTTATAACTTTTGTACTGACGTTCGTTTATAACTTCTGAACTGATGCAAGTTAATAACTTCTAAACTGATGCTCGTTTATAACTTCTGAACTGATGCACGATTATAACTTATTAACTGATACTTGTATACATCGTCTAAACTGATACTAGTTTATAACTTCTGATCTGATGCACGATTATAACGTCAAAAGTGGAGCGCCTTTATATCTTTTGAACTGATGGTCGTTAATAACTTCAAAACAGTTGCTGGTTTATAACTTCTTAACTGATGCTCGTCTATAATTGATGAACTGTTGCACGTTTATAACTTCTAAAAGATGCACGTATATATCTTCTGAACTGATACTAGTTTATAACTTGTGTGCTAATGCACGTTTATAACTTCTAATCTGGTGCTCGCTTATGACGTTGTAACTGATGAACGTATGTATCTTCTGAACTCACACTCGCATATAGCTGATGCACGTTTATCACATCAGAACTGAAACTCGGTTATAACTTCAAAACTGCTGCACGTTTATAACTTCTGAACTGACGCTCGATTATAACTTCTGAAAAGATGTTCCTTTATCACGTCTTACCTGATATTCACAAGTTAAAAAGGAACATCAGTTCTGTAGTTATAAAGGTGCATCAAATCTTTAGTTCGGTAGTAATAAAGTATCATCAATTCAGTAGATAAAAATGAGAATCAATTCAAAATCAGCTTAACTCTTATAAACGTGCATAAATTCACAAGATAAAAACGAGCATCGGTTAAGCAGTTATAAACGAGCATCAATTCATTAGATATAAATGAGAATCAATTCAGCATCAGCTTAACTCTTATAAACATGCATTAATTCACAAGATAAAAACGAGCATCGGTTCTGCAGTTATAAACGAGCATCAATTCAATAGATTTATATGAGAATCAATTCAAAATCAGCTTAACTTTTATAAACGTGCATTAATTCACAAAATAAAAACGAGCATCGGTTATGCAGTTATAAACGAGCATCAATTCATTAGATATAAAAGTAGATCAGTTCGCAAGTTATAATCGAGCATCAATTCACAAGTTATAAACAAGCAGCAATTCCGTAGATATAAAAGAAAGTCAATTCGGAAGTTATAAACGAGCATCAATTCAGTAGATATATATGAGAATCAATTCAGCATCAGCTTAACACTTATAAACGTGCATTAATTCACAAATTATATAAGACCATCAGTTCGGTAGTAATAAAGTAGCATCAATTCAGTAGATATAAAAGAACATCAGTTTGGAAGTTATAAACAAGAATCAATTGACATGATATAAACAAGTATCAGTTTGCAAGTTATAAACGAGCATCAGTTCGGAAGTTATAAACTAACATCATTTCAGCAGGTGCAATAAAAGAATCAGTTCGGAGTTCGCAAGTTATAATCGAGCATCAATTCACAAGTTATAAACAAGCAGCAATTCCGTAGATATATATGAGAATCAATTCAGCATCAGCTTAACAGTTATAAACGTGCATTAAATCACAAGATAAAAACGAGCATCGGTTCTGCAGTTATAAACGTGCATCAATTCAGTAGATATATATGAGAGTCAGATAAAATGAACCAACCTAAGTAAAAATTTTAGAAGCTAGCGCTAGTTCGGATGTTATTGACGAGCATCAATTCATTAGATATATATGACAATCAATTCAGCATCAGCTTAACACTTATAAACGTGTATTAATTCAAAAGTTAAAAACGAGCATCGGTTCTGCAGTTATAAACGAGCATCAATTCATTAGATATATATGAGAATCAATTCAGCATCAGCTTAACAGTTATAAACGTGCATTAATTCATAAGATAAAAACGAGCATCGTTCTGCAGTTTTAAACGAGCATCAATTCAGTTGATATATATCAGAATCAATTCAGCATCAGCTTAACTCTTATATACGAGCATTAATTCACAAGATAAAAACGAGCATCAGTTCTGCAGTTATAGACGTGCATCAATTCTGTAGATATAAAAGTAGATCAGTTCGAAATTTATAAAAGAGCATCAATTCAACATGTGTAAAAGTATCATTTTGGAACTTATAAAGAAGCAACAATTCAGAATGTGTAAAAGCGCAAATAGGTCAGATAAAATGAACCAACCTAAGTAAACATTTTATAAGCTAGCGCTAGTTCGGATGTTATTGACGAGCATCAATTCAGTAGATATATATGAGAATCAATTCAGCATCAGCTTAACAGTTATAAACGTGCATTAATTCACAAGATAAAAACGAGCATCGGTTCTGCAGTTATAAACGTGCATCAATTCAGTAGATATATATGAGAATCAATTCAGCATCAGCTTAACAGTTATAAACGTGCATTAATTCACAAGATAAAAACGAGCATCAATTCTGTAATTATAAAAGTAGATCAGTTCGCAAGTTATAAAAGAGCATCAATTCAGCAGGTATAAAAGCGCATCATTTCGGAAGTTATAAACGAGTATCAATTCAGTAGATATATATGAGAATCAATTCAGCATCAGCTTAACACTTATAAACGTGCATTAATTCAAAAGTTAAAAACGAGCATCGGTTCTGCAGTTATAAACGAGCATCAATTCATTAGATATATATGAGAATCAATTCAGCATCAGCTTAACACTTATAAACGTGCATTAATTCACAAGATAAAAACGAGCATCGTTCTGCAGTTTTAAACGACCATCAATTCAGTTGATATATATCAGAATCAATTCAGCATCAGCTTAACTCTTATAAACGTGCATTAATTCACATGATAAAAACGAGCATCAGTTCTGCAGTTATAGACGTGCATCAATTCTGTAGATATAAAAGTAGATCAGTTCGAAATTTATAAAAGAGCATCAATTCAGCATGTGTAAAAGTATCATTTTGGAACTTATAAAGAAGCAACAATTCAGAATGTGTAAAAGCGCAAATAGGTCAGATAAAATGAACCAACCTAAGTAAAAATTTTAAAAGCTAGCGCTAGTTCGGATGTTATTGACGAGCATCAATTCAGTAGATATATATGAGAATCAATTCAGCATCAGCTTAACACTTATAAACGTGCATTAATTCAAAAGTTAAAAACGAGCATCGGTTCTGCAGTTATAAACGAGCATCAATTCATTAGATATATATGAGAATCAATTCAGCATCAGCTTAACAGTTATAAACGTGCATTAATTCACAAGATAAAAACGAGCATCGTTCTGCAGTTTTAAACGACCATCAATTCAGTTGATATATATCAGAATCAATTCAGCATCAGCTTAACTCTTATAAACGTGCATTAATTCACATGATAAAAACGAGCATCAGTTCTGCAGTTATAGACGTGCATCAATTCTGTAGATATAAAAGTAGATCAGTTCGAAATTTATAAAAGAGCATCAATTCAGCATGTGTAAAAGTATCATTTTGCAACTTATAAAGAAGCAACAATTCAGAATGTGTAAAAGCGCAAATAGGTCAGATAAAATGAACCAACCTAAGTAAACATTTTAAAAGCTAGAGCTAGTTCGGATGTTATTGACGAGCATCAATTCAGTAGATATATATGACAATCAATTCAGCATCAGCTTAACACTTATAAACGTGCATTAATTCAAAAGTTAAAAACGAGCATCGGTTCTGCAGTTATAAACGAGCATCAATTCATTAGATATATATGAGAATCAATTCAGCATCAGCTTAACAGTTATAAACGTGCATTAATTCACAAGATAAAAACGAGCATCGTTCTGCAGTTTTAAACGAGCATCAATTCAGTTGATATATATCAGAATCAATTCAGCATCAGCTTAACTCTTATAAACGAGCATTAATTCACAAGATAAAAACGAGCATCAGTTCTGCAGTTATAGACGTGCATCAATTCTGTAGATATAAAAGTAGATCAGTTCGAAATTTATAAAAGAGCATCAATTCAGCATGTGTAAAAGTATCATTTTGGAACTTATAAAGAAGCAACAATTCAGAATGTGTAAAAGCGCAAATAGGTCAGATAAAATGAACCAACCTAAGTAAACATTTTATAAGCTAGCGCTAGTTCGGATGTTATTGACGAGCATCAATTCAGTAGATATATATGAGAATCAATTCAGCATCAGCTTATCACTTATAAACGTGCATTAATTCACAAGAAACAAGCATCTGTTCTTTAGTTATAAACGAGCATCAATTCAGTAGATATATATATCAGAATCAATTCAGCATCAGCTTAACACTTATAAACGTGCATTAATTCACAAATTATATAAAACCATCAGTTCGGTAGTAATAAAGTAGCATCAATTCAGTAGATATAAAAGAACATCAGTTTGGAAGTTATAAACAAGAATCAATTGACATGTTATAAACAAGAATCAGTTTGCAAGTTATTAACGAGCATCAGTTCGGAAGTTATAGACAAGTATAAATTCATCAGTTATAAACGCGCCTCATTTCGGGAGTTATAAACTAACATCATTTCAGCAGGTGCAATAAAAGAATCAGTTCGGAGTTCGCAAGTTATAATCGAGCATCAATTCACAAGTTATAAAGAAGCAGCAATTCCGTAGATATAAAAGAAAGTCAATTCGGAAGTTATAAACGAGAATCAATTCAGTAGATATATATGAGAATCAATTCAGCATCAGCTTAACACTTATAAACGTGCATTAATTCAAAAGTTAAAAACGAGCATCGGTTCTGCAGTTATAAACGAGCATCAATTCATTAGATATATATGAGAATCAATTCAGCATCAGCTTAACAGTTATAAACGTGCATTAATTCACAAGATAAAAACGAGCATCAATTCTGTAATTATAAAAGTAGATCAGTTCGCAAGTTATAAAAGAGCATCAATTCAGCAGGTATAAAAGCGCATCATTTCGGAAGTTATAAACGAGCATCAATTCAGTAGATATATATGAGAATCAATTCAGCATCAGCTTAACACATAAACGTGCATTAATTCAAAAGTTAAAAACGAGCATCGGTTCTGCAGTTATAAACGAGCATCAATTCATTAGATATATATGAGAATCAATTCAGCATCAGCTTAACAGTTATAAACGTGCATTAATTCTGTAATTATAAAAGTAGATCAGTTCGCAAGTTATAAAAGAGCATCAATTCAGCAGGTATAAAAGCGCATCAGTTCGGAAGTTATAAACGAGCATCAATTCAGCATGTGTAAAAGAGTATCAGTTTTGAACTTATAAAGAAGCAACAATTCGGAATGTGTAAAATCGCAAATAGGTCAGATGAAATGAAGCAACCTAAGTAAAGATTTTATAAGCGAGCGCTAGTTCGGATGTTATTAACGAGCACAAATTCAGTAGATATATATGAGAATCAATTCAGCATCAGCTTAACAGTTATAAACGTGCATTAAATCACAAGATAAAAACGAGCATCGGTTCTGCAGTTATAAACGTGCATCAATTCAGTAGATATATATGAGAATCAATTCAGCATCAGCTTAACAGTTATAAACGTGCATTAATTCACAAGATAAAAACGAGCATCAATTCTGTAATTATAAAAGTAGATCAGTTCGCAAGTTATAAAAGAGCATCAATTCAGCAGGTATAAAAGCGCATCATTTCGGAAGTTATAAACGAGTATCAATTCAGTAGATATATATGAGAATCAATTCAGCATCAGCTTAACTCTTATAAACGTGCATTAATTCACATGATAAAAACGAGCATCAGTTCTGCAGTTATAGACGTGCATCAATTCTGTAGATATAAAAGTAGATCAGTTCGAAATTTATAAAAGAGCATCAATTCAGCATGTGTAAAAGTATCATTTTGCAACTTATAAAGAAGCAACAATTCAGAATGTGTAAAAGCGCAAATAGGTCAGATAAAATGAACCAACCTAAGTAAAAATTTTAAAAGCTAGCGCTAGTTCGGATGTTATTGACGAGCATCAATTCAGTAGATATATATGAGAATCAATTCAGCATCAGCTTAACACTTATAAACGTGCATTAATTCAAAAGTTAAAAACGAGCATCGGTTCTGCAGTTATAAACGAGCATCAATTCATTAGATATATATGAGAATCAATTCAGCATCAGCTTAACAGTTATAAACGTGCATTAATTCACAAGATAAAAACGAGCATCGTTCTGCAGTTTTAAACGACCATCAATTCAGTTGATATATATCAGAATCAATTCAGCATCAGCTTAACTCTTATAAACGTGCATTAATTCACATGATAAAAACGAGCATCAGTTCTGCAGTTATAGACGTGCATCAATTCTGTAGATATAAAAGTAGATCAGTTCGAAATTTATAAAAGAGCATCAATTCAGCATGTGTAAAAGTATCATTTTGGAACTTATAAAGAAGCAACAATTCAGAATGTGTAAAAGCGCAAATAGGTCAGATAAAATGAACCAACCTAAGTAAACATTTTAAAAGCTAGAGCTAGTTCGGATGTTATTGACGAGCATCAATTCAGTAGATATATATGACAATCAATTCAGCATCAGCTTAACACTTATAAACGTGCATTAATTCAAAAGTTAAAAACGAGCATCGGTTCTGCAGTTATAAACGAGCATCAATTCATTAGATATATATGAGAATCAATTCAGCATCAGCTTAACAGTTATAAACGTGCATTAATTCACAAGATAAAAACGAGCATCGTTCTGCAGTTTTAAACGAGCATCAATTCAGTTGATATATATCAGAATCAATTCAGCATCAGCTTAACTCTTATAAACGAGCATTAATTCACAAGATAAAAACGAGCATCAGTTCTGCAGTTATAGACGTGCATCAATTCTGTAGATATAAAAGTAGATCAGTTCGAAATTTATAAAAGAGCATCAATTCAGCATGTGTAAAAGTATCATTTTGGAACTTATAAAGAAGCAACAATTCAGAATGTGTAAAAGCGCAAATAGGTCAGATAAAATGAACCAACCTAAGTAAACATTTTATAAGCTAGCGCTAGTTCGGATGTTATTGACGAGCATCAATTCAGTAGATATATATGAGAATCAATTCAGCATCAGCTTATCACTTATAAACGTGCATTAATTCACAAGAAACAAGCATCTGTTCTTTAGTTATAAACGAGCATCAATTCAGTAGATATATATATCAGAATCAATTCAGCATCAGCTTAACACTTATAAACGTGCATTAATTCACAAATTATATAAAACCATCAGTTCGGTAGTAATAAAGTAGCATCAATTCAGTAGATATAAAAGAACATCAGTTTGGAAGTTATAAACAAGAATCAATTGACATGTTATAAACAAGAATCAGTTTGCAAGTTATTAACGAGCATCAGTTCGGAAGTTATAGACAAGTATAAATTCATCAGTTATAAACGCGCCTCATTTCGGGAGTTATAAACTAACATCATTTCAGCAGGTGCAATAAAAGAATCAGTTCGGAGTTCGCAAGTTATAATCGAGCATCAATTCACAAGTTATAAAGAAGCAGCAATTCCGTAGATATAAAAGAAAGTCAATTCGGAAGTTATAAACGAGAATCAATTCAGTAGATATATATGAGAATCAATTCAGCATCAGCTTAACACTTATAAACGTGCATTAATTCAAAAGTTAAAAACGAGCATCGGTTCTGCAGTTATAAACGAGCATCAATTCATTAGATATATATGAGAATCAATTCAGCATCAGCTTAACAGTTATAAACGTGCATTAATTCACAAGATAAAAACGAGCATCAATTCTGTAATTATAAAAGTAGATCAGTTCGCAAGTTATAAAAGAGCATCAATTCAGCAGGTATAAAAGCGCATCATTTCGGAAGTTATAAACGAGCATCAATTCAGTAGATATATATGAGAATCAATTCAGCATCAGCTTAACACATAAACGTGCATTAATTCAAAAGTTAAAAACGAGCATCGGTTCTGCAGTTATAAACGAGCATCAATTCATTAGATATATATGAGAATCAATTCAGCATCAGCTTAACAGTTATAAACGTGCATTAATTCTGTAATTATAAAAGTAGATCAGTTCGCAAGTTATAAAAGAGCATCAATTCAGCAGGTATAAAAGCGCATCAGTTCGGAAGTTATAAACGAGCATCAATTCAGCATGTGTAAAAGAGTATCAGTTTTGAACTTATAAAGAAGCAACAATTCGGAATGTGTAAAATCGCAAATAGGTCAGATGAAATGAAGCAACCTAAGTAAAGATTTTATAAGCGAGCGCTAGTTCGGATGTTATTAACGAGCACAAATTCAGTAGATATATATGAGAATCAATTCAGCATCAGCTTAACAGTTATAAACGTGCATTAAATCACAAGATAAAAACGAGCATCGGTTCTGCAGTTATAAACGTGCATCAATTCAGTAGATATATATGAGAATCAATTCAGCATCAGCTTAACAGTTATAAACGTGCATTAATTCACAAGATAAAAACGAGCATCAATTCTGTAATTATAAAAGTAGATCAGTTCGCAAGTTATAAAAGAGCATCAATTCAGCAGGTATAAAAGCGCATCATTTCGGAAGTTATAAACGAGTATCAATTCAGTAGATATATATGAGAATCAATTCAGCATCAGCTTAACATTTATAAACGTGCATTAATTCAAAAGTTAAAAACGAGCATCGGTTCTGCAGTTATAAACGACCATCAATTCAGTTGATATATATCAGAATCAATTCAGCATCAGCTTAACTCTTATAAACGTGCATTAATTCACATGATAAAAACGAGCATCAGTTCTGCAGTTATAGACGTGCATCAATTCTGTAGATATAAAAGTAGATCAGTTCGAAATTTATAAAAGAGCATCAATTCAGCATGTGTAAAAGTATCATTTTGGAACTTATAAAGAAGCAACAATTCAGAATGTGTAAAAGCGCAAATAGGTCAGATAAAATGAACCAACCTAAGTAAAAATTTTAAAAGCTAGCGCTAGTTCGGATGTTATTGACGAGCATCAATTCAGTAGATATATATGACAATCAATTCAGCATCAGCTTAACACTTATAAACGTGCATTAATTCAAAAGTTAAAAACGAGCATCGGTTCTGCAGTTATAAACGAGCATCAATTCATTAGATATATATGAGAATCAATTCAGCATCAGCTTAACAGTTATAAACGTGCATTAATTCACAAGATAAAAACGAGCATCGTTCTGCAGTTTTAAACGACCATCAATTCAGTTGATATATATCAGAATCAATTCAGCATCAGCTTAACTCTTATAAACGTGCATTAATTCACATGATAAAAACGAGCATCAGTTCTGCAGTTATAGACGTGCATCAATTCTGTAGATATAAAAGTAGATCAGTTCGAAATTTATAAAAGAGCATCAATTCAGCATGTTTAAAAGTATCATTTTGGAACTTATAAAGAAGCAACAATTCAGAATGTGTAAAAGCGCAAATAGGTCAGATAAAATGAACCAACCTAAGTAAACATTTTATAAGCTAGAGCTAGTTCGGATGTTATTGACGAGCATCAATTCAGTAGATATATATGACAATCAATTCAGCATCAGCTTAACACTTATAAACGTGCATTAATTCAAAAGTTAAAAACGAGCATCGGTTCTGCAGTTATAAACGAGCATCAATTCATTAGATATATATGAGAATCAATTCAGCATCAGCTTAACAGTTATAAACGTGCATTAATTCACAAGATAAAAACGAGCATCGTTCTGCAGTTTTAAACGAGCATCAATTCAGTTGATATATATCAGAATCAATTCAGCATCAGCTTAACTCTTATAAACGAGCATTAATTCACAAGATAAAAACGAGCATCAGTTCTGCAGTTATAGACGTGCATCAATTCTGTAGATATAAAAGTAGATCAGTTCGAAATTTATAAAAGAGCATCAATTCAGCATGTGTAAAAGTATCATTTTGGAACTTATAAAGAAGCAACAATTCAGAATGTGTAAAAGCGCAAATAGGTCAGATAAAATGAACCAACCTAAGTAAACATTTTATAAGCTAGCGCTAGTTCGGATGTTATTGACGAGCATCAATTCAGTAGATATTTATGAGAATCAATTCAGCATCAGCTTATCACTTATAAACGTGCATTAATTCACAAGAAACAAGCATCGGTTCTTTAGTTATAAACGAGCATCAATTCAGTAGATATATATATCAGAATCAATTCAGCATCAGCTTAACACTTATAAACGTGCATTAATTCACAAATTATATAAAACCATCAGTTCGGTAGTAATAAAGTAGCATCAATTCAGTAGATATAAAAGAACATCAGTTTGGAAGTTATAAACAAGAATCAATTGACATGTTATAAACAAGAATCAGTTTGCAAGTTATTAACGAGCATCAGTTCGGAAGTTATAGACAAGTATAAATTCATCAGTTATAAACGCGCCTCATTTCGGGAGTTATAAACTAACATCATTTCAGCAGGTGCAATAAAAGAATCAGTTCGGAGTTCGCAAGTTATAATCGAGCATCAATTCACAAGTTATAAAGAAGCAGCAATTCCGTAGATATAAAAGAAAGTCAATTCGGAAGTTATAAACGAGAATCAATTCAGTAGATATATATGAGAATCAATTCAGCATCAGCTTAACACTTATAAACGTGCATTAATTCAAAAGTTAAAAACGAGCATCGGTTCTGCAGTTATAAACGAGCATCAATTCATTAGATATATATGAGAATCAATTCAGCATCAGCTTAACAGTTATAAACGTGCATTAATTCTGTAATTATAAAAGTAGATCAGTTCGCAAGTTATAAAAGAGCATCAATTCAGCAGGTATAAAAGCGCATCAGTTCGGAAGTTATAAACGAGCATCAATTCAGCATGTGTAAAAGTGTATCAGTTTTGAACTTATAAAGAAGCAACAATTCGGAATGTGTAAAATCGCAAATAGGTCAGATGAAATGAAGCAACCTAAGTAAAGATTTTATAAGCGAGCGCTAGTTCGGATGTTATTAACGAGCACAAATTCAGTAGATATATATGAGAATCAATTCAGCATCAGCTTATCAGTTATAAACGTGCATTAATTCACAAGAAACAAGCATCGGTTCTTTAGTTATAAACGAGCGTCAATTCATTAGATATATATATGAGAATTAATTCAGTATCAGCTTAACACTTATAAACGTGCATTAATTCACAAATTATATAAGACCATCAGTTCGGTAGTAATAAAGTAGCATCAATTCAGTAGATATAAAAGAACCAGTTTGGAAGTTATAAACAAGAATCAATTGACGTTATAAACAAGTATCAGTTTGCAAGTTATTAACGAGCATCAGTTCGGAAGTTATAGACAAGTATAAATTCATCAGTTATAAACGCGCCTCATTTCGGGAGTTATAAACTAACATCATTTCAGCAGGTGCAATAAAAGAATCAGTTCGGAGTTCGCAAGTTATAATCGAGCATCAATTCACAAGTTATAAACAAGCAGCAATTCCGTAGATATAAAAGAAAGTCAATTCGGAAGTTATAAACGAGCATCAATTCAGTAGATATATATGAGAATCAATTCAGCATCAGCTTAACACTTATAAACGTGCATTAATTCAAAAGTTAAAAACGAGCATCGGTTCTGCAGTTATAAACGAGCATCAATTCATTAGATATATATGAGAATCAATTCAGCATCAGCTTAACAGTTATAAACGTGCATTAATTCTGTAATTATAAAAGTAGATCAGTTCGCAAGTTATAAAAGAGCATCAATTCAGCAGGTATAAAAGCGCATCAGTTCGGAAGTTATAAACGAGCATCAATTCAGCATGTGTAAAAGAGTATCAGTTTTGAACTTATAAAGAAGCAACAATTCGGAATGTGTAAAATCGCAAATAGGTCAGATGAAATGAAGCAACCTAAGTAAAGATTTTATAAGCGAGCGCTAGTTCGGATGTTATTAACGAGCACAAATTCAGTAGATATATATGAGAATCAATTCAGCATCAGCTTATCAGTTATAAACGTGCATTAATTCACAAGAAACAAGCATCGGTTCTTTAGTTATAAACGAGCGTCAATTCATTAGATATATATATGAGAATTAATTCAGTATCAGCTTAACACTTATAAACGTGCATTAATTCACAAATTATATAAGACCATCAGTTCGGTAGTAATAAAGTAGCATCAATTCAGTAGATATAAAAGAACCAGTTTGGAAGTTATAAACAAGAATCAATTGACGTTATAAACAAGTATCAGTTTGCAAGTTATAAACGAGCATCAATTCAGTAGATATATATGAGAATCAATTCAGCATCAGCTTATCACTTATAAACGTGCATTAATTCACAAGAAACAAGCATCGGTTCTTTAGTTATAAACGAGCATCAATTCAGTAGATATATATATCAGAATCAATTCAGCATCAGCTTAACACTTATAAACGTGCATTAATTCACAAATTATATAAAACCATCAGTTCGGTAGTAATAAAGTAGCATCAATTCAGTAGATATAAACGAACATCAGTTTGGAAGTTATAAACAAGAATCAATTGACATGTTATAAACAAGTATCAGTTTGCAAGTTATAAACGAGCATCAGTTCGGAAGTTATAGACAAGTATAAATTCATCAGTTATAAACGCGCCTCATTTCGGGAGTTATAAACTAACAACATTTCAGCAGGTGCAATAAAAGAATCAGTTCGGAGTTCGCAAGTTATAATCGAGCATCAATTCACAAGTTATAAGCAAGCAGCAATTCCGTAGATATAAAAGAAAGTCAATTCGGAAGTTATAAACGAGCATCAATTCAGTAGATATATATGAGAATCAATTCAGCATCAGCTTAACACTTATAAACGTGCATTAATTCACAAGAAACAAGCATCTGTTCTTTAGTTATAAACGAGCATCAATTCAGTAGATATATATGAGAATCAATTCAGCATCAGCTTAACAGTTATAAACGTGCATTAATTCACAAGATAAAAACGAGCATCGTTCTGCAGTTTTAAACGATATCAGAATCAATTCAGCATCAGCTTAATTCTTATATACGAGCATTAATTCACAAGATAAAAACGAGCATCAGTTCTGCAGTTATAGACGTGCATCAATTCTGTAGATATAAAAGTAGATCAGTTCGAAATTTATAAAAGAGCATCAATTCAGCATGTGTAAAAGTATCATTTTGGAACTTATAAAGAAGCAACAATTCAGAATGTGTAAAAGCGCAAATAGGTCAGATAAAATGAACCAACCTAAGTAAACATTTTATAAGCTAGCGCTAGTTCGGATGTTATTGACGAGCATCAATTCAGTAGATATATATGAGAATCAATTCAGCATCAGCTTATCACTTATAAACGTGCATTAATTCACAAGAAACAAGCATCTGTTCTTTAGTTATAAACGAGCATCAATTCAGTAGATATATATATGAGAATCAATTCAGCATCAGCTTAACACTTATAAACGTGCATTAATTCACAAATTATATAAGACCATCAGTTCGGTAGTAATAAAGTAGCATCAATTCAGTAGATATAAAAGAACATCAGTTTGGAAGTTATAAACAAGAATCAATTGACATGTTATAAACAAGTATCAGTTTGCAAGTTATAAACGAGCATCAGTTCGGAAGTTATAGACAAGTATAAATTCATCAGTTATAAACGCGCCTCATTTCGGGAGTTATAAACTAACATCATTTCAGCAGGTGCAATAAAAGAATCAGTTCGGAGTTCGCAAGTTATAATCGAGCATCAATTCACAAGTTATAAGCAAGCAGCAATTCCGTAGATATAAAAGAAAGTCAATTCGGAAGTTATAAACGAGCATCAATTCAGTAGATATATATGAGAATCAATTCAGCATCAGCTTAACACTTATAAACGTGCATTAATTCACAAGAGACAAGCATCTGTTCTTTAGTTATAAACGAGCATCAATTCAGTAGATATATATGAGAATCAATTCAGCATCAGCTTAACACTTATAAACGTGCATTAATTCACAAATTATATAAGACCATCAGTTCGGTAGTAATAAAGTAGCATCAATTCAGTAGATATAAAAGAACATCAGTTTGGAAGTTATAAACAAGAATCAATTGACATGTTATAAACAAGAATCAGTTTGCAAGTTATTAACGAGCATCAGTTCGGAAGTTATAGACAAGTATAAATTCATCAGTTATAAACGCGCCTCATTTCGGGAGTTATAAACTAACATCATTTCAGCAGGTGCAATAAAAGAATCAGTTCGGAGTTCGCAAGTTATAATCGAGCATCAATTCACAAGTTATAAAGAAGCAGCAATTCCGTAGATATAAAAGAAAGTCAATTCGGAAGTTATAAACGAGAATCAATTCAGTAGATATATATGAGAATCAATTCAGCATCAGCTTAACACTTATAAACGTGCATTAATTCAAAAGTTAAAAACGAGCATCGGTTCTGCAGTTATAAACGAGCATCAATTCATTAGATATATATGAGAATCAATTCAGCATCAGCTTAACAGTTATAAACGTGCATTAATTCACAAGATAAAAACGAGCATCAATTCTGTAATTATAAAAGTAGATCAGTTCGCAAGTTATAAAAGAGCATCAATTCAGCAGGTATAAAAGCGCATCATTTCGGAAGTTATAAACGAGCATCAATTCAGTAGATATATATGACAATCAATTCAGCATCAGCTTAACACTTATAAACGTGCATTAATTCAAAAGTTAAAAACGAGCATCGGTTCTGCAGTTATAAACGAGCATCAATTCATTAGATATATATGAGAATCAATTCAGCATCAGCTTAACAGTTATAAACGTGCATTAATTCACAAGATAAAAACGAGCATAGTTCTGCAGTTTTAAACGAGCATCAATTCAGTTGATATATATCAGAATCAATTCAGCATCAGCTTAACTCTTATAAACGAGCATTAATTCACAAGATAAAAACGAGCATCAGTTCTGCAGTTATAGACGTGCATCAATTCTGTAGATATAAAAGTAGATCAGTTCGAAATTTATAAAAGAGCATCAATTCAGCATGTGTAAAAGTATCATTTTGCAACTTATAAAGAAGCAACAATTCAGAATGTGTAAAAGCGCAAATAGGTCAGATAAAATGAACCAACCTAAGTAAACATTTTATAAGCTAGCGCTAGTTCGGATGTTATTGACGAGCATCAATTCAGTAGATATATATGAGAATCAATTCAGCATCAGCTTATCACTTATAAACGTGCATTAATTCACAAGAAACAAGCATCGGTTCTTTAGTTATAAACGAGCATCAATTCAGTAGATATATATATCAGAATCAATTCAGCATCAGCTTAACACTTATAAACGTGCATTAATTCACAAATTATATAAAACCATCAGTTCGGTAGTAATAAAGTAGCATCAATTCAGTAGATATAAAAGAACATCAGTTTGGAAGTTATAAACAAGAATCAATTGACATGTTATAAACAAGTATCAGTTTGCAAGTTATTAACGAGCATCAGTTCGGAAGTTATAGACAAGTATAAATTCATCAGTTATAAACGCGCCTCATTTCGGGAGTTATAAACTAACATCATTTCAGCAGGTGCAATAAAAGAATCAGTTCGGAGTTCGCAAGTTATAATCGAGCATCAATTCACAAGTTATAAAGAAGCAGCAATTCCGTAGATATAAAAGAAAGTCAATTCGGAAGTTATAAACGAGAATCAATTCAGTAGATATATATGAGAATCAATTCAGCATCAGCTTAACACTTATAAACGTGCATTAATTCAAAAGTTAAAAACGAGCATCGGTTCTGCAGTTATAAACGAGCATCAATTCATTAGATATATATGAGAATCAATTCAGCATCAGCTTAACAGTTATAAACGTGCATTAATTCACAAGATAAAAACGAGCATCAATTCTGTAATTATAAAAGTAGATCAGTTCGCAAGTTATAAAAGAGCATCAATTCAGCAGGTATAAAAGCGCATCATTTCGGAAGTTATAAACGAGCATCATTCAGTAGATATATATGAGAATCAATTCAGCATCAGCTTAACACATAAACGTGCATTAATTCAAAAGTTAAAAACGAGCATCGGTTCTGCAGTTATAAACGAGCATCAATTCATTAGATATATATGAGAATCAATTCAGCATCAGCTTAACAGTTATAAACGTGCATTAATTCTGTAATTATAAAAGTAGATCAGTTCGCAAGTTATAAAAGAGCATCAATTCAGCAGGTATAAAAGCGCATCAGTTCGGAAGTTATAAACGAGCATCAATTCAGCATGTGTAAAAGAGTATCAGTTTTGAACTTATAAAGAAGCAACAATTCGGAATGTGTAAAATCGCAAATAGGTCAGATGAAATGAAGCAACCTAAGTAAAGATTTTATAAGCGAGCGCTAGTTCGGATGTTATTAACGAGCACAAATTCAGTAGATATATATGAGAATCAATTCAGCATCAGCTTATCAGTTATAAACGTGCATTAATTCACAAGAAACAAGCATCGGTTCTTTAGTTATAAACGAGCGTCAATTCATTAGATATATATATGAGAATTAATTCAGTATCAGCTTAACACTTATAAACGTGCATTAATTCACAAATTATATAAGACCATCAGTTCGGTAGTAATAAAGTAGCATCAATTCAGTAGATATAAAAGAACCAGTTTGGAAGTTATAAACAAGAATCAATTGACGTTATAAACAAGTATCAGTTTGCAAGTTATAAACGAGCATCAATTCAGTAGATATATATGAGAATCAATTCAGCATCAGCTTATCACTTATAAACGTGCATTAATTCACAAGAAACAAGCATCGGTTCTTTAGTTATAAACGAGCATCAATTCAGTAGATATATATATGAGAATCAATTCAGCATCAGCTTAACACTTATAAACGTGCATTAATTCACAAATTATATAAAACCATCAGTTCGGTAGTAATAAAGTAGCATCAATTCAGTAGATATAAACGAACATCAGTTTGGAAGTTATAAACAAGAATCAATTGACATGTTATAAACAAGTATCAGTTTGCAAGTTATAAACGAGCATCAGTTCGGAAGTTATAGACAAGTATAAATTCATCAGTTATAAACGCGCCTCATTTCGGGAGTTATAAACTAACATCATTTCAGCAGGTGCAATAAAAGAATCAGTTCGGAGTTCGCAAGTTATAATCGAGCATCAATTCACAAGTTATAAACAAGCAGCAATTCCGTAGATATAAAAGAAAGTCAATTCGGAAGTTATAAAAGAGCATCAATTCAGTAGATATATATGAGAATCAATTCAGCATCAGCTTAACACTTATAAACGTGCATTAATTCACAAGAAACAAGCATCTGTTCTTTAGTTATAAACGAGCATCAATTCAGTAGATATATATGAGAATCAATTCAGCATCAACTTAACAGTTATAAACGTGCATTAATTCACAAGATAAAAACGAGCATCGTTCTGCAGTTTTAAACGATATCAGAATCAATTCAGCATCAGCTTAATTCTTATATACGAGCATTAATTCACATGATAAAAACGAGCATCAGTTCTGCAGTTATAGACGTGCATCAATTCTGTAGATATAAAAGTAGATCAGTTCGAAATTTATAAAAGAGCATCAATTCAGCATGTGTAAAAGTATCATTTTGCAACTTATAAAGAAGCAACAATTCAGAATGTGTAAAAGCGCAAATAGGTCAGATAAAATGAACCAACCTAAGTAAACATTTTATAAGCTAGCGCTAGTTCGGATGTTATTGACGAGCATCAATTCAGTAGATATATATGAGAATCAATTCAGCATCAGCTTATCACTTATAAACGTGCATTAATTCACAAGAAACAAGCATCGGTTCTTTAGTTATAAACGAGCATCAATTCAGTAGATATATATATCAGAATCAATTCAGCATCAGCTTAACACTTATAAACGTGCATTAATTCACAAATTATATAAAACCATCAGTTCGGTAGTAATAAAGTAGCATCAATTCAGTAGATATAAAAGAACATCAGTTTGGAAGTTATAAACAAGAATCAATTGACATGTTATAAACAAGTATCAGTTTGCAAGTTATTAACGAGCATCAGTTCGGAAGTTATAGACAAGTATAAATTCATCAGTTATAAACGCGCCTCATTTCGGGAGTTATAAACTAACATCATTTCAGCAGGTGCCATAAAAGAATCAGTTCGGAGTTCGCAAGTTATAATCGAGCATCAATTCACAAGTTATAAAGAAGCAGCAATTCCGTAGATATAAAAGAAAGTCAATTCGGAAGTTATAAACGAGAATCAATTCAGTAGATATATATGACAATCAATTCAGCATCAGCTTAACACTTATAAACGTGCATTAATTCAAAAGTTAAAAACGAGCATCGGTTCTGCAGTTATAAACGAGCATCAATTCATTAGATATATATGAGAATCAATTCAGCATCAGCTTAACAGTTATAAACGTGCATTAATTCACAAGATAAAAACGAGCATCAATTCTGTAATTATAAAAGTAGATCAGTTCGCAAGTTATAAAAGAGCATCAATTCAGCAGGTATAAAAGCGCATCATTTCGGAAGTTATAAACGAGCATCAATTCAGTAGATATATATGAGAATCAATTCAGCATCAGCTTAACACATAAACGTGCATTAATTCAAAAGTTAAAAACGAGCATCGGTTCTGCAGTTATAAACGAGCATCAATTCATTAGATATATATGAGAATCAATTCAGCATCAGCTTAACAGTTATAAACGTGCATTAATTCTGTAATTATAAAAGTAGATCAGTTCGCAAGTTATAAAAGAGCATCAATTCAGCAGGTATAAAAGCGCATCAGTTCGGAAGTTATAAACGAGCATCAATTCAGCATGTGTAAAAGAGTATCAGTTTTGAACTTATAAAGAAGCAACAATTCGGAATGTGTAAAATCGCAAATAGGTCAGATGAAATGAAGCAACCTAAGTAAAGATTTTATAAGCGAGCGCTAGTTCGGATGTTATTAACGAGCACAAATTCAGTAGATATATATGAGAATCAATTCAGCATCAGCTTATCAGTTATAAACGTGCATTAATTCACAAGAAACAAGCATCGGTTCTTTAGTTATAAACGAGCGTCAATTCATTAGATATATATATGAGAATTAATTCAGTATCAGCTTAACACTTATAAACGTGCATTAATTCACAAATTATATAAGACCATCAGTTCGGTAGTAATAAAGTAGCATCAATTCAGTAGATATAAAAGAACCAGTTTGGAAGTTATAAACAAGAATCAATTGACGTTATAAACAAGTATCAGTTTGCAAGTTATAAACGAGCATCAATTCAGTAGATATATATGAGAATCAATTCAGCATCAGCTTATCACTTATAAACGTGCATTAATTCACAAGAAACAAGCATCGGTTCTTTAGTTATAAACGAGCATCAATTCAGTAGATATATATATGAGAATCAATTCAGCATCAGCTTAACACTTATAAACGTGCATTAATTCACAAATTATATAAGACCATCAGTTCGGTAGTAATAAAGTAGCATCAATTCAGTAGATATAAAAGAACATCAGTTTGGAAGTTATAAACAAGAATCAATTGACATGTTATAAACAAGTATCAGTTTGCAAGTTATAAACGAGCATCAGTTCGGAAGTTATAGACAAGTATAAATTCATCAGTTATAAACGCGCCTCCTTTCGGGAGTTATAAACTAACATCATTTCAGCAGATGCAATAAAAGAATCAGTTCGGAGTTCGCAAGTTATAATCGAGCATCAATTCACAAGTTATAAGCAAGCAGCAATTCCGTAGATATAAAAGAAAGTCAATTCGGAAGTTATAAACGAGCATCAATTCAGTAGATATATATGAGAATCAATTCAGCATCAGCTTAACACTTATAAACGTGCATTAATTCACAAGAAACAAGCATCTGTTCTTTAGTTATAAACGAGCATCAATTCAGTAGATATATATGAGAATCAATTCAGCATCAACTTAACAGTTATAAACGTGCATTAATTCACAAGATAAAAACGAGCATCGTTCTGCAGTTTTAAACGATATCAGAATCAATTCAGCATCAGCTTAATTCTTATATACGAGCATTAATTCACATGATAAAAACGAGCATCAGTTCTGCAGTTATAGACGTGCATCAATTCTGTAGATATAAAAGTAGATCAGTTCGAAATTTATAAAAGAGCATCAATTCAGCATGTGTAAAAGTATCATTTTGGAACTTATAAAGAAGCAACAATTCAGAATGTGTAAAAGCGCAAATAGGTCAGATAAAATGAACCAACCTAAGTAAAAATTTTAAAAGCTAGCGCTAGTTCGGATGTTATTGACGAGCATCAATTCAGTAGATATATATGACAATCAATTCAGCATCAGCTTAACATTTATAAACGTGCATTAATTCAAAAGTTAAAAACGAGCATCGGTTCTGCAGTTATAAACGAGCATCAATTCATTAGATATATATGAGAATCAATTCAGCATCAGCTTAACAGTTATAAACGTGCATTAATTCACAAGATAAAAACGAGCATAGTTCTGCAGTTTTAAACGAGCATCAATTCAGTTGATATATATCAGAATCAATTCAGCATCAGCTTAACTCTTATAAACGAGCATTAATTCACAAGATAAAAACGAGCATCAGTTCTGCAGTTATAGACGTGCATCAATTCTGTAGATATAAAAGTAGATCAGTTCGAAATTTATAAAAGAGCATCAATTCAGCATGTGTAAAAGTATCATTTTGCAACTTATAAAGAAGCAACAATTCAGAATGTGTAAAAGCGCAAATAGGTCAGATAAAATGAACCAACCTAAGTAAACATTTTATAAGCTAGCGCTAGTTCGGATGTTATTGACGAGCATCAATTCAGTAGATATATATGAGAATCAATTCAGCATCAGCTTATCACTTATAAACGTGCATTAATTCACAAGAAACAAGCATCGGTTCTTTAGTTATAAACGAGCATCAATTCAGTAGATATATATATCAGAATCAATTCAGCATCAGCTTAACACTTATAAACGTGCATTAATTCACAAATTATATAAAACCATCAGTTCGGTAGTAATAAAGTAGCATCAATTCAGTAGATATAAAAGAACATCAGTTTGGAAGTTATAAACAAGAATCAATTGACATGTTATAAACAAGTATCAGTTTGCAAGTTATTAACGAGCATCATTCGGAAGTTATAGACAAGTATAAATTCATCAGTTATAAACGCGCCTCATTTCGGGAGTTATAAACTAACATCATTTCAGCAGGTGCAATAAAAGAATCAGTTCGGAGTTCGCAAGTTATAATCGAGCATCAATTCACAAGTTATAAAGAAGCAGCAATTCCGTAGATATAAAAGAAAGTCAATTCGGAAGTTATAAACGAGAATCAATTCAGTAGATATATATGAGAATCAATTCAGCATCAGCTTAACACTTATAAACGTGCATTAATTCAAAAGTTAAAAACGAGCATCGGTTCTGCAGTTATAAACGAGCATCAATTCATTAGATATATATGAGAATCAATTCAGCATCAGCTTAACAGTTATAAACGTGCATTAATTCACAAGATAAAAACGAGCATCAATTCTGTAATTATAAAAGTAGATCAGTTCGCAAGTTATAAAAGAGCATCAATTCAGCAGGTATAAAAGCGCATCATTTCGGAAGTTATAACGAGCATCAATTCAGTAGATATATATGAGAATCAATTCAGCATCAGCTTAACACATAAACGTGCATTAATTCAAAAGTTAAAAACGAGCATCGGTTCTGCAGTTATAAACGAGCATCAATTCATTAGATATATATGAGAATCAATTCAGCATCAGCTTAACAGTTATAAACGTGCATTAATTCTGTAATTATAAAAGTAGATCAGTTCGCAAGTTATAAAAGAGCATCAATTCAGCAGGTATAAAAGCGCATCAGTTCGGAAGATATAAACGAGCATCAATTCAGCATGTGTAAAAGAGTATCAGTTTTGAACTTATAAAGAAGCAACAATTCGGAATGTGTAAAATCGCAAATAGGTCAGATGAAATGAAGCAACCTAAGTAAAGATTTTATAAGCGAGCGCTAGTTCGGATGTTATTAACGAGCACAAATTCAGTAGATATATATGAGAATCAATTCAGCATCAGCTTATCAGTTATAAACGTGCATTAATTCACAAGAAACAAGCATCGGTTCTTTAGTTATAAACGAGCGTCAATTCATTAGATATATATATGAGAATTAATTCAGTATCAGCTTAACACTTATAAACGTGCATTAATTCACAAATTATATAAGACCATCAGTTCGGTAGTAATAAAGTAGCATCAATTCAGTAGATATAAAAGAACCAGTTTGGAAGTTATAAACAAGAATCAATTGACGTTATAAACAAGTATCAGTTTGCAAGTTATAAACGAGCATCAATTCAGTAGATATATATGAGAATCAATTCAGCATCAGCTTATCACTTATAAACGTGCATTAATTCACAAGAAACAAGCATCGGTTCTTTAGTTATAAACGAGCATCAATTCAGTAGATATATATATGAGAATCAATTCAGCATCAGCTTAACACTTATAAACGTGCATTAATTCACAAATTATATAAGACCATCAGTTCCGTAGTAATAAAGTAGCATCAATTCAGTAGATATAAAAGAACATCAGTTTGGAAGTTATAAACAAGAATCAATTGACATGTTATAAACAAGTATCAGTTTGCAAGTTATAAACGAGCATCAGTTCGGAAGTTATAGACAAGTATAAATTCATCAGTTATAAACGCGCCTCATTTCGGGAGTTATAAACTAACATCATTTCAGCAGGTGCAATAAAAGAATCAGTTCGGAGTTCGCAAGTTATAATCGAGCATCAATTCACAAGTTATAAGCAAGCAGCAATTCCGTACATATAAAAGAAAGTCAATTCGGAAGTTATAAACGAGCATCAATTCAGTAGATATATATGAGAATCAATTCAGCATCAGCTTAACACTTATAAACGTGCATTAATTCACAAGAAACAAGCATCTGTTCTTTAGTTATAAACGAGCATCAATTCAGTAGATATATATGAGAATCAATTCAGCATCAGCTTAACACTTATAAACGTGCATTAATTCACAAATTATATAAGACCATCAGTTCCGTAGTAATAAAGTAGCATCAATTCAGTAGATATAAAAGAACATCAGTTTGGAAGTTATAAACAAGAATCAATTGACATGTTATAAACAAGTATCAGTTTGCAAGTTATAAACGAGCATCAGTTCGGAAGTTATAGACAAGTATAAATTCATCAGTTATAAACGCGCCTCATTTCGGGAGTTATAAACTAACAACATTTCAGCAGGTGCAATAAAAGAATCAGTTCGGAGTTCGCAAGTTATAATCGAGCATCAATTCACAAGTTATAAAGAAGCAGCAATTCCGTAGATATAAAAGAAAGACAATTCGGAAGTTATAAACGAGAATCAATTCAGTAGATATATATGAGAATCAATTCAGCATCAGCTTAACACTTATAAACGTGCATTAATTCAAAAGTTAAAAACGAGCATCGGTTCTGCAGTTATAAACGAGCATCAATTCATTAGATAGATATGAGAATCAATTCAGCATCAGCTTAACACTTATAAACGTGCATTAATTCACAAATTATATAAAACCATCAGTTCGGTAGTAATAAAGTAGCATCAATTCAGTAGATATAAAAGAACATCAGTTTGGAAGTTATAAACAAGAATCAATTGACATGTTATAAACAAGTATCAGTTTGCAAGTTATTAACGAGCATCAGTTCGGAAGTTATAGACAAGTATAAATTCATCAGTTATAAACGCGCCTCATTTCGGGAGTTATAAACTAACATCATTTCAGCAGGTGCAATAAAAGAATCAGTTCGGAGTTCGCAAGTTATAATCGAGCATCAATTCACAAGTTATAAAGAAGCAGCAATTCCGTAGATATAAAAGAAAGTCAATTCGGAAGTTATAAACGAGAATCAATTCAGTAGATATATATGAGAAACAATTCAGCATCAGCTTAACACTTATAAACGTGCATTAATTCAAAAGTTAAAAACGAGCATCGGTTCTGCAGTTATAAACGAGCATCAATTCATTAGATATATATGAGAATCAATTCAGCATCAGCTTAACAGTTATAAACGTGCATTAATTCACAAGATAAAAACGAGTATCAATTCTGTAATTATAAAAGTAGATCAGTTCGCAAGTTATAAAAGAGCATCAATTCAGCAGGTATAAAAGCGCATCATTTCGGAAGTTATAAACGAGCATCAATTCAGTAGATATATATGAGAATCAATTCAGCATCAGCTTAACACATAAACGTGCATTAATTCAAAAGTTAAAAACGAGCATCGGTTCTGCAGTTATAAACGAGCATCAATTCATTAGATATATATGAGAATCAATTCAGCATCAGCTTAACAGTTATAAACGTGCATTAATTCTGTAATTATAAAAGTAGATCAGTTCGCAAGTTATAAAAGAGCATCAATTCAGCAGGTATAAAAGCGCATCAGTTCGGAAGTTATAAACGAGCATCAATTCAGCATGTGTAAAAGAGTATCAGTTTTGAACTTATAAAGAAGCAACAATTCGGAATGTGTAAAATCGCAAATAGGTCAGATGAAATGAAGCAACCTAAGTAAAGATTTTATAAGCGAGCGCTAGTTCGGATGTTATTAACGAGCACAAATTCAGTAGATATATATGAGAATCAATTCAGCATCAGCTTATCAGTTATAAACGTGCATTAATTCACAAGAAACAAGCATCGGTTCTTTAGTTATAAACGAGCGTCAATTCATTAGATATATATATGAGAATTAATTCAGTATCAGCTTAACACTTATAAACGTGCATTAATTCACAAATTATATAAGACCATCAGTTCGGTAGTAATAAAGTAGCATCAATTCAGTAGATATAAAAGAACCAGTTTGGAAGTTATAAACAAGAATCAATTGACGTTATAAACAAGTATCAGTTTGCAAGTTATAAACGAGCATCAATTCAGTAGATATATATGAGAATCAATTCAGCATCAGCTTATCACTTATAAACGTGCATTAATTCACAAGAAACAAGCATCGGTTCTTTAGTTATAAACGAGCATCAATTCAGTAGATATATATATGAGAATCAATTCAGCATCAGCTTAACACTTATAAACGTGCATTAATTCACAAATTATATAAAACCATCAGTTCGGTAGTAATAAAGTAGCATCAATTCAGTAGATATAAACGAACATCAGTTTGGAAGTTATAAACAAGAATCAATTGACATGTTATAAACAAGTATCAGTTTGCAAGTTATAAACGAGCATCAATTCACAAGTTATAAACAAGCAGCAATTCCGTAGATATAAAAGAAAGTCAATTCGGAAGTTATAAACGAGCATCAATTCAGTAGATATATATGAGAATCAATTCAGCATCAGCTTAACACTTATAAACGTGCATTAATTCAAAAGTTAAAAACGAGCATCGGTTCTGCAGTTATAAACGAGCATCAATTCATTAGATAGATATGAGAATCAATTCAGCATCAGCTTAACAGTTATAAACGTGCATTAATTCACAAGATAAAAACGAGCATCAATTCTGTAGATATAAAAGTAGATCAGTTCGCAAGTTATAAAAGAGCATCAATTCACAAGTTATAAACAAGCAGCAATTCCGTAGATATAAAAGAAATTCAATTCGGAAGTTATAAACGAGCATCATTCAGTAGATATATATGAGAATCAATTCAGCATCAGCTTAACACTTATATACGTGCATTAATTCACATGTTAATAACGAGTATCGGTTCTGGAGTTATAAACGTGCATCAATTCTGTAGATATAAAAGTAGTTCAGTTCGCAAGTTATAAAAGAGTATCAGTTCGGAAGTTATAAACGAGCATCAGTTCGGAAGTTATAAACGAGCATCAATTCAGTAGCTTAACACTTATATACGTGCATTAATTCACATGTTAATAACGAGTATCGGTTCTGGAGTTATAAACGTGCATCAATTCTGTAGATATAAAAGTAGTTCAGTTCGCAAGTTATAAAACAGTATCAGTTCGGAAGTTATAAACGAGTATCATTTCAGCATGTGTAAAAGAGTATCAGTTTGCAACATATAAAGAAGCAACAATTAGGCATGTGTAAAAGCGAAATAGTTCAGATGAAATGATCCAACCTAAGTAAAGATTTTATAAGCGAGCGCTAGTTCGGATGTTATTAACGAGCATCAAAAAACAAGTTAACTACGACATCAGTTCAGCAGGAATAAAAGAACATCAGTTCGGAAGTTATAAACGATCATCAATTCAGTAGATAAAAAAGAACATCAGTTCGGAAATTATAAACAAGCTTCAATTCAGCAGCAATAATCGAGAATCAGTATGTAAAATTTAAACTTGCATTATTTCACAAGTTAAAAACGAGCATCAATTCAGTAGATATAAAAGAACATCAGTTCGCTAGTTATGAACAAACTTCAATTCAGAAGGTGTAAAAGAAAATCAGTTTGGAAGTTATAAACGAGCATCAATTCCGTAGATATATATGAGAATCAATTCAGCATCAGCTTAACACTTATAAACGTGCATTAATTCACAAGTTAAAAACGAGCATCGGTTCTGTAGATATAAAAGTAGTTCAGTTCGCAAGTTATAAAAGAGCAGCAATTCCGAAGATATAAAAGAAAGTCAGTTCGGAAGTTATAAACGAGTATCATTTCAGCATGTGTAAAAGAGTATCAGTTTGCAACATATAAAGAAGCAACAATTAGGCATGTGTAAAAGCGAAATAGTTCAGATGAAATGATCCAACCTAAGTAAAGATTTTATAAGCGAGCGCTAGTTCGGATGTTATTAACGAGCATCAAAAAACAAGTTAACTACGACATCAGTTCAGCAGGAATAAAAGAACATCAGTTCGGAAGTTATAAACGATCATCAATTCAGTAGATAAAAAAGAACATCAGTTCGGAAATTATAAACAAGCTTCAATTCAGCAGCAATAATCGAGAATCAGTATGTAAAATTTAAACTTGCATTATTTCACAAGTTAAAAACGAGCATCAATTCAGTAGATATAAAAGAACATCAGTTCGCTAGTTATGAACAAACTTCAATTCAGAAGGTGTAAAAGAAAATCAGTTTGGAAGTTATAAACGAGCATCAATTCCGTAGATATATATGAGAATCAATTCAGCATCAGCTTAACACTTATAAACGTGCATTAATTCACAAGTTAAAAACGAGCATCGGTTCTGTAGATATAAAAGTAGTTCAGTTCGCAAGTTATAAAAGAGCAGCAATTCCGAAGATATAAAAGAAAGTCAGTTCGGAAGTTATAAAAGAGCAGCAATTCCGAAGATATAAAAGAAAGTCAGTTCGGAAGTTATAAACGAGCATCAATTCAGTTGATGCACGTTTATAACTGCTGAACTGATGCTTGTTTATAACTTTCTGTAAATAGGTTCGTTTATTACTTCTGAACTGATGCTTGATTATAACTTGTGAATTGATGCTCGTTTATAACTTCTGAACTGATACTGGTTTATAACTTGTCAATTGCTGCTCGATTATAACTTCCGAACTGATGCTCGTTTATAAATTGTGAATTGATGCTCATTTTTAACTTCCCATCTGTTGATCTTTTATACCTGCTGAATTGATGCACCTTTATAACTGCAGAAGCAAATCACGTTCATAACTGCTGAACGGACGTTTGTTTATAACATTCTGTAATTATCCTTAGTTTATTACTTCTGAACTAATGCTCGATTATATCATCTAAACCAGTGGTTCTCAATCTTTTTTGGTCCATGCCCCAGCTAATCATCTCTAAAATCCTGCTTGCCCCATGTGGTGATATATAATTCTTATCATTTAAAAAGTTAACTCCGTTTCAGCTGAAGAAGCTTAAAACGCCAATACCTTGGTTTAAACAAGCTTCAAAAGAACAAGGCATCCATGAAAAATGAAATAAACAAAAGACAGTTAATGTTTTGAGCAAGAAATTACTGAAAAAATTGTAAGAAAAATATTGTAGTATTAGATTTTAATAATGATACATATGATAATAAGAGAGAATTCACAGTTAATAAAGAGAGAGAAAATTTCTATATTAATGAAAATATTTGTGGATTGTCTCATACAAAAACAGCAAATAAAAATTCAAAACATGTAATAGAAAACTGAAATGTACTATGAACACAAACTAATTTGAATGGAAGCTTATTTGATCATTTTAATTACTGTACAATAAAGTATAGGTTCCTATCAAATGCAAAATGCCATTTGAGCATACTTCAAGAAAAGCGGAATAAAGTTAGTGAGACCCTTGTGCTTCATGCCTGCTACAAAGAGATTTTATATTAGGAACTAATTTAGTCTGCTTTAGTCTCAAATCTCCTCTTTTACTGATATCCAGTGAATTTCTTCAGTAGCAAATCATTTACAATGCTAAAGCCACATTCAGCTAAATATGAAGATGGAAACGGTAACAACAGTTTCCTTGCAAAGCTAGTTGAATTTGGGTATTTAGTTTCTGTCTCATCATTTTTTATTTCCTAGAGTTCTTCTTGGTACTGCACTGAAACATCAGATAAATCCACAAGCACTGGCTGCATCACCTACGATGGAAAATTAATCTGTTTTAAATCAGAAAATCTTTTAAAATCAGAGGCCGATATTTTCAGATGATCCACAATGACAAGCACCGCAGCCTCAGTCGGCTTACATTTTTTTAGCCAATGAAATGGGTCAAAATTTTTGTCAGAAATATTTTTTTGGCATAACTCGATAAATGAAATAAAGCCAAATATCTTCGCCTTTGCATCAACAAGTGTTTTATTTGTTCCTTGAAATTGTTTATTCAACACATTCAGTTTTTCGAAAATATCTGCTAATAACTCAAAAACGCTTTTCCATCAACGGTTAGCAGGTGCTTCATTTCATTTCGGGCTTGTCACTTAGAAAGCCACTAAGTTCATAAAACAGTCCATGAATCTTTTCAAACAATTCCCTTTCGAAAGCCACCGTACCTCAGTGTGAAGTAAATGTCTCGCATTGTCTGAATTGTTAACTTCACAAAATTTCTCGAAAAGACGATCACATTTGGCATTAGTTTTGATAGCATTGATAGATTTTATAACTGATTTCAGTACCTCATTAAGTACAGGAGAAATATTTTTCGACACTAAGTTCTCCTTATGAATAACACAGTGCACAAGAAGCATCTCCTGATTCTTATCGTTCATCAATTTTAAGCAGCCATTTTTCTTGCCCATCATAACAGGAGCACCATCAGCTGCACAAGATGTTATGTTTTCCATTGGTATATTATTGATATCTGAGTAGTATTTTAGTTTATTATATATATCAGCGGCGGTAATGGTGGTATCTAAAGATTTGCAGAATAACATTTCTTCAACAAATTCACCTTTATCAATATATCTTACATAAGTTAGCAATAAGGCCTCACTGCCTCTCACAGTTGATTCATCCATTTGTACTGAGAATTTTCTTGATTTCAGCTTTTCAACAAGTTGTGTTTCAATATCTTCACTCATTTCATCTATTCTTCTCCTAACAGTATCGTTACTGAGTGGCATGGCTTTAACATCTTTTTCATCTTTTTCCAGAACTGTTTTGAGAAATGCAGATATTGATGGTTTAATTAAATCCTCCGATATAGTAAGATTTTTTCTAGATTTAGCAATGAGTAAAGAAATTTCATAACTTGCCTCGAGAGTACGACTGATAGTAACAGTTTGTGCAGTTAACAGAGACTTTATTGTTGATCTTTTTTTAAACTTATTCTTTAAAGATTTGAAGTAATTCAAATCTGAATTTACATACGCACTATGTTTCGCCTTCAAATGCGCTTCAAGACGACCTCGTTTCATTGATTCGTTGGTCAAGCATTGTTGGCATAAGAGATAGAAAGGTGACCTTTCATCATGAGCAGCGGGTATGAAACCAAATTTCAAAAATTCCTCTGAATACTGACGAACTTTCTTTTTGCTTGCACTACTCATTTTATGCATAGGGGCTGTGACTGAAATAAATGAGTAATCTTAAGAAATGAAATAAAATAATTAGAACGTTCAAGTAAATACAAATGAAATGAAGTTAATACAGTGCGGTACACCAGATTTTTACGAATTTGTATCACACATGAATGTATTGACGATAATCGTCTGACAAAAATATGTACACACACATACACAATGAATTTGGCAAGACTGTTGTATTATATTAGCATTTGGACTATTAAGTTTTCATCTCTGATACTTTATGTATCTTCTCGTATCATCATAATACTAAACAATCAAATATATTCCCGAGCAACAAAAGAAATATGTATCAATTACGTTGCATGAAAACATCGAAACAACTTTGTTTACGAGCTCTGACTTTTCAGAAAAAAAAATGCTCTCCTTTAAGAGAAAACGGAGGAAACAGTTATTATAATGGTAACTTAGCAAAAGCCATTTGAATCGCATTTCTAAATCAAATTCAATAAATAAGGTTCTTCGATGTCCTCGTGCACTTTGTGTAACGTGCATGAAGAGCGATGGCACAGTGATTATGTAATAACAATACAATAAAGACCCTTTTCACTAAAAAAAATATATTTACTCAAAATAGCATCTGAAAAATAAACTTTACCTGATGGAAAATCAAAAAAATAAAAATCGAAAATTTGTACCCAGACCTTTTCATTCGTAATCAATTTCCACCCCCTTGAAAATCAAATTGCCCACCTGTGGGGCGTACGCCACACGTTGAAAACCACTGATCTAAACTGATGCTCGTTTATAACTTTTGAATTGATACTCGTTTATACCTCCTGAATTGATGCACCTTTATACCTGCTGAAGTGATGCACGTTTATAACTGCTGAACGAGCCCTCGTTTATAACTCCCAAACTGATGCTCGTTTATAAAAGCTGAATTGATGCACGTCTATAACTGATGAAGTGATGCACGTTAATAACTGATGAACTGACTCTAGTTTATAACATTCTGCAATTATGTTCGTTTTTTTACTTTTTAACTAATGCTCGATTATATCATCTGAACTGATGCTCGTTTATAACTTCAGAAATTATACTCTTTTATAACTTGTGAATTGATGCTCGTTTATAACATCCGAACTGGTGCTCTTTTATACCGTCTAAATTGATGCACGTTAATATATACTGAACTGATGCTAATTTATAACATTCTGTAATTACTTTCGTTTATTACTCCTGAACTAATGCTCGATTATAACATCTAAACTGATGGTCGTTTATAAGTTCTGAACTGATACTCGTTTATAACTTGTGAATTTATATTCGTTTATATCTTCTGAACTGATACTCGATTATAACTTCCGAATTTATGCTCGTTTATAAATTCCGACCTAACGCTCGTTTATAACATTCTGTAATTAGGTTCGTTTATTACTTCTGAACTATTGCTCGATTATAACATCTAAACTGATGCTCGTTTATTACTTTTGAACTGATACACGTTTATAAATTCCGAAATGATGCTCTTTATACCTCCTGATTTGATGCACCTTTATACCTGCTGAAGTGATGCACGTTTATAACTGCTGAACTGACGCTAGTTTATAACATTCTGTACTTATGTTCGTTTATTACTTCTGAATTATTGCTCTTTTTTTTACTTCCGAATTTCGTTTATAACTTCTGAGCTGATGCTCGTATAAAAAGTCTAAACTGATGCACCTTCATAACTTCTGATCTGAGTGTCGTTTATATCTTCTAAGCTGATTTTCGTTTATATCTTCAAAACAGATGTTCGTTTAAATCTTCTGAACTTGTGTCTGTTTATAAATACTCACCTGATGCTCGTTTATACCTTATTAACTTCTATTCGCTTACAACTTCTGAGCTGATGCTCTTTTATAATGTTTGAACTTTATAACTTCGGAACTTATGTTCGTTTATAACATCTGAATTAATGTTTGTTTATATCGTTTGAACTGATTTTGTTTTATTACTTCTAAACTTTTTTCGTTGATGACATCTTAACTGATGATCGAGTATTACTTCTGAAGTGATCTTCGTTTATTACATCCGAACTGATTTTCGTTTATTTCTTCTGAACTCTTGCTCGCGTATAACATCTGATTTGATGTTCATTTATATCTTTTGAACCTCTGTTCGTTTTTATCTTCTCAACTGTTGCTCGTTTATATTTTCTGAACTGATGCTCGCTTATGAAATCTGATCTGATGTTCTTTTTTATATTCTGAAGTGTTGTTCGTTTACAACTTCTAAACTGATGTTTCTTTATAACTTCTGAAGAAAAGCTCTTATTAAAATTCTAAACTGAAGTTTGTTTATAAGTTCATGACTAATGCTTATTTATAAGTTCTGAACTGCTGATGGATTTTATGTTCTGAACTAATCCACTTTTATAAGTTCCCTACTGATGATGGTTTATATTTTGTGGAATGATACTTGTTTACAACTTCTCAACTGGTGGTGATTTATTAGTTCTGAACTGCTGCTTATTTATAAGATCTGAAATGATACTCTTTTACAACTTCTAAATTGATGCACTTTTATACCTTCTACAGTGATGCTCGTTTAAACATTCTGAACAGATACACATTGTTAACTTTTATACTGTTAATCGTTTACTACTTCTTAAATGAAGCTTAAATGATGCTTTTTTATTAGTTATGAACTGATTCACGATTATAAGTACTTAACTGATGATGGTTTTTAAGTTCTGATTTGTTTCTCGTTTATGCGTTCAGAAGTAATGTTCATTTATACGTTCTGATATGATACTAGTTTCTCAATTCTGAACTATTTTACAAGTTCTGAACTGATGATGGTTTATATAATTTCTGGACTGATACTCGTTTAAAGTTCTGAGCTGATGATGGTTTATAAGGTTTGATCTGATGATGTTTTATAGTTCTTAAGTTGATAATCGTTTATACGCTCTGAGTTATGAACTAATACTCGTTTATATGTTCTGAACTGATAATGGTTTATAAGTTCATGACTAATGCTTATTTATAAGTTCTGGTCTGTTACTCGTTTATAACTTCTGAACTGCTGATGGATTTTATGTTCTGAACTAATCCACTTTTATAAGTTCCCTACTGATGATGGTTTATAGTTTCTGAACTTATTATGGTATACCACATACATAGGTTTATACAAACGTTCACATATACACCAAAATACATATGTACATTCAAATATTTTAATATATACCCAAATATTTACGTATATTAAAATATTCATATATATACCCAGTTATATACAAACATACATATTTTAAGAATATACTCAAGAACACGTACAAACAAACATTCATATCTGCATACCACATACATACGTACATACAAACATTCATATATACCACATACATTTGTACGCGCCAACGTTCACAAATATACCAACATACAAACATATATACAAATATTAATATATATATATATATACGTACATACAAACTTTCACATATATACCGATTACGTAGTACATACCTATATTCACATCTATACCCTCATACAAAAGTATTTATGTATACGAGGACTGTCGAAAAAGTATCAGACTTTATTTTTTCCCGTGGGAAGTAATGGCGTTAGCGAGCAGTATACTTTCGTGCGCATGCATGGTTTTGGCGGGCTTGTGGATGCGTCACTCGCTGTCAGGTAGCCAGCATGTGAGGTGCTGTACTACTTATTCGTCGCATTTTCATTTCGTCCGTGATGACGGAACATGTGGAGCAACGATCTTGCATTAAGTTTTGCCAAAAGCTTGGAGATACCTAAGCGGAAACAATTCGCAAAATTCAACAGGCTTCTGGTGACAATATCATGAGTGTTACCCAAATTAAAAAAATGATACAACAGATTCAAAGATGGCCGCACATCAGTGGAGAGTGATCAGTGTTCCGGGAGGGCGTCAACAAGCCGAAATGCAGTTGATATCGAGAAAGTGCGGAACTTGATAATTGAGTATCATTGTTTGACGGTGCGGGAAATTGGTGACGAGCTTGGGATCAGTAAAGATTCTGGACATCCATTTTAAAGGAGGATTTGGGCTTGCGCAGAGTGGCAGCGAATTTGTGCCCAAGCTGCTTTCTCAGGAGCAACAACATCTTCGTCTTGAGGTTGCGCAGGACCTGCTGGATACTGCCAACAGGGATCCAGAGTTCCAGAATACCGTGATAACTGGAGATGAGACGTGGGTGTACGGGTACGATCCGGAACCCAAAGCTCAGTCGTCACAGTGGAAGCACCAAACGTCGCCTAGGCCCAAAAAAGCAAGTCAGGTCCGGAGCAAAATCAAGGTGATGCTGACAGTTTTCTTCAACTACCGAGGCGTTGTGCATCACGAATACGCTCCAGAGGACAAGCAATTACAAAGGAGTACTATCAGGAAGTCGTCCGACGTCTTCGTGATGCAGTTTGGCGCAAGAGACCAGATCTGTGGGTCTCGCAAAAACTGGCAACTGCAATATGCCAACACCTCGGCTCAATCGTCGCAGCTGATCCAAAGTTTCTTGACAAAGAAAGGCATTTCGGTCATTCGCTAGGCTCCCTACTCTCCAGACAAGGCTCTTTCTGACTTCTGGTTGTTTCCAAAAATGAAGATGCCACTGAAAGGCTCGCGCTTTGAGTGCAGAGAGGACATCATGCGGAATGCGACGGCAGAGCTGAAAGCCATTCCGGTAGAATCATTCCAAACATGCCTCGAACAGTGGAAGGATCGAGTACATGCCCCTAATTTCTACTGTGAAAAAATAGAATGAAAATTGTTTCTGACAGCCTCCATCACTTCAGTTTAGAAATGATCGTTGGCGGACTAACTTAATTTTATGATTAATCATTTGTCCACAACTCTAATTGCTGCACCCATCCGTTTATTAACTCGCACTGGCGATCTGTATTATTTTGGCGGCGTCAGTTCGAGGTTTGGCTATCATGGTTGAAACTCCGAGTTCGAATCCCGCTCGCTATCAGCTTGGTTCGGCGTATCTCCCTGATATAAATCACCCGAGACTATTCGCCTTCTAGTTCACTGTTATAAAATGATCTTAGAACTCGAAAGTAATGATGAGGTTTCAACAACAAAAAAAAAATCCCTGAAACATCTGGACAATAAATCTGACGTAAAAAACTTTTCCAAAATCTATGAAATCAGTCTTAATTATCCGTTTTGAAAATATTTCATTTTCGGATTAATGTAATACTAAGGTAAAATTCAGTAAGATCCTTAGGGTTTTATAGTATGGGCAAAACTGTAATTTATCACCGAATGACAATAGTTGGCGTCTGTTTCCGGGAAGCTGCCATCCCCAAAAGCCAAATTCAGTACCTTCGTTTATGTCTAAGGTAAGAAGATAAGATGTTGGCAAACGGACTGCGAAAACAAGAGAATTCTAGCAACCATGTGAAGTGTATAATTGGCGTTAAGTTTAGTCAGACCGTTATACAGGCTTTGATCCCTATTTACATTTACTGATCGATATTTGTTTGTATAGTTTTTCAGTAGCTTTCCATAATGATTCCGTCAGTCAGTTAATTTCAAGATAGTCAAGGGCGCTTTCAAACTAACTCTTTCTAACTTAGAACCGGCACGGTGTCGGCGTTTACCTTGTTGGAACAGTAGCAACGCAGACATAGCACCTGAGAGAAGACAGTAAAAACTCCAATCTTTATTTCATTTTTAATCGCCGAAATAATTGAATCGCAAAACCGTATTTACGTGGCAGTGACATGTTTACTATCTTGCATTCGAATGAATCTTTTCTCTCTCTCTCTCTCTCTCTCTCTCTCTCTCTCTCTCTCTCTCCCTCTTTGCATAATGAGTCAGGGACAAAATGCTCGCTAAAAGAAACACATACACGGCACACAGAGCTTGCAAAACGGTGATATTCACACTTTTATTGTGAAGACAATGGAGCAGCCGGTTTCCATGTTGCATTTAAAGGTAAACTATCTAAAAATTATTGTTCGTAAATATGGTTTATATCCGGCATAAAGGCCTGCTTTTTATACGGCTATTTAAATATAAAATGCATTGTCAAAGACAATGCAAGAATGTTCTTTAATTTTAAAAAATATATTTATGATAGGTTATAGGTATTAAAAGATTAAATTCAACTTACTAATCAAATTGGTGATTACCCACATGCCGTTTTTCTTGTCAGACATATTCAGATAATACAGTAAAAATACATTCCACAAAAAATGTATTATTATTATTATTATATTATTATTATTATTATTAATCTAGTAATTTTTTATTAATTTACTTTTGCATAGTGAAAAAACAAATATTTTAATTAAAGGTTAAATAATATGAAAGTATTTATAAGATTATGCCAAGCTACTGCTGCTAGCAGACATGAGCTGCCTTTGCTTCCGCTATACTCATAAAGGTAGTGCCCGATGCCCCCTTCATAATGACCTAGTTTAGAAATTCTTATTAGGTAATAAAATTTTATGTATTACGAATTTTCATATTTGTTAGTCTAAAACTGTGGTCATTTCAAATACATGAAAACTAGTCGGTTTGCACCTAAATAAGTGTACGACTAATGTAAGTATATGCTTTCTTTCTTGTTGTTCCATATATGGAAAACAAAACTCAATAAGTGACTAGTTACAGATATAAAATGACAGTCGTAAAATGTCATTATAATAATTTTTTTTTAAAAAAAGTTTTGTTCTAACGCTGATTAATGTACGCTTGTCAATCGGTATCAAACGAATATTCAAATTAGACTTACCATGTTTAATTCACACGCAGTCGAGAGGAGATTTAATGTAGGTTATTTACGGAATAATTATGCCCAGTTAACCACTTTGAAGTGTAAGTACTTTAAGAACATTTTTTTTTAATGCCAGAAAATGTAATTCCTTTTTGTTTTAGTAAGCTGAAGAAAATATACTAATGGAGACACTTCACTAGTTAGCAGCTGCACTGAGACTGTAAAAGATATAGCAGCTGTTTTCTTTTGTTGAATCTGCTCGTTCATACTAACCGAGAAATTAATAGTAAATAGTGTGCATTAACGTCAAAATACTGTTGAATAGTTCAAATGCGATGGTCAAGAGGTGATTGCTGGACTGGTGAGTCTGAGTCCGAATCCCAGTCGGGACTTGCTTGGCTTGGCATTCTTACTCTGTCTGACATGGTTTCTTTACCAGCCGGATGTGTGGTTTCCTTTCACATCTCGGGAGGAGAAGGGTGGGGGCGGGACTTATGCGCTGACGTCAGCAGACTTGATCGAACTAGGAAAACAACAATAAAATATCCGACATCGCAGTAAGTCGCGGCGGAAGGTCTCTAATAACAGAGTAAATTAGTACTTAGAAAGTCAGCGCTAACTTTAAAAAGAATGTATACATATTAAATAATAAACAATAGAGAATAATTATACTAATAAAAGTTAAATCCACACGAACAGCTCTTAGGTATATTAGCAAGATAATAGTAATGTTGTGTATACACAGAATAATAATTAAATATGCTCTAACACCAAGGAATAAAATAATTGAGACTAATAGGATCTTATGGAATTATCTGTTGTTGTGTGAATCCCTATTTTGGTTACCAGATTAGGGTTCTCGTGCTTACAGGCTGAACAAGATGCACGATCAGTCACTTCTTATCGTGTGTGAGAACTGGAAATAATGGCAGACATACCTTATGACCTAGAAGTTAAAACTTCAAAAAATATCTATACAAGTCGCTTAATTTATTATTATTATTATTATTATTATTATTATTATTTTTATTATTATTATTATTATTTATGGAAATTTTTTAAAATATATTTCTCCAAATGCTGAAAAATAAAAATGTTAAAATATCTAAACGATTTTAGTAAAATGCACTTAATGTTGTCTTCTATTAAACTAATTTAAAATGGAAGAAAGTTGTGTAAGGTGAACGTTTCATTACGGAAGAAAATGACAAACTCCGTCAACTGTTTATTTCCATCTGATCCGCGCAGCATCCACCAGTAAACTACTGATGATGATGATGATGTGTAGAGTTAAAAGTAAACTTCACAGAATAGCGTGACTTTAAACAATGTATCTTTTTTGTATGTCAACAGAATTAGGATTCACCAAAAATGTTATCAATAGCGATGAAGGTATTTTATTGATAAATAAGCACGTAAACATTGACGGACCTGCCTCATCTGGTAAAGATATTTTTTAAGCAGTGCTAAAATAAAATAAGTAAATAAATCGCTGGACGGGAGGTGTGTGTGTGTGTGTGTGTGTGTGTGTGTGTGTGTGTGTGTGTGTGATCTTACTCTACGTGTAATAGTAAAACAATGGTGTCTTATTTTTTGTAAGGAGATAATAAGAACATACTCTATTTGATATTTCTGTCTTTTGGTGCAAAAAAGGCCTCAGCGATGACACAACTTCCTCTACCTTTTACTCAATTTTCTTTTTCTATTTTTCACACATACATACAGACACACACACACACACCACACACACACACAGAGAGACAATATCTCCCACGCACGTACACTTCTATCAGAGCATGTCACACATCTCAGTCACATTAGCAATCTATCGAGTTCTGTACAATTACCAGCCGAGATTTATAATTATTTTTCTCTTGTTGTTCACAGTTTCCACAATAAACCACTTAAATTTATTTTAATATTATTTTTTTTTTTTGTTTCACTGCTTTCTCTGCCAGGCAATGTGGCTCAGTGGTGAGTGTATTGGCTTCAGACCCTAAGGGTCCTGCTGCTGAACAAAGTACTTTACTGGCATTGCTGCTGGGGAGTGGCCTATGTAGGCATTCAGACAGAGGAACCAAGGGCGGGAGGCAAGTCTCCTATGATAAGGGAAAGTCAGAAGAATAAACCACTGCCGAAGACGGATGCACTGGACCAGAGTGCGCATGACGACGGTGCAACGCATCCCACTTTTCTGAAATGAGTGATCGAAGAAGAAGACTGATTTCTCTCGATTGTGGAAGATGGTTTTGTATTCGCTGCTGACCGGTCGGAACCGGCCAGAGGGAGTTCGCGATTAGCTGGTAGTATACATCCCTGCAAAAATTCGAGATGAAGAATAAAACGACGCTGCGTGCAATGAGTTAGCGAGATAAAAGAAAATATAATTTAAAGAGAATCGATTTTTTAGTGGGGGGATCGAATTAGAGTCACTTGAGAATACTGAAAATAGCGAGGACTCTGTCTATTATTGCCTGCTTATTGCAAAGAGAAGTTGGGAGCATAGCGGTGATAAACGCTGGTGTTGGATTTAAATATTTAAGGAAACCTTGACGTCTATTAATAGCCTCGTAGTTTACTTCTTTTATGTAATTTAAAATATTTTGTTATTTAACTCGACTTTTTATGTTTTACAATTTCAACGACGGATATCTGCTTATAGACGAAGCCATATTTCCTTTGTCTCGAAGACTACAACCAACTTCGTGTGCGTCATAGTTGTGCAAGATGGTGTGGTTTACGATGTTTATAGGGGTTCGAACAAGACTCGTTTGATTCTGAAGGCGAAAGACTTTAAACACAAGATGGAAATCTGTGATAACCATCATCGGAAATGAAAGAACGTCCTAAATAATAATAATAATAATAATAATAATAATATAATAATAATAATAATAATAATATATTTTTTTTTTTTTTTTTTTTTTTTTTTTTTTTTGTTTATTTTTGTTTTCTTTATTAATAAAATGGCGTCTCGAATTCTTTTTTATAGATCGAACGTTAATCACGAAAATCATGCTACTCTTGTTTTTCAATCTGTTTCTCAGAATCTTCCATAAATTGATTTTATGCTCCTTTTTCGTCACCATCCAAACAATGTGAATTAAGTAAAAAGAAATTAGCACGAGGCATGGAAAGTCAGAAGCATTCCGCTCGCTTTAACCAGGGTAGAATGTTTTCGTATTTATTTATTAATGAAAGATAACGACGAAACGATTTTCATGATATAAATTAACAAATAAATTCACAGACTGAGATATTTTATGCTGCTCAGATTTTTAAATCCGTACAAACAGTTTGTTCCGAGATGGTCGCTGAGTAAAATAAACATTAGTGGGGTAAGAGCAAAATGAAGACCATTTGTGCCACTGCATCAATATCTTGTTTTTTTTTTTTCCGGCTGAGAGAGAATACACGAAGAAAGAAGAGAAATAAACTCTGACTTTGAGGTAAGCATGTGGTAAACCGAATCTCTCCTGATTGTCAGAAAAGAGTTAAGTGGCCCTCTACCTCATAATTTAACATTATTTATACAGGTGTAGGATAACCTATAAATAGCTATAACCTACCGAGCGTCATACCCTTGTCCATTAAAAATAATTTGAAATATTTTTTTTTAAAAAAATGAGAATATTATACGTGTATGCTGCGCTTAGTTTTATTCATAGACACGAACGTGTGGAAAGTTTTCGGTCGACTCAGGTCTAGACGAGAGTATTTTGGATTAACACATCAAACGAGATTATCTTTCGATAGTCAGGAATGCGGCACCTCGCTCGCGGTCGGACTATTGATAACGAACCGAGCCGTTCGGTGAGTTCTTGGGATGCAGAGCCGCAGTGGTCTATGGCTTTAGTTGGACGTCTTCGTGGATAAAGGGGCTGCTGAAGACCAATCCAGCTGGCGAGCATCCTGTCGGTGACCGGATCGTGAAGAAAGTTACCCTTGAAACAAGAGCAGTCTGGTCGAGTTTTCTGACTCGACAAACAATGTCATCACTGGGTCGACGGTTCCCTACCGGAGTAGACGGGCGCCCATGTGAGGCTGTGAGACGAAAGATTATCATTCTGACGGAAATGTCCAATACGGGCAGGTCAAAGAAAGCCTTGACACCCAAAGACTAACGTAATTCAGTGGCAAAAGTGGAGGTAGTAACGTTTGTGCGTTCCAGCAGTAAGTCTTCCACACTCCGTAACAAACGGATGACCGATCTGGTGCAATCGGATGGGGGGATGCTGTGGAAGTAGCTGTGTCATTGTCAGCCAAAATGGTTCGCGACAGCAGTTTTAGAAATTTTTTTGCTTTGGTTTAATTTGACTTCTGCTCCACTAAGTATTTTTCCGATGGAGCACAGATATCTTTGGAGGTAACTAGTATACCCATCGTCTGAATACGTGCTGGGGTGTGTACCTTAGCAATAAACATATCTTTTTTCTACAGAATATAACCCACGAGGTCACTTCTTGGAATGGCCACTTCCAACTTAAGTTGATTCTTAGACTAGGGCCAGGCAGCTGTGAATTGAGTAAGACCATTCTGATAGAGGCAGAATATGTTAAAGCATTCGAAACTTTTGGAAGCATTGCATAACAAACAAAAAAACAACTTAATTTACGTACTCACTTTTATGGTGGGACATAGGTAAAAAGAGCAGAAGGAAATCAATAGTGCTAGGCAGACTAACAAGCACCTTTAGTCTCAGAATATATTATTAGGAGCCACTGACGTGCCGAGTTTTAATGTCATTAAAATAGAGCCAGGCCAAATAAACACTACAAAAAGCGGACACTAGAGTTATGACCAAGAGCGCAGAGAGGCGCAGCAAAGTCTTCTGTAAACTAGAGAAAAGTAAGACTGGCTCTGCAATGAGATATATAGCGAAAAAATCGAAAGATGGAGACCCAATCTCGGAAATTGAAGATATAGAACTAGCCACTAGCAAAGAAGTGACTCCGATCACTCAGGACCAGTTACTATGGAACTTAGAAAATAAACTAGATAGCTCAAAAACTGAACTTTGCAAGGGCATCTAGATATTGAAGAAATAAAATGTTCCATAAGGGGACAAAGCACCGCTAAATCCTAGGAAGTGGCGAGTTCACGATTTGGATACCTGCAGGAGTTCTCTATCTTACCCAGCACAGCACCACGATCACGCCGCATTATAAGGATGACATGGAATGCTTGGATAATTGGAGGCTGTTTATTTTGCTGAAACTACGATTATAAAATAATAATCAGAGAGTCATACCGAATATATTAGTGAAAGTAATGGATAGGATAATAAGCCTAGAAATCAGTAGATACGGTTGACTCTCGCGCGTCCTTCCTGGCACTGGACTGGTCATGCGCACTCGATAGAGCAGATTGGATTTATTTGTTTAAGAATCTTAAAGTCTTCCACTTCGGTAAAAACTTTATTAAACGGATAAAGATGTGTTGCACCGACATTCGGACAAATATTAGTCTGAAGGGCTATGCGTCTGCGTACTTCAAGCAACACAAGACTGCCCTTTAAGCATTCTACTTTACATATTATTATCGGAGACGCTTTCGTGAACGATTTGGAGAAAATACTAGGAATTATAATAAACGATAAAATAGAAACGTTATTTAGTATGCCGATGACACTAAAATTACAGTACTTCACTCTGGAAACATTGACGCATACTCTTTTATGCTCAGATTTTACGAGACAGCATCGGGTGCCCGTATTAACACCTCCAAGACCGAAGGAGCGTGGATAGAGTTTCTTGGATGATGTCAACACAACCTCCACAGTCAGTGAATTAAATAAGATACAGAAAACTAAAAATTCCGGGCATTTATTTTCCCCCTTAACAAAGAACATAAACGTAGATGATGACAACTTTCGAAAGACGTTTGATGATTTAAAGCAGCTAAAGGACTGGTGGAGCCATGACTTTAGTTTAGTAGAGAAGGAAACAGTAACAAATAATCTGGTTATCCACATTCCGTGACATAGGACTGAACTACTAGGAAAAACGGAATGGTCTCGTCGTGTCATCGAAACCGCAGGGACGAAAGCACCCGGTAACTAAAAGCAAAGATCCCGTGGCAATGAAACCAGGTCCTCTGCTGGAGTTATGGAAAAAAGTAGTCAAAACTGTCGGATCGACAACTATGGCTTAGGTATCCGCTTAGAACTGATACTCGAGGTCCTCCCGACTAGAAAAAGCAAAGCAAAAGTTCATCTGGAAACTGGTAAATTTACGGACATTGTGAACATCTAGAAGACAAAGTCGTCCCGCATTCTGCAGGAACAGACGGCCTGGGACTTAGTCCAACGTTTGGAGCAATCGTCTGGCCGCGGCTTTTCGACGCGGAATAATCGGAAATGCCTTTTAAACCTCTGGATATTTTCAATCCGGCAAGTAAATCTGAAAGTTACAAAGGCTTTAAAGGAAGATCCACTTCAACCGAATTGGTTTTAAACCGGTATTTGCATCAAAAAATTTTTAAAAAAAACTCGGATAAAATTATGTACTTTAGGACTCGAGTGCCATTGAGCGAGGAAATTTTTCGGAATCAGAAAGGCCATGATGACGCCCACATTTAACTATTTCTGTTCGTTTGACAACAGACCTATGCGTCTCCTATCAAGCCAAACGTCTGATTTAGCATATACAGACATCAACATCTCTTTCTCCCTCTCGCTCTCACTCTTTGCCAAAGCAGACGACAAAGAAACACCGAAAGACACTGTACGAGAATCATTACAGTTTATCCGACTCCCATAAAGTTTGAAAATATATTTTTTCTTCCATCTCAAAAAAGAAACGTAGAGAGAAGACTTGGCTTCTGAGGTACTTGAATAAATCAAGTACCTGCCTGAGGAAGAAGGATTTTGGTGGTTGACGATCACATAATACACATAGGTAGGATAAACTTCAATTATAAACAAATCCGACGGCCGAACATGGAACCAATCTTGTTACATTACACCTACTTTCTAATTTGCACACTACAGTTAGATCATTAATAATAAAATAAAATAAAATTACTTAGTAACACCCGCATAAAACATATTTTAAAAAAAATCGTCTCAAGGCATCGACTAGAAATTTCCATTTCGATTTTCAATGAAGTAAAGGCACAGAGAAGTTTACGCGGTTTTGAAATATTTATCAACTGTTTTTGATTTTGTTTTATTGTTAAAATTATTTTCAAATTAGCAAAATGCTTATAGTAAAATTATATTCTTCGGGTGATACGTCGGACACAGCCATCTTGTGGTTTTGTGTAATTTTAAGAGCAGAAGTAAGGGGAAGAATGCTACAATGCTCATCATTTCTCTTAACTTAGACAGAAATATAGCAGTACTATGTGCACCTGTAAGGCGTCTTAATTTTTTTATATATCTGTTAAAGCAACACGTGTACATACTGTTGCTGAAATTTTCAAAATTAGATAAATTATCGGAGTTTATTTAATTTTGATGGATAGGTGAATTAATTCTGCTCTGTCCTTTTAACGACAGATCATCTGGTTTTCAAAAAAAAAAAACTTGTCAAGCACGGGCGGGATCGGAGAGGCCCGAAAAGCTTCTGTTGTTTACATATATAAAGAAAAGTGGAGCTGTTCAATGGCGCTGCCCGGCAGAAAAAGAAGGGGCGTGGTGGGTTTATAGACCCCAGACCGTAGTGCAAAGCCAGGTGCAGGGGATAATTAATACTTGAGTTATTACTAAATATTTCTGTCGATAAGGAACCCCGACAAAGAACGAGATCCCTATATATGTTCTGGCAGCGAGAAACAGGAGAAGAAAGGGTTAATCTTTCGTTCTCGCAAGCGTTTGATTTTCCTTTGTTGTTATTGTTGTCATCGTTTTGTGGCATGCATCTATATCACTTACCATAACCCGCGCTCTGAAAGCCAGCTCCACACTCATTTGTATTTTTCCTATTTATTTATTTTTAAACAAAGAGAGGAATTTTTTTTTGAAAAGGTCGCATAGCAGAATTGATATTATTGACCACCAATCCGTAAATATCCCCCTCTTTTTCTAATGCGCATGACTGACTCCATGGTTGATAAAAACCCACATCGTATAATATTGATTTTCCATTACGCACCTGCCCCGCCATTTCTTGTGTGCCAAACTGGGTTTCTACTGCTGTCAACTCATGTTCTGTATTTCGCAACGGACATCTACAACAATGCTAGAGAGAGGGGGGGGCTTTTCACGCGAAAATTGGTTTTGTTCGCCGCTAACCAGATGACTCGTGAGTGAAGCAAAAAGAATTTTTTTCCTTTTCGATTCTGTTGTTTTTAGACAAATCAGGCACAAATACCCCTAAATGATTTGCTATAGGCCCTCCTTTTTTATCTCTGTTTCTCTGTATGTAAATATATGTATAAGAGAAGAAACTCAGATTATCTGTTTGATTAATCACGCTGCCGAAGAGATCTTGGTAAAGAAATATACCGTGAAGCACAAAAGCAAAGGTAATTTTTCTTAGGGTTGTTCGCTGCGAATCCGAAGTTCTGAATACCTTCAGGAGAAGGCTTCTCTTTCCACACCTGCATAACGAGTTCCAAGACACATTGACCATTGAAGAGCCTCAGAAGAATCAAGAATTTAAACTAACATTAACAAGTACTGCCAGTTATTATCTTTAAGTTAATTTATTATTTCATTTAATTGTTAATACATATTCCGATGAAGTAATATAAATTTCTTTTATAACCGAAAAGCGCATTTTAAAATAGAAAACACAACTTTTAAAACTCAGAAGCAGCATCCAAATTTTAAAAAATATACACAAAAACGTTAATTTTGTCGACATCTGATTATCATACCAATTTTTTTTTAAATCTTTGTTTTTTCTTTCCTTTAAAATTGTAGAATTATACTGTTTAAATAGCATTTTATAACCAACAAAGAATTTAATTATAAAAGATGTTTTGCGTAAACTAAAAGAGACGAGTCGTAATGTTAACATTTCAAGTTGCTGGAAAGATATTTATAGTGTTGACGTGCAGGTAAACAGACGAGTCTGGTGGAAGATTCTGGTACCGCGTTTGTCCCCCAGAAAACGTTTCCCATCCTGAGTCACTTCTGCAGGAAAATTTCTACTAGTGCTCTTCGTTTTTAGATGTGGAAGCAAATCGAACTTCACAGAAGGTGGGGAACAAAATACCCACGCGGGCGGCCGGAGAAGAAACGAATGCCAGTAAGGTTCGCTTACCCGAGCGGTTTACACGAGAAGTGGACTCGAGTACTTGACTTTAACAGTCCGGCAGACTATTCACCGGACTATCGCGCCGCTCTGGTGGAAAATTTATGATCGAAAAATACTGGGATATTTTCCTTTCCTTTTGTTTTAATTTACTAATCCAGAACTTAGGTATATGCGTCCCTAGAATTTATGAAAATTCTACCTGGTCTTTAATAAGTACCATAAAGACTAAATTCTACGTGAGTAATCGCCATTGGTTTTCACTCAATCTCTCGCCGTTTTGCGTTTGTTCGTTTGTTTTTGTTCTTTTTTCTGCTTAATTAAAATCGTGCTCCCAAAACAAAGCCTGTGACGTCACGCATCGGACACTCAGAGCGGATATTAGCCAACGTTGGCTTACCTAGAAGCGGACATCGCTTAAAATGCGATTGAAATATTTGAATATGATGAAATGAGATTCTCGCGGAGCGCTCAGAGCAAGAGACCAGATCTATTCTGCTTGCTATAATTTTACAAAAAAACACAATTCTTAGTAAAAAAACCCTATAACAGTCAAAAGTTCACGAATTCCTCTTTTTTATTGTTGTTTTAAGGCTGCGTTAAACCGAAAAAGGGCCGTATAATTCTTCGTCTCTCAAATTATTCTTGCTTGTAAAAACTTCGATCGTAGCCTCTGCTCTTTTCCGTTAACGATGTGCCCATATCTAAGAAAAGTTGCGTCCCTCCTCCTGCTCGGCTTATGCCAGAACTTGTTAGAAGCTTTTCGTAAACTTTTCGATCTCCAATTCCAAGGGGCGAAAGGATTTCTTTTCTCTACCTCGAAACTCATCATTGGAAAATAAAGACGACTATGTAAATATGGCAGAACCGCTTTATTATTTCCTCTTTCATGAACGCGCTGTAAAAGTACACTGTACGTTAGATAGTGTTTCGAGTAGATTCTAGTGCAGTAGATTTCGGTTGAAAAGCAAGATAACTTTCGAAAAACAAATAAAAATGAAAACGGGAAAATGAAGATACGAAAAATAAATCTTTGGTTAGTTCTCAATACATTGTCTAAGCTCTAAACTTCGCTTATTAAACAATGGAGAAATCTGCCGTTATAAAAGAGACATTTAAATTTTTTACCACTGGTAACTAAATGGTTATGTAACTCTAACTTATTCGATTAGTAATCTAAGTAGGAAACTAAAATTAATGCCAGAAAATCTAAAATTACCCAAATAGGCAATGTACGCTGAACTGGAAAATGTAGATTCAGGAAAAGATCTAGGAATAACTGTTAGCCACAATTAGCGTATTTCAGTTCCAAACAAAGCAAATATAATTTTAGGAATATTCAATATAAAACTAAAATTATTTTTCCGCATCTGAAAAAAAAGTTTATCGATCTATTAGAGTTTAGTATATTTTTAGGGGTATTTGTTTTCTAGAAAATTCTTGCTAATATTTTCTGACTGTATAATCTATTCTGGGAAGAGTCCGCATCCAATGACGTCCCGACGAGTTCCACAGAACTGCTGCTTCTGACTTAGCGTAGTAGGGTTTTTAATGTGAGAAGGTGAGCCTCGAAGTCCATCTGTTGTTTAAAAAGTTTTGGGGATCAATAATAGCTCAAAACTCAAATCCAAACACATTGACATCCACGCATCAAACCCGTGCAAGAAGTAAAGTATCACCAGAAAAACAACTTAGAATTAACTCGTTCAGGTAAGGAGGGGACTTTATTTAGTAGATAGCGAAAGAAAAAAAACTTCAAAATTCTGAACCGGTGACGAAGAATTTTTAAGCGAAGGCCCGACGTTTTTATTAGACCAGTTCTTGGAGAATATTCTAAATACGCGGTATGCCAAATACATCTGTGAAAGAGATTACCGAGAGGGCAAAAATGTTCACACTTAACCATTCTTGCACTAAGACTAGAAAGGCGACCAACTACCTGTAAGCACAGAGAGAGAGACGGCGGCAAGGACTGTGCCAGGAAAGCTGAAATGTTGTTGGTTTTGTACATCTTGCGGCGACAGGGAGAAATGACAGGTCAGAATCGAAAGATCTGAAAGATTCGCTGATGGATGCTAAATCCGCGACCCTGCCTCGTCAAATGGACGGTAAGCCAAGAAGACACGATGGAAGAAGTCCTCTGATGCGCAGATAAGCCGGTGATGTCTTCTCCGGCGCGTTCCGGCAAGGCTCATTGACCACGCGACATGGCGTGCTGGCACACGAATGAAGAGTCGGCCGACAGAATGTGTTAATTCCACGAATGTAACCTGGTGGGCGGGTAATCGACCAGTGTTATTAGCGGTGGGCGAAACTTAGAATGGTGACAGGTAGAAAGAAGGAAAATAAAACCACGATGACGAGCAGACGTTGGTCAGGATAACGTACTGTTCTGGTCACAATAAAATCGATGTGTTTTTAGAAATAAAAACAAACCAAGACACGGTGTAAACCAGTTAATGCCCAGGAACTGATAATAGATTAATTACAGCTGATCGTAGGAAATTCTAGCATAATGTGAATGAGTGCAATGGGCATTCGTATGTAGGCGAGCCAGCTCATGATTTACTTTGTTGTTAACTTTCCGTCTCTGCGATGAAATATCGCTTCAACTCCCAGCTACGCTGCGATCCTTTCCAGAGTTGGGCCGGGGGGGGGGGGTTGCCCTCACTCACAGACTATAGCTGCCGGATAAAAATAGATCGCACACTTAACACTTAAAATGGAGTGCAAAGTCAAATGCAATGCCTCGACTCTCCTAAGATCAGACCGCTCTCCTGTTGGAAGAGGACTATTTCAGTCACGTCATACTGGTGCAAAAAAAAAAAACGTTCGCTGATGTTTTGGAGCATCACAGCGTCGACTTAAAGTAAATTCCACCAAAAGGTTTTAAATGATGCGCTGATACCCTAATAAGTCGGTCCGTGCCACCTGTGATTTGCTAGTTGGATTGTTTTTTATTGTTTTTTTTTTACGATTTAATGTGTTACGGGGACTGGGAAATGAATGAAACAGAATAGTCAGAACCAAACTTAGAAAACGAACGTTTTTAGTTTTGTTTGATGTCTGCATTCCCAATATATAGTGTGCACAGTGAATCAGCAAAATTCCATCCACCCCCGAAATAATTCGACCTGTAAACTGCGCGCATCGCCCGAAGTTTCAAATGTAGCAAACACAGTGAGAACATATGTGGAGAGAGTATCTTCCAGGTACGGAATGTTTATCACCATTCGATAAATTCAGTTAAGTAAATGTTCGAACAGTTGAGTAAACGTGTAGGATGCTTATAGTCATCATCAGTAAATACAATCTTTCATTGTTAATATTTATCACGAGCATGTATAATCCGTGATGATAACTTTCGAACGTTCTGACTTGGAGGAATCTAAACTCATATATATTTAAGAGAAGTCTTCGGTCCTTCGACAATGATAGATTTTAATTGGCGCAAACATTAAGCGTTGTTTGGTCTGTTTTTCTTCTCATAACCATTTAATTGTTCTTTCCAATAAGTCTTAGGTACATATTATTTTACGATTCATTCTATGAATTCTAATTCTAATATTAATGCAACAAAAATATTACATTTTTTTCTAGTTTAAAAAAAGCTGACATTTTCTTTATAAAGATTGTAACGATCTTAAAACATCCTGAACTACTTATTTTTTCTACCGGTGTCTATCTACCTTTATCACCTGTTACGGTAAGTGTTTCTTTGTCTCTTTTAAGTCGCAGGTGAAAGATAACACCTTCTTTTTTTACGCTAATGAAAATGTTCCGTGGACAAATGTCAAGCACATTCGGTTGTTGCTTTTTTTGTTGCTATGAAAGCCTAATTTAATTGTTTCCAGTAGACAGCATCGTCAGCAACAACAGATTAGTTATTCTGCTTTTCCGTTTATTCGTTCTAACCAAATTAGTCCGCCCGAGTGATTTGTCATCGTTTACCTTACACAGGTGTTTTATTAGGACAATTAAAACGGGTTCAGAGAAAAATAAAGGATTCGAACCTTGAAGAAAAATAGCAGGCACTTTCATTCGTTTAATTTTTTTTCGAGAGATCACTAAGCTGACAAGAAAAATGAATGGTTAACATAAAGAGGCAGTACATTAGTAATACCTAGGATATTAGATCCTTTTCTTAATATTACCTGTCTTTATTATGACGTCGTATCCTTTGTAAGATTTCTGCTCTATCGCTGATACAGGTACACGGGGGTCTCGTCTCACCGGCATTAATAATCAATGCCAGTTTATAAATACCAAAATTTTTATTATTTTCACCTTTGTTTTATTTGCTTCATTCCCTCCCTCCCCGTCCGGCTCATGTCTTGATGTGATCCTCATTTGGAGAAATCGTTCACGCGTTGCCACTATTCAGCGTGAATGAACGTGAAATCGACACGTCGACAGGGCCAGCGACACGGAGTAATTTGGCTTGTGTCTGAACGGCCTCGCACAAAACTGTAGCCATTTCATCGCAAGAACACAGTGAACGTGCGCTAAGTGATTCTGGTGAAAAGCAGAAAACAATAACAAAAGAAACCTTGACGCAACACGGAATGAAAGGGGGGAAAGAGACAATGGAAATAAGATAGATTCACGAAAACATAACAGAAGCCGAAGTTAAATGACAGGATTTGATGGAATATAGTGACTTGCCAGAACAACAGACGCGAGCTCCATAACGATCTCCGAAATTCCAATATCTTTAATTGGTCGCAGTTTGAAGTAATTTATCCCAAGTTATTATTATTTTAAAAGGGTCAATTACAAAAACTTATTTTGCTCTCTTTTTTTTTGTTTAATTTAAATAGTTTTCAAATTGTCAGCTTAACAGCTGTTAATTAACTAATTCACGATTCTTTGTTTGGAAAACTTAACTTTAATGTGGTTTACACGACCTATCTCAAAAACGTTTACTCTGTATCGAGAGCCGGAGCGGATACAGCTTTTTCTTTAGAGGGGGGTTTAAGTTATTGCCAGTAAAATTTTTACCAATAAAAATATTTAGTACAATTTGCAAACAAAGAAATTAGTAGAACTATTTGTAAACAAAGAAAATCCGAAGTAATAGTTAGTCAAATAATATTGACTGACAGAAAAGACGTCTAGGGTTTTCCTGAACAAATCTTTGGACAATTTTGGCACTTTAGAAGTTAACTGCCTCAGAATAGTGCACAGCCATCATTGCAAGTCCCGCAAGTCGATCTTCGGCCATGGTGCTTCGGAGGTGAGTCTTCAGACGCCGAAGTACTGAGAAGGACCGCTCTGCCTCTTAAGATCCAACAGGAGACACACATCCTATACAAATTAATTGACGAATGTTTTGGAAAATATCAGGATCTGCATATCGAAGAGATTTAACAAGATCTTCAGGTTGATCCACGCGCACTTGCCAAGACATTTTCCAGCGGCGAAGCTCTCTCTGAAAAGGCGATAGTAAATTTACTATAATACTTCAATAATATTAGAATCATCAGGAATATGGGGCAAATGATACTTACTTTCAATCCATCTTTCTTCCAAAACTGGAGTTGAATTTCAAGGGAATCGAGGGCCTCATCTTCCAAACCGGCTATTACACTTGGGACAAGTGTCATGATTGCTGACACCTTGCGGTTTTCCTTGGAAAATCAGCTATTCAGGTGCTCGCTGAGGTTGTCCAAAAATGGGATGCCAATAGTTCGTTTGAAGTAATCGCTAAAACAAAAAATGTGTACAGTTTTAGGAGGCATGATTATACTTTAAACTATTTTAAGATCATGTTAGAAAACACTTTTAGTATTACTTAGGAGTATCAGCAGGAGTATTTGGGCGATGCTTCTGGTGTTTTGCTGTTCGCTGTACTTTAATTTCAGCACCAACATTGGTAGCGATCTTCTGAGCATGTTGGAACCATTCACTCCAAATTATATCAAAATTCCTTCTGAGAGAAGACACCTCACTGACAGCAGTGTCTATGCAACAATAGGCAGCAACAACATCTGCATCACGCTTCTGTAGCTTTGCACTAAGTCCTTTTAAAGGGTCGAGACTGTTAAGAAGAATAACTAGAGATACAATATTTTCTCCAGCTTTCAAAGATATTCGCAGCTCCTCTGCTTTGGTTACTGTTGCTGCATCCCAGGACCAGTTCATTTTGCTCCCACCAGCCCCTATTATTTTAGGGTACTCGTCTGACTCAACCATAGCATGTAAAGTAGTGTAAATGTACTCATACAGGGAATGAAATAATTCTAGGCAGTCGTGCAATAGCCAGATTGAGAACGTGCGAACGGCAATGGGTGTACAATGCTAAAGGGTTGTTCTGTCTGATTATAGCCTGTGCTCCATATCGTTCACCAGCCATCGATGAAACACCATAAGAAAGATTTGCCAATTGACATAGCTTCGTGGTGAAAATCCAAAGTGTTGTTTTGGTAAGATACCCATCTTTGCCTTTTGCTTTACTGAAGTTTTTGAAAGGAGTATGGACTAATGTTCCAAAGGTAACCCTAACTTTAGGAATTGCAAAAAATACACAGTATTTACAAAACCCTCCCCCTTCAGATGGAGAATATGCCAACCAACTAAATTCATTCAACCAAGAGCCCTGGAAGGTAAGAGGGATGGTTTTTCCTTTCTTTTTCACTTCATAAGTAGCAAATTTGTCTCCTTTAAACTCATGTGTGAGGTACTTGTAATTATCAGTATCTGTGAGAGTATTTAGTTTAATATGCCCTGTAGCTACCAGGCCAATATCCAAAATAGGCTCTTCAGCAACATTGTGTTCTTGATGGCTAGAAGGGATAGTATTTGAAGAATTTGGCTGTGAAAAATATTTACTCAGCTCCCCTGTACCACTTTGTATAGTAGACACATTGCAAGGCTGGGATGTCTCTGTCTCTAAATTAGAATTTTCAGGAGCAGCAGGTGCTGAAGTTCTGAAAAACAATGAATATGAAATTTTAAAGTGATGACGAATTGGAAAACAAGTGAAACTGAAAGAATTAAAACCATAACTACAAATGAAAAAATATATTTTAAATAAACTTTGGGATAAGTAATTATATAACCCACTAACTAAAGAACAGCCTTTTGCAATAATAATATATAGTTGGTAAAATTATTCCAACTAAATGTATCTTGGAATAATTATTTCAATAAATTTAATGTTTTACATTGAGGAAATGTTTAAAATAACATGGAACTTATGAATAAAATTTCTCTATGACAGAAAGAATTGTTCTTGTGTTAATTTGATGGTCATGTTTAATATAAGAATAATACCTTGTAGTAAAAACTTAACTTTAGTGAAACCTATTATTACTACCTAAACACAATCGTTTGTGCACCTTACAGATTCCTGCCGGCACTGGTGCTACTCATTTAGTTGAAAACAATTTATATTGATTTTCTCTCTACTCTGCTTTTTTGATATCCTGACACTAACTTTATTGTTGGTCAGGGAAATGCACAGTAGCACAATGCAGGTAGCCAAAAATTGAAATAAATATAAACAAAATAGCTATGTCTATAAAAATATAAATCTACCTAGGTAAAGGTATATATAGTATTTTTATAATTTAGTCCTTTTAAGGAGCATGTACTATTTAAACGTTAACAGCACCAGACTACCTTTCAGTTAAATTTTTGAAATGTTACAAAGAAAATACTCACCTAAAGAAATCTGTGATCTTTCTCACTTTTCTAGGAGGCTCCATTTACTCGTGGTGAAAAATAAAAATGAAATTAATATTTAATTCTAATACCGTATATAAACAAAGTTCTATAATAAAATGTATTACGTTTTAACAATTACAGTCGTGGCAAAAAGTTTACGATAAATACAACTCAATAGCATTAAACAGCACTAACAACGGTAATATCAATATATTCTTGGTATTTAACTGTCAGACCAAAGGAAAAGCAGTTAATAACTCTACGGTTATACGCCAGTTCATTTAAAGTGATAGACCAATCAAAATTCATTACATAATCTCGCTATATGTTTGTATATTATTAAGTAGAAATTGATTATTTTGTCACTATTATCTGATATTATGGGTAAATTACCAAGTGCCAGGACAATTTAAAAAAAAGTGAAAAAATAGTAGTATACCTAAAAAAGGCACCCTTGCCGAGGGGGGGTTTAAAACCCCCTAAACCCACCCCTTGGATCCGCTTCTGCGCTTTACTGAAACCCTTCTATCCGCGCTCTAGCAACAGATGGTGTTTGGCATAATAGCGAGAGTGGCTATATTCTAGTAAGCTTTGCACATTTTGATGGGGCATGCGCGGGTTTGGCTTCAGAAAATATGAGGCGTCAAGCTGTATACATTTTGGGTGACCAGTGACCTTTATAACCAAGTCTGCGCGTTTTTTAAAAGTTCAGGTTTGTAAAATCACATAAACAAATTAGAATTAACTGAACCAGTAGACTTTTCGGTTAATTTGAAAATATGGAGAAATTGGTCGAATGAAAGTTGATTTCCCTTGCACTTTGCCGGTGGTCAAATAAGATTTTGTTAACAAAGAGGAAACCCTTAGAATTAATAAATATTGCTTGGACAGTCGATTTTGAAGATGGATCAATTTTTAATAGTGCGATGATGTGCATCTGATGACTGAGTGTATGCTCGATACTTTTCGAACGCGAAATTCCATCAAGTATCGTAGAAACATTCTCAGGTCTGTCGTTGTTCGGCACAATGACGGTTACCGCTTGTTGTTAGATCAATATTTATGGACTACAGCGCCAGGTCTTCCCGTAAAACTGCAATGGAGCAATATCTCTAGGGCATCGCCATAACTAGATTTCTTGTTTGGTCTGCCATGAGACTAGATCTGATCCTGATAGAGCATCTTCGGAATCAAATCGAGCATAGTGTAAAGGAAAGGAATCCTCCTTTTCAGAATATATGCTGAACTGTCCCAGTCTTTGTATTAGTGACAAAGGATGCTGCGGACACGAATTCGACATCTTGGGCAGCATGAGATGGCGGTGGGTAGTGAATCATTTGTACAAGGGAGGTTACACTCGATACTAAACATTAAACTTGGCTTCAAACACATTAAGAAATATTTAACCATCAAGCACCGCAGTGATACATTCTTCAATATAATTTACACTTTTTCCATACCATTAAAAAGAAAAAAAACACTGCTGCATAATAATGGTAAATAAGCAGATGCCATCATTCAACCTTCTATTTCCAAAATGCCTGTACTTTGCTGCTTCAGGATTTCTCTCTAGTAGTACTTTTCTGCGGGAAATTAGACGATGCTTAACTTATATCTAGTTGTATACATAAGAAATCTTTCGTTTGACAAACTCTCTGTAAATTTGCTAATAGCGACATCAATGTTTCCTTTTGTCTTCAGGCTGGATTTTCTTTGTTAAGTAAATAAGTTTGTTTCTTTTTTATCAGTGCTAATCAAAACTTAATCTTAAGGCTGCGAATTTTATTTCCGTAATCTTGATGATAAAACTCTTTAAAACGGTATCCTGGTAATCTGTTGTTTTCGTTTTCTTATTCTGGGTGTGTATGTTTGTCTATTATTTTGTTTCAGTCTTCGTAAATTTAAATTTTCAACATTTCGAAAGTTTCGAGCGGGTCATCTGAAAACTAGAAAAGTTTTGCATCATCCGGCAAATTCTGTTCTTAATATGGCCGAAGATTCTTATCATTATTGGAACGGAATGTGTTTTGTTTTATATGTGCCATTAACAGGACTTAAGTTCTCAACATGTTTCACCCGATAGAACAGTCAACTCTAGCAACACCCATATCATTTCGCTTTTACTCTGATCGTGACGTCAGGGTGGTCGGTCCCTAATTCTTCACATCTGGATAGTCAGGCTGCCGCGACACATCCGTTTGTATTTTCTGCTTCGGAAGTTTGTGGTTCACATTGATACCATTTGTCAGCTGCAAGCAAGTTGTAGTGTTGTTTTCGTATTCTCCAACGTATAAAGATGGGCAAAATTATCTTCTCGCCTCATTTTTTTTGAACAAAATACAGAGTCCTCATTGTGCGTGTGTTACAATGGGAAAAAACATTTAACATAATAATAAAGGCAACTCAGCCTCGTTTATTTGTTTTTAATTCTCAGAGCCTTCGTAGTATCAATGTAGTAATTGTTGGTAGAGACGCAAATGGAATCGACACACATCATCAGGAACGCAGTAATGCTGGCAGAGTAACTCGGGCGGATCGAGTGTAGTGAGCGGAATAGGTAACCTAACGTAGCGATCCTCAACTCCTCATTTTTAGATGTGAAAGGAAACCATAACTCAGTGCTATTCGGTCTTAGTCTGTGTGCACCGCACCGCCCTAGAGTAGACCAAAACGTCAACTTTAATAACTGTACATTTCACTATTGTTCTGTCAAAAGGAAATAAAAAATTTTACCGGAAGAACAACTTAATTAATCAGAAGAAAAAAAAACACAAAAAAGGTTTCAAATCCTGAATTAGTTAGGACGTAATTACGAAAAGAAGCAAAAGCTGTTGACATAATTTTGTATGGTGCAATAATTTTAGCTCTCGCGGTATTTAACTGGCTGTTTTGTTATCCTCCAAACTTGGCCATTTAACTATAGCTTCTATTATGTTCTTTGAAATATAATCTTTATTATTATTATTATTATTATTATTATTATTATTATTATTATTATTATATTATTATTATTATTATTAACGAATATTTGTTAATACTATGAGTGTTCGCTGTGTGCCGAAGAATTTTACATGATGGTAAAAAAGTAATCAACACAAAGATGATGAACCCTAACCAGACCACAGTTTTACACTAATCCTCTGTTAATTGTAGCAGGAACGTAAATAAATAAAAACTGATTTCCTTATGAAAACTTTCATATACTGCATTTACAGACATTCCAATATACCTAGATCATTTGTGAGATCCGTTTCGCCTCTTGTGGAATCAGAGATAATTTTTGATAAGAATGCTAACGCTTCATCTTTTATAATGTCAACTATTTATCAAGATAATCAAGATCTTTAGAAAGCTTTCGATAAAATTCAGCAGAGTGAAAACATGTTTATAGAACAAAATGATATTAAGAAAAAAGATTAACTTTTTTAATGGTTACTTAGAAAATAAGAGCCGATGGTGTATCGTCTTCATATTGATTGCCTACTGGGGTGGTGAGCCCTACGGTGTTGTTTTAGGTACTCTCTTGTTTCCGTTATCTGCATTAATTATATGTATATTATAGTGAAAGTAAATACTAAGAGGTTTGGCTAGACTTACCAAAACGAGAGAGATGAGCTCAGACAAACCTGACTGGTTTATTGGCTTCGTCAGTAAAGTGTAAACGCCTCTAATAAAAAACGAACAAACATTTAAATCACGATCATTCTGACATTGTATAAGGTAAATACTACGCCGGGTACTGTAGTTTCAAAAAAGGATCTGAAGTTATTATTTTTTTAAGAAATCTTAATGGGAACAGCAAAGAAATCCAACTGTTAAAAGATCTAATAAAATGTTAAGAGGATCAGTTTATCAGCCCTACGTAGGCTGTGCAGGTGAAGAGTCCATATTTAAGAAAGGATATGAAGACGTCACAAAAAGATTCCGTACCTTCGGCAAGTACAACGTACCCGGCTTCGACATTAGATCTTCAGGGACAGCCCGACAGCAACGGGTCTACACTTGGACTTTCTTTATCCTACCTGCGCTGAACAGTAGTCGCCCCTCCTTACAGCCCCTTCTACAGCGGGCTGGGCACTCGGACGACCGGCGAGAACGGCCGGTCTTTTTAACTCGATTGTCTGAGCCATTTCGGCCGAAACCTCCAGGCGGGTCGAGCGGCTGTAGCCCCGGCCAGGTCCACTTGCTCACTGTGCATGGGGGTCTGTCTACGCCCCGGCCAACTCTTGGACAGGATGGCGATAGGCAATGGTGGCGGCACGCAGGAGTCACCTCATATCACGCCAGAGCTGGATGCGCTACAACAGAATCGCTTCTCTTCTTTTTCTCCATTAAAAGCTAAGTTTCACGTCATGTTCAAATCCTCTGCTTTTTTTCTTCTTTATATTTTGTTACTTTCATCCTTTTGATCAGAGGAGCGTGTAATACGGAAAGTGACAAAGAGATACATCCGGATCAAAAGCCAGAGTGAGGGAAGCTGAGCAGACCATAGTCGACGGAGCGCGCGATCTAGCGCTCGTTGCGGTTCGCATGACAGGAGCCGACGTCAGAGACGCGCGGATCCCCGCCGAGCGTTTTAACATATTTAACAAGCGAGTGTCGTGGATGGGAGAGGGTACGATTGCCGGAACTTTACGTGCCAGCAATCAAAGGGAGACAGAACAGTGGACGGGCAGACTGACTGACTGACAACCACCAGACTTCTGCACCTGTACATCTTTCCTGAGCCACTTCGGTTTATTCTTCTTTAGATTTCCCAGTTTGAGAATTCCCCAGAGCATTTTTAGAAAAGGGCAGAATTAGCGAAATAAGAAAGCCGTACCACGAATACCCCAAGGGTCTCTCTCTCTCTCTCTCTCTCTCTCTCTCGTCTCATATATCTCTTTTAAAGACAGTATCATCGGGCAGAATTTGTCTGATGTCACACAGAGTATAAAATGTTACAAAAATTCCAAATGAAGCCACCGCCAGAAACAATAAGCCCCCCTTTTTTGCTATAAGAAATTGGGGGGTAGCAAAGAAAATGATGATATTCCAGATAATAACAAGTTTAACCAATTAACTCGTCCTAAAGTTGCTTTAACCTGTTGAAAATTGTCCTAATTATCTTCTTTTTTTTTGTTACATACTATAAATTCTTTGCCCTCTATTTCACGTCTGTCTAAGGATGGGGTGTTTTCTTAAAAATGTTTTCTGCATACATTTAAACATGAAATTTTTCGTGGATTTATTTTCTTTTTTCAACTTTTGAAATCTTTTGTTTCCATTTTCAGATAACTTTCATTGTTTTATTTCTCTCTATTTCCATCTTTTTTTCGTCTTTTTAAACTTCCCATTTTGCAACATCGTCTCAGTGCGTCCCATCGAAGATTTTAAAAAAACACACACATACACGAGACTATTTACACCAGAGCCCTCAATATTCATAATTTCTCAACTCTAGTCTACAGCTGCAGCTGAAATAATGCCACACAGAGCAGCAGATCGTAGGTCCGGCGAGACAACCTCCGCCGCATGTCCGAAACCTTAATATCCGAACTTTACCACCCGCTCTTCTGTATTCGTCTGAATCCACTTTGAACCCTTTGTCCGTTTGTCCGGATAACGTTGAAATGCATGCATATTTCACTCATAATATACATCAAATACGCGCCGAAAGGGGCGATAAAAAATTGTGGTCAGCCAACAAGAAATAATATTAATTTGGTTACAGCGTCCAGTTGAGCAAGTTTCGTGTTATGTCAGACTTAATCATATACCATGTCGTCGCTACTGCCACTTGTCTCCGTTCAGAACGGCAGACAATCCGTTAATTTCAAAATAGTTTTACCACTCGTGGCGCTGCAGTAAGGCTGCTTGCTGAAAATTTTACACCGCGACGGCATAATTAACTGAAATTATAATGACGGGTTTTTCTGGGAAATAAGCTGCAAATCTGATACGATTCTTTGTGAATTAATCTCACCATAGGTTTATTAATTCAAATGCCTCCTTTCGGAAGTTTACAAACACCAGATTCACTTCCAGGACACCTGTCTGTCGTCTTTCTCACTATTTACAAATGATTGATTCGCCCTTGTCATGTAGTCACCACAGGTGTCCAGGTAAATAAAAATTCTACACGGGTCATGAGGCATCTTCTGAAATAAGATTTAAACGGTCTCTTTCACTTTAAACTATCGATGCTCTCATCGATCCAAAAATAGTTATTTAGATGCCTTTATGAACAAATAGGGGGATCAGCCGCCCAAACTTTCCCCATAGTTATAGTTTTTGTTGTTTTTATAGAATGGACCTTCTTCCTAGCTGAGAATACAATATGAAACTATATTATTAATCTCTAATTAATCGCTATAGATTGATCAGCGCCTAGAATCAAAACCAGCTCTCTCCTGGCTTGATATTGTGTTCAAAGTGAAAAAAACCTTTGTTTTCTTTGTCTTAGGTTGTTAAAATTGTACATAAAGATTGTAACTAAATAAATAAACTTTTTGAGAAAGATTTATTGTAATTTTAAATATTTGCTTTACTCTTGTAGATTTACGACTTGGCGCTGGTAAGACCATCTTTATTTTATTTTATGTAATTTTGTGACATTTTAACAGTATTAACACAAGATGGGGGATTAAAAGAAGTAACCGTTTCAGAAGTGAGTTCTGTTCTCTCTTCCCAATGGGCAGGACTTAGGAGCAACTACAATAACGGTATTGTAAAGCTAACAATAATATTTACTGGTAGCACAGTTGACACTATTGTTTAACGTTAAATCACAGCTTTATTTTAATGTACTGTACAGACGACAGTCAAAGAAGAAATGCATGGAAACATCCAGGAAAGTTTGGTAGAACAACAGATAAGGATGACGAGTGGATTGCCTGGAATGATGGCGTTTCATAAAGCGTATTAGCATTTTTGAAAACAGGAAGTAACTTACACAAAGTGTACAGTAGTGGTTAATGTGATCATGGCAACTACATCTCTGTATTATAAGAGGACATAAAAATCACAGGTGATGCAACAAATATTGGGTGTTTGCATACGATTTGCGGGTTTAAAAAATGTTTCGTCATTAAATAAATAAATGTTATCTTTACCCGGTTACTTAAATCTTTTAAATAATTAACAATGAATGACAACATTTCCTCTTATTGTAACTTTTTCTTACTTCAGCATCATCGATTTTCTTTACCACGTTTTAAAAAACCTTTTGTCAGTCTTTCTCAGTGACAGATTTTCATCTTAGACCGTTTTCTACTGTTTCATATTCCCACAAAATTAACTTATTTTGTCGAACTTAATGTTAGTTACCTGGGTGGGATAAGGGTTCCGAATGAATTATTATCTTGTGATCTGCTTTTTTCTCCGCCTGCCGTGCCGTCACACACGGACAGGTTTCTTCCTGAATTTTACTTCCCCGGCTGAAATCAGAAAAGTTATGCCTGCTATTATGCACAGACCTCTTGGACGCCCCCTCTCAGACAATTTTCAAGTTTTTGAAAGGCGACAGACAAAACATTCAAGGAAAATTGCTTGGTTCATTATCACGATCAAAAGTAATCCATTACTTAGACTTATCTATTGTTTCTAAGATACTTTAATTAAGTTTGTATTCTTAGTTAAGCACGGTGGTCTTTACATTGCAGAGACCTGTTACCTTTGCTTGTTTGTTTTTGTTTCATTTTTTTAAACCGGTTATTGTGATTATACTGGAATTATGAGCTTTCCTCCAAATGTCTTCAACCTTCCGATTCAGATTTCTCTTAACACGGATATATTCTGCTTTTAAAGAACCGATGTAGATCACAACAAAAATATCTTTTTAATACCAAGCGAATAGAATGCTCTTATATAAAATCGAGCCTCGTTTTAAAATAGTATACTCAAATAAATTTATCCACCTTTGCATCCGAAAATTTCGTGTGACAGAAGCCCTTTAGGTCTATAGGCAGCAAAGTTCATTAAGCCAGAAATTGCTTAAACCTTACAGGGCAGGAACAGACAGGCAAACAACAATGTTTGATCCCTGTAAAGTGCTCTAATGTGATGGTGGCTTGTCTGTCCGACGGCGACAACAAATCTGCTTCCGTCAAACAGAACAAACCGCTGGAGACAGACAACAAATGACCCCGAAGGGACGAGAAAGTGATAGAGTGGTTCAGAAGGAGATTCAGACAAAATTCCAGAAGCGACAACGTCTCCACCTCTGTACGATGGCGGCACCAGCGGCCGATATCCAGCTGTGCAAAAAAAATAAATAAACTGTCCACGTCTCTTCCATTCGGCTCGCTTATTTGTTTTAACGCTTCACTGCTTCCGTGCATCGCTCTTCACTTCATTCTCAGTAGCTATTCAGAACGCACGCTTTCCAAAACCTGACAGATAATGGTTCATACATCTTCTCTCAAACAAGAGGCCGCGTCGGCAGAGATTTTCATGCATGCATTGTTAGCTCCCAGTTACGCTCTTGTCAGTTAAAGGAGAGTGCTTGTGTTTAAGTGTGTGCAAACGCTCTATCTCTCGCTCTCTCTCTCTCTCTCTCTCCTCTCTCTCTCTCTCTCTCTAATGGATATATTATATAAACGGCAAAGCTTTAAAATATCCTAAATTGAATATGACAAAATGATTTTGTTTGTTTTTTAAATTAGATAATTACGACATTTTTTAAATGAAATAAATTCTCCCAAATTGTTTTATATCAGCAGAAGATATACTTTAATGAAAAGATATGGAAATTTTGACGACAAAAGAAAGTAAGAAATATTTTCCTTACTTGGTTACTTTGAGTACTAAAAAAAAAATTTTTTTTTCTTCTTGTATTCACCTCCCATACGTCTACACAACATTATTATTTATTACCTGTAAATACTTGTACAACACTGGTATCTTTTTCGCGTCTACATATTTATAGAATATTGTTCTAATTTTTTTTTCCAATTACCTGTACATCATTGGCATCTTATTGAACCATAATACCTGTACAACACTAGTAAAATTATTACTCTTTGGCTGTATAATTTTGAATAGTTTCTTGTTTTCTCTCATCTCGCAATGTTTTCCCCTGTTCTCTTACAAGATATTTTACTGATGTTTTAATTAAGATGAAAAAATAAAGCAAGCTCTCATAATGTTTTCATTATTTTGGTAGACCGTTGAATGTATATATTTTCCAAGAGGTGCATACAATTTGGAAGACATAGTAGTAATATGAAATAAATTGAAATAACTGAAATCTTTTTGAAAGAAGTTCAGGAAGAATTGGACGCGAGAGCTCTGAACCTGAAACCGCTTTTAGTAAAAAAATCTTTGAATGGCGGACAGGTAAGATGATTACTTGTGATTATCAAAGCTCTCTCTCTCTCTCTCTCTCTCTCTCTCTCTCTCTCTCTCTCTCTCTCTCTCTCTCTCTCTCTTTTGTAATTTTATAAAACTAAAATCCAATTCGTCAGGTCTTTTAGCAAGTAAAATTTCTAGGACTTATAAACTTTCTTAAAATAAAAGAACGACATGAACGAGTTGAGTTTAGGAAATAAAACACTGAAGTGTCCTAAATCGGATTTCTGGCCCCTTCCCCCCACTTTGCTTTTTTTTTCCAACGAGCTGTTAGCGCGAACTAGGAGAGTGCGATTGGATATTACACTTCAAAGTTCAGCTACCTGTGTTGCCAGGCTAAACCAGTTCTGGGAGCATTTTTTTTTTTATCGCACCTCCTACATCGAACATTAATGGACCATGGTTCAAATGGCCGCGAGAAACGTCCATTAGTACATTGGCGGCCAATTGCTGTGTGTACAGAAAACATACTACGATCGTGGACGCACCTTTTTTGCTTTGAGCCTTTTAGTACTCCTTCCATCTATTTGTAGACGCGCATTTATCTAACTTTTGTTGCTTCGTCATCAAAGAAAAACGGTTGAAAACTTCTCTGACGTGGCCCCTGTCCGAGCCGTTTACCACCTGACTGTTAAAGGTCTGCTATTTTAACGTTTGCTGTCATTAGAGGTAAACAAAATTAAATTACTCCTACAAACATTTTTTTTAAATTTAATTTTAAGAAAGGCAATGCGTAAAAATTAACTTTCTTCATACTTTAATATTTTGTCGTTTTTAAATTACCGTTAATTATTATTTTTTAAAATCATATATTAAACTATACAACACCGTTTTACGTTCATCTAGATTTCGTTGCTTCAGCGTCCGTATCACTGCAGGGTTGACGCGAATGCAGAAGCGGGTTTTCCTCACGCAGTAGTTCTGCGCTCTAAATGCTAGTAAAACTAAATCGTGATAATTAGCATAGTCCATATATGAATATCGTATTTCGTTCTCTGCAGAGCAAAAGTTGAGGTGGCGTTGTTAATCTGAAGTAAATGTAAATAAGAGAAAATAAACTAAAACCACCAACAGCAACAACAACAAATAAATCTCCAGTGTGAAGAAATATTTGCAAATAGATTTGATTTCAAGTCACGTCCTGAATGCAGATGTCGCCAGTCAATAAATATTACTTGCAACCTAAACTAGCCGCGCGTTTTGTTTGTTGGCCCAAAAATTAATATCTGATTAAGCATTTTTTAAAAAAAAATATAATTGCTGAAATTTTAATGTTACATATTCTCGCTGTATAGCGCTAGTTACAAATCCTTTTTGTAAAATGCAACTTAAACAAAAATGAGTCCGCCGTGTGACGTTTTCAGAGCTTCCGCAGTAGAAAATGGACGTAATGACATTCACAAACACATCTCTGAGCCGAGCCAATTAACTGACACTCTTTCCACGGCTAGCTAATCACGACATACAAGGTAAATACGAGCCAAGGCCAACTCGGCGACAGAATGAGAACGGCAACTGGAGAGGAAATATTAATACTGCCGCCACCTATTGAACCCGTAGGTTATCTCCCTTGAGAGCGGTAAGGTCAAACTCGCGCGGCTCCGTTGCCATTTATCAAGCACGTTCAGAACATATGTGAAAGGAAAGGGCCGGTACGAGGGCAATAAAGGCAAACGGAATTACAATTAAAGAAGGGCCATCAATGATCGGACCTTAATAGATTGGAAATTTAAGCATTCACACCGGTGTTCCGTGTTGGTTGCATCACAGACTCTTTTTTTTTTATTTGTCGGAGAATTTTCCATCCCCATCTGTCCCGCTATTCTCTAAAAACCGAGACTTCGACACCGCCTTATGCCGCCAGGTTCCTTCAGAACTACACTGGTCATTTTGATAGGGCGACAAAACAAGACAATTTGCATGATAGGATTTCTTAATATAATTTCATTATCATTACCGATGGCCGCCTTCCCTCTTCCCCCACCACCATCATCGCAACTCTATTTCCTCCTTTTGTTAAACACCATTAACCTATTGTCTTTGGGCATTGTTGTGCAGATGGGAAGCCAGGGTTAGACTTAGTTGTTAGAAAATACAATCATTTGTATCTGTAGCCATTAGAGGTGAGACAAAAGTCATTACAGCTGTAATTAAAGCTGCTGCCGATCCAGAGCGGCCATCTTGGTATCGGATTGCTGACGACTGGACAACAACAGCCATATAAATTCTTCTGCTGCTTAAGATAAGGTCTCAAGTGGTTTAGCTAAAGACAAGAAAGCGCATAAATAAGGGATAAAACACCCGTCACTTTGAGGGATGAATGACAATAAGATTTGTCTGACCGGATTTTTTACAGCAGGCATTAATCGACCGCTGCTAAAGTTTGGGCCTTGAAATCGACGCGTCACCAAACCAGAGATTGACAAATTAACTGAAAAATATTTAATTACAAACCAAAGCCGAGTATTTTATCGTCCATCTACAACGGAGGAATAACCCCCTTTGGTACGGGTTATCACATCGAAAACTGCGCCAACTAAAATGTCGACCTCTGATGCGTCACGTGACAATTAAAATGGTTCATCAGCACTCCAACACCAAAAAGGAACAATTTGGGTCTTTAGGGAAGAAATAGATCTGTGCAAAATTTACTTTACCTTTTTCTGTGTATAATAGAAAGCAATTTAACCCATAGAGAGTTAGGAAATTGTCCTCCACCCAGTATCAGTCCTATCTAATTTTCATGTACGAAAAATAGTTGGTCAGAAGCCGGTGTACGGAGATTGGCCAAATGTTGTTGTTTTTTAAAATTACCAATGATGAAAGAAGGAATTACTCGGTTTTGCTCACTTCTCTTTAGTATGAAATAATCTAAGTAGATCGGTAAGTCGTTAGATATTTATCCTTATTAAGGAAGGATTAATTTGATTTTGGTGATTGTGAGCAAAATAGGTATTGAAGATGGTTCTAAAGTCTTACTGTTAAGTAAACGTCTGATGTGCAGTCAATATAATCGCTAAATGCATTCTGATTCACCAAGATAGATCTTTGTCAATGGGAAAAGTTCAGTACTTTTTAATAATTTGCTGTTGTTTTTTTTTAATGATACTTTCCCATACGGTGATGCTGCACTCTTCAAAGTATTGTTCTTTATCTAACGACATCGAGCATGTACTTCTCTCATAATCTCCCGGTAGCTTTGTAGTCACCCCCTCCCCTGCTAGTCGTTACTGCTCGTGCCAAACAGTTGACATCGTTGTGTCGCTGACAACATGAGTAGATCACCGCGCATCCCGAATCCTTCTTTCTATGTCGCATTTTTGCGGTTGTCTTTAGAGATCTGTCCATCGCAGTATAGGGTTTTGTGTTCATCGTTTATCTTTGGGAGGGACCTTTTTATAGTCTGGCCTCTCCAACTTGAAAACAAGTGTTTTCTAAAACTTTCTGCCAGCGTCCTTCTTAGTCACAACAGCTTTTAAGACTGCGTTAGACTGGGTCTAAGGTCGAGCCTAAACAGTATTTTACTTCCGTCAGGCCGTTCATCACAGTTGCCTAACCTTCAACGAAACCTCGATACTAGCGACGCCTGGTGGCACATAAGTTAAGTGTTGATGAGACTGCTCGCATTATCCGAAAAATGAAGAACGGAGTGTTATGCAGAGGGGATAAACAAATTTATTAGCCGCTTTAAAAAAAGAAAAACAACTACGCAACCCAATCGTCCAAACCCGTTAATCTTTGCTCGAAGGGCGATGCGACTAATCCTCAAACTATAACCCGGCTTAAGCGAGATTAAAGAGGCGAGGTTGTGTTGACTCAGTTATTCCTGATTCTTTTTTTTTTTCTTTAGCAAGTGAAAGGCAACATGGGTTATACGAAGAGATTTCCCGTCTATATTTCGTTGCTATCTCTCCCTTCTCGCAAATCTAACAAATTCTTCTCAAATAATTGCTAAGTCGACTGATTTAATAAAAGTACAAGAGGGATTCGGGTTCGGTCATTGTCTTCGCACGTCTCTCCAGGGACGAAAGGCCAAGCCAAACAGACTCGCCGTCCACCGCCCTCCAATTCCAGCCACTTATCGCTAATTCACGGAATTACAGTCCGTCGGGACGGAAGTGCTTACAATAAAAGAAAGCACGAATCTCATACCCCCCCCAAGCCTACTCTGTGGTCCTCTCGCCATCGTACATCGTTCGTGGCTGTTTGGGGTCATTCCATTTATGTCCTAGTCGTTCGTTCGCCACCACTTTGTGCAATCTGACTATATTACACAAGAGACGACATGAGTTGGATCATCAATGGAACTGTCATCTCCGCGCATCGCTTCCGCTCAATTATGAGGACAAATTTAATTTGACGGTGACGAAGACATCACTAATTATTAATTATGTAACAAGAATTAATGTTGTTTATTGATCATGCCTGAAATAAAGAGCACTTATTTCACCGAACATTATAGCAATTTTTACTTTACGAAATATCCCCCGCTAATTTTTCTCGCTAAATTTACCTTTTTTCTAAAGATATTTAAACAGATAGGTAATTTATTACGTATGTTTGTAACCGACTGATTACAACGATTTCAGCGGTAGCATCTCTCTCTCTCATACCACGGTTTCTTTCTCGAGGTTTGCCCTTCCTCCACCGGCAAAAAGAATTGATACGTCTGCTTTGTGACAATCCTAATAGCAAATTCCGCAGCATCTGGGTGACAAGTAGCAGCTGGTATGCGTTCGAAACCAGTTAGGGATAACGTTGATCAGTGTTACTTCTTCAAATTCCGTGGCATTACAAAGCAGAAAGATCTCACAGCAGCCATATCAGTACTGCTCTCGCAAATGTAATGCCTAAGATGATTTGTGCTGAACCAAAGATACGTCTTTACACGAGATTTCCTCCACACTAACGCGCACGTCCCGGATGGAAACCCCTTAAAAGTCTAAAAGTCTAGCAACCCGCCTGATCCTAATGGCATCTGACGCGAACTGTTTGTGACCTAGCTTACAACACGAAGGCAGACAATGCAATCACGTCAAAGCGAACAGACCTATATTATCGACCGCACTTCTGCGAGGCGCCGAACAGAAATACGCTGAAAGCTATCGACTTTTTCTTCGAAGCCCCCATCCCCCCCCCACTCCTCTCCCATAAACACAAAGCGCCACTGTCTTTGAAGTATATTAAGTGAGATAGTAAAGTAGAAACCGTGGTACGGTTGGACGAGGCGGGAGTAGTGAAACAATTAGGATGTCTGGTCGAGTGTCAGTCAGATTGCCACGACTTCCTGATTTATCACCCTGCTCTCTGGCGCCGCTGATACTAATGGAAAAAGTACAATGCCTGAAACATGATTATACCTATAATACAAGGAAAATTTTGTAGTAGTTCAAGAAAAATCCGCCTACTTACACAAGCCTATTTCTATTTTTAAAATTGTTACTATAGTAATACTTTAAAAAAAAAAAAAGAATTTCAGTAAACAGAAGTTGCATATAATAACTTTATTGATAACATCATGCATAGCCGTAAGTGGTTGTTGACCTTTCACCTCTCATTTTTTGGAACTTTTAGTAAGAAATCTGAAATAGTAAATCAAACGCTAGCCACTTCCAACATCTTCCTGAAGTTTTACTTTGAACATGATGATATCATCATCGTATACCTTTGTTCACATACAGAGCGCTCTCTCTAGAACGATATCAAGCGTTAATCATATAAACAGATTTCTTAATAATTATTTCTATTGAGTGTTAAATGATTACAAGATAGACTATTTAAATATAGTGCAGACGGATTGGAATAGGTGTGTGGTGTGTGTGTGTGTGTGTGTGTGTGTGTGTGTGCGTGCGTGCGTGTGTGTGTGTGTGTGTGTAGTATCCTATATACCACTTCTTTTGTAAATTGAATTTTAATGTAGAAGTCGTGCAATCATACGGGTTATCTGTGGCTTAACTTCGTGACGACGGCACCAACTGCCAAGCAGTTGACGAAGCAGCGACCATAATATCTATATAATAAAGTTAATTTTCATGTATTCACTTGTAAAATAAAAGTAAATCTTTAAAATAAATTAACATTATGATGTACTTACGCGTGAGTGGAAGCTTTTATAAAAAGACGCATTTATAATATAAGCTTTGTGACGTATAACTGACGAGTTACTATGGCATTCTCCTTGAGTTCAGGACTTATGCGGCTTCGGAGATTGACTGAGAGGTTAATAGTGCTATTTCATGAATTTCTAGACGATGCGCACCGATGTCAATACAGAATCCTTACGATTACTCCATTGGTTCTGAAACTGTAGTTGGGGCGGGCACGGCCATCTTAGAGGGGGGTCGTAACATTTTTTTAAAATATTGCCTCAGGCATGACAGTCGAGCTCGCACTTTCGAGCTGATGAATCGGTTTTCAACCTGCTTCCTTTCCTTAGCAGAGGCACAGAGGGTTCTATAGACTGCCAATAATATTGTATTCTTTGCAATGTTATTTATGTTACAGAATGTTATTTTTTTTGAAATGATCTCTAATTACACTGGTCAACAAGTATTTTTCATCAAGCATATGTCAAGGTGTACTTAGTGTCGTTTTTAAGCTGATTTCAAATATACAATTAGTTTTTTGACATCACGTACAGTTTTCAAGATGAGAAAGTTTTTTGGTTTTAGCTCATGCATTATATAGAAATTCCAATTAATGACGTGTATGCATGTATTTCATTTACATCATGGAAACATACCTTTAAAATAAACTACATTATTCATTGCTGCATAGTTCAGATGCAATATTTCATCATCTTAAATTAACCAATCAAGTTTTGTCTGATGGAATAGGTATTTCAACATCTCAAATTGTCCAGTCATAATTGGTCTGATGAAATATTTCATCATCTCAAATTCAATATAAGTATAACCGTTTGTATCTATTTCCTTACTTGTTTTACAGTGTTAACAATGTCAAGACAGTGTAGAAATCCTCCTGATGTGTTTTGTTATGTCTGTGGACAATTTATTGTGAAAGCTCAAAAAACGTACAATAACACCAGAGATCAAGAAGATTTATAAGCTATACTTTGACTGTCCTCTTGGAGATCAGGACAAGTTATGGGCACCACATTTTATCTGCTTAGCTTGCTCAAATGGCTTACGTGACTCGTTCAATAAGAGGAAGAAGTCATGCCTTTTGCCATTCCAATGATAATATGGAACTTTTACTTCATGCCATTGTCTATGAAAGATACTCATGGAAAATATGTGGAGATTTAAAAGTCATTGGAATGTTAATGTGAATGCAGTCGGGTTTCACAAAATACTGTTGTTTCTTGTGTCTATGGGATAGTCGGGCAACTGACAGACATTATTCGGAATCAAACTGGCAGGCAAGAATATCATACCAGCCAGGACTGTCTAGCGTCAAGAATACACCTCTTGTAGATCCATGTAATGTCCTATTGCCTCCTTTGCACATAAAGCTTGGACTGATGAAACAGTTTGTAAAGACACTAGGGAAGAGAAATGCCAGAGGGTTTGAGTATATTGTAGAAAAGTTTCCCAAAATCACACAGGCGAAGTTGAAAGAGGGTATCTTTGTCGTACCCCAAATTAGAGAAGTACTAAAAGATGTCAACTTCAAGACAACACTGGATGAACTGGAACTGCCTGCCTGGAATGCTTTCAATTGGATCTGTGAGAATTTCTTGGGCAACAAGAAGGCAATGGACTACAAGGATGGCATCAAGAATCTTCTGAAATGTTACTCAGCAATGGGTTGTCGCATGTCACTGAAAGTTCACTTCTTGGACTCCCATCTGGATTTCTTCGCAGATAACCTTGGAGCAGTGTCTGATGAACATGGTGAAAGATTTCACCAGGACATTAGTGCTATGGAGAAACAGTATCAAGGCTTCTGGAATGACAGTATGCTGCTGGCTGACTACTGCTGGACACTTTATGGTGATCAACCAGATCAGGAACACCGCAGGAAATCCAAATCACAATGTTTCTAACTCTGTTGTTCTCATTTACTTCCTAAAAATAATATGTCCTTATTTATTACGTTAATGATTTCATATATACAAATATGTAAATATTTGCATGTATCTACTGAAAAACTGATACGTGCTGCATACAAATGGAGTGAAGTTTTGAAATCAGCACGAAAAATTAGTCTAAAAAAGTTGGTTTGCATTCATAATGAGTATAATACATTTAATTTTGTTGACCTGTGTTATGCTCGCAGTCCCCGACGCCGTCGGTGACGTTGTAAAGAGAAATTAATAAAAACCTGAAAGAAATAAACTGAAAGTAACGTATTCGTATTTCTAGAAAAGTTGGTAAGGACATTTTATTATTTAACAACACGAGTTTCCGCCACATATGTTTGGAAGCTGGAAGCAGTGGAAAATTCTGAAGACAAGGATGCTGCGCAACATGCATGGAACTCAAGATCTGAACCCATCATTAGAGAAGGTTCTACAAACAATTATAAATGATGTGAATTATTTAAAAATCAAGCCTGTGAAGGCGAGGATGTTTGCAAGTTTTTGTGAAGAGATGGATGCTGAACACCCTTCTTTACTGTTTGACTCTGAGTCAAAATGGCTGTCTCAGGGAGACGTCTGACACGTGTTTTCGAACTGAGAGATGAACTTAACCACTATTTAACTGAGGAAAGGCATTGTAGTGCACATGTTTATTAACTGTGATGTCAATATGCAGTTAGCATATTTAAGTGACTTATTTCATAAGTTGAACACTCTTAATACTTCACTGCAAGGTGTTGATAAAAATATTCTTCTACTCAATGACAAATTAAAACCGTTTATTAGGAAAGTTTAATTGTGACAGAGTAAAATGAAAATGCAAATTTAGACAAGTTTCCTACATTAAGACAATTTATTGATAGCAGTATCACACGAATTTGTGAAAATTTGAAGATTTGTAATTTGTCACCTTTCTTTAAAATTCCACTTTCGAAACTATTTCCCAGATGCGGAAATAGAAACATTTGACTGGATAAGGAACCCATTCGATGCTAAACTGATAGCTGGTATACGCACTACTACCGAAGGGGAGCAATTCATTGAGGTCTCTGCTGACACTTCTTTGAAAATACAATTTCCGATAATGTCTCTGTCTGAATTTTGGGTCAGTGTGCAAAATAAGTACAAAGAATTAAGCGAGAAGGCTATGAGATTATTGATTCCGTTTGCAACACCCTATTTGTGCGAGTCGTGGTTTTCTACAGCTGCTGCAATAAAAAAACAAATACCGATCAAAACTAAATGTGGAACGAGAAATGAGAGCGGCTGTCTCGAAAGTAACACACAGATTTCAGGTATTATGCAAAAGTACACAAGATCGACCTTCCCATTAAAAAGATAAGTGGTATATGAGGTCTGTCGAAAAAGCATCCTACCTTAGGCTGGGGAAAAAATTACGTACATGGTGGGGTTCAATTGCTAATCCCCTTTGAAAATAGGCCCCTTGTGCCTCCACACACTTAGCCCAGCGATCCTTCCACTGTTTGAAGCACGTCTGGAATGATTCTTCGGGAAAGGCTCTCAGCTCCGCCGTCGCATTCTGTATGATGTCCTCAGAAGGAGCCATATCTGGAGAGTAGGGAGCCTGGGGAATGAACGAAATGCCTTTCTTTGCAAGAAAACCTTGGATCAGCTGATGCACAACGCCTCGGTAGTCGAAGAAAACAGTCAGCATCACCTTCATTTTTCTCCGGACCTTGGCGACGTTGGATTCTTCCACTGTGACGACTGAGCTTTGGTTTCCGGGTCGTACCCGTACACCCACGTCCCATCTCCAATTATCACGGTATTCTGTAACTCAGAATCCCTGTTGGCAATATCCAGCAGGTTCTGCGCAACCTCAAGACGAAGTTGTTGTTGTTCCTGAGAAAGCAGCATGGGCACAAATTTCGCTGCCACTCTGCGCAAGCCCAAATCCTCCTTTAAAAATTGCATGTGCAGAATCTTTACTGATCCAAATCTCATCACCATTTCCTGCACCGACAAACGACGATCCTCCATTATCAAGGTTCGCACTTTTTTGATAAAAACTACATTGCGGCTCGTTGACGGCCTCCCGGAACGTTGGTCACTCTCCACTGATGTGAGGCCATCTTTGAACCTGTTGTACAGTTCTTTAATTTGGATAACACCCTTGGCATTGTCACCAAAAGCCTGTTGAATTTTGCGAATTGTTTCCGCTTAGGTATCTCCAAACTTTTGCAAAACTTGATGCAAGATCGTTGTTCCACACGTTCCGTCATCACGGGCAAAATGAAAATGCGACGAGTAAGTAGTACAGCACCTCACACGCTGGCTACCTGACAGTGACTGACGCATCCAGCGAGCCCGCCAAAAACACGCATGCGCATGAAGGCATGCGGCTCCACTATGCACACTTTTGCTTCCCTAACGTCATTACTTCCCACAGGAAAAAATAGTCGGATACTTTTTTGACAGACCTCATATTCAGACATGCCACTTTTCCAGACTGAGATTTGTTGAAAACATATTCCGGAGTTACGGCAGAAAACAGCTTAACAAGCTTAATAAACCTTTCTAAATAAACTTCATTTCAATTTGTTTTCTATGTTGTTTATTACAGAAATAAACAAAAATAATGAACGCTTACAATTTTCCTATATGTTCATGAAATTGTAACAGAATTAGTTTTAAAAAAATATTATTTTTAATCGCTAGTCTTGTCTGTATATCTATTTCTTTCCGAACCCTAACCCCAATGAAATCATTGGTTATATTCGTGTGGTGCGGTTGCAAAAATTAATTTATTATACATAAGGAAAATTATTTTTCATATCTTGCAAAGACAAAAGAATTTTAATGTGTATCAGTCATTTTGTTTGCACAAAATCAGTTTTGTGGGTCGGATACGATGTTTAAAAAAGATGCTGTCATCTCGTTTCCTGGTTAGCAAGAGTCTGTCTGACTTCATTAGTTTGCCTAAATGATCTTTATTTTAAAATATATATATGTTTACATTTTCTTTTTAATGCAGTGACCTGCCATATTAACTTTACCAACCCATAAATAAATGTATTTGGTCATGGTCTGCGTATCGCAGGTTCGACTGTGTACGTGCTGGATGCCTCGGTGGGCAGGGTGCGCTGTCGTCGTGCCTGCACCAGGCTGGTCCCGTGATACTTTCCCGCTTAGCCGAGGTATTGTTATAGGCCGTTCAAAGTTGGTTCGGTCATAGTCATCAACAGAGATCTCGACATTTTCTCATAAATCTGTAGCCAGTATTATCACGAAGTTTCCTGACAGAGCGTCACTGCTGCGGAAAGGTATCACAGCTGGACGATCTTCAGCAGCGATTCCACGCAAGTAACGCGCCATTAGTTTTTCTTTCTGACATCGTTTATACAGCAGTAATGAGCCATTTCGCGACTCAGGGGTATGTTGCACCTGAGAAATCCCTTCTGTTCAATACGAGGTATAGCATTCTACCAGTGGTCTACTAGCAAGATTCCTGTTTACTGGCAGTGTTTTTCTTCGATGAATCTAAGTTTAAACCCTTCTCGTCTACAGGTAGTGCTGGAGCTCGGAGACGGCCTGGCGAGGGTCTCTGCCTCACGGTTAGATGTGGAGACTGGGATGTCATGGTGTGGGATGCTATCTAGTGGCGGGGTCAAAAGACAGAATTGTTGTTCGTTGAAATGCATCTTAATTTTTCCGAGTACACTCTCATTTTAGATCTACCTTTTACTGACACCGTACACTGAGATTCGATGCCCATATTCTTCAGGAAGATGGCGTTAGATGGCACGCTTCTGTGACTACAGTCTGAAAAAGTTATCAAAGCAAGCAACATTTTTCCTGGCACCCGAAAGCCCTGATATTAATCCGATTAAGCACTTGTGAAGGCATCTAGATCGTCAGCTGAGAGCAGTCCATCGTTCACATCCTAAGTTAAGTCAAGGACGATCTCATGTGGATATGCGGGACAAAATCTCTTTCATTTCTTGCCAAACAGGGTAGAGGTTATTCGTGTTGCAAGACTTTTCCAAGTGCTAACAAAAAGAATATCACTCCAGTATTGTTTTTATTTGCCGTTTTCAGCAACAAGTTAACAAATTGTAATAACATCAGTTGACCAGATTATTAGGGAAGGAATTGTATACAGTGAAGACCATAATTGTCGGGGGTATCGATTAATTATTTAATCAGACATGACGAAGGATATTTGGATTTTAAAAAGTTGTGAAACAAAAATGTTGGATCACTTTTTTTTTCAATTTGTGCTAAGACTGTTACACTAATAGATCGATCATCCATTGGCTGGCCACTTTATTAGGATGTATGCCTAATATCGGACCAGGCCGTCTTCTGCCCAAAAATAGCACCCACACGAAGTGATGTAGAGTTTAGGTGATGGAAGATGTTCTGGTGAATACTTTTCTATTTACTCAATAATATTTTACGCAATTTATGGGGCGAGGTAGAAGAGTATCGTGATGCGAATACATTTTCAAGTTCATCCAACAGATGGTCAAACGTATTCAGATTCTGGGATTCTGCTGGCCATAAGAAATGCCCAAAATTTCCGCTATAATCCTGAGATCCATGAACCCACAATATGGATACGGAGGATTGGAGCATTGGCGTCTTGGAAGAAGCCGTCTTCATCAGAGTGCACATAAAGCATCGCTGGATGCACTTGATCGAAAATGATGCTGAAAAGTAAGCTTTGGCATTCATTCCGCATTCTAAATGGTGCAAAGGATTCCAGTTTATGCCAGAAAAACAACGAGGTCTGGCGAGTTGTGACCACGCAGTGGAGAAACCGAGGAACTCGTGCGACTTCCTTTTAAAATGCATCTCCTTTTTTCTGCGTAGCACTCTTTAGTTCGGTGCTCACGCTTCTCGCACAAGGCGAGACATCTTATCGTGTCGGCAAATGTGGTCAGAGTTTAACGTCACGGCCCCCTTCCTGCCACCATGTCTGTTCGCTGCAGCGTACGTTTAAAACAAGACAGGGCTGCAGATGGACGCGGATCTCCTGCAGTGAACGGTATACTATTCAATGACGGTTGGGTTTTACCACCCTGGATAACCAAATGTTTGGGACCGCAGTTTCTCCTCGCAGCAGGCATTTTCTTCATCTTTTGCCATTACTGATACACCTGTCACATCTTAGGTTGGTCTAATTGCATCTACAGCTCGAGTCAGGCCCAAGTTTGAAAGGGTACGAAGATCTCGATAAAGGGTCCAGCCAGTGTATGAACACAAAAGATTCATGAGTGCACAGTTATAGCCGCCGGCGCATATCTGTGATCATCACTACGATCTAATTAACGCCATTATGCAATAAAAGGAGAAAAAAAAACTGAATTCAAGCGTCCCCCAGTGAAGATGGAACGAAATGTCGATGGTGATGTAGGTTTATTAGTTCTGGTATACGATGTGCAAATGCTAGAACATGGAGGTTAAATTTAATATATTTTTATTCGCTTTAGTTGATTGCTTAATGCTGTATCTATTGAAATTTGCAGGATTTAACCAAAAGAGAGAAAAAGAGAGAAGATTTTAGAAGTTACGGATACATGGAAAAGGCGAAGAGTTAATGTGGGAGGACTGGCGGTTTTCAGCGTGATATTATTACCTCATCGGGCTTTTTGTTATTAAAGAGAGGACCTTTATTTATTTGTGCTTTGATTTCAATTTAAATTAGCTTGAAATAAAAGAAGAAAAAATCACCATTGTTGGATTATTCTTTACTATGTTACTACAGAGTTGTCTCCCTTGGTTCGGAAAGTCGTTTTTTTTTTTACAGTAGTTCTTGAAACTACTGATAAAAATATCATTTTTAAAAAACTAGTTTATTTAGAATTTTAATTAATATTAAATTAATAATTCACTCAAATATAACTTGTCAGAATTTATTTCGGATTACTAACTCATTCTTTACTACTTTCGCTTTAAGGACTCGACGCAGTTTTAAGAAAGAGAAAAAGAAAACCCAGTCCGCTTTGTCCTAGATGACGTCAGAGAAAGAATTATAACCCTGACCTATTTACAGAAACGTCTGAAACCACCGCAGAAATCCCTAACTTCCCGTTAAGAAAGGCACCCTAACCATCGTGAACGTGTAGAGTTACATTCTAAATAGCAGAATTAACGCAGAAATCGCCAGCCAGCTTGGCGATGAATTTGTTAATGTCGCCGCTCCCTTGAACCGAACGAATGCTGTAATCGGAAGAATTTCGGACGCATAAAAAAAATTCCAATATAGGTGTGGAAAATTTATTTATTTAGTATTTTGTAAATAAGAAAAGAAAGAAAGACATAGAGACGACTGCTTATTAAAATAAAATGTTTAGCGGTTCTTGTAATAATTGAATTCAGCACACCTGGAGTCAGGCCAAATACTAAGCATCACATTGGGTCTAAAAACGAATCTCTACACTCTTTTTTCCCCTATTCTTGATAGACGGTGAATTTAACTTCTTTTGACCCGTTTACAAAACGCTTAATTAGGAAATACTCTTTTGCACGGTAGAAATAATCGCTGGTCAGCAAAGAGAAATTTGTAAAAATCGGAAATTTTCCACCTAAAGAATTTTTTTTTTATCAAACAAAAGATGAGACTCTGGTTTAAAGAAAGAAACGCAGATATAAAGTGAACGGGGCGCACTCAGCGTCCTTTATATGACGAGCTCCGGATTCTGACCGAGTGATGTACTATACTGATTTAAAATTAAGAGTTATGGAACTTTGGTTCATACGCGATCACCCATACAAAGTGAAAGTCGTCGTTCGATCGGCTTTTGCTGCACCGACATGAAAAAGTAAATTAGAAATTTGGAAAACGTTTTGTAATTATAATTATTAGTATTTATTTTGGGAAGTTGTATGGTTAAATATACATCATTGAAATGTGAGGCGCCCGGTTATCAGTCGACGAGGCTCATGAATCGTCCCGTGATTACATATCTCTCGCCGATTACGATTCTAAAAAATTACCCCAGATCGAAATCCGGGCGCCAACGAGTGAATTCAAATTGCATTGGCTGAAGTCCAAATTGGGAAGATGGCGTCTAATTAGGAAGTGATGCAGTCAGCGCTCGGCGTGTGCGCCATTACGCTGCAAGACGGCAACTCTTCGGTCGGACTCCGGCAAGCGGCTTTATAATTACATGTCGAGTTTCTGCAAGGCGCTAGGTTTGGCTACGAGAACAGTCTGGAGATGGACGGCGATTTGGTTCGTCAGAGCGGACAGCTTCCCTTTCGGCCTCGGGTTGCCCCTCTCGCGCATTAATCGGCCTCTCCTCTCCCGACGTCGACCAGCAGATAAGAGCAGCTCTGGGCTGCTGATAAACACGACAGTGTCAAAAATTACATCAAAACATATCCCCTCCCCCGGGCACTTCATTAAAACTCTTTCGGTTTCTCATTCCTTTCGCTGCGCTGAACAATCTCCGCTATTCACCCTTTACTACCTTTTTTTAAAAAATAGAAGTAAATATCTTGCTTACTTAATTAAACATTCCAAGATTTTATTATTTATTTATTAAGCATTTCCATTTCTGTTTTATTCACTGTACCAATCAATTTCATAGTTGGCGCCCGCCACTTTTGCAGAATATTCGCAAAGCAACTTTTCCGAACAAAGGGAGACAACTCTGTTTTGACTAGCAACTGCTCTCCGAGAAAGAAGTCTACAAATGTTTTTTTCTTCAGAGAAAGTTCTGGTTGATATGGATACCGTTATTTTACTGCTACTTCTGAGAGTATAAGCTCTAAGTAGGTATTTTTCCTACAGATGATGGATCTATAATAACCAGCAGTTTCCATAGCAAAAGGAATGCCATAAAAACCGCTTCCCAAATGACTTAATAATAATAATAATAATAATAATAATAATTATAATAATAATAATCAGACAATCTGTTTTAATTTGATAATCAATTAAATATATAAAATTACAAATTAATATAGAACAGTTATTATCATTGATACAAGAATAGTTCTGTATATGTATTTAAAGTTACTTTACTATTGTATTAAATTGCTTCATACTTGATATTAGTAAAATATTATTTGCATAATAACAGAAGAAGCTCTTAATTATACATTTATTAATAATTTTAACAAAAGAAAGGTATACATTAAACAAATTAATAAATCAAGCTGCCGATAAACTTTACAAAGATGTACTTAGTGTCTGCCTTGGAATGATTATTTTCAAATGTTCAAGTAAATAAATTTACTTTACCCTTCCAAAACGTTTAGAGGAGCTAAATATATAGAATGTATTTAAAACTAACGAATAAATGAGATATGAACATCTTTAGAATCACCATTCTTTTCAAGTTGGTTTTTGTTACTGACGATTTTAACAATAAAAATATTGAGCGAGCGCTAGTTCTATAAATATCGAGGGGTTAGAGTTCTCGTTCTTTATTTGCGACCGGATGCCGGGTTCCGGTAGAGCCAGGTGTGAGAGAGTACCTGTTGTTAAAAAGCTGGAAAAGATCGAAGGTGGGTTGTGCGGGGTATCGAACAAACACGTCAGCCATTGTTTACCGTAGTCGTGGAAACTGGCGTTCTCTAACACAGGAAGGGATTCTATAGCTAACAACTGACCACGTAAGTTGGCGCAACATCAGGTATAAAAGCTCCCAAGTAAATGGCGTCTGAAAATTGCCTTACCTGGCCATTAAAGATTCATTTTCGTCAGGTATCATTTCGTACCCTGGACTTGTAAGATTTACTGCGAATAATTATAAACAACAACAACAAAAATACAACTACCAACCACTCCAAAAAGAAAAATCTGTTTAAAAAATGAGTGGTTCATTAAAATAATTTTAAGAGATAAAATCTCCACATTTATTTGTAGAATTACTGATCCAAAGTCTTGTTAAAGTAGCGTTAAAGTGAAACTTCAACAGGTTAAATATCAAAAACGAATCCCTTTTTCTGGTGGTGGGGGCATCTACAACTGTTTGCAATAGAATACTTAAGTTCAGCGTAACATTTACTCTGATAATTCCTCGGTGCATCATTATTACATTATGACAGGAGCGCTTGTTCTAATTCTATCCTCTCGGCTTCCTAAATACACTTTTAACAATTTTGATGTTGCATATTAATCTCTCCACGAAATCTACAACGGATATTAGTTTATTGCTAACAGAATTTATTTGTAAAAGTCTAATAATTGGTCTTATTATATATTCCATTTAGTTTTGTGTTTTTTTTTTCAATTTAAAATGCGATGAGGAAATTTGTGCGGCAGAAATTCGGTCTTTTTGAAGAATGGCGATTTCGAAACGTCTTTAATCTAAATTAACCAGACCCTGACCTAACCTTTATTGGTTTCCTCTTCAGAGAGATAACGATTCTGCGAACTTTAAAAACGGCCGGGTACCAATATCGCACTGAATGGTGGTTGATACTCAACTGTTAAAATAATCTTCGTGAGTTCTGTTGTCAGATTTTAGAATTGTATTTGCAAGCCTTCGCTTCCTTCAGAGCGTCAACATCCTGTCTGTGTTTTCGCGGAGGTTCGGTTACTTTTAAACGAACAGGAGAGACTGGGAAACTTGCGATTATCAGGAGTTCCAGTTGCTAAATTAGGGCAGAGAGCTGTATCCATTTTCATCGGCCCCTCAACTCTCCTTCTCGATCATCGATCAGTCTCCATCTCCCAGATAAAAATAAACTCCGATATAAGCGAGTTCAGTGGTTAAAAAATGACCACCCGGTGGGGAGCCAAGCTCGACCGGTCCCTGCCAGCCCCCTCCTTTCATATACGCAACAAAACCATAAACTAAAGACAAACTTATCTCCCTTCGATTGCTTCAACGGAATTATTCAATCTACCGTAGTTTTATAGATTAAAAGTACATGAATTTGTTTCCTTTGACTAGAATCAACGAAAGGCATAAAATAAAGTTCTTTCCCAAATCCTCTATGTTACAGAAGTTATTTCAGTCTTTATTATTATTCGAGTAGTCTTTATTTTCATTCTCATCTTTATTCCTTCAATTCCGAATGTCTAACAGACCGTCCGCCTTATCTTTGAGATAAGGAGACTGTAGAAGGCGACCTTAGTCAGCTTGGGCTGCTGGTGGTTTTGCATTTAATGAGCTAATTTGAGAAGAACAAAGTTTCAGTAGAACGACCGCGACCACTCAACTGAACTTAATGAGCAGAGTGCACAATCTTGCTTTCATGGCATCGAACCCTGTAGTTTTAAAGTAATTAATTGTTGCTGTAACTTTGAAATGAATTTATTTGGATGTAATGATGCCGCGCGGAAAATGTCTCCAAGTGTATGCTAACAGAACACCTTTTCTGATGCCGACAAAATAATGTTTTCTGGTACAAGAATAACAGCAGCGTTGTAGGCGAGTTTGCCGCAACTTAGTGATGTCGTCATATATGTAGAGAGAGCTGCATGCCAATTTTACATAACTGGTCATTTTTCGTTTCTTCTTCTGTACAGCACAAGCATTTGTTCGTTACCAAGACCAGGCATCGATCTTTTGGGGGGTGGGTGGGTGGGGAGGTGTGTTGCGAGGTCTTTTTTGGGTTTGTATGTTAGGTTGCGTATGTGTGCTGGGAGCTGGGTCAGTTCCACGACCGGCCGCCACAGCTGTTTATAATTGAGGTCTTATTTCGGCCTGTGTTTTGTTTTGGTGTACCTCAACCCAGTGAGAGCAGCGGGCTACCCAACTCCTTCGTACTAAATACGGCAGGAGAGGTAGGATTTTTCCAGGCTGGACCCTCGCTCTCCGTTTGTTCCTTAAGATGCTATTGGGGAGCTTAGGCCACTTTTTACCTTTATTATGTCCAAACGGAGTAAGATCTTAGCAGGAAGAAGGTGTCAAGCCGAGCTCTATGACAAAGCGTCAAGATGTTTTGCCTGGAAGGAGCAAATAGAGACCGCCACCATAAGTATCTTGCATCAGGACCAACAGACACGGAGAGCTATGTCATCAATAAGATCTCTGTTTAACAACTAGGCAGAGTGCATCAATGATTGTAAAAGCAAAAGTTGTACTAGGGCGCTAAAAACGTCAGTAAGTTTCTCAGGGTTGTGGATTTCAGTCTGTCATAATCTCAGACGAGTCTTAATTCAAAATGTCATTTGGTACTGGTTTTATCGTTCGTTGTCCCTTGAGCGTTCCGGAAGATGTGAAACAAATTTTATATTCATTGTAATTTTTTATTTACATATTTATGATATACCGCTATTTGAAATTTACAAAAATAATTCCTAGTTTAAGCATTAATGGAAAACGTTCAATGGCTTAGATCTGACAGCTTTTCCTTGAATTGAAATTCAATATCTGGATCAATTGTTAATTGCAAGCGCATATAATCTGCATTCAGCCTATTTCTAAATTTACTTTTTGTTGTCCAGTATAGGAAGAAGGATCTCTCACAGAGATATCTTTCCGCCTTCTGCAACAATATATTTAAAGCACGATTAACAATTTCAGAATATTTTTTTGAAAGCTAAATTTAGAAAATGATTATTTCCGCTTGATAAACTCTGTTTCTAATGTGAAGTCAGTTCGAATATTAATAAGTTACTCCCTCTCTTTTAATGGTAATTCAGATATATTTCCAGATGCAACAAAAAAGAGGGGATTTTAAACCCAATCTAGTTTTTCTGTTGGAGACGGAAAATATTCTCTAACTGCTGTATGCGAGTCAGACAGGTGTTGAATCAGTTTTTGAAACTTTCATCCCGGAAAAATGTTAATATGAAATTGTTGAGAGTGAAAACATTCAAGATTTTTTATAGAAACATACTCACCCCAAAGTTTGAGTTTTAATAGAATCAAATCCATTTTACTTTTAAGCTTTTAAATAGTTGTATTCATATCTTACAATTAAATATTAACTTCATTTAGATGTACAGAAGAGTACCAACTAAGTATGCCATCTTCTGTATCCAACATCCGTTACTTCATTTGTTCAGATATAAAAGACTCATTTCTTCTCATAATTCATAAAACTGAAACAATTTTCCACAAAATAGTTCTGGAATTTCAGTATGAAGTTTTATATTTTCCGCAACTTCCCATTTCTTCACACAATGCGATTAATATCTAATATCTAGGAAATGAGTGATCTTGCTTTTATAAAATTAACAATTTTAACTACCTGTCCAGGTGCGTGACGATGACGACAGCGACGGTTATGCTTTATAGGTGGAGCCACATTTCTGATGCATACCACAGCACCTGGCATTTTCTCCAATCATATCCTTAGCTCCACCAGTGCATTCACGGGAATATAAATTGAAGAATATTTTATATTCTTTCATACATGAATCAAATATTTTAAGTATTTCTTCACCCGCGGTTTTCGGTCGGAAAAGGCTTGCGAATAAGCAGATCTTTTTCCGTTTTCGTACGGTGCTGAAGTACTGCGACTAGAACGAGGGGAGATAACTCTTGTAGCCAGGATACGACGCAGATGTAGATCGCTGAACCATAACTTTTATACATGCACCACACCAAGACTTTCCGGAAACCGTCGTGTCACGTGACTTTACGTCATTCAGAGACGCGACTGCTTGAACGACATTAAATATCAATTTACACCAATTTCCACGTCATCTATGTCTCTCATATCGTAGCCAGCATAACTTGGTGGTGTTTTTTCTATTTCAGTTTCAATTATATTGAACGAAAACAGTATTTTAAGCTTAAAGCAGTTGCTCTTTCTCCCGATATCCGCGGACATTCGCATTAGTTCGCGCCACTCCTCCACGCCGGCTTGATTTGTTCGGCATGTGCTTCCAGCTCTTTCTGACTTTCGTTCGAGCACCTGGCTGTTCGGCAATTACGTCAAATTCAGGCGTACACAATTAGAATGCATAATGGCTGTAAAAGTCGTGGATCATCCATCAGATCCTCTTTAAATAAAGCCACTGCAGGCTATTCCACTTAGCGGCGTAGATATAGAAACCTTTAGGAAACGTATGCTTATCTGTTTAAATACAGAAACTCGACGCGATACTGAAAGAAATCGTATTCCTCAACCCCACCCACACACACGCACGGGTGAGCTGGATTAATCGCTCTCTTTCTTGTAGCTGTTTTATGCGCATCAACCCCCCCCCCCCACTCGCACACATTTCTCTCTTAATAGAAGGTACAATTACAGACCATTTCGATCTGTCTGGCACTCCTCCACGCCGGCTAGCAAAATAAAACACTTAGCCGTGACATGATGGCGAACCGAGTAGAACGCTACACGCTTCTGTACAAAGGAAAGCGACGTAAAAACGCCTCGGCGACGTGATGCATGGATGAGTCGCGATAACGGAAAGGGACAAAATGCGCTTGCGGCGCATTGTTTTTACTATGGCAACTCCACTGATGCGATCGCAATGGCTGTCGACGAGTTCACGCAGAGGAAAAAAAAAGAAAGAATTCGATGGTGGTGGGGAGAACAGAACCTGATAACGTTCGATAACTTCATGCACTCCCTTGTATTTACTGCGCCAATAAAGGCGAGACGAATGGATGACGTATTTGTTGTGCACGCTCGTATATTGCTGTCGCTATGTCTCCCCATTGTGTAAATGAATACTGATGTCAGGAATTTCTAAGCTGTGGTAGAATTTGTTGATAGCGGTCTTTCTAGCATTTTGATTTTATTGCCAGATTTATCAGATTAAAATAGAGACGTAAACCCCTTTAGAAAACAATGAATAAACATTAGGGAACAATTGAATGAATGCGTTTACACCTAATTGAATATTGCATTAATTAGAAACTTCAGTCAGAAAAATTATTGATACCCTGTTGCTCATAAAGTATTTCTTTGGTTTTAATCAACCGGATTGTTTCTATTTTTATTTCTGTTTTAACTGAGATTCCTTCGAAAGGAGATTTATTGACACGTTTGATTAAATCTGTTCCTTGAAATTGTCAGTAATAACATTTCCAGACACTTTCAAAGGCCCGTAGATTAAAACTGGCAACGCGGTTACGGTGGAAGATTACCTGACTGCTCTGAGTGAAGAACCAGAATTCGAATCTCTTTTAGAGCTGTTTCGCTTTGGCACCCTCCCGTCATGGCTTCTTTTGCTCTCTCTCTCTCTCTCTCTCTCTCTCTCTCTCTCTCTCTCTTCATCAGCCGGCCGCGTCGGGTTTTCTCCTGCATCTGAAAATGAAAAAGTTGAAGTAGAGACTCTTTCTCTCGCAGTCTCCCCCGTGCTGAGAAGTAATCACACCATCCGCTTGGTGCGTAAGCACACAATTTCTAATCTCGTAACCATGGTAAGTATCTTTGTAATCGACGAAGCGTGGGACAGGCGGGCAAATGGGAACTATTTACAAATTTGCGATCCTTAATGCATATGAACAACTTATCTATGGACACTAGGTTACTGTTTACATTCTCACGGTTTAATTTCGATTAACTCTAGACTTTATGCGTGTCCTCTGGGAGAAACATCATTTAAATATACCCGGCATCAGTAAACTCAGGACGCTGTTGTTGCGATTTCCCTTCGATAATATCACTAATATTGCGAATTCGCCAGTGTACTGCACGATCTGTCAGACAGTAATTTTAGTCAACAGTCCTTTTTAAAATTTATAGTTATAGTTTTAATTTTAACATTCCTAGGTAAAAAAAGGGGGCGGAGGAGATTCAATTTGATGGATTTCTTAGTTTATAATCTCGTAAACTAAAAGTAGTTTTGAAAATCCACCCCTCCACAATATTAAAAAAGAACAAAAATGCAAATTTGGCAAAGATCTTTCTCTACAATTGATAAGGACATGATTAAAGTCTTTCTATTACATCTCTAGGGGATTTGGGGGCCGTAGCAGAGTCGTGTTTCCGTGGCTTTCACGCGCACCGTTGATAAGACAAATCCGTGGACTGCATTTTCCATTAGAACATCGACAGGCACCGATCTGTAAATTAACTTAAAAGCCTAATATCGGAGCGAGCGCCTGATTTCACATTACGTCACATCTAATTACCCAGACAACAACACTCTGGAGTTTTCGCAATTTTCCTGTCACTTATGGTTATCGAGCGCCATTCTGCCGGCGATGGCCGGACCGAGACGAAGGGAACGGTGGGGTGGGGCGGAGCCCAGAGAAAGAGAAGAAGAAACGAGTTCTGATGGATTACATCAGCAAAGGTGTCGTTCGCTCCACATTTCGTTATTTATCGAGCTTTCATCGTTCAAGCACCTCTCGATTAAAACAAAGTTTGCACCGAATCGTCGGACGGTAATTCGCTAAAATGGATCGTTAATGCACGAGATGCGCCGGTCGTTCCGACTGGCGAAGCTGGCGAGGGGCTACAAATACAACCCGTGTTACAACCGATTCGCTGGTGCTCGAGAGGAGTAGTGGGGGAGGGAGGAAGGCCCCCTCCCTCCGGAAAGTATTTTTTTTTTTCAAAAATGCTGCTGCTACAGCGTCAGGACTCCCACCGATTCGAGTCTCGTGTTCCTGTTCGTGCTCTGTTAGAGCCGACCGACCGCTTCCACAAATTCAAAGTAAGCAGCCACACGAGAGGAAAACCTGGCAGGACTGGAAGAACAGTTTTTTTTCTTCCTTTTTTTCTTTATATTTTGATTTTAATAAATATTTTTATTTCGAGACGTGGAAGAACAAAAAACCATAATGGCTATATAAATATTCCTCCTTGCTACAGTGGTAACCAAAATTACTGCATTATCTAAACGCTGATATTTTGGAAGTGCCGTCTCTATTCCCTGATTAATGCCGCGTTATTCGAAACAATGTCGTTGAGGGGGAATTTACTGGAGTTGTGTATAGTTGCATCTCCCCACGAAATTAAAGGGTGCCGAGCTCAGAGGCCCTGGAATATCAGAACAAGTCATAATTGGTCCTCTTAAGCTAAAGTGGATTTTCGTATTGAAACACATTATAAACACTCGATATTTTAAAAGCACAAGATGATGCAATACTTCTGGCCAATAAAGAAATATTTGAATCGCGCTGTAAAAATTTCGTCGAGTAAACAGGTTTCACTCTCTATTTTTTTTAACATAAAATAAGTCTTCCTAAATAAATCAAAAGAAACTTTTAAAAAAATTTTTTATATGCAGCATTTTAAAATTCATATTACGATTGTGTGTAATGCGATTTTAATGTGAACTTTAAAAAATTATTATGTGCAAAAAGGAGTAATCAGTTAATTATGAATACTCCGAAGACCGCCATCTTTTGTTATTTCAGCTCATTTTTGCAGTGAGTAGAAAAGTAGCAATGTCAGAACCCATACACTCCGTAAAGCTATCTATCTTGTTTAACTGTAGTGCAGAGCCGAGCACTGTGCAAATATGACGTGCAACAGGTTGTTTATGGTCTTCTTGGATGAAGAGTTATCGCATCGCCTGTACATGTTTTAAAATTTTCAAATTTTTCAATTTATTGAAAGTTCCTTAAAAATTAATTATAATTTTTGAAACATTGTCTCTCTTTAGGTTATAGAGCGAATCAAGCGTGTCTATTTCACATGTTGTTGTTTTGTTTTTTACCTACCTTTTACTTAACTGATTAGCATTCCATTTTGAAAAATGCAACTTTTCGTAACTTCTTTTGAGACTGTATTATCGCTACCATTTGCCACCCTTGGGAGAAATCTTGCCGGTGTCCGTCACATAATCTCTGTCAGCTGTAACTTTGTCGCACAGCTCAAACGAGTTAACGATGTGTTAAACTTCTGGTGAGTTTTCTGCTTTTGGTTCTAAACCAAACTAAAAATGCGTTTTGCTTGCTCGTCTTTTAAGTGTCTTTGCTCAACTAAGAAACTTCTCACCTGACCAGGAATGCATAATTTATCTTAGAAAACAATAACAAACTTTTAATGATGTCAATAAGACAAAAAAAAAAGAAAAAAGAGAAGAAATCACATAGGCACATTGGGATTTTATCTTTATTTGACCTATCTTCAGAGGTGTGCCAAAATTATAGATACTCTGATGAATTCTGCTATAGTAAGGATCTGACAGTGTTCACTTCACCACGTGCATAATGATTACTGATAAAAATGAAGATTTCAGAGACCTCTTTCTGATCCTTTGTGTGAGGAGGGAAAAGACGAAACTTTACCTTAGAGTGTAGCAAAGACAGTGGGTGGTGCTGCTATGAATTAGGCTTAACAGAAAACTATCTCGAGGAACGATGCATCTTAGTTCTCTTGGTGCAGTCACTGACTGTTCTTAGTTTTAAATAATGGGAGACCAATTTATAGTTGGTTTTTTTATTCTTTTCATAGAAACCCGGCTTCAGCCTTTTTCGTTATTATTTATTTTTAGAGAATAAAACTATGAACATTTTTGAATATCTTTGAATTCTCCAAAGAGATTTTTTTTCTTTTTCTTCTTTTAAAAAGATCCATAGCTGTGGTCCCTCTTATCACTTATGTTTGCACGATTTGACCAAAAAAAGGAAAACCTGTTTACCATTTTCGATTTAATCAACTGGAACAGAAAGATATTCAGTCACCTCAGAGCAGTTTTTAAGACAAATTACACTCCCACGTCTTTTTATTATCAGTTTTAACTAAACATCACAACAGAACTTATCCAGGCTGCCTTCTGGCCTGAGTTATACAATGCTTTTGCAAGTTCTAGTCGTTTCGCTCTATTCTTCTTACTGATGAATAGTTTCCTTCTCTCTACTCTTCCACTATAATAAAGCGCTCTTTTTTGTTTAGAGTCGTAATAAAGGTTTTCCCGCTTTCTCCAGCACCTTTACCCCAACCTATTTTGAATGTTGTTTTTTTTCTATTTTCCTTTACCATTCTCTGTTGTCTGTTTTGTTCTCCTTAGCTTCTCCCTTAAACAACCATTTCTAGGCTAATTAATCACACTTTCAGGTGCTCTGAACTTCACACTGATACTGTGAATTGCTGACTCAGATAATTGCAATATCGCACTCATTTTTCTCTCCGGAAATTCATTGTCCTTCAGAGCTGCTACATGATCTTAGATCAGCGTCGCGTTCCTTAGTTTTTGTCGAATAGTAAATGAACTGCAACAAAATCCCATTCGTCATAATTCTCAAAACATAAAGTATTTACAGGCATTTTCTTGAGCGAAATAACTTAGATAATGCGTCGTTTTCCAGTCTAACTTAGATTTAAGCAAATCTCCTAACTATATTGAGCATTTATTTGTCGGAAATTTACAGAAACAACAGAAAATTGGCATACGAAAGTGGAAATATTCACAAAACTACTTTTCTTATTGTATTCCTTATACATGAAAACATCAGGTAACCACTCTTCAGCAACTAGCTTTGTCTAAATACGAAGGTCTCGGGCACATGCGAATACTTTGGTTTGATTCCTCGTTCATAAACTTGGTTTTTTGTATATTTGTTTTACGCAACTCTAAATACAGAATATTTTTCGCAAAATAACAAATTATATTCAGCGAAGAGTTTAACTGCACTGACTTAAAGTTCAAAAATAGCATCATGGCGTACCGGAGATCTCGCCGACCGACTTGTGCTATGTGTAGGTACATTTGAAGTTGTCATATGAAATGCCATTAAGTCATCAAATTTTCTGTCGTAATATATCAACCTTTCTTTTTCTTATATTAAAAAAGAAAATTAGGGAAAACAAATGATTACTTCTGAATTAGTCAAATTTAAGTCTTTCTTTTTTTTGTATACACAACTCGAGTGGTGAGTTCCCAACCTCACCTGTCTCCCCTCCGCTATGGATCATGACGTCACGGAACGGACCTGGGAAATACGGGGCATGTTCTTCTGACAAAACTGAATGGTGGAAAAGCACTCGTTAAGAAACTATGTCATTGCGTTAATTAATGGGTCAGGGGGAAGACCACTTGATTAACGAGTCGCTAGAGAAGGAAAACGGTCTGATAGGTGGTGAGAATGGATCAGCAAGATAATGTTGTGTGTTATTGTTAGAAATTTGTCCCGTTTCCCCTGCGTGAACAGACTAAATCGAGGGGGTATTCCGACTTAGCGTTCAATAAAAACAAGATGACATATGGCGCTCTCGGGTACCTGAGTAAGCGTGACAGAACTGATACGGTGTCATGTCTGTGTATACCCGTGTTTTAAAATAGACGAGATCTACTTACCGTGTAAGAGTCTACCTATCAGACAAGCCGATTTTTTAAAGCTCAAAAGTATTTTCAAATTCAAGATATATAAATTCTCGTTTCTAATAAAATAGACATAAGGACTTTATTATTTAAATGCGAATCATATCAATCAAAAACGTAAATTTTCTGTTAGATTTGTTTTTTTTTCCACAAAAAATAAGAAGAAAAAAGCCTAACTTTCTTGAAAATTCAATTTCTTTAAAAACCGTGCGATTTACCGGGAGGAGGCTAAACTCTACACTGCGGATAATAGCGAATTTTTACAACTTAGCATTTTCTTTTTTTAAAAAAAAAAAAAAGTTTTAGAAATTTTAAAAGCCTGAAAGATTTCACAATTTGTGCAGGAAATTTAATTACGATAAAACAATTAAGAATAACTAAAACAGAGCCCTAAAAGCAGATTTATGGAGACACGAAGCCAACGCCTCGATACAGAGAATCCGAAATCTACGGTGAATTCTATTTGAAATTATTTCTGATTTTAAAAAAAATTTTTTAATTAGAAATTACCCAAATTTTCTGAAAAGCACTAAATTTCGATTAAAATGCTTAAAAATTGCAAGAGGTGACAGAATCAAACTTGTTCCCATTGTTTACTCGGGTGTTTAGAAAATTCCTTAATTTATTTTTGAGTAAAAGTTTATTTTCATTCTTAGTCTTTTTTTAAAAAAATACTCCTAGCATGCGCCACCAACCATCCTTAGATTCAAAGATGAGAAACTAGTTTTTAATATGTTTAGATTGGCAACAAAAACCCCCTAACTCAGTCCTGAATATCAGATTTTAAAAAAAAAAATAAATCGGAGGTCATGGAAGTTGCGTTTACTGGCGCATGCGAGGATAACGATCGATGCCCGTGTATCAATCAGGGCAGCCATGAGGTGTCAGGAGATAAACTCAGTCAACGGCACTCAGAATATACCTATGAAAGATCTGATGGAAGAAACGAATACGTCAAATTTGTTGGGTGCAGTCTGATCGAACGAACCCGGACGGGAACGGATAAAGAGCGGGAGATGCTCGAGGGAGGGGGGACACGAAGGGCTCGGTACGTGACGGGAGGATCGCCCTACAGGAAACGCCTCAAGGATAATATCGGCGATCTTATGAAAGGGTTCGTCAAGGATCGCGATATTTTAACGCAGTCTTTTCGATCGCTCACGAGCAGATATTTCTGGAAAGGGGGTTCTACCGATGGACACCTGTGTCACGGAAGTCCGATAAGCCACATTTACCCGGGCACAGGGTGCGAAGTTGTATCTAATGCGATGAGAGACGGCCATATCGACTCCAAGAAAACGACCTTGGGGAACTGGTGGTGCAAGAAAGCGGTCATCGAGAAATAAGTAGACCGTGACGTTCAACTAAGCGATGAGTAACCGGAGTTGTTTACGAAGAAAACTCACCTCGGCAGGAGTTTGTCGTGGGCGGCCGATGGCCAGGCTACTGTACTGCCAGGATTGAAGGCCCGAGTTCTGGAGTCCTCATGACGCAAAACAGCGCTTTCTAGCGGATAAATGCAGAACTATGTTCTTTTTACAGAAGTTGTCTCCCTTACTTACAGAGACTGGTGAATGAAAAACAAAACGCTAGCTTCGTCTACACGGTGCGGAATTCGTTCGTGAAAAACAAAGGAAATCCACCCAGGTACTTTGTAGAGCTTATCCTACGGATTACTCACCTCGCAAGGCAGACGTACTCCGGAATTCTTTTTTTTTTATTTGGTTGGACGCGCTTTTGTTTTATTTTTCCAGGTGTTATTGTCTGACTTGTTCATGATTTTTGAATGAATATATTTTATTTAATATTTAAGTTTAAATAAATTAAATAATTTGTGTATAAACGGATTTCTGGAAATTTTATCCCCTTTTTGACGCCAGTCGTACGATGGAATTCTCTGGTCTCTTGCTGTTTAGGTCTTCTGACCGACTTGAACATCTTTCTATACAAGTACGTATACTTCACGCCATTCTCGAACGTATGTGACCGCCCAGTGATAAGGATGGAACCTGCATCGGCTGATAATTCTCCACAATGCTCTGAAAGCCAGCTTTCCAATCTTTAAAAGCATTCGGTTAAACGATGTCCGTCACGGCTTTATTGACACCTATTTTAGACACTATGTAACTACATAATGCTTAGAATTTTTATTGTTCCGTAATTATGAAAGTTGATCGGATTTTAAATGCAATAGTTTGACTACCATAGTTTGAAAGCAAAAATAATCACATCAGTTAATGTTTCCCAAAAGCCCCTAGTTGAACGGAACAGTCCACGTGCGGACGTTAACCCAACCGGAGTAAAAGGTCGCCAACAGATGTCACTTGGGTCTTGACCTTTGTCATCGGTCGTGGTTCTTAACAAGTGCTTTGGCTTTGCTTCGGAATTAATATTCTCATTTAATTGAAACGACACTAATACAAGCTAGCGGAGTCTTAATACTTCCTTCTCTTTTTCTTTCCCGTCGCAATAAATCGCGACCGTTAGCGAGACCGAGATATTTTTCTGCGAGGGAGACTGGCACTGATTCCGAAAAATTTCGTCACCTCTGAAACAGTTATAGAACTCCATTGTGCCGCTGGCCGGCACGTGAAGCGACGCGTTATAATCGCAGTCACTAACTGAATTATCTCCGCTGATTAAACAATGGAGCGCGGCGCTCGCGAGCTTCTCTCCGAAAGCGCAGGCTCGAGCAATTCTCTGGGGCTATGAAAATTATCCAAAGGCAGACAAACTGTCTATTGCCGGGCCATATCAAACGTGGTATCAGGGAGCTCGGCTCTGAAAAGGCCCATTGTAATTAAGCGCGCCGATTGACGGACAAAGATTTATTCCCGGGACAACAAGAAATGAGCACATTCTCTCTCTCTCTCTCTCTCTCCTCTCTCTCTCTCTCTCTCTCTCAATCTGATCTGATCTTATTTGTCTCTGTCCATCTGTTCGTAATGAATTGAAAATTTGTCTGTATTTCGAGAGCCATCGTAGTAAGCAGCGAATGTTCGAATCTTTAAACCATGCTCCTCCACGGCGCTATCGAGGTATTTAAAAAGGAAGAAAGAAAAGGCGTGATTTCCAACTGCAGTTCTCCATCACTCTAATCCTGGACGGATCTCTTCTTCTATTTGTGAACCACTGAAGCCAACGACTTCACACATTTCCTGGAGAAATCAGCTGTTTATTACCGATTCTTTCGAGCCCAACTTTTGCTATTATCTCCGTTTGCGATAATTACTTCGCCAAATATCCAGTGCCTTTAGACTAGAGGAACAAACGCACCAAGAAAATCCTTTACTGGGCGAAGAGGGAGTTAATGCTGAAATATAAAATAAAAGGGAAACAGTGGACTTTGGAGGGAAGAATATTTTCTACTCTAAACATACAGCCAAGGAAGCTACGGTGACTTGGATATGTAAAATGAATTAAAAGACCAACTTTACAGAATATTTAGGCAACATTAACTATGAAAAATAATAAATGTCGTGTAATTACCTTCGAAAGAGGTCATTTAGCGCTGTATGTCAGTCGTTGACGATAAAATAAAGGATGGTTTTCTGTGTTGGTACAAAATGAGTCGTTTTATCTATTGGCCTGACAGGTTAAAATCATTAGTTACTCGCTGTGGTCACACCTGTGATTACCTGGAAACAAACTGATAATTGCTTTGCTTTCTAAAGTCGCTATGATTATTTAAAATAAAACAAATAAGTAAAAATAACGGATAAAATGTAAATCATTTTCTATAAATATCTAACTTTCCTGTCTTTTTGAGTACAGTATATCTTTAAAATGTTGCATTTATATTTATATTTGTTCCGTATACATAATACCAAGATTGGTTGATATGGACGTTGTAGTTGGATTTTGTGTAAGTAAAATCACTTTGAAAAACTTACTAAATTAGTTGTCAGGGTGTTTAATACATTTTTCTGATATCGAAAGATGTTTTGCCGTTCGTGTTAAAATGGAACATCTTCGCTTGACGTTTTTTCTACCCAGATTAGAGATATGAAAACTAGATGATAGAGCTGCATTTGTTCAAACCTAGCGTAATAACATTGTAAAAGAACGCTGATAACTGTTATTAATCACACTAACAAGAAGTACTGTATCTTGTCGAGCTAATTTTAGTAAATGTGTCATACACACATCTACGGTTGGTTTTCAAAGGTAAAGAGAATCCATTGGATAAAGTGATGACTTAACAGATAATCCATCATCAGATTTTCAGAATCTTGGGCAAAAAAAATAATAAATGACAAAACACGAAGATTGTTGCAATTTATTCATTTGGAAGCAAGATAAAACCATTGCAAAAGAACCGGGAGGGCGATGCTATCATGCAGCTAGTGTTGTTATTCTTAGCGCTTCATAAAATATATTCTGTAGGTACCTGCTCAAAGTTATACATAAGAATGCAGAGACAGTTAATTAATCTTATAAAATTTAATTATCCAAACACCAGGCAGCACCATGTTCTGTGTTAACACTGATGGTAAATGCATGGAATGCAAGCTGAACAGAACTGTATGGCAAACTCTTGCATAGTTTTTTTTTTAATATTTTTCTGTTGTACCTCATAGTTTTGCAAACTGGTCTATGGATTCTGAGAGCGGCGCGGTGGTCCGGTGGCTAGTCTATTAGACTATTAATTTCGAGAACCCGAGTTCAAATTCCTGTCAAGACCAGAGTTCGACCTGTCGCATCTTCCTGACGAGGTTTCCTTGGAGCACTCAGGTTTCCTTCCACATCTAAAAACGAAGAATTCTAGTAGCGTTCTTCTATTTACACCAGGTGCGGAAGGATTACGTGGGGCCCCGCCAGCTGACTACCGTTTTTTCCCTCGTCTATCTCAGATCATGGATCGCGAATCAGGACCGTAGTTCCCCGAACAGGGGGAATGAAGCACGTGATGATGGTCGATTGTGACGCCACTACTTGGATATGTTCATTTTAGAAGAGCTTAAAACTCAGATGGTGGTTCTGAAAATACTGATACAAAAATATTTTAATCCGCAATTAGGAGATTTCAGCTTTAAATCATGAATAGTAAAAGAATCTGCCAAAATTCTGTGGACTTCGGTAGAAAGTTTTTTTTTGTCTGACGTACAACGCGCGTACTCTTAATTGTAAACATAGAGAAAAGAACCATTTTCGACTGAACATCGTTATCCCATTTATTTATTTTTGAACCATCGTTTGTAATTATCTTTCTCTGTTGTTAATTATGAAATAAAACTTTTTAAAAAATTTTAAGAAAACGAATCCTAGATGTTATTTATTAATCTCTCAGCAAATCCGGTTGGCTTTCAGGGAAAGAAAAAGACAAGAGAAATAGAAAAATCTCCAGATGTAAGAGCTGGCGAAAATGGAAATGTATGAGCAGGAAACCACGGAGGAATAGTGTCACAATCTCGCTCGAGTGATTATTAAATGCCCACACATCTCAGGGCCCGGGGGTTGGGGGGGGGGTAATTACTGTAATCACAAGGCCTTAACGACACAATGCTCACGGAGAATATTTGTCTTGCTCACCAGTCGCCCAGGCAAGATGGCGCACGTGGACGGTTCCCTAGCAGACGACAGTCATTAGGCGGCGCACAGTGTACGTAATTATAGACATAAATCAGGCGAAATGGAAACCGATTCGTGAAAGGCCGTCACAAATTAAAACTGAAATTACAAAAAAAAAAAAAAAGAAAGAAAATTTCTCAGCAGCCAAGCCGTCCCATGCGGCTATAAAACAACGCTGTTAACGGAATATTAACTTTAATATCTACTAGATTAACCGCCACAGGTTTATAAACTGGAAGATGTAGTGGACTATGGGGCTAATTGCATCACTGAGTGTCCTGTTGTTCTACGTATTTCAGAAAACTCCGCAGATGGATGTCGTCCTAATGACACAGGCCGGCGGATGTCGAGTTCTGTGCTTTCCACTTTTCTATTACAAGAATATTCTCTGGTAGCTGGTCGGAACAATACATTCCTATACCAAATTTTTATTGAAGAATTATTAATGACAATAAAACAGTCAAGAAAAGAAACTAAAAGTAAATTAAGATGAGAAAAAAAACGACCTAAAGGTGAAAAAAAAAAAAAATACAACAGGCAGCGAAATCAAAACGATACCTATCAGGCTTCAGAGACTTTTGTGAGAGCCGATAACTAATCTGATGAATTTTTTAAAGAAAATAAAAAGAAATCACTGATACAAAATAAAACTTGGTGACTCAGTTTTTTGGAATTTTTAAGGAGACTGTTAAAATCTTTGAAAAGTAACCGATATCATAAAAAATGAGAGAGCTGGTCAGGTATGATTTTGATTTAAATAGACTCTCGATTTAAAGATTTCGCTTCTATGTTGGATGAATTGGCAGGTCACCACTAAATGGAAAAACAAACAACTTTATCTGCATCATAGTTGTGCACAGTTGCACATCAAAAGTTTCCAGACACTGTGGCCCACAGATTTAATTTATACTACTACTATTTATGATTGCGTTTCAATGCTGAATTTATAATGTACTAACTTTATATGAAATACAATTAATTAAACATTTTTTTCATCAAAAACGGCTATCTCTCGTGCTTCTAACTATTTTTGGGGAGAGAGTAGAATAGCAGTAATGTCAAGCGCCTACAAAACGCCATCTTGCACAATTATGACATGCAACCGTACGGTCACATACCATTATACCCAACTATGACGCATGAAACCTGTTTGAGTTTTTTAAAAATAAATTATGGGACTAATATGGCGTTTTTGAAAAGTATCAAAGGTTGAGATTCCACTAAAATTTAAATAGTGGGTAATTTTATTACGAAAACTGCATAGTTCTGCGGTTTTAGTCCAGTTTGTTACTAACAGCGCACACTACAGAGTTATAGTATTGCAAACTCAGTTAGAGAGAATATGTTGAGTTGAAAGTATCAGAGGTGTCATTTAAGACATCATCAGCGTCCAACCGAGCATAATGATCAGCAGCAAAAGGTTCCGGAAGTCTGCCATGTCGTGGCGGGAGAACGAGAAGAAGGCGCTATTACACACTGGTGTCCAAAGGTTAAGCAACAAATATATATTTTTCAAAATGGTTACACTTTTATTTTCCAGATGTTGAACACAAACTCCTCTTTATTTACTTTATTTAATGTAAAATAGGTTCTAGCAGAAATGTAAATTATCTTTGGTTTTAAAGTTATGAAAAATAACTGGCTTTTGTTCATATCAGTTTTTCCTTTGTTAGTATATTTGTTTTGAGAATCATACTCGTTTGGAAGATTCTCTGTGGTAGAAAGCCATTACTACGATAGAGGCCCAACAGTCACAAACTCCAGATGGTGGAATGCTTAAATGTGAACAGGTGTGGTTTCTCCAGTAGGGAGACAATTTAAAGTGCATGGAACTATTGTTTCAAGATCAGTTCAAAGTAGATTACGTCTCACAAACTCAACAGATGAATGCCAGGTTAAACAAAGCAGAATTTCAACACCAACCTAACTTGCTTCTGATCTATCTGAAGCAACAGGAGGTTTGGCATCAGTTGTAACTGCAGGGGTCTGCATGAAAGATAGCACTATATGAAACGACCCATGGTTTGTGTCCACCTTTGATTTTCCGTCATAAATATGAGGGGTTGAACTGGTGTCATGTACATATCGCTTAAACACCACGTGACTGAAGTAATGTTCTCTTTACTAATGAATTATGATTTAATCGTCCATCCTACTAACTGCGCGTACTCATCTGGAGGGAACGTGAAACACTCAACCAGCCCACACACATCGTAGAAAGAGAACTCTGTCTATAGTGGTGGTGCGATGGTCTTGGCAGAACTTTCAACGATGTACTTCGGGGAAGTACCCTAACTGCAATGAGGTATAGGGACAAGATTCTGGATCTCAATGTCAGACCATACGCAGTTGAACTTGAAGGAAACTTCATTCTAACAGACGGTGACGATCATCCACATAAGTTGCGTGTAATCGATCAGTATCTTCAAGATCACGTTATCCTTCGATAAATCCTGTTATGGATGTTTGGGATGCCCTAGGAAGACATGTTGCTTCCTGGAATTTTTTTAAAAATTAGACAATGGAACTTCATTGCCCGTTGTTTTCGTTGATATGGTTATAAGTAGCATGCAAAGTCGTTGTGACTAATGTACTACCGTCAGGGAAAATCACATCCCCTACTGACTACATCCAATTAATTTTTGTTTACATTCTTTATGTTAGAATTTCCCCCCGTTTTTTTTTTTTTTGTTGTTGCTTTGGTCCTTCTCTCTACACTCCAAAACTTTATTTGTAATTTACATATTTTTAAAATAAAGGTCGTTTTAGATGAAGGATAGTTTCTGTTGATCAGTTGGTGAATAAAACTAATCATTTTAGAAATATTTTTGATTTTTGTTTGTTACCTAAAATCACGGCTGTTAATAATTACAAAGTAACCCAAGAACACCGAGTAAAGTCTGCTAATGATTTTTTGAGTAGAGCAGAAAAAATAAATGGTGATCAGAACTCATACGAACGCCATACGTCTACCATCTTGCACAATTTCTAATATCAATGACCAATTTTCTGCACTTTTGCAAATACTGAATTAATCACGAGACGTCTCTTTCCGACAGGACCTATTAAGGGCCTTAAAATAAATAAATCATTCTGAACTGTCATCGTGTTTTATGTTTATCCATGTGCGTCATGCAAGATGAATATTATTCTAAAAAATAAATAAATACATAAAATACCATGTACATTGTCAGGACAACATAATCAGCATGATACCTTATAAAAAAAGAAAAGAAAATGGCATCTAATTGAATGTCTTCTCACGTTTCTTGTGACAATATGACCCCTAACGACGAAGTTGGGCAGTTTGTCGGAATCACTCGGATAACAAACAATTTTCGGCGCATGAGATCCGATAGCACCACCATTCCTACCGAAGTTGACTATCCTAATATATTTACTTGGTACGGTGAAAGACAACGGTGTCAGCTTGCTTCTGCCTAAATGATTTTCTTTTCACCTGTTCCAATTTTTCATCCCAAAGGGACGAAATAAATAGACATCTCGTTTGCCTTATTTTATTTTTCTGTTTGTGGCAGTTCCTATTTAAAAAAAAAAAACATTCTTTATCATTCGCGCACGCTATGTAGTCATATTAATCTTTGATCTCATTATTATCCTGTCTAAAAAAATTCTCTTTTCAAGTAAGTCTTGATGATTCACTATTTAGGACTCTCTCTCTCTCTCTCTCTCTCTCTCTCTCTCTCTCTCTCTCTCCTCTCTCTCTCTCTCTCTCCAATAATTATATAAAAGTAAATCGGGTAGTTTTCCTTTATTTAACATCTCAATATTGACGTAACATTAAGAAAGAAAGATAAACTTAAAGAATAAGTAACCAATCAAAATCGAGTGAATGCCCAACGTTCCAATCAACCGCCCTTTGTTAAAGGGTTACCATTCTTTGAAGACAAAATACCGAGTACAAATAACAATTTTTTAAAAAATTAACAGACTTTATAACTCACCCTTAATAGAAAAAAGAGAAAACTTAGGTATGAATTAAACATTTTAAATCTACACACCAAAGTGCCCTTCTAGTAATTAAATTATACTGTTAATTTTATTATTTGTAAGTATTGCTTTTTGTGCATAACTCAGTATTACTTTATCTCTTAAAAATTTTGACATGCGTAAATATATTTTTTTCTCCTGTTTGTTTGTTTTTCTTTTTACTTTATTTAGTTTTGATACATTTTATAATATATCTTTAAGTTTCAGGTTTCGGATTTAGATTCATCTGTCCAGAAGAGGAAGAGGAAGTGAAAGAGCAAATAATAGAGCAAAGCGGGAAGGTATTTAATTTCACTATAGATCAATCAGCAAAGAATGAAAGTTAGCCGAGAGGTAAAAGACGTCTTAAATACGAAATTTTAATTAAAGATTCAATTGAACTGTCTAGTGGTTCATATATAGCTGCGCCTGAAATCAGTAATCTCCAGGTCCAAGAATTATTTCTCTCTCTCTCTCTCTCTCTCTCTCTCTCTCTGTGTGTGTGTGTGTGGTGTGTGTGTGTGTGAAGGATTCGCGTGACCAGTCGGAAAACATCAAAACGTTTTCGGTAACATCGCATTTCGGCGAGAATACCAGCCCCAAGTCTTATCGATTGAGCCCTCATTGCATTTCGGCGAGAATACTAGCCCCAAGTCTTATCGATTGAGCCCTATTTATGGATAATTAGGTTTTTCATTTAATTGAAAATTTCGGATGTCGTTTCCTAAGAACTGGAATTAGTTTTTCTTACATCATCAGTTGTACAATTCAGATGCTTAGTTATATCGATGACGCGTCAAAATATGGCTAATACTAGCCGGGCTTTGTTGAATCCGCCATTATGCAAGCGAGGGGGTTGTGGGGCCGTATGTCGTCGTTGCTGCTGAACGCTCTTTTGTTTGGTTTTTCACTTAAGAAAAATCCGCAACAACAAAAAAATTGCATTTGGCTTCTTCGGTTATCTCAGTAGTGACTAATATTGTGATTTCTACCTCTACGTAACAAAAGAAAGCTGTATGTACATTTATTATTTGAAACTTGTGAAGTAACACATGAAAAGTTAATGAAAAAGTCTAAATTATAATAATAATAAATTGCGTCAGAGACGACGCGTGCTTCGTTTAGTTAACACGGATTCCCCGACGCCATTGAACGAGGACGGCATCACCGACATTCTTGTTGTTGGCGAGAAACCGTAAAGTATAATCTGATTTTCAAATTGCTATGTGCTAATGAGAAGTATAGCAATAAGAGATGAAAATCAGTTAGGGAGTACAGAGACATAATTTGTGACTTATTATTGCACCGCCACCAGCACGATTAGATATCATTTCATCAATGACATGCGTTCGAGAGAACTTTACTCTGTGACTTTTATATACTCTGTATCCGAAGATAACTGAGGAATTAAGTTCTTTTATATTTTGTTTCCGGTCTTTAAATTTCCATAAAGTAATAAGTAAATTATGTTTTTTAACCATCAGAGTGACATTGCTCCATCTTCATCTGCAGAATTTGCCTGTTGATTTCAAAGATTCTTCCACAACGCACGCGTGCCGTGTTTAAAGGGATCCTTGTAATTCGCATGAAAATCGTGAAAAACAGGAAAGAACAGACTGACTGAAAATGTCACCGTGAGTCACATTAAAAGGGTTACGCGAAAATCAAATGGTCAAATTCTGTTATTTTATTTTATTTAAAAATTTCTTCGCCGGTTTTAGAAATAAATAACAACTCCCGTTATCTGGCGTTTAGTCGTTTAAATGAAACAGATTATTTCCCGTCCAAAGTCCTAGACGCAAGGCATCGTTCAAATCACAGCGCGTCTTGCCACAGATGTTTCGTTTTAAAAAGGCATCAAAGATGGTACCATTCTAATGTAATGCAAAGAAGAGAAATACGTTATTTTATATTGACGTCAGAGAAAGAAGAAAAAAAACGCAATTAAACGAGAATCCAGTGCTCTTTTCGGAAATGTCCCATGATTGTGGATGAAGTGTTTGGTTACGAATAAAAACCGGAGCAGCGTAATGTGAGATCCCCATTGTTGACGATGGACGATGCTCGCGATGAGCCGCGGTCCTAAAACTGTCGCCTGTTAAGCGACGTGGAGTCTTTTCGAGATTTAGAAATTGCTGCAGTTTGGGTAAACTTAAACTACTAGAGAAACCACGACCATAAAAATAATATAGCCCTCCCCACAACGCCAATAGTTTGTTTAATATAATACGGAAGCCGGAAGAGTACCCAACGACCTCCACAGAGGCCCGAGTTAAACATAGTGAACATTAATTGGGGAGAGCAGTTTTCTAAAATGCGCCGCTGTTATCGCCCCGATAATTTATTCCGATCGCTCAAATTTGTTACAAAACTATATTTTCTAATGCCAACTTCACGAATGGTTCAGCCCCAACATAAGCTACTGGTGATATTGATTTGTAAAAATGAATTACTGCGGCCAAGAAAAGTGGGCGATAATCTCTCCTTATTGGAACCCTGTTTTGCAGAGTGAATGGCGAATACTGCTGCCGATACCGTTTCAGCTGAAAGGAGCTATTACCGTGTACTGCAAAACGTCTTGTCATTATGCAAGCATATACCGGTCATTATGACCTTAAATAGTCACCCGCCTGACCGGTCCAAAGAGAATGAGTCGAGTCGGAAGTGTGTAATGACCTTTAACCCCAATAAACTCCAATCCGGCCAAACCAATGAAGCGAGCTAAAACTACATAATGGCGGACCGATGACCGGTGGAAGTTTTCGTTTTCGCTGACGTCAAACTTCCTACCCAGTGGGAGGTGGGGGTGGCTGTAGAATATGGTAAGTGCTCCAATTAGGACAGCATATTCGAAATACGATCCCGTCCAATTCCATTCTACCTCTTAATGAAGCGGATGCGGGAACCATCACGCGGAGAAATTGATTTCCGCCGAACATGGACCCTGTCGGAACGGCTTTTGTGAAGAGGAACGAAGCTGGAAGCTGAGAGATGAGAAATAAGAGAATTAAAAGATTTGCACTCTTACTATACAGTGCCACCAATCGCTCTCTGAAGCTGTTTGCTCACTTCCGGCCTTAACAGATCAGCAGCTACGACGACGTACCTCTCAGTCCTTTTTTTTTTTTTTTTAAATCTGTATGTGAATAATTAATGCGATGATTATTTGACAGCCTGTCAGACATGCTCACCATGTGCTGAAAGTGCGTTTTCTGAATAAGCACTCACCTTCTAAAACCTTTTCACTAATCCGGTATTTAAGGAATTACAAATTAAATGTTAGGAATGATGTTTTTAATGGAGAATATTTGTGTACTTAACCCTTTGTATATCACCATCCTTCAAATCTGAACGCGGGTTGAGCCATGGGGGCTGTGACATGCAGTACCTTCCTCAGTAACATAACCCTAAGTACAAACAAATCTGTCAATCTCTGTAATCCTACGTGTTATGCATTAAGAACATTTATAGATTTTACTAAATTTCTTTAATATGGAAGGTTTTGCATAGCTGACATCTTAACAAAAAATTGTGTAAATGTACAAAAAAAAAAAAACAAATCAAGTAATGATCTAATTTTTTTCTGACTTGTGTGTTGTGTAAACCAGCCATTAGTAATTTTAATATCTTTCCAAGGTTTGTGAGCCGTAGTAAACAATGTAACTTTACGAAATAGTCTTTATTAAATGGAAACTTACATTTCTATTCGTTACATAAACTGCACAGCCAAAAAGTTAGGAAATGGCCTTAAATGTGGATGGAACTATCTTGTTTCGAATGACAGCTTCACCACATCACCGCGTGGATTCCACGAGATGACAGTTCGCTGTAGACGAGCTCTGATGCATCGTTCCAAGACGTTCCATAGATCCTCATCGTGATTATGAGATTGTAATCTGCCTGGCAGGAAAGATACTTGACGTCACATTTGCATAATAAAGTTCCTTTTAACTGATCCTGCACAATACGAGCCGAACCAATGTGTTTTCTACTTACTGTAGAACTTTCCATAATGCTCAGGTATTCATGATATCCGTTGGCCCTTCAACAAGACAAAAGAGCACTAAGCATAACAACGTCCGTGACAACTTCTCCAGGAACTCGGACTGCTGAAGATCCTCGTTGGATTCAGCGCTTCATTAGAATTCTGTCACACTCACACTACTCTACCTGCTGCAAGCATGGTGAACTATAATTTGTCGGTTCACAAAAGCTTTCACCATTGGTTAATTTCCCAGTCACGATGTTCTAGGCGCCACTGCCAGCGGATTTCCTTATTCTTCTCCACGAAATAGGTGTTTACGTTCGCATTACCGGCTATCGAAGCCAACTCGCTAGGCATTATTCAAATATAAATAGTTTTCTCCTGTCTGGCAATGAACGTTTCTGTGATATTGGCTCACTGTAGCGAATCTGTTGCTTGTCATCATGCGCTGCTTATGTCTACGGGCTGGATCTGTTACCACCCGCTTACAACCAGACTTGTGTTTTCTCGGACCAGCTTTCTGCGGAGACACCCAAGAGACTAAAGACACTTTTGCAAGTGCGAAGCTGCGCGTGGCACAGCCACTCACTGTCGTGTTTCCTGTAAGTCTTTTCTATCCTTCTCTTCCCATAACTGCTATCAAATGCTGGCTCTCACACGGATTAAATACAAAAATATAGTGGATCACATGAAATGAGCAGCTAAATGTCCGCACATTTTAAGTTACGAGATTTTTTTAAAATGTTAATTCGGGACTCTAATGTTTTAATCACGCAATGTGTTGGTCCACTTATCCATTCGGTGTTGCGACTTTCGGCCTTTTCACCATTATTTGTTCTCCCTTTGATCTGACAGAGTCCATCGCGTGATTTATCAGATTAAAGTTCGTACCTCCAATGCGCCCCACTGCAAATCTTCCCCAATTTCATTTTAACGCCCAGCGCGAAAGAGAGATAAGTAATTGCAGATTTTAAAAATACGGATGAAGAAGCATCAACCAGGGCATCGGGTTTTAACAGCTTATTTTAATGGAGAGCGTGCGGGAACGTGTGTAGGCCGAACCCAGTGCATTCTTGGAAAATAGTTACTGATGAAAGCCTTTGTGAAAACCATCAAACTATTTCAACGTTCTGAATGACAAAACACAAACCAAAAAACTATTTTCTTTTATCGTCTGACGTACGTGAGGCGACTTGAAATATATTTACATAAGTTATGCAGCTACAGGGGGCGTCCGTGAGAGCTGTTTATTTCGTAATATACCTTGATAGGTAAGGATCGTAGCCCATAGGTACCTGTTATGAGTTTAATACAGGAACATGAAATAATTATTCTGCTTAATAACACAAATCAAACGTGGCATATTCGTCGTTAATATTATGCGTATAATTAGTGCCGCTCTTACCTGCCGTATCCTGCCACTTACCTGTGATTGCTATACAACATTTTACTCCACCAAAGTTCCTTAGACCCGTTTGTCAAAACAAAATCCGTCTCTTTTATTCACATAATCAAGGAGAAGGCAATCGCATTAGATCTTGGATAAACACTCTGGAAAGTTTTTAAAAGGTACTGCTGCAGTTCAGAAGCAAACATTCATCCAAAAGTATATCCATTTATCTATGGTTAGGCTAGGGGTTAACATAGGCTCAGGCAGACAAGATCAGGTTCAACTTGCTGGTTTTTTAATGTGTTCATCCGCCACATGACAGGAAGATGTTAAAGTTTATGCTTTCGCCTTCGCTTTTTCCACATAGGCGTTTATCAACAGCAACGACGTCCAACGTGATGCTGCTGTTTCCTGATTGACAGCAGTTTGTTGACCGGCGCCTGCTTTATATCCTCGTGTTGTTCGCCAACGGTTCCATAGCCATTCCATGCTATGCAAATTACATATTTTTAATTTACTTTCCTACGACAGGGCTGTAAGAAAGACATTCGAATGACGCTTCACGTAATGAAGGCGTCCGCAGCCCCAGCTGCTGAGTGGTACACTGGCAGAAACAACAGTCTCTCTCTACCCCCACCCAACGTTCCGACCTCACAGCAAACATTTTTCTCCTCACTAGACACTTGGATAATCAACGACTCTGACTGACACTTCAAATTCTACCACCAGTAATCAAACATCTAGACGCTGATGATGCTCTCCAGATTACGCCGGCTCTCGCCCCACTCCCCACTGACGACGAAGTACAGCCTCTCTCTCTCTCTCTCGTCGACGAAAATGATTATCGATTTCTCCCCGATGCCTCATCTAACAAACCTGTATTCCCTTAGGTTCTTCTCTCCCATGAATCGCAAATTTTTATAGCTTTGCTTACCTTTCACATAATTACGAGTTAAAACTATCTTTTTTTATTATTTTCTGAAATAAAGGAACGCTGTTCATAATTTATCTCAGACTTTCCTGTCAAGACCACAAACAAATTTGTTTGCTTCATAGTCATAGTAGAGCAAAATGACATACTGAATGTCGTTTATCTGTATCTCACACTGTTTGGTGTTCGTGAGAGTTATGACATCACTGTTTTTTTCACTTTCGCTTTAGAATAGGTAAAAAATATAAATAGAAACCGACCTCCAATGAAAATCTGTATCTTTTTTTTTTAATTTTTTTTAAAATTTCAATTTAATATTTTGCGAAATAATTTCAGCGTTGGAAACAAATCATGAAAAGAAAACATAACTATTTAAGGAATTTAAACGTTTACAGCCGACGGACCGATATAATACCGGAATAAAACTTCTTGGACGTCAATTAGTAGACGTAGAGCGTTGGCAGGTCGTCAAAACCACCGGTTGATAGGAGAAGTGCACTTTATTCTAAATATAACGAGAATTTTTATTCGTTTCTCTGTGGGCTTATTTAAATACAATTTTTTTATTTCTGTTTACTTCCCAAGGATCTAAATTTTATTTTCAGCTTACTTATGTTGTTGCCTAATTGACCTCATGGTGTCGGCCGAGTCTGATATTTGGCCAATCAAAATTAGAATTTCTCTCCCCCTGCCCCGTCTCAAGTTCTCTCTCTCTGCGCTGACGTCATCTCTCTCTCTCTATATATATATATATATACTTTCCTCCTCCCTCCATCATCACACATGCGTGCACACACACACACACACACACACACACACACACAGAGAAAAGAATCGGGAAACCACGCATCGGTTTGTGTTTACATTTCTCCACACTTTAGAAACATGCAATTTTAAACAGGTGTACATACCGGACTTTTACAGTCAAAGCGGGCGACGACAAGAAAAAATTATTATACACTGAGTCAAAATCAGAAGACTCCATTAATACCCAGTAAACGTGAAGAATCAAAGAACTCGCCATAAACCGCCGTAAAGGATTAAGTTTTGACTACTTGTCCCGAAAATTAACAGCCAAAAATCGAGAAATTATCTCAAGAAATTTTAAAGAACGGGAATCCCTATGATGCACTGATGAGCTCACTACTGAAGTGCTCTTTGACAATCAGATGGAAATCTCGGAAATCTACATAAAGGAGAGCAATCCAAGATGGCACTCAAAGCTTGAACGCTGATATTATTAGATGAAGAGTACACCTGAAACAACTGAATACCTGTATACACAAATGGTCCATATGAGAATTCAATTAAAAATGAAGGGGCAGACACATATATATCTAAATGATAGATGGTATCAAAAAAGCATCAGAAAACAGAGTTCTGTCTCCAGAGAAAATTCTCCTCGTCGAAGCAACACGGACCCTTCTGGACAAAGATGTTAGAGATCGTAATATCGTGTATATGACAGACAGAAAAGCAATCCTGAAATCTATCCAGATAAAAATAAACTAACAACTGGGCTGATTACTAAACATCCTCTCCATCCACACCATCATTCTGCAGTGGATCTCAGCACACTATCGCCTGAAAGGCAATGAACAGACAGGTAATCTTGAGAGATCAGCAACCAAAAAGTCCCAAAATAAATAATCTCATATTTTAACCAAGAAGTAAAGAACCCTTATCAAAATTAAATACAAAATTTTGTGAAAATAAAGTATAAACTATCAAAAACCAAAAAAAAACAATAACAACTTAACCATCCATCTAAATAGAAAACAAAAAGTGATTTTATTCAATTAGGGACGGGCACTGCAGATTTCTCGCACACCTGTACCAGTTGAATCTGGCAGCATCTGAAGAATGCCCATGCAACCCGGAAATACAGCCTCCTCGAACGTATCTTTCTACGATGCCTCCTGTATGAAGATGCCAGGAAGGCAGGCAAGGAATCTGATTTCTCCAACAAGTTGAGGCCGGCGGATGTTCTGCTATCTACCATCTGCTTTATGGAAGCAACTTACCTGCAAATCTAAAATGAATGGTCAACCGAACACTAATGTAAAAGAAACAAACAGGTGAGAGAGAGAGAGAGAGAGAGAGAGAGAGAGAGAGAGGAGAGAGAGAGGAGAGAGAGAGAGAGAGAGAGAGAGAGAGAGAGAGAGAGTATTTTATTTCTTACTTCAAAGATAAATTCTTTCGTGCTTTAAAATATGAGAACATGATTATGGAAATATTCATGTGTTATTTTTTACTGGCACTGAATGGTTCCTTTAATATTTCTAGATATTCCGAAAAGCCTGGAAGCAAACTCTACTGATTTGAAAAAGGCTTTTTCCCCCTCAAACAGCGATCACCAGTAATTAAAACAATCCAGCATTAAATGAAACAATAGACAGTCCGCTCATTAAATCGCATCAGTACTTTAACCAGCAAGCGGTAGCAAAACCAAAATGCCAGTGTGATTTAACAGAAAGAAGTGGCAGCAAACGAGTGAGGCGTCTCTTTTAGATTCAGGTGTTAAAGACCCTCATCCCATGAATTACTGCTTACCATTTTTTCTGTCCTTTCTATCGCTTATCTGCGCTTGCACTACGACACTTTACCGATGACCGAGCAGGGTTCCTTTAAAAACTTCTTTTAAAAAGAAAATATTATTTCTATATAATTACCTGAAAAAGGAATTAATGTAAATTTGACCTTTTACTTTTTCATGGCACAACCGTAACTCCTCCTCCAGCGTTGTCGTAGTTCTTTTTTTACTTCTCTTTCGTCAAAAGAAATCGAATTAGTGTGGTATCATGAAGTAACTTTATCCCCGGAAAACAAAATCAAGAAAAAGACATTTGAAACTCGACAGTCATATGGATTCGTTATTACTAGAAGACACGTAAATTCGCTCACTTTTCTGTAACTTTTCCACACACACACACACACACACCACACACACACACACACACACAAAACAATCTCTTGGGGGGGAGTGAGTTGCGGAAGAGGGATGAACGAGATGTAGAATCTACCAGAGAACTCATCAACTTAACCGTGCTTCACGCGTACCCTCACATTGCTGAAGATTAAATTACAGACACACAAAATAATTAATATTTTGTTGCTGGAGAGGATTAACTTTTTTTCTTCTACTTCTAATCCTGCGATAGTTGAAATTTTTGATGACGAGGCATAAGTTGGTCTTTGGAGATTGATGCAAAAACTCATTAAACTGTCGTATTATATCCCCCCGACCGAAATAGCGTCCTATACTTACTTGTCGTTATTGTTTTTTCTTCATTCTCCGTCCCAAATAATCATTTCTGTTGTTATTCTCCCTTACAAGTTTTGCCCCTTTTCACGCCTGTACCCCTAGTTTGGATGTTTCTCTCGCTTTTCCCTTTCCGCCCATCTTGCTTCCTTTTTTTTAAAATGCCAAAGCAGATGGTTAGTTATTAAATATATAAAGCGCGCAGCCACCTTTGGCAAAGCTGATTCGTATTCCAGCCTCATGCGGATGACGATCGCGAAATATTAATCGGCCAGAGTTGGTCTCGATTAGGGCGCCCCCGGGCGGCCGATCGTCGCTAGCAGATCATTGCTGAGGGTGCTGCTTAAAGTCGGCACCGGTTTTAATCAAAAGGGATTCATCTCTAGCACGTCCAGTGGGACTCGGCGGAATTCGAAGTCGAATTCCACCGCTCACATACACACACACAAAACATCAAAATCAAAAACGAAGTCGTTGAAAGTTTCACATAAACGATGATGGATGATGGCGAGCACTTGCCAACTTAATTTTAATCCCCAGCTGCTAGATGATATTCCTCACTGTCAGCTAAATTGAGAAATCTCTACAAGCGAAGGAAACAATCTTGCCATATTCAAAATATTTAAATATTTTCAAACCTGGTGTTAATCAAAGAAAACATTTTTCATATTTTAAACTCATTAAATTTCCGAATTTATTATATTCTTCATTTTTACCAACAAAAAAAAAACGAAACCTTCCGCTTACTAAAACAGATAAATTCCAATACTTATTGTATTCACTATTTCTGCTAGCTAAAATCATACAACTTTCATGATTTAATTCGTTTTAAATGGCTGTCTTATGCCATCTTTCCTTATTGTAAAATACGTAACAGCAAATCTTTTCGCAAAGATGAAACAAACGAGGAAAGTTCTTTAATTGAGGATACGTAATTTTTAGAAATATTTAAATAAAACAATTAACATCAATCCCAAATTAAATCGCTACTTTTGGGGGCGACTGTCGACTGAACTGTTAAATTCAGTGACCCATGTTTGATTTCCAGTTGGATTTTCCGTATCTCTCTGGTATAGTTTCGCCGGTCGCGTAGGTTTCCTACCTCAAAAACCGAAGATTTCTAGTTGGTCGGGATTGCCGCGCTCCGCGTCATGCACGATGGACATCGCTCTATAAAGGATAAACATCGTCCATATTAATTCTCTCTCTCTCTGGTGTGTCTGGAGCAATAATAATTTGAACAAGGTAGAGGAGATTGGGGTGCTAGTCTTTGCCCGCACCAGTAATTCCCGGTTACACGTATATATGGATGAAACTCTAATCGACATCATGCACTTTTAGTTTCATCTATAGGTGTAATTAGGAATTACTGGTCTGTAACAGCAAACCCCTGTAACGACCAGCTTTGCATGTCTCCCCTACTTTTCTTTATTTCCATTGTCTACTTATATATATATAGGCATTAATATTACTAATTTTAATGTAGAGCCGCTTTTAGAGCAAAAAATTACTTATTGATTTTCGACATGTTTCTTAATTTCACTGTTTTCTTTGTTGTTGTTTCAAAAAAAAAGATTTTACTTATTTAAAATCATTTCTGGGAATTTTTGTTCGTATTATAATCATTTAATTTGGGCAGTTAATTTACTATTTCTCATAATTGTGTTATTCGTATAAAAGTAAATTTAATAAATAAAATGCAATGTCTTCAGTAGAGACACTAAATGAAGATAAAACTGGTTGCTTTTACTTTTATTTTTAAAATTAGTGACATTTTTTCCCTGGAAAAATATGAAAAGAAATGATGCCTTTATATTTTAATCTCCGGTTTGGTATAATTTAGTTATTAATTATATTGTACTTCTCTCTCTCTTTCTCAGTTGTTGTTGTTGCTTTTTTGTGGCTCTCTCATCAGTATTAGATGGTCGTGGAACAAAAGCAGGATTTGTGTAAAAACGGACATTGGCAAAAATAGACTGCATTGCGTCCCCATTGTCAGCGCTCCCTAGTTCCGGACCCTTGTCTAGTCTAATGACTGCACTCTCTAGATAATTGCAGGCCATTTTTTCCGCAGTTCCGATAAAGAGCGCAGCGCATTTTTCTCCGAAGATGATCGGCCTCAAATCGACTTTTGGTATGTCTCATGTTATTGCTAATTAAGTTCATGGAACGGGGACGCGTGTCTGTTGTAATCGTGGAACGCTTTCAACGGCGTTTTACCGCGGCCAGGGCCGCCCCAAGTTGGCGGCGATCCGTTTAATCTATTAGCGGCTACCCCGGACTTTGATTTACAAGGTCTAATCGGAAACACAGAGACTTGTCCATACAGGTCTGCTCAATAATCCTCCGCCTCCTATCACCGAACGCCGTTCGCTTGGTCTAATTCCGGGTTGCGCGTGGGATTAGGGAATAAGTCACTAAAACACCCGTTCTCGTCCCGGTCCCAAGTAAACACCACACGCTAATCCTTAAATAAAATCGGTTCCGTTCTGCTCGGCCAATTATGTTTGCATCATCTTCTCTTGGAAGTAATTTAAGGATTGCACTCGTAGCGCTGGCGGCTCCTTAAGATAATGATGAATTAGACACTGGTAATTGAGTCCAGTAGCAATGAACACTGAAACTGGATTCCGATTACAACGGAGGGGAAATGCTCTGCGTGAAAGCAAAGCTTTGATTATCTTCATCTATATGAATGCATTTCTCGGCACAAAGACAACCAGAACAAAAAGACATCTTTAAGAAAAGAAGATAGGTGAAATACGGTGGGGATTACTTCGAGCAAAACTAGAAATAAAAAAATTTGTTTTAAATAGTAGTAAGAAAACAAGCAACGGACTTTTGTGGAAAGTTGGTGTTTTCGCTAAGGAACATGTATCGTTGTTGTTAAGATTTTTTTTAAAATTATTAATCAACTAAATCGCCATTGTTTGATGTTCGTTTTCCAAATGAAAATCAGGTTTCGTTTTTGTTCAACATTTGGATCGTGCAATTGGCGTCGGCAGTCTTTATATCCGACGATCAACGCGGTCCGACCTCTGGATTCTCTTTGTGAGCTACCAGAGAACAAAAAAAAATGTTTCCACTGCGCCGATGTTTCTCCCATTCTTGTGCAGTCACCAGACCGCAGGACAAGCGCGGATTTTTTCGAAGAAGCTTTTCAATAAAGAGCTGTTCACGCGCTGGAGGTTCATCGAGAATTGTTGATCTTTCTTGGAACGTTTCTGATTCCAGGTCGGACGTCTGTCAGATTTCGTCTCACGGGTAGTAAACACCGCGGTGCCCAAGCACAGAGAGCCACCGAGACTTTCCCTGCCTGTGACTTTAGCAATCACCTCGCGAGAGACGAGACCAGAAAGAATCTCGTCGAAACCACGAATTAAATCTGAAGAAATAGTCCTTGGAAGTGGAAATTTGTGTTCAATTTTTACCTTCCAAACTTTCTTTTGTTTTGTTTTTAAGAATCTGTTGCCCACACACCCCAACCTTCACGTTTGAGAGTCGTCGGAATGGTTTTTCATTTCTGAAGATAAAATAAAAAAATTCCTTCTGATGGCGATAAACCAGCCGTCTTCCAAAAATTCTTCAGTCACAACGATGTTTTAACGGTACAGATGCTTCCGCAAGCAAACGTTCAAACTTCAGTCAGCCGTTCAAGAACACAGCTGATGATAGTAGTTTTGAGCGGATGGACAGAAACATTTTTTTCAGCTATCGGCAGTTACGAACATTATGGTGGCGTAGTTATAAACTAGCTAGCATTCCAGCACGGATTAATGACAGAGTTACTAATGAATGGAATTAATCGCCTGAAATTATACTTAACATTGATTTCGTCCTGTTGTCCTCTCTGGCCGGACAACGACTCCGGGTTTACCACAATTGAGAGAAGACCAGCTCAGCCCCACATTCGCTGGCACCGCCCAGTCACCGGCTGATATAGCTGGACAATTGTTTGACAAGTATTTTTAACCTGGTTGACTCAACTATATTTATAGACAAAAAGTTAGCTTGTTTCCTTACGTCAAAGAGGGAGAAAAATTTTTTTTTAATTTGTTTTTAATTGCATTTCTAGTAGATTTTACATATATTTTTTTTCTTCGGTTGTCCTTTCATTAGATGACGGTTAGCGAAATTGCAAAATGGTACTGTCTGCTCATCCATAGTACTAATGGCAACAAAACAGCCGCACGAAACAAACAAAGGAAGGAATATTTCCCAGTGGTGCTATTGAATTCGACGTGGTGCGATCACAGCGCTGTTTCAGCGTGCTCACACAATAAGGATATTTCATGACAACAATGTTCCCTAAAAATCCTTTCCGGTGACAGGCGGTGTTTTTAATTAACTTTCCTCTAACATTCTGTGCCGTGCAAATTAGCCTCTCCGGCGACTACATCACATCAGGATGTCTCGACCGTCACAATTCCTCGCGCAGGGTTAAAACAATAATTAGAATTTGCTTCCCACGTGCTTTCTATGTTGTCCCCTACTATAAAATTGGAGCGTAACCCTTTCTCTTATCTATCCCCTTAGACCCCCTAGTCCAGCTGTCGATGTCCGCCGTCCGTAGATTTATCTTGGGTCCTCGAGTCTCCTAATACATAGCGATGCAACCAGCCAACCGTCGCCAAACCGAATGCTGCGTGCTGACAGCCCGCTAAGAAAGACAAAGCTATTTCACCACTCAATAATGGCGGCTCGTTGGGGTGGGAGGGATACGATGAATATTGCTAGGCAAAGCGATTTAATGAAGAAGCTCGAGCTAGTGGTATTCACGCAAAATCTCTGAACGCCATTGTGGTTTAGGCACGAGGCCGATCTGAGTCAGTGTCGTTATTAATGAACTCTCGACACAATAAATACCACGAATGACTACAGTTGTTCAGATTACCTCAGTCCTCCACCAAAAATAAATAAATAATCGTATTATTATTTTTTTGTTTCAAACAGATTATTAACACATAGGTTATTCTTCTTCTTCTTCTTCGAACCTGCGTGCCGATGTCGGCACACATGGTATTCATCCGCCAGCCAGAATCAAAAGATAAAGTGTATTCATCAAGAAAACGTTTGCTCTCACCACAGAGAGAGAGTAGATTTCTACCTAAAGGTGGCTCGTTATTTTAGGATTTTACCTGCCCCTTTTTCATCGGAATGTTATGAATTAGTTTATTAAAATCAACTCGTCGCGCCAGTTCGCTCTCTGTGCTCGAGATGGCCGGGCCATTTGCCCTGACCGCAGAAAGTTCTCGACCGTGACGGGGGCAGCACGCGCTGGTCCTCGCCCCACGGACAGAGCCCGTGCGAGTGAATGTACCTTCGATTTGAAGCAGGGGATCTTGTTCAGAAAATGCGATGGGCTATGAGAACGTGCTTCACAGTTAACGGCAATACCTATCGTCGTCTTCAGATGGCGCACTTTTTTAATCAGCTCGGATGAAAACGTATCCTCCTTCTAGTCATTAGCAGAATTACCGCGCACACTTCGGGTATCCTGCGTCCTTCTGCTGTTCGCCTACCCCCAACCCGGCGCCATTGCTCCTCACATCAGTCTTCTAAACCAAGCAAAGAATAACAGAGCACTAAGATTAGCTGAAAGAGTCCTTAGTAGAAACCTTTATTATTTTTTTTAGATGTGGGAGAAAACCCTAAGATAACCCGCCAGACCGATCCGCAGCAACCTAAGTAGCCCAGTGGGCTAATCACCAGATTGGATACTAAGCAACCCCGAAAATACTACATATATTACTACTATTATTATTAATTCTGCTGCTGGAGTCTTGCAGACGCCATAATTGGTTGTTACATGTAAGCTGATATGTTTCGTACTTAATGTTGTCCAGATGGTCTTTTGTCCGGTTTTGAGGACCCTTTTCACCTGTCAGTGACAAACAATACAATTGTACTTCTCTCTCTTCCCTTCAACCGAAAAAGAAAACGTAGGAGTGTCGGATTCAGAAATATTCGCTGGATAATAAATCTAAAACTCCTAGTGGACGCTAGTTACTCCCCCAATAAGCTCTTTTTTTAAAATTTTTTTTTGTTTTTCTTTATAAAACAGCAGATAACGTCAATGTTGCGACCCCCTTTTTTTTTACGATAAGTCGCCTCCAAGGCTTGGCCGCGATAACGGCGAGGGTAGAAACGTGACATTTAATTGTGTTGCTGTGTTTTCTCGTGTTGTTTGAAGGGGCATGACAGTTATCTGGGTGATAGCCTCCATGAGCCTGTAATTAACCAGCTACACCAAAATCCCAGTTTGATAAATACTGTAGATATAAGTTGATACACGGTCACGCCAGGTCAGATCAGAAGAAAGACAGATGTTAATGCATTTGTTTTGCCCTGTTCGCTCGTCGAGTGAAAATTAATAACTTTCTATTGATTATTAGCGGATAAGTCGATGAAACTGCAACAAATACAGTAAATATTAATAACCGTAAACCCTACCTCGAAGGTAGGAAGTGTGCGGCTGCTGTAATTCGATCTCAATCTTTCTCGCTGGCGAACAAGAGGCAGCAGAACCAGAGAGCGGGAATATGTCTCAATTATGGTAGATTCAACCCCCTCCCACCTCCAAAGGCCCTTTAGCCGTTTGCCGTTTGGTCAAAACAGCGCTGTGCAGTCTCACCGAGAGAGGGCGCGCGTGGGTTTTTAGCGTTTCTTAAAACAGTTTAAAAAAAATAATAATAAATAAAAGTATAGAGGGATGGTTGGTCTAAGGTGGTGCTTGGAAATTTCATTAAAATCTTATTTCCTGTTTCTCCGCTTTGGTGCACAGCCGCGCGAACGGTTTCCGTGTGACTGAATTGTTTTTAGGGGTCCGGTTGAGTGGCTGCTGTCCGATCTGTAGAATGTCGCTCATCCGAGGACTAATGAGAGACGATGGCAGTACCCAAGACAAACACGAAGGACGACTTCAGGGCCCGCATCTCTTGATCCATCAACACTCACGCGAAAAAAAACAAACAAAAACCCAACCAAAAAAATACGCCATTTATTTGACAACCAGGCGACTGACTCTAAATTCACGGTGTGAAGATTTAAAACGAACAGAAACTCATCATGAGGGTAGGCAATATCGTGAAAGCAACGAACTATTTTTTAAAGAAAGTAAAAGCGTTTTTTCTTTAGAGGCAGATTTTTCACGCAGAGGTCGTGAAAAAAGAAAGGAAGAATTCGGGAACAGATTAGATAATGCTGGGGTTAGATCATCAATTAGAAAGCCGTTTCAAGGATCAAGCAGTGATTAGGGATCCAGTTTCAAGTTGCATCCATTTAATCAAGTTCCCGGCTGTTTCGTCTTCCTCAAAGATACCGGCAGCTATTCATCTGTGGCGGTTTAGACACAATTTCAGAAATAATGCAAAATTAAAACAAACAAAGGGGTTTAAATAGCAAAGTTGGACGCCAAACCCTTCCGTACCTCTGGGTCTTCTTCAGACAGCTCGGAGAAATTGTGGACTTGATACGATTGTAAGTTTATTAACCAATAAAAAGCGGAGAAAATAAATGGGAGGAAAGAAAATAGTTCCAGGGAGTTTTTGTGTCCAGAATTACTTTTTCGACGCATAATAATAATAATAATAATAATAATAATAATAATAATAATAATAATTGTGATGATGCAAGAAATTGAAATTAATAAGTTACTGATGATAGAAATAGGAAATCTTGTTTTGCAAAATTTCATGCACTTTTATTCTTAGATCATTGGAAATCAAATCAAGTAGCATTTTGTTTGTAACAATGAAGTTAATAATACAATAAATATTTATATAAAATAATGAATTAGTTTTAAGAACGGAAAAAACAAAAAATAGTTGTAAACTAAAATAAAGATACACATAAAATACAGAATCATTTTTAAAAAAAAACAGTTTTAAAAAGTAGAATATTTGCAGACCTCTAAATGGATTTGCTTAATTTCACATACAATTTCTGTTTAAACTATTACTGCTGTAGATTCTTCCAAGAAAATCAATTATTTAATAAATGACAACTAAAACTATTATTATTATTATTGATAATTAATTACAGCTAAAGTACCGAAGAGTACGTTAATATGAACTGCGATAGATATTGTCACTGCTATTTAATAAGTAGCCATTGGACTTAAGATTTCAAAACTAAAGAACCAGCGAATAATTGTACAGTAGCTGACTTATTTAGAAAAGCACCAAACACTAAACCGGCTACTGAAACTGTTTCCTTAACGCAGAATTTCTCCTCAGAACAATGTCACTGAGTCGATCGAGAAAGATGATGCAGTTTTCCGTGTCGCTGGTGAACGCCATAGTTTAACTGTTGTTAGGAAATGTTGGTTTTCATTCATCTGAAAAAATAACTTTTCGCTAATATCTCTCTCTCTCTCTCCACTATTTTTTTAACAATTAATTCCTTTTACCTTATTTTTCTCTACAACGTAATAACGATGCCCAGCGCTCGAGGTCAAGACAGGTGATTCGCAAAGAAAGAAAGAGCCCTTAGTAGTTACTCAATTGGGAAGATAATTTTTTCAACTGGTTTGTTATTTTTTATAATTCATAAAGATAGCAACTCAGTGCAGTTACGACTGTACTTGAGGTGTTTAAGATTTGAAAGCCATTCCTGGTGCAGGTTCATGAATGCTGTTTATAGTGGTATGGTCGTCATTTGTCCCTACCGCGATGTGATTATGGCGGTCTCTTGACCGTTAAGTGGGCTATGAAGTAACGATTGCATTATGGGAACCTCTTGGCTTTTAGCATTTTCTTTCTCGTCCATTATGCTGTACAAATAATAAGCTTAAAATTAAATTTATAATATGGATGTTAGCCATTGGTGAAATAATCAAAAGAAACAGGCGGGAGATTAAATCTTCTGAAGTTGTCCGGACTCTGCATTTTGGTACTAGCTATCCGACATTTTTCTTTTACGAAGTCTAATAAAGCATTCAAGGTGAGGACGTACAGAATGTAAAAAACAAGCTTGATTAGGCTGATAAACGAAGATAGAATTCAATGCTTTTGTTTTCCCAATCAAACATGAAGGCACGCATGGTTTCCTGTGTTTTTATTTTTCATCCATAAGCTGTGTCCAGAATCCCTCATCATAAGCACTATCGTGGTCCTGGTGATCGACTTCCGCAAGACTTAAGTAAAATATCAGCTTCCGTGACGATGGGTGGTGGATAAATAGTCTTGTCCGACTACATCATCACCACCTTCTTCTTCTTCTTCTTCTTCTTATTATTATTATTTTTTTTTTTTTTAAGCAAAGGTCAATAATTGAAACAAAAATAATACGTCGTTCTCCGCAGAATTATTTTATTTTAGCCAAAAGAGAATTGCGTCAAAACGAAAATTGGTGTACGCAAGGGAGACAACCATGGTGAAAGAACGTACTACTCGGTTGTTCGCTAGGAAGATTTGCCTATTCTGCGCCACGTGGAACTCGACACTCCCGAGTTCGGCAAGAAACGAGCAGTTATTTGCATAAAACAATATTTTTAAAAAACATTGTTTTCTTTCTTTTTTAAGAGAAGATAGTGGTTTAATAATTAAAATCTAATTCACCTGTCAAGCAAAACCTATAAAAACTCTTTTTCTCTTCCAAACCTCCGAAGTTCCATGATGTTTCTAATTAAAATAGAATTTTTTTGAAATTGAAAGTAGATTTCCATGATTTATTTGTTAATTTAGAAGGGAAGCCTGATACACCACTTTAACACTGATGCGGTGTGTAGTTTAAAATTTCTTGTGCTGTTTTGTGATTGAGAAGAAAGCAAGCAGCTCGCGCGCGTACCAGAAAGATCGCGCGAGAAGTGAGACATGTGATAAAGGGGTCTAGTATCAGGAAGAGACGGCTGCAGAAATCTCCAAGAACAAAAAAGAAGACGACATTAATCAGAGACCAAGTCAGTGGGCACGAGCAGCACAGCAGGCGCGGACAATGGACAAAAGGGCTGGCCGTACATGTATTGCCCCACAACCACTCGGGAAACTCTATATCCGGACATTTTTCATTCCGGCGACGGGTGCCACAAAAACGCTTACCGGATCTCCTTCCCATCAATAGCGAATATCTGCAGACATCATCGCGCACGCGAGTCGTCTACAAGCTCCGCATCAAAGAAACTGAATAGGTAAAACACACGCATATATAAAATGTCCACGTTAATTTTGACAAACCGCAGGGTTTAAGTAAAAGGAAAGCAGTCACGAGACAAAACATTACCAGGGATATGTCTGCAGCGCTTTTAATCATATTCAATTCTGGTTCGTCGATAGCAGTCGCCTTTTTAGGTCAGCCTCTGTGGCCACGTCGGATCGTCGAGTGTGTGATGAACCAAGAGTGCCTGCTCCGAAAAAAAAACATTTCTCACTAAATTTGTCTATACAAATTTCTTGTCTGACAGAACACTTGTACTTATAAGTTATTGGTTTGTTTGTTTTTTAAAGGACAAAAGTACATTTGTTAGAGTGTGAGATGATGTGGGTGTGTACTGGCAGTCCACAGCGGAACGAAGATTGGTGGGGACGGAGCAGCAAATCGAAGCCATTAAATTTTATACAGGGCTCCAGGGTTTAACACCCTGACCAAAAAAGAATGATAATCTGGCATGGGGGAACAGGACTCCCGGCATTGGTCTTTACTTATAACTCTCTTCACGAGTTTTATCTACTCCCATAATAAATGGAGTGTCTTGAACGAATCAAATAAAAAAAAAGAGGGAGTTCTCACTTTTACTTGTATCATCTGTATTCGGCCAAAGGTACATTTAAACAAATAAGTGAACCACTAAAGGCGCCTAATGATTTAACATTAAATGAGAACCGATTCAATAGCATTACTGCCAGAGATGCTAATATAGGACTAAGATCACGGTGCTACTCAAGCTACACAGAACCTACCAGAACCTCTTTTATTTCGTCATCTTGTTGTCTCTATTTCCGCTAGGCAGAAGTGATACGATCTCTGGCGACATAACTAAAACATGGCAGCTTTTGACGTTTACAATCTCATTTAAGGAAGTGGAGTGAGAACAATGTATCATTTTTGTCAAATCGCAATACAGAAAAAAAAAATTCTCTGTATATTAAATCTAAAACAGAAATAACTGCCTTTATTTAAAAGTCTTAAAGAAAATAAAACACTAGAAGTATGAATTATCACCCCTTAGATTTTATTAAAAACCAACTTCAGCGGGATGTCTCGAGAGAGAGAGATCGCGGCCTCTACAGTGAATTTATTTTTTATATTTATTTTTAAATTGTTCTTACATACTTTTGAAACGCGGAATTAGTAAATCTAAGACTTTCCTATTTTTTGTAAAATTGTTTGGAATGAGTTTCTTGACTGTATAATTTTATTTTCTTTCTCTCACAGCTGCCTACCCGCTCTAATTCAAAGCAGACATCACCTCCACACAGCTTCTTTGACATTCAGAGTATCGAACAAAATGTCCCGCTGACAACACAAACAACTCACATAATTACCTCTGTAAATCCAGATAAATCACTGTCAATAAAAGCTACTGCTGTCGGATGGGAATCGAGTATTTGCGACTGTCGAAAGTCGGTTGCGATAATAATGCAGGGAGGGTTACGTCCTCTGAGGCCAGCACGGGGCGCTGACGAAGAGGCACGGGTTTATGGGACGCATCAACAGCGCCTCCGTTTGTTGTTTTGTGGTATGGGTCATGCCGGTGCACGTCGTGATGAAGCAGACCTGCGCTGGTACATCACCGTTTTAAATTGCTCCTGGTTCTGTCGGTGTGTGCCGTCGTAATTGTTGTTGTTTTTTGGATTAGCGTTTAGCTGTGGCGACACGGAGGTGGCGGCGGCCAGACCACCTTAACAGCCCGAGCACGTGTGACGCGGCTTTCGGGGACAAAGGAAGAGATCCAAAGCTATTTCCGCTTTAAGAGCGAGGAGTGGGGCCGATGGTCGAGGCACTGTAATAGGATTTTAGATTCTTGAGGAAGTTGTTTTCCATATTTAGAAAACATTCACTAATTCGAAGGAAAGAAATCATGAAAACAAATTCCAATATCCAAATTCGTCATCATTGCTCGGACAAACGGATTTACCGACTTCTGTCCATCAGTTGTTGGCTTCTTTTTTGACAAATTTGTGATTTTAATTGCTCGTGAAAAAAATGGGGGGGGGGGTGTACCAAAAAATAAAAAATATATATATATACAGTTTTTTTTATCGGCCTAGTCAACAAACATACTGCTAGATAGATGTCCGAAGTGTCCGCCACCAGCATCCACGCACAGCGAATGGCTCGTTTTCACAGAAATATCTGTTGGATTCGCGGCCGGCTGGTAACCGGTTTTGTGGTGTACACCTCGTCTTTTAACACATTTCAAAGGAATCAAATCTAAAGAGAATGGCAGATATTTTAACTGATCATAGTCTTTTCCAATTGAAGGGTTCATTAAAATATCTCAGTGTAATTTTGACACACACACTGTAAACACGTGACCGCATGGGTAACGTTGTAGAGTTGCACAGTTCCGTAATCTGTGAGCTTCCGACTGAAAACCGCTTAACGTTGAGACGCTTTTTTGTACAGTAGCGTCATAAATAGTGAACACATCATTTTAAGACAGCTTTTATATTTATGTTTTAATGTACGGAGCTCATAATACAGCTAAATACACTACCCGCAGCTAGGTGATTCGCAAGATCTCTACTGGCTGGCCGTCTATCACGGAGAGAACACGTCCTGAGGTCTTTAACATCATTTTTGTAGAGCTTTGGCTTTCTTTCTCTGCCGCGTCTATCGTCAGCAGCACCAGTACCACGAGTCCGCCTCAGTCACGCACACAACTCCTGAAACATGAAGACGAGCCGCAGTCTGGTCTCTACAGGAACGTTTACTAAGACTGACTGGTTTCTATATGTTTGCCATGCGATATTTCCCTCCCAGGAGCCACAGTATTCACCACACTACGATGACATGACTGCCTATATTTTAATGGTTTTTTTCAGGTGTGGCACTTTCTGATCGCTTGCATAACAACCAATCACAGTCTACTATATCAACACGTGACTGTACTATGGAGCATTTCATCTTTACATGTGAAATGTGACGCTATCACGTGTTATTTGCATTTTATACCCAGTTTTCTTTTATTTTCATAATTATTTCCAACAATATATATGGTTTGGTTTTTGCTAGAAAGTCGACGAAAACTGCTCCTCAACGGCAACATTCTGGCTTCCCTCTTGAGAGAAAACCAGTGTAGAAACTATATCTCGCTCATTTCTCGAGACTTTTCCATTCAGCGGAAAAAAGATGGATGCTTTTTTCATTCGATTCAGTGATTGACTGATTCGCTGGCCATTTGATTTATTTGTAAATTAATACAATGATCAGTTAACTGTTAGTTCGCTGACTGATAATATAGTGATCACCAAATCAAATTCACTGAATACCTTGCCGATTGCTTAATTAATTAAGGAACTGATGTTGGTTCAGTGAATGATTTGGTTGATTTGTTATGACTGAAAAAAAATTAAAACAGTTGATTCATATTTTTTTTATTTTATTAGCATTTTTTAAATTGATTGTTTTATTGACTTATAGATTATTGGCTATTTGATGAATCGTTAATCTCTTGGAAGCCGAGCAAAACGCTTATTTCATGAGTGGGTCTTTTCCGCCGGGCTCAGCGAACTTCTGCAGAACGGATTCTATTTTCCGATTTCCGCACGAGACTAGCGGGTCTTCTTTAAGATGTCAACGTTGTTATCGTTAATGACAGCAGAAAGAATACACCAGAAACCTTCGCTTTGCAAGTCGGAGATTTGTGAACGCAAGAAAAAAAAAATTCTTCAGCGGAACTGCCTCCATTACAGAGAATTGCTTTAAAAGAAGTCGTTTAGGCGGAAACTGACAAATTAAGGGCACCACAAAACAACACATCGATGGCGACCGTGGAAAGAGTGAGCAGAGACCAAAATACAAATTCTTCTTAACGAAGTATTCGAAATGGTAACGGTTCTCTCCTAAAACAATATGGCTTTCTTGAAGTGAAACCTCAAAGAGTTCCAGCTTATAGCCGTTTGTTATGCCGGGTCTAGCTATTGCGTTGTTCAAACGTTCGAACAGAAAATTAGTGGCAGCTTTTAGGATGGCGGATTTCTATGGAAACTAAACAGACCGGTCTTCGAGTAAATATAATTCAAGGACCACAACCCCCCTCCTCTCTCTCTCTCTCTCTCCCTCTCTCTCTCTCGATAATGGAATTAATTAACGTCATCAGTTGTCGCTGCTTCGTCGTAGTCTCTCCTAACCGGCTTATCTAAACGCTAGAATCTTTGATCGTCTGTGTCGTCACGAACAAAGGAAAAAACTCGCGCTACTGTCGTCTGCGTCTTTGTCATTCCGCATACTCACACGCGGCTTTGTCCGCAGACCTGGCTTCCGTCTCTGCCTCGCTTTGTCATCTAGGCATTAAAAAAAAAAAAAAAAATTTCCCCATTTTGATTTTTTTCTTTACTTTTTCCGCCGACTCCTGCCTATATATATATATATATATATATATGTGTGTGTGTGTGTGTGTGTGTGTGTGTGTATTCCCTCTCTCCCTTACGCATGTTAATCCGAAATTCCATTTAGATGCGAAAGCACGATTACATCGCTAAAAATCAAGGTAATTGAATGTAAGCTGAAAACATTAACGTATCGCACCTGAGGAGTGCACGCACACAACCGTAAACCCCTTCCTCCATCGATCTACAGGGGGTTCGTAAGGCGGTGGTTGGGGGGGGGCGTATCACAGCTAGACAGACAGCAGCTGGCCTGCTGAGGCCTGCAAATATCACGAAGTGGAATCCTGTTACCAAACCTATTATTATTATTATTATTATTATTATTATTATTATTATATTATTATTATTATTATTATTATTATTATTATTATAGAATTACTAGAACTGAATACGTATTATCAGAATATAAAATTCCGTTATAGATTGATTAATGTGTGGAATGAAGTTACAGATCTGTTACTGCACAAACGTGTCGTATAGGTTAAATTTCGTTTAAGATGTATTATCAACTTAAATTAATTTATTACAGAAGTTCTGTGTATAAAATTATTGTACGTTACAAATGGATTGTAAATTCGAAAATTACATTACAGACGTATAATTAATGTGAAATGTTGTTACAGTCGGATTATCAATATTTTTAATTAATGAACTTCACTGATTTAATTTTAATATTGTGAAATTATATTAAAATGTATTTTTAGTATGTGTAATTATTATACAAACGTATTCATTAATAAATTAAATTACATTACAGAAGTCTTGTTTGAAAGGAAAATTTAATTTTTTTTCTGGACGACTATCTTTTAATAAAGTGTAAAACTGTCATTTACATGCATTGGGATTGTGTTATAGAGGACACACCTAACTATATCCTAAGAGCAACCTACAACGAAAAATAGGTCTATGCGCTGGAAGTTCCGGAAAAATCTGTGCGTTTTTAAATTTTAACAGCCAGTTAGTTACCTGTTGTAAATATATGCAATTAGTTTTCGTTTACTGTTACAATTTACGAGAGAGAGAGGTGACGTCAGTACAGAGAGAGAGAGAGAGAGAGAGAGAGAACTTAGGACAAACAATGTGATTTAGTTGAACAAATCAGCTGCTGCAGTCAGATTTTTTATCACTCAGTCAGCATTAAATAGACCGAGTTGTGATTAAATTGACAGTGAAAACGAATTACAAACATAGTTTTAGGCTGATTAAAAAAAAAACAAAAAACAACCCTCTAGTAAAGTTCCTTTTCAGCGCAGTTAGTAACTGTAGCAGTGACGGGGCCGCCCGGCTGGGCTGGGCCTTTTCACAATTTAGTTGGAATTTTTGTTTGCTTTGTCTAAACTTATTCATTACTTATTTTAATTTAAGTGGATACGTATTTACAAAGGGAAATTACATTGTGTCTATATTAACTGTTTTCTCCGTCTCTTGCTCGCTCCACTTTCAAATTTCCTATTCACAAAGTTGATAATTTAAAATATTAAAAAGTTTATATGAAGTTTAATAAAGACATATATTGTACATAAAATCATTGGACCTAGTCGTTAGTCAGTTGAGCGCTCGCCGAGCAAACAGTGGCCAGAGTAAAACGGGATGGGTAGGTGACGTCATACAATGCTTTTTTTGTCATTAAAAACTACCGCTAGAGGGCACGCTTAGCCCTTTTTCAATAAGCCGCAAGCGTATATCTCTCTCACTCTCTCTCTCTCTCACACACACACACACGCACACACGCACACTATTACGTTTAAGTATGTGATGTAGATATGGTTATGCACAAACTTGACGCTTAAATATTACAAATTATAAAGGACTACGCCGCTGTAGTAATTCAGGACAAGTGAAAGATTTACACAATTTGTACGTTCGATAGACCAATTGTAAGGAGAATTAGATTTATATGAATATGGAACAGAATTTATATTTGATAGAAAACATATATCTAGAAGATTTTTATTGTGATTACAGGTACCAATAAAAGATTGCGCAGGATGGGAAAACTGTCTGCTTAGTAGATTGTGTGCTGGCACGGCGAGTGTTTGACTACATATTGTAGAAAGAAAAGCACAAAAATATCCAAATTTTTCGTAAACCTACACATACTGGATAGATAGTGAAACAGAGCTTACATAAGCAAAACAAAAAAGGTAGCAGTCAACATATGGGGAAAAAAGAACACACAGCATAGGATATTTTGAATATCAGTGATGTTCATTTTCAACCAAACACAAAAATTTCAGATATAATTTAAAAAAATAAAAGTTTGCTTTATGTTCTCATCTATTTACTTTTACAGTAGCCGTCCATTTCTTTGCTTGCTTCATTTTTATTCGAACACTCTTTCTTATATTATTCAAGTTTATCCATTGCTCCATTTTAGTTTATATACCTATTTTGTTTGCACTCGATATTTTGGTTTGATCCGAATTATTTTTTCTCGTTTCATTTTCTCCACAATTCTAACTTTTTATACTCTAAACTCCAAAAGGCGATAAAGATAACAAACCAAATCCCACTGAACTCTCACCATTATTTTTAATGTATCATTCTGATTTATTAACTGTTTTCGCTATCATAGTTCTTTTGTTGTTGTTTTTTCAATTTTTTTCTTAAGTTTCAGTTTTATTATCCCCTCCTTTCACCTAACAACTTTCACATTTGGAATCCATTTTTTTATTCTCTTTCGTAACTTTACTCTAGTTTCCATATTTTATTTACTTACGTTTATGCTCACCTTTTTTGTTTTTTGTTTTGTTTTTAACCCACCCTTTTTATTGTTTCCAATCTTTCTCGTAACGTTTTGTTCCGTTTTTCGTGGGTCCTTTTTACACCAAAGTTCCTTAATTTGTAAAACCCCTGATACACGTACTTCCTGTTGCTTTGCCACAATACAACAAGACGTCATATTTCTTCTTATATGACTTTTATTGTTCTAAACTCCTTCTGCGCTTTGATACAGTCCCCTATTTGCTCTGAGTTCTTCCTCTTAGTCATCAGCAGGGTTTGGGGGACAATGTAAACATTTTATTGGCTCCCTCGGCAGCTGTCGGGTACGCCAAATAATCTGTTGAGATGTTAAATTGGACCATTATCGCCTACACAACGTAGCGCGGCGAGGCTGTGCAGACAATAGCGAGACAGGACAACCAGAAACGGTACGGCGAAGGCGCGCGGCGGGCCAACAAAATAGATTAAGCGAAAATTAATTATCTTCCAGCGCGAAGAGGCACTGTCCGACACGACTTCCATCGTGGAGATGTATGTTTTCTGGCCTGACGAGGCTAATTGCATCACAGTTCTGTTTTGGTGACTGAACAGCCCCCCCCCCGGATAGAAAATCCGCCGGACGTTTGATAAAAGTTGTGCAGTGTCCTTAGCACCGGAACGTGTCTGAAACACCGCGGAGCAATATATTAGAGTTCCCTTGTTTTAAGCAATTAGGAACAGTCGTAAAACAGCGTAGTGCGTCTCTAATAAAGACCACTGGGAAAAAACTTTCGGCTTATCTTCTAGGTACGCACGGTTTGTCGCACAAAGAGCGTGTTTGTTTCTATCGACGGAACTCGTTGGCAGTTTTTCTGCTTTCAGAATATTTGTGCGATGTATCTATTCGACGAAGATTTCAAGAATAAGTTAAAAGACTGTGTGGGGGGGTCTTTTTTTCAATGGACTATTTTTCTCAAAAATCAATGTGCGATGAAACCAAAGAAGTGGCTTTTTTATGGAAAAATAAAACGGTAATGTACACGAACGGTCAAGTCCGTGTGCATACGTACACAAGGTACATGATATTTCCCCGTTAAATGTGTGTGGACGGCAGTTATCTTTTATAGAAAAGTTTCGTCTATCTCGGTAAACATTTATAAAGTTTATGTCTCATAATCAAGGATGAGAATAAGATGGAAGAATAATTAAAATGAAACATTTAATGAAGAGGAGAAATGGTTGGAAATGTAGCGGAAGATGAAATTTGAAACCGTCTTAGAACATTTCTACTTTATTTTTTTTGGGTGGTGATTGCAATGTGTGGTGCGTGTGAAAGTTCGTGGATGCGTGGTCATCTCCGAAGAGAAGGGAATGGGTATTGAGGTCGAAACCTCAGCGGAACGAAAGTTCCTGGAATTAGGCCGAAGCCTTCGTGAAGTCCAAATACTTCTGGATGGGACGGATGACGGTCCGTAACCCGTAATGATGGCCTTGCGCCAACACTTTTGGAACTTTGGTTTCAAGAACCCGTTCCAAGAACCGAAAGCCCTGACTTCCGTAAGGTGGGGCGGTACCCCAGGCAGAAAACCTTCCGCCGAGTGATCGCTTCCCTCGCCGAAACCCTCAGGGAGGAAGCATCGGCGTGTTCAGTCCGCAATACGGTCTTGAACAACGCCTAACCTTCCCTCGCCAGAAAGCGGACAAAGGGCAAAAAGCGTCCCTCGCCTCCACCCTTTCGAGCGGAGGTCTTTCCATCCATGGTGCGTCTTCACGGAGTACCGGACTCCGCTCTTTGTATTTCACTTCTGTCTGACCATCAGCTGACCGTTATTATACATAGTAGTTGTCTACTGACCACCTTCTGTGTTCTCTCGATTTTTATTTATAGGGCTACATTTCGAAAATGGTGTTCATGTACGGATTTTCTACATCCAAAGACTCATTTGTTTTCACTCGGTGTGGGTTAGGGATCAGGTAGCTGCCAACACTCGCACCCACACAAAATCGTATCTATCACACAGTGTCAGATTCCAGTGACCACTCGGTGCACCATATATATAAACCTCGTCAGTTCCTATAACAAGTAGTCTCCCTTTATGTACATTTGTCTGACGTGCTTACTGCTATTTAGTGAAACCGAGCGCATAATATCGTGATTGAAACATTTACTAAACAGGTAATTCACGATGGAATAACTCTTCGAATCTTGATTTATGTTTCAGATGTTATATGGGGACTATCGGGAAGCATTACGGTAACGCTTACTATGAAACTAAAGATCCTACAGAGAAGCGATAGATGCATCAATGGGAGACAAGGTAGAGGCGACAGGAAATATGACGTATTGTACATAAAACAACTGGGCCGTTTGCTCTTTTAATTTCGAAGAAAAAATAAAATAAAGGAGTAAACGGAACAGGCACATATGTCAATGGAAATTTATCTGATGTTGACGCTGGTATTCCAATTGGACGTCGAATTAGCATCACCAGAGGGCCGCCGTTCGATAATCTGAGTGGCTATGAGTGACGTCGCATCAATCATGTCTTCAGGAGAATGTCAGTGGAGCAGAGGGATGAACGTTTGTTCTGCATTTCCATTCGATACTTTAATTTTATTTTAATAAAATCAACAGGGTAAAAAATGTTTAATTTTGTATTCGATGCCACAAACAAACGTCACGGTAGCAGTTAATGATCAAATAATACATTATTATGATAAGTATTATCTGGTTAAAATATACCGCATTAACAACTCAGTCTTAGCGTCATTATTAGCCGATTAGTTAGCAGAACACAAGATAATCGGGGCTTGGAGGAAGTAAATAACTTTGTAATATTTACGCTTTCAGTTGTCGTAAAACACGAAATGAATTGTGATAATTTCCTGTCTTCTTTACTACAGACGCAAAACTTGGATATTTTCTAATAATAAAGCTAAAAATCTAAACTAAACCAGGGATGGCCAGCATATGAGAAGAAAAAGGAACCAATAAAAATACCAAAATGATAATAATTCTTCCGGAAGACAACGAATTCGCTTTAATAACAGGTTTTTCTTTTCTTGTGTATAGAAATATGAGAGTTACTTATGTTAAGCAACAGATTCACAGGCTCTGGGACAACTCTCCTCGGGTGGAATGAACTTTTATTAGTTCTTTAAAGGCCTGGCACCCACCGGACAACAAAAATTTTAAATTTTACGGACTCCAAAAAGAAAGAAGAATGAGTTCTTTTTGCTGCCAAGGCAGGAAAAGCCTGATGGGGAAAAACCAGAAACAAATGCGTACGGATTTTAATTCGTATAATTCTAATCCACAAAACACGAAAATTAGACCAACAATTTTAATTCTTTTTTCTTCTTCCTACTAGCAAGAGTTATTACGGCAACCAGACTGCACGCACTACGTAGATGAGTTTACGATGCGACGGAAGTGGTTACCTACTAACTACCTCGGTCTTATCTGCCAGACTGGACGATTACCGCATAAAAAATTTTTTTTAATAAAACGCGCTGATACAGATGAAAACGTCATCCAGACGAGTTCCATCAGCCAGAGTGGGGAATGGGGGGGGCGAGACACGTAAGCGCCATTACCGAAACGACTGGTCGATTTCTATAAACGTATGCTCTGCTCTTCAGCAAAGTGCGCTGAAAATCCCTTTCAAATTAGCATCTCAGATATTCGCCCAAACTGCATTTTCAGAAAAATTCGGCTCAGTAGAAAGATAATAATAGTTTACATGAATTCACCACGAAATCACCGAGCGAAATAATCCCAGCGTCAAACGGATGGAAGCAATCAGTTTTATCGAGTCGCTTAGAGGAAAAATAGCGACGATTTACTATGACAAAAACAGGCTGAAAGCCGTGTGTGCCTGTGTGTGTGTGTGTGCGCGTGCGTGTGTGGATCAACGATATGTGCACGCACCAGACTTTAACCCCAAACGAATAGAATATTTGTGCAGTGGGTGACCGACTAAATGCAATATTTAATTATTTTAAATTCGAGCTCTATATCGCCAAGATAGTTTAACGGAAAGCAAGTTTTAAACATCTTCATCCTTTCTTAGTGAGTGCTCTTGTACAAAACGCTTCGCTCAGATATTTTTGTTCTGAAGATTTATTTAGCTACCTTTACTACCGCTCTTGTGCGGCGTTTTCTGATATTAGATATTGCTGCACATTTGCCATTCTTACAGTGTGCCAATTATATGAGTTGAATCGCACAACAGCGCGTTTAGACCCCTTTTTTTCTTTCTTTTACTCAATCTGACCAAGGAATGGTCAGATCAGATCCCAGGCCTTAGATCCCGTCTCAGTCTTTCTTCCTCTCACGCGCACAATGATTCTTTCCCGTGGTGTGGTAAAACGAGCGCATTATTGTAATTAATTCTGTCTCCTGCTGAGGCTTTTATTCTTTGTTTGAACGAAGTCCTGCGATCTTTACTTCAATCCCTGGTTCCAATACAATGCTACTTGCTTCGGGACGACGAAAGGCGGGGATTTCGCCCCTGGAGCTGGGTCGCTGACCAAGTTTCGCGACTTTTTCATCTCCTCGAAACATGCCTGAGGTGGATGTAGCTTTCCACTGACTTGTCACGGCTCGCGTATTAGCGAGGCGCGGAAAGATTATTTAGAAATATTTTTATGTCTGAAAGCTGGAGGGAAGATTATCATTGCAGAGTATACATTATCCACTACCTGTGCGACAGCTGCAGACAGTTACAGCAGCTACCGTCTCGACTCTCCTGTAACGGAGACTAAGAAAATGGTGGGTGGGCTGGCTGCACGGGTTCTAACCGACACTACTGTCCTTACACTTCCCCCTAAAGAATTAAAACGGACCAAAAACACAAGATAGAGGTCTCCGGAGAACTGAAATACTACCCTCTTTAAGGCGGACGTATAACCTTCCTTTAATATGGATTGATCCATCCGTGAGAATGGTTTCGGTGGTCAATTCAACCGTCGATTATTTCGCCGACTGTTTTAGTGTTTTTTTTAAATAGACAACCCGGTGTTGGAGGGTTTCTTTGTTTAACTCTTAAAATTCGTTTATTGTCTTGCAAGCTTTGAAAAAGGTTTATTTTTTATGCATGAAGAAAGGATACCTTTAACCCTTTAATTTAGTTTTGCCATTTTGTCTGTTCAATTTTATTAAGTTCGCACGAACCAGAGGTTGCTGCGGAGAAGGATGCTCTCCACTGTCTGTTCTCTTCTGCAAACGGTCGTTTAAAATGCCTGAAAAAAATATGCTTTGGGTTTTCTTCAGCTCTACAATTCCTATATTATTATTATAATAATAATAATAATAATAATAACAATAATAATAATAATAATAATTAATAATAATAATAATAATAATAATAATAATAATAATAATAATAATAATAATAATAATAAAACTAATAATAATAATAATAATAATAATAATAAAACTAACTAACCCTAAAACAAGCAGATTACTATTGTTAAATATCTGCAAAAAGGATATATTTTAATGGGGAACGAATCTATGAAAGCACCGATTTCTATGACATTTGTTAGGCCGACTGTTAAAGATGGTCTCTGTGGAAGTGAAGAGAAGATCACAAAATATTGCCAGTCTAATGACATTAGAGGAGGGGCTGAAATTCTGCCGGTGTTCGGGAAAACATCTGGTGTTCGTGCCGTTAATGAGATGCTTTCGTCCCTAGCCTCGTAAACCAGTCTGTTTAGGGGTGAACCAACGTTGTAGGGTTCGGACCCTGGCCGCCGCTGTCACATTAGGGATAGCCTTTTCCGGCAAAGGAAATGGCAACAACAACGGAAGGGGCGGGGGACTTTACGACGATAGTAAATGGCCCTTTACGCTTGGACGGAAAAGGAAAATGCAAAAAAAAAAAAATTTTTTTTTTAATGTGTGTGTGTGTGTAGGGGATATTAACGGCAATCAGGAAATTAGCCACAATAGAAGGACAACGACTAGGCTACGATGCACGAGTGAGTTTGGCTTGGCATGCAAAATATGATACCCCGTGGGAACATCAAAACAATTTTGTTGTTTTTCAAGAGAAAATGTGCCTAACTCCGATAAACCCGGTGAATATCCTAACCCGAGATGTGAACAACGTCGATATTCGACCCTTTTTGCTGAAGAAACTACGTGCCATATTTTTCTGGTTTTGGGAGAGGGATTTGCGATAATTAGAATCTATGGCTGTGGGCCGCCTTTACAGAGAATTATTAAGGATTAAGAATAGCCCAAGTTTCTTCTGCACGCTTCGCGATGATAAGTTTTAGTTGGTCTTTTCTTTGCCATTTGAGTTATTCTGAAAACGGCTATTAGACTGCCAAGGCTGAAGTCCGAGTTCGAATCCCAGTCGTTTTGACGTACCTCCCCTCTGGCATAATTTCTTTTCGCCCTTCTCTACCACGCTGTTTTCCTCCGAGTTCTCTTTCGGTTTTCTTTTCCGGATACTTGTGATGGCTTGTACCTTGGCTGTCCCCACAGCCGTGCGCAGGTAATTTGCTTAGCCACCGAAGTTAATACCCGCCACCAACCAACCTACCTATCTACCCACTTTCAGCTCACTATCGACAGTCAGGGCAGCGAAACTATCAAATATATGCAGAGAAATTTTAGTACCATTATGTAAGCCTTTGGTTTGTCTGGGTTTTGAATATGCTCTGTAGGAGGATAGTTCTTACCCAAGAATGGATACCGAATTCTCAAAGAGGTTTTTTTTTTTTTAATTTTTCAAGGTTTCAAGCGTTTTTGAGTACGCAGAAGAATTAGACTTATTGTACGTAGACGTTCCAGAGAGGGGAAGGGAAATCTGATAGAAGCTTTTAAAATAACTCAAAAGTTTAAGATTTTTTATGGTAATTCTTCCAGTTTTTATGTTTGAAAATACCTCGAGACCACAACTGCAGACAGACTGAACTTTCCGAATGGCTCATGGTATAAAACATTTTTAGTTTTCTTTCATTAAAAAGAGACTGCCAATGAATGGAACAAATTACTAGAGTTCGTTATCGATACATAGAGGATAAATAAGTATATTTGTTATTCTCTGTATAAACTGCAAGAACTACCTGCCTGCATTTAAATGTGCCACTTAAACTAACTTCACTCTCTTTGTATTTAATATTCCACTAAGCATTATAGCATATTTATTGTAATTTTCCTATAAGTGAGTAATTATTTTTAAAATTTTTTTTAAAAAAGAAAGAATTTTTGTTTTAACTGTTAGTTTGCTTATATTTCTAAGCACTGACGTTTCACAGCAAGATTTGGCTTATATGCTGGGAGCTCGGAAAGAGAAAAAAACAACCAAAGTCTGTAATCCTATGGTCCGTGAGGTGTGGACTGGTTTGACTTACCTGATTTTAAAATGTTTCTTTTACGCAGTAAAATTTTAACACGATATCGGCAGCCAGCAAAATATTAAACTATATAAGCGACTTTAATAATTTACAATCGTTAGAAGATTCTAAGCTTCCCCATTAAATCGAATTGGCTATTTTATTAAGTAAGGAAAATATATTAATTTTTTTAAAAAAAGTATTTTATTGCGTGGTAATTAATTAATTAATAACTGTAATTTATTTGGATTCAACAATATGCTTTGGTACAAAACTATGAGGGGTGACAGTGTAAAAGATGTGTGGGTGAGGATAATCAACGTTTTCTCTTAGAATATTAAACCGGAAAACATTTTGCACCTCCGTCCGTTCAGATTCCGCTGAATTAATGCAAGCAAAACTCGAATTTTCGTAATTAAATGTTCGCAGCCATAGGAACCAGCAGAAAAGGTCGCTTACAGTAATGAAAACATCCCGGGTGTTAGCTGAGATTCCGTACAATGTCCTAGCTCGCCGCCACAGAGTCGTCAGATACTCCCCCCCCCAAAAGCCAGGAGTTGCTAGTTCCGCACTCCTGAAGCCGGAATAATGCTTAAACCGAGGGCTTTTGGGATGCAAGCATTCAATAACATCCATCTTCTTCCAAGAACTTTCCAATCTCGAGTTTTATTTCTTCTTTTTTTTTTACTGAGAGTCAGCGGCTGATGTTCTGCAGCTTCCAATATTAATAGCTTGTATCGTTTGTCTGCAGCTGAGAAGCCATTGGAAGCGTTGTTCAGTGTGTCGCCAGTTTGGCTACGCGTTCGCCATTTTAAATGATTGGAAAACGTTTAGAAAAGGAATTAAGAAATCTTAATATGCTGTCGTAAAGCTGCGTCTGGAGGACCGAAGTCGGATCGTCGTGTGAGGTCATTGAATGCATTTAGAAAATAGTTACCGCACTAATTCGGGTCTTTATCATGATTCACTGTAAAGGAGAATAACAACAATAATCGTGGATTTCTACCATTAAAAAGAAATTATTCCGACCAAAGCAAGAGAATTGGTGTATAACAAAATAATAATAATAATAATAATAATAATAATAATAATAATAATAATAATAATAATAATAATAATAATAATAATAATAATAATAATAATAATAATAATAATAATATAATAATAATAATAATAATAATAATAATAATAATAATAATAATAATAATAATAATAATAATAATAATATATAATAATAATAATAATAATAATAATAATAATAATAATAATAATAATAATAATAATAATAAAAACCCGTTGTTCTGTTCTTTCTTGTTTTATATTTGGTGGAATAATCTTTAAAAATTGAAAATCTCAAGCGACCAAATTCGGATACCAAAATTGCATACGACTAGTAAACAGCAGAAGCCGAAAGCACAAATTTAGTATGATTTGACAACAACAGCTCGACATCATAATACTAGAATTGCTAAGACAGCGAGTATTATTTTAAAAGGGATTCGCCCGCTTTTGTTATATAATATTTCTAAAATGGTTCAAATAGTCTTCAGATCATAAAAGTATTGACTGGTACGCAGCCAAACTGATGGCCATATTCCAGTAATTTAGAACATATCTTGTAAAATGAAGGCCCATTTTCAGCTTGCAGATCGTCTGACAAATTCCAGACTTGTGATCACACGTCCAGCCAGGAATCTGTCAGATCAGCATTGGCGAATCGATTGTGTTTAACCCTCCACAAAATCTGCAGGTATTTTCAAAATTGCCGATGTGATAATGGTTTTGATCGTTTGACCCTTAGCTATTTAGTAAGATTTTCCCATAGGTTCTCAATGAGCATCGGACCCAGAAAGGAAACTGAAGGCCATTATTATTTTCTACTCAAGCTCCAGTGATTTTTGATGTATGACCACGGTCGAAGATCCGTTGATTTAATACAACTAGGCTGGACAACTACGTTGGGTCCCGGGTTCGAATCTCAGTCGGGACTGGCTTGGTTTGCGAATTTCTCAAGCACAGTTCTTTCTTCACCAGTTTGCCGCGGGAGTTTCCTCCCGTGTTTAAAAATTACGACCCTGAACGGCTTTCTCTGTCAAATTCAGAAATGTTTGACCCGTCGTGGCGCAGGATTAGTAACATTTCCTGACGGATAACCACAACACTATTTTCCTAAACCTCGGCATACAACACGACAACTTAGGCAGGAGGGTATTCCGGAAAACGAATGCAAAATGTTCAATCTCAACACAAATGAGCCACATCCGTCGTCAACTTTCCCCCAAAACTATTGTGTATTCAGAGAACGTAAATTGGCGAAAGTCTGACTCGTCTGTGAAGACTAATGGGCCGCTGAAATGCATGCTGGGTCAGACAGGGAAACGGACTTTGTTCATATCCGTGATTAATATCTTTGGTCGAGCAGCCGGCTCAGCATCCTCAACCACATGCACCAATTATCTTCTTTTCTATACAGAAAAATTATCTAATGCACAACATAAACGAACAGCGAAAAACCAACCAACAGCCGGACAGCCGGACCCCAGATAGACTGGGGAGGGGGATATTTTGGCCACCAATAGGTTATTCTAGCATTACACATTCTAGGAAAATTCCATGGTAGATATAAATGTTGCTGTTGACGTATATCAACGTCTACAAGGTAGAAAAGTCTGGTAAAAGAGCGTGTTGAGGCGGTTCTCCACTAGTAAGCTTCGCCAATCTTACGCCACGTGGGTCCGAAAGCTGCCGAACTCGACAGGGATATTACTGTCAGAGTTCTTTACATGACGGAAAGCGAATTCGGGCTTTCGACTTTTATAGTCCAGTAAAATAGCCATCAGATTACCCACCGTACCGCCCGGAAAACATGAACATTCTACCATTCACGCTAATGGGCTTCTTTTTCCTTTTTTTTTTGTTGCCACAACTACGTACTCATGATTCGAGCTCTGTGAAAGAGACGAGAGAATACTAAGTCACCTGTGACGAGAACGCCGTATCAGTCGAGATAAAAATAAAACTACTTTAAAACCCTATCAGATCTTCCCTCGAGAACTGTGTAAATGTAATAAATGACAGTCTTTCTACATACTCTAAAAGCCTGAGACAATAGCATTTTGAGTGACTGCTCTGAATTTTTTCAGTAATTCGATATCTTGTCTAAATGTGGGCACCACGCCTGCAGAACATATTCAAGATAGGATGCATGTAGTAAAAATGAAAGCATGACTTCAGTTTCCTTTGACAGTTTCCTTAATTATTCTTATCAAAATTTGCTCACCAAATCATACATTCCCAAAATTTGTGATTTCCCTGGCCGTTTAAGAAATGAGGCAGGATAGACTTTAATACGGCGTTCGCCTGCCTCTATTTTGTAAAATGGTTTCTGGAATCATCTGGGCTTCTGTACAGTTCCGGAAGTAGGTCAGGGTGCATTCGACGGAAAACCAGCTGCTATGTGTAGGAAGACTGCCACGCCAAAGTGTAAAATTACGAAAGCAAAAGCAGCTCGACAGTCTTTCTATTAGTTATCTGCATCTTTTCTCTCTATTTTCCATTACTGAAATTCAACAGCAGCTTTTGACGATTACATTTCATGGAAGAACAACGAACATATCTATGAAGATCTCTCGCGGACAGAACGGTCCGCCCTCACTGCATCTATCAGACAGCAGGCGCTGTATCATTATAGAAACAAGCCGTTCCAGTTACCCTTATCTTTTAAGGTGGCAAGCCAAAAAGACAGCGAGCGCTCCGCTTCTATAATTTCGTAGAATTACGGTCTCTCTTCGCGATTAAATGACAGCTAGTAAATGACACAGCAGCAGCATCTTTAATCATTAGATTCATCGCCAAAACGCCAATACAACCCTCCCCTCTCCATCGTAACGAGTGACGCTTTTAAAATCTTATCAAACCTTAATTTCCAAGTAATCAAATAAGTTTTAAATACCCGTTAGCACGAGGGCGACCGCCATAAAGGCATAACTCCATAAGCTGGATATTTGCTTGTTTCACCAAATACACTGTAGACTGGTATTAATAACCGCGTGAAACTAAGGTAAGATGTTGTAGACTTCGGGAAAGCAAATCGACTTATATAATAAAGGAAAACTAAATAAAAGCAAAATGTCGCTCTGAAACGATCGAGTAAAAATGTATAAAGTAATCACTTTCGTTTTAAATAGTATATTAAGATAATAACGGCATAATGGAAGAGAAGTAACTCTGCTTATTTTGTGTGTTAACTTAGAAAACGATTGATTCTCGACCTGGAATGTCTTGAATATTTGGGACTTTTGCTGTTTTTTCTCAAATCACTTACGGGTATCTTTAACCCAGAAAACAAACTTAAATAATAATGATTTATTTTAAAGGTATATTAGCCGAACCCTACAGATAAGTATATGAATGTTTGACTCTGCTGAAGAAATCCCAAAAACTTTGCCATCTAGAAGTTACGTTGTTTCGTCAAGTCCAGTATTCCAATTGTTTGCGTTTCATTTCCAGGAGATGACTGCCGCGGTTTTGACAGGAACAAACCGGCGATTAATAGTGTCATCATCCAACTCCACGTCAGTAACTGGATCAAAGCTCAGATGTCCCACGCTCTCAGTCCAGGCAGCAGGGGTCTCACGTTGCCGGGCGAAAATTACCACGTGCGAAGGGACGGAGAAACAGAATCTGGAGAATGTTTTGGACGAAGGGAGGGTGGGTGTCGCCATGTTGTGATCAGGAAATGAATCGGCGGTGATCTGTAATCGGCACGTTAGACTCCCGCCAACGGCAGCCTATTGACTCTCTCTCTGTTTCATGTTGACTCGCGTTGAATGTCGTGTAAGATTGCACAGGAACGGACGCGGAAAAGGAGAAAGGCTAGTCATATAAGGCGATGTTGACATCGCGTCCTAACGGGGCCGAACCGGGACCGATTCCACGTCTTTACCTGTCGTTTACCGCGTCAGAAAAGGATTGGGGGGATGAGAAAGCACAAACAGCGAGACAGACGCAGATCGTTAATTTATTTTTTTTTGTGCCAGTAAAATTTACTCTCCTCCTTTTTATGACAAACTTTAATCAACAACAACAATAATACAAATATTTATTTAAACCTTATGAAAGGCGGTGAAATAGTTATTACTAAATATTCCGTTTACTTGGATCCTCTTCGAATTTTCGTACATTAACACCCTGATATCGCCGTGGTTGATGTTTGAAGTCTAGTCTAACTGAATACGAATTACTGCTAGAAAAGGAAAACGATTGTGTTGGATGTATACATAGGAACATGGAGCTGTCATCTCGGGCTCATCGGTAAAAAAATTTTAAAAATGATGATTCATGCATGAGAGAGGACGATATTGCGATGGAAAGTTTGGTAAATTTCTCTTAACATGCATGGCTTATTCTTATATACTCGAAACTTTATTCACTAATAAATTGATTTATGGATGATTCATTATGTTTGTATATATACACATAAGCAGTAGCTCATAGACCAATTTCTGATTGCTGCCATTAAAATGAGGAACGCCGACGAACGACTAGTGGGTAGTAGTGCAGGCCAGGGCGGAGCTCATCAGACAAGTAAAACAGATCGGGATTGGAATTTAGAAAATTAACCTTGCCCATTTATTCTGCTGAAATCGTCTTTATATTAGCAGCAGTCATCAGTTTCCCTGTCTTCCGACTGGTGTTTATTTAACCGCGTCTCGATTGCTTTCCCGTTGGGAGTCTGTTTTACACCGGGCAGGGTTGGAATTCGTTTTTTGAGGAGAGAGAGAGAAAAGCAAAAATTTAACGCTTTCATGCTACTTTTGACACCTTCAAGGCAGACAACCCCCGAGGGCGGATCGTTGCCAATCGCGAGGACCCTACTAGAACTCTTTATGTGGGACTAAACCTGAGTGCCCGGCTTAGAAAAATGAGTAAGAAAAAAAGATTTGTGGGCATCAGACTGAGCAAGAATATATGGCGAAGCTGTAATTACTCGGAGGACATAGATAATATCAGAACGACTGGTGCTGCAAACCGGACGCGCGTGCAGCTAGCCGGCTACCTTAAGACAGGCAGAGGTACTCCCACCGGACCGTCATCGATCATGCGCACAGAAATTTACAACGTCTGCGTCGCTTTTCCGCTGCACCAAACGGCCATCACCGGAAGCAGAACAGGATGTTCCCAACCTCGTTATTTATAACGCTCTGACATTCAACATCGAAGTAATTTCGTCTTCTCTTCGGCAGTGATATATTGTAGGGCTTCTCGCTGAGAATTCTCGTAGATCACCTGCATCAATTCCACGCGGACACTTGTTGAAAGGGACGATTGATTTTCTGTTCTGCGTCTGTCAGACTTTTCTCTTAATTAGTAAATAAAAAGAGAAAGGGACAGCCGTAACGTGACCCTGCTGACTCGAAACTTATTGCAAGAAATTTAAATAAAAACCAACTGCAAATGAGATGTTTTCTTTTTTTCGCAAATATAACACGGTAGTCAGGAATTCTCCTCACTGTTCAAATCACTTCGAAGTTTTGAAAATTTCCATTTTTCCAGGCTTCTCAGCCACGTCGAGTTTATTCATTCCAACTTTAAATATTAAATAACCGGCCAATCCGATTCTTCCTGGATTTCTGACAACCCTTAAAAAAAAAAAAAAACACTTTTAGCGGTCTTTTGTAGCCTCCCAACATAAAGTGCGCTGTCTCTCGAAAAATCGAACTTCTGCCACAGAGGCTGGTCTAATGATCGGCGTCTGTCATATCGAAATTAACCTGGTTCCTGCAAAGTTAGGATGCTAAGCGGTGACAATGGCTGCACAAAAACAAACACTAACGCCAAGGATACCAGAGTACAAGTCGTTTGTAGTTGCACACAGTAAATCTGAGACGTGCCATGCCGTGTTCTGTTAACAGCTTGTTCTGGGTGGCAGCAAACGCTCTCCATCTTCCCGCTGCCGAAGAACATCCAGTCCTGACAGGACTGTCGTTCTCACCTCAGCGACAAAGAATCAGCCCGAGAATGCACCCTGTTGCACGAGCAGTTCTGTTTCCTACATTTGTAATTTGCTGACACTTAAAACCTGATGAAATTTTTGAGTGTGTAAGACTTGTCCCCTCTAGGGGCACCACCCACGCACAGCACATACACCATCACGATTGCCGGTCGGCTCATAAGACACCCTCTCATCCACTAGGCCCGGTGTATTCCGCACTACTAGTTAAACATTTCGTTTCTAAAGTTTCAGAAACAAAGGTTCGCCTGTTATTTCACGAGTTGTGGCGATTCGGTTTCTTATCGAGAGAGCGGGGTGTCTTTTTTTTGCTTTGCCTTCCGACCTATAAAAAGTGGGGGCGCTCATTAATAAACTTCTCAAACAAAGAACAGACGCATATTTAACAGCTTTACCCCAAGAAATGATTATTTACAAATGTCAACGCAGACTCTCTTGGGATTTCGGCCAGACATCCATTTAACCACCAAATCCAGCAACAAAATTGTTCTAATTTTTCAATAAACCTTCCGCTCTTGTGCCCGCCAGCCAAGCGCCACATCCGTGTCACATCTTGTTCGATATTCGGATTTTTCATCCTCGATCGCGCATTTCGCTTGTTTACTGATTTCCCCACGGCCTTTCAAGAACTAATTTGATCTGTTAGAAGTTGGTTCGTATTTCACAACACCAGGTGGGACCAAGCCCCGTTTGACAGTACGCTTTTTCTGTCCCCGTGATCAATAGGGCCGCATTCGGAGGGGGTCGTCCCCGAACTTTCGTGCGTGAGATTAATAGGATGCTGACGCTCTGCTCCGAAATTATTTTAAAGATAAGACGAATAGCGAACGAACAAAGGAAGGAAATCAGGATAGGGAAGCAAATTCTAGCCTGGTGACTTGTCAAGATATATTCCGGTGCGCGAGACCGACCAAAGCCACCGCCAACCCTTTTACTACCGTATACCATTTAATTTGCATTTCAACTATGAATATATTTCTCCCCACGTCGTGTCCGAACTCAAATTTGATATGGTCCTTAACGATTTACTTTCTCTATTCAACTATTCCCAAGCAATGCATTATCTTGTTCTATTTAGTACTAAGCTTTCTCATGAAACCTACCTGACATCATCGTTACCAGCATCCTTGCCTAGGACTTCTGTGGGGATTGAACTTCCTTTCTAGAACAAGTTAATTCTATATTGCAAGGACGGCAAAGAAAGTTTTCCACAACCACACTCTTGTAATTAGACCTAAAATTATTCAGGGTTCATTAGCTTCTTTACAGTCATCGTATTAGACAACTAGAACAATATAAACTTCTTGGATAGAATGAAACTTAAAGCCCATTGTCAGTTTTGCAGGCAAAGAAACAATAAATTAATGACACCCGCTCTCAGGTACAGAAGTAAAATTGTAGAGACGCTTCTGAGGGGCGGATATAGCAAAAGGTCGGAAACACCGTGATATAAATAGATAAGGTGATAAGAAATACCTAAACTAATTAGCAGCAAAAAATAAGCCTACATTTCATTTGTCTTTCCATGGCGCCTTCATCAGGGATTAGGAACTGCTTCGAAACGCCTACTAAAAAAAGTCGGTGAATTAACATCATTGTCCACCCCAAATCCTGACGATCTGATGGGGAAAGATTACCAAAAAAACTTTTCCGGAAATTCTAATGATTAAGTACAGTGCACTCAGAAAGCAAAATAAGCGTTCAACTGTCGAATAAAACCCCATGCTTCTGATATCTACTGGAAGCTATCACACGAGCGTCTCCTTACTGGGGAAAATGAGAGAAATTAAATAAATGGGTTTTTCCGAAATGCCTCTTCTGCGACAGCCTGGATAACACAGAGCACACGCGGTTCTATCTTTTTTACCCATAGATGTAAAGAAGCATGGCAACTTTGTATATACATCAAGTGCGCCAACCAGATCATCAGTCGATCTTTTATTACGCTCAATGTGCTCATGCACTACTCCTGCCTGGCCTAATCTGTACCAGAGTAATGCCTCCATTGTTTTCTCCCTGAACTTCTCAATGTGGGATGACTTCCTTCCAAATTTCACACTGGCTTTTTTTTTGCAAGCTGACATTTTCATTTATTGATGTACCACAAGAAAACTTGCAAACAAAATTGATTCTTACAAAAAGGAAACAAACTGAACTTAAACCAGAACAGCCTGTTCACTACCCATCTAGGTACATCACCCCTCTCCGTCAAAGGTGATTACGGTTTGTCGGCCATCGCGAATACCGGGCGAGACTCGGATGCATCTTCATCAGAATTTCTCCCACATTTCGTATAAAAAATTAAAAAAAAAACAATTAAGATTCAAATATTTAAAGCTTTGTATGGCTTGGATGTTCTTTACATGTCTAAGTTGCATGAGATCAGGATGGACAACTGTTCCTGTTCGTTTCACCTGTAGACAGCACGCGTCAAGTTATTTGAATAAACCGTATTGGTTCGACACCCTTTCGCAGACAAGGCCGACCGCTTAAATGAGCGGCCTGGGACCACTCAACTGCTACGTGATCTCTTTTCCAATAGCTGTTACAAAAGTTTGTTGTGACACCCATCGCTTAACGAAGACTGTACCACGAGTTCAATGCAGCAGCAACCCATATTTAAAAACAAGAGAAATCCATAGCTACAGATGAAGCGGTTTTCAAAGGTAAAACACACATTCAAAAAAGTTTATTGCTCAGATTTCAAAAACACGCCATCAAATGTAGGTCATACATCTTTTAAAACTTAGCTGGTTACCATGAAAATGGCGCTATACAGCAAAATACCTGCAAATTTTGGGGCGACGATTCCGCCTTAACCGTTTCAGATTAAAAAGACAAGGACATTGTATAGTTTCTTGTCTCCAAGCAATCTCAGTATTAAAAAAATTCTAACGAAGAGTAACAACAGACTAGGAAACGTTTTGTGTTTATAGACGAATAATTGAGGTATATTTCTAATAAAACAACTTGGTGGGGGAGGAGATTAGAAGGGCAAAAAGCTCAGATTTGGCCTTGAATGTAATAGGAAAAGTTTTAGAATTCTATTTCAATAACTGCGATACATTTAATCTGCAAAACTTTGAGCAGAAAAACAAAACGAAATGAAGACGGCCAACTAAACGAGATCCTTATCCCGGGGCTATTACCGACGTTTCGTTTCGGTTTCCGCGGTCTCCTGGAGCAGCCAAACGACCCGACACGGCCGGTAAATAATAAACGTCAGCACGTGCGACATGGTTGTCGGTTTAGTGTGAGCTAATGCGAACAAGTAAAGCAGAAATTTTTTGAGTGCGCCATGATGACGGAGACGTTAAAAAACAACAACAAAAAGATTAAGGTCTGAGGACAGTAACACGCGGCGGGACAAGTCGCGTGCTCTCATTAAGGTCCGATCAGTCACTCAGGCCTTGTTCCTTCCACCAGACACCCTGCTGGTGCCGTGGTGAGCCGAACCCACCCGGAAGTCGACCAGATTTCTTCCAAGAACTCAGGACTGGGGCTATTATCAGGAGGCAGTGAAGCGGTTCTTATTCACCGGCCTAGAAAACGAAGAAAAATGAGGAAACTTTTGTTTTTTCTCCTCCTTTCCTGCACTTTGTCTCTTCCTTCCCGGATTAGGCGCGGTCGAAGATTACGTACGCCCAAACCCCACTCCCATTCCCTATTTTCCACTCAACGCGACCTCGAAACAGGCCGGCGGTATTTTCCGGACGTAGTCTTAGATAATAATAACTCCTCCTCCCTCCCTCCCTCCGGCGAAAAGTCCGCGAAAGACGCGGGAGCAATTTCCGATGTTTCCACAAGATATCGACCAGGTATTTTCCGGGAGAAAATGACAAAGTTCCTCGCTGAACGGATTATCCGCATTTCTTTTCTAATAGGGGTCCATTGAAACTCGGGATTCTTTGTCGTCGGATATTGGATCTGCCAAGGGAAGCATTAACAGCGCCGAGTCGTTCCTGCAAAGGTTAACACGAGGCTACCAACGTAGACAAGGTGGAACAATGGACCTCTCTGGTTCGCCCGACTGAGACGACACACCGCTCTGGCCTTCTGCTGAGACATGTCAGGAAAAAGGCAGAGAGAAAATGTGATCATTAAAGCCAAACAATCAGCATGGAATCATTACCCAAGATCAGGAGTTATTTAAAAATTTAAAAAAAAAAAATTGTTTTTTTCTTCTTTTCCTTTTAAACCTGTGAAGGTCACGAACATTTTCAATGACAAAAAAAAAAAAAATAAAGTTCGACCTCTGTTTAGAATTCTATAACATAACAACATACAGCAAAACTATCTTTCCCCCAATTTTTTAACGACGTATCCCGCAAACAAACATTTATTATACATACCATTATAATACAATCAAACTTGTAGTGAATAGATTAAGTCCTGTCACAAACAGATAACTGACCAAATTTACACGACGTCATGTTTTCATCCTACGTCTCCAATCCAAGAAATGAACAAGCTCAGTTATCAGAGATGAAGCTTTTCACTTAGTTATCACCAGCCCCTTCCCCCCAGACAAGACAACACAAATATATATCTCTCCCCTCAGCAATCTCATTCTGCATCTTTGTATTGGTTACTTACAATTTGAAGCTTCACGTAATTCATAAAAAATTAAAACTACCTACCAAATTAGTTATCTCAGATCATTACTGTATAAAAAATTTCATTTTTTTTTTTTGTTAACTGAAATTTCCAAAATTTATTTTGTAGTTTGCGATGTAACTCTCTTTCTAGTCTTTTTAATAGGCACATAGGTGTTGCCTTACTTTGCAGCTCTTTCTGTAGTCAAAACTTCTTTCTGAATATGATAAGGTTTTACGTTGCTATCATCTTTCATTGTACCTAGGGCCCCGAAACAAGGAAATACTTCGTGACTTCTAGACAAACAGTGGACAGACATAACAGCTAGTCATCAGCATCAAGCAGAAATAGTAATGATGTAACTACTCGAAATGTTGAGAGCTTTGCTTCAGAAGACTCCATCATCCCAGTTGTCAGGATGTTTGAAACCAATTTAAGGCAGATATTTGAAATGTAGTGCAGTGAATGTGTATCCATGTGTCAGTTGGTCATCCACAGTTATTCAGTTATTTTAAAAAAAAAATTTACATCCTTTGCTCTGGTGTTTGACAGAAGTGACAAAGTTTCATGCCTGCACTGAAGATCTGAGTACATTGGCTTTCAAAATCCACCTCTGACAACTGTGCAAGAAAATCTGAAGAAAAAAAAAAAGTTGTAGCTTACGAATAACATTGATATCTTGAGCTTAAAAAGAAATATCTATTTCTTCAGCAGGTCCAATACTAATGTACAAATGTTTAGGCACACAGAGTGAACAGTTTACCCATGACCTTTCAATTTGTTCTTGCAGCACCACAAATGCTCCTGTATATATACTCATATATATATATATATAATATTCTTTTTTTATGCCAAGAATTTCACATCAGTAAATGCATTCAACACTTAAATTACTGCTTGTTGGGCTGCAAAATATATAAAATAGGTGACAAAGTTCTAGTACAGATCCTTCCAGGTATAACAGAGATACTGCACCGCATTTCTTCATAGAAAGTTCTGTAGAAGCTTTCAGGTCTTTTGCTGCTTCTTTGATGACAGGGACTAGGGCAGATCTTACAGGGGAGCACTTTATTCTAGGGGATAATTTTGTCAGAAAAAATTTTTTTATTTAGCAACATAAAAGGAATACTTTTGATTAATCTGTCAATTACTACTTTGGTCACCATGTAAATGCACCTATGTACACACAATGATGTTCATTCTTCATGGCTGATCTTACCTCCATCTTCAAAGTGCTGAAAAACTTCTTTCTGTACCTGCCTTTCCAGAGGGTGGGGTAGCAAATACCTTAAAAATTGCACGTTTGCAAATAGTAGTTTTGTTACAACACGCAATGAAATAAGCTGCATTTTTTGGAATAGCCTCTTCATAAGCTTTTCCACTCTAGTCCATATTTTCTCCTGGAAGCATGTCTGTTATATTACCACATGGTAAAACTTCAGAATGCATATTTCCAATCTTTTAAATGCCTTTTACTACTTTGTAGTTGCAAATAAAGCTGGGGAATAAAAGAATATTTTTGTTGTGATTTACATAGAATTTTTAAGTGTACATTCAGATTATTTAGTACAGTCAAGATAAGTGTTCTCTTGTAATATTCTTCATTTTTCTGTAAATATATTTGCTTTGGAGGTTTTCTAAATTAATATGAAGCACAGAAATTCATGTTTCTAACTGTACATCTTTTAGAAACTGTTTTAAAAAATTTATTGAATTTCTAACCAAAGACATGGTTGATTCAAAAATATTTTTCATTGCAGTGTTTTACTCAATGGCAAAGTTATAGAAAATACCTCAGACAAATACAGTATTGACAATAATTTCACAACTTGGTACAGCTGATAGCAAACTAAATACTTTACCACCTGTATCTTTGCCATCCCAAGTCACTCTCTTCCTGAATAGTACTGGCTTAAGCATTTCACAATAATATTACAGGCAACTCTCAATCCATTGAGTTGCACAAAGTGGAATAAGCTGGATTCAAATAATTTTTCAGTATAAAGTAACATTTAGCAGATGAACTGAAATCACACATCTGCTCAATGATTCTTATAGAATTTTTCACTAACTGTACTTCTATACATTTCAACAAACTTAAATTCAAATCATGTTGTGGACTGAATTTGTAGTGACCTTTTAAACCTCAGGTCTACATTGCCGAGAAGTAATAATGCTAGAGCTCATATTTTTAATTGCTTAAAAATCATTTTTTCAAGAAATTTTCCAATAATCCTTGGTTCTAAAATTTGGGAATTTCCATGTGGGATAATTAAATTTGTGGCAGTTTAAAATTCCAACAAAATCCTCATGTATTGTATTGTTCTAAAAAAATAAAGATGACAAAGGCTAAGTTGGCTTGTATGTAAAATATCCATCCTTTCATCAAACATGATTGCATAGAAACATGAAAACGAAGTGCCTTAAAACTTTCCTCATCTCTTAGATTAGCTTCTGTACTGAAAAGTCCATCACTACGTCTATGTAAAGGGACTCCTTTTCATCCATGTAACTTTACTGTTTCAGTGATTGGAAAAAGTTATTTCTTTTTCTTATGCTTCATAGGTGCTAATAGAATCATTGTGCTGCATTTGAAGCAGCTGGAGATGTCTTTTCATGTGTGATTAGATCTTCTTTACTAAATAGTTTAGCATATGAATGTAATAGCTTTATAACTAATTCAATTAATGGAAACTAATTTAGTGTACCTGCAAAACAAACCACGAACTATTTCAAAACAACCAAAAACATTTTTCAAAAATGCTATCGGCCTAAGTACTTTTTTTCATTCTTCCATTCTTGAAATGGACCAAATGGGTATATATAATCATTTGGTGGATTCCAGTGGTTTTTTTCATAAGTTTGCATTTATCAGAAATGGTAAAAGTTTTTGTACCTTTCATGAAATCCATGGAATATCCAATATCTCAAGTACATAAGCTTTCAGAAGCATTAAAATTGTCATCATTTATACGAGGTGTGTCGAAAAAGTATCCGACCTTAGGCTGGGAAAAAAAATTACGTACTTGCTGGGGTTCAATTGCGAATCCCATTCAAAGTAGGCCCCTGTGCCTTCACACACTTAGCCCAGTGATCTTTCCACTGTTCGAAACACGTCTGGAATGCTTCTTCCAGAATGGCTCTCAGCTCCACCATCACATTCTGCATGATTGTCCTCTCAGCTCTCAAAGCGGGAGCCTTCAGTAACATCTTCATTTTTGGGAACAACCAGAAGTCAGAAGGAGCCATGTCTGGAGAGTAGAGAGCCTGGCGAATGAGTAAATTGCCTTTCTTTGCCAAGAAACCTTGGATCAGCTGTGACGAATGAGCCGGGGTGTTGTCATGATGCAGCTGCCAGTTTTGTGAGGCCCACAGATCTAGTCTCTTGTGCTGCCCAATGCCTCAGTAGTCGAAGAGAACAGTCAGCATCCACTTGATTTTGCTCCAGACCTGATGTGCTTTATTGGGCCTTGGTGACATTGAGTGCTTCCACTGTGACTGAGCTTTGGTTTCCGGGTTGTACCCATACACCCACTTCACATCTCCAGTTATTGTGGTATTCTGGAACTCAGGATCCCTGTTGGCAGTATCCAGCAGGTCCTGCGCAACCTCAAGACGAAGTTGTTGTTGTTCCTGAGAAAGCAGCATGGGCACAAATTTCGCTGCTACTCTGTGCAAGCCCAAATCCTCCTTTAAAATTGCATGTGCAGAAGCTTTACTGATCCCAACCTTGTCACCAATTTCCCTCACCGTCAAACGACGATCCTCCATTATCAAGGTCTGCATTGCAGCTTGACGACAACCCCCCGGAACGCTGATCACTCTCCATTGATGTGCGACCATCTTTGAAACCGTTTACCATTCTTTAATTTGGATAACACCCATGGCATTGTCACCAAAAGCCTGTTGAATTTTGCGAATTGTTTCTGTTTGGGTATCTCCAAGCTTTTGGCAAAACTTGATGCAAGATCGTTGCTCCACACGTTCTGTCATCATGAGCAAAATGAAAATGCGACAAGTAATACAGCACCTCACATGCTGGCTGCTTGACAGCGACTGATGCATCCAGCAAGCCCGCCAAAAACCACGCATGCGCATGAAGCTCCACTATGCTGCCTCCCTAACGTCATTACTTCCCACGGGAAAAAATAAAGTCGGATACTTTTTCGACAGACCTCATATGATCTGCACAAACATCTTTTTCAGACAGTGATTCATGCACAGTCTCAGAGAATAAATTTTGTTTATTTTTATGTTTCTTGGATTTCTGTGTGCACTTTCAGGAATTTATTTTATCTTGATGTTTAAGTCTGAATCACTTCCGCTTTTTTCAGGTGAATTTGATTTTTGATTTTTTTTTTTGCACGAAAGAATGTTATCTTTTTGGTTATCCTTGCTTTTTTACCTGAATATAGCAGAAAAGGTTTAAGAAAACTATAAAATCTGTTTTAATTTTAAAATAAATGACACCAACTCTTATAAGTTTCTAAACAGGTCGATATTAAATTCAGAAAAGTAATTTCTTGAACAACAATAATTTTAAATGTGATCAAAGTGCATATCAAACTAAAATGTATTTTTATTAATTTATTTAAAAATGCATATGGCACTTTTAAATGGTCTGTTTATAATCTGCTGTATTTTCAGTATAATGACAAAGCAAATAGAACACTTCAACTGAAACAGCAATGACTACAAGAACTCTGATGCTGAAAGTGAAAAAAAAAAAAATTCTATTTTGGAGCAATTAAGCTAGAGCATTATTTATTTTTATTGCAGTTTAACTTTAATGTAAAATATTACCGTATCAATGTATTACAGAGATTTAAAATGAGGGAAAGGTTAATTGATTGATTTGCATTAGTTCCTATCAGCTAAAAACATGATTAAACATATAGCCCCTCACCAATTTATCACAACCCATAAAGGTAAAATATTACCCTTCAATGAAAAATGGGAATGTTTTGCACAGAAATTGTATTAGTAATTAGTTGAAGTATAATCTGGTTTCTTTACTATTACGTTAATATAAATTTTTACATAATTGTTGATTGTAACCATCATAATATTGATACCCGTGTCTGGCAATTTAACTCTTTCTAGATATGCAAACGGTACTGTGAATCCCTGTAGCTGGCAACATCAAACAAAGTGCCAGTGCTGGATAGCAGATGTTTGGGATGAATTGGCAGTTGAAAGAAAGCAAAGTTGCCTTATTGGAAATAGTCTTTTCCAGTGGGGTGATGAGTTGATTTGTATTGAGTCAGCGTTATTTTGGAACAGTGGACATGGACAACTTCATGTTGGTACTGTTTCTCCACACAGGTTCCTATCTACTCTCTTGCTTTCTGCACAATGACCATCAAACACACACACACACAAACATTCAAGGGCTCAAGGTTTTTGGACAAAAGCTATCTCCCCATCTACTTTTCTAGAATGGCAAAACAACTAGCAACTTGACTGCTGTGTATCAACAAAAAAATAGAAAAATTCCTACAAAAAAAAAATAAAAAAATTAGAAAGCATTTAACTTATTTTCTCTCATGAACTATTTTATATTTATATATTTGCATGCACATGATTTAAATTAGTTTTTAACATCATCATGGCATACAAATATTCCAGCTTGGGAGATTACACACTTTAGAACAAGGTCCTTCAACCCTCCACACAAGAGAACTGATTTATTGGCTCAAAGCTACTAAGGGAAAAGATGACATGGCTGATCCATTGACCCCATAAAAGCACCTTGCTGAATAGTTCCCTATAAATAGTGTGAAATCAGTATTGACCTTTCAATAAAGCAACATCCTGGTAAATTAATGGTAGCAGTCAGTTGTTTGTTTACCACTTCCAAAAGTGTCCATCTCTAAAAAGTTAAAACTACTGGAGAGAGATTCCCTGCAAGCAACATAAACACTAAAGTATCAGGGGTACACAAAAATTAACAAAAAATATATATTAAATTTTGAATGTTTCCTTCCTTTTGCAGGGACAGATGAGGCTGAAGAAATTAATTGTTTTCCTTCTTATGTCACAAATTTAAAGTTACTTTTGTCTGTTGTTAAAGAATGAAAATAAAACAATTTTTGAAAAGTAAATAAGCCTGGAGATTTACAAGCATACAGAACTCTAGTATGAAATGTAAAAACACTTGAAAGAAACTCATGTCTACTGAAACAAAAATAACAAAAATAAGAAAATAGTGCAAAAGGTTTCTCTGAAGAAAATGATTATAATCATCATCATCCAACAGATGTAATAATGACTGTTCATAAAAGATATCTAATTACAGAGCATGGTTAGATGTATTATTAATATGAAAAACTCCAACTACCAATCAATCAAGTTTTATATACAAATTATCTATAACATAACTCTTTACCCTGTTGGATTATTTTCATTTATTACTGAGTCAGTCAGTCAACCTGCATGCATACTATATAAAAGTTTTCTTTGAAAAGGAAGGATCAATCAACATCACCCCACTTCATACGAAATACTAGTATACAGAAATACTTCTGTTGTATCTTCAGTACACAACAACAAATTACCTTGTAATTAAGTTATAAAACTATATAGGAAAAAACAACAGTGTTCAGCTTTTTAGCAAAAAAAAAAAAATGAAAAAAAAAAAAATCTACCTGTACTCAAAGAGTTCGTCTGCAGTTAAGTGGAAGCTTGCATTTTAGAGATGGTTGAAAATGCTGTCTTGTGAAAGTGTGGTGCTTTTCATCAATTTTTGTCTCTTGACAGGTTGATAATTCAAGGGTTCTGTGTTTGTTTTTGATGACTGTACCTGCAAATGCAAAAAGGTGGAGACTGCCTTTTATTAATAAAATTCCATAAAATAACCCTTCCCTTTGTCCACCTCATATCTCTGACATACCAATATATTACTACAGATCACCGTATATCCCTACTGTGGTGGCTACAGCAGTACAAATTTATCAGTACAGTTAAATGCTCAGTTTTCCTGTTGATATTAAGTTTAGAATCATAAATATTCACATAATTAACTTTAAAAATAAAATGCATCATTTATGACCAAAAAGAAATCAGATTTTCAGTTTTCTTTGAAGAAAAAAAAAGGTTCTTTACATATCATCAACTTAGCTATCATCTTGTATGTTTACAACACATCTTTCACACAACTGATTTTTTCTTTTATTTTAAATCTGGTTTCCAAAGCAACTTCACATTAAATTTGATTCAACAATTGCAAAAGCGAATTTTTGTTTAAAGGGAGATAATACACCAGAAAAAAAATTTTGTTTGTTAGTACAGTAAAACCTCAATTTAACAGACAGCATCTGATTTTTGAGGAACTAATATTTTCATGAAAATTTCCACTTAACATAACTTAAGCAGTGATACCACAGAGGTTGAAAAGCAAACACTTTTGTAATACTCTTTAGAGTTAAAGCTATTTTTAACTATTTCTTTTGAGAAGGGAAGTCCATGAAAAAAAGATTTTCCTGATGCAGGGTTCGACTTTGCCAAAATTCATCATTCATCTACGCAGTACTACCATGCAAGCTGTCCAGCAGGGACCACAAACTTGCCAAGGCCTAATACTAAAGGTGTTAAAATGAAACCCCATCTGTAACGGAATCCGGCTGAGTTTCATTTTGAACTTCTCCAGCACGACTCCTTAAAAAGAAATATTTTAAGTTGTAAGTAGCCATCCTTTATTTCTGATTTCCTTTAAACATGTTTTTTTTTTAAAAATCTAAATTAGACTTCTAGTCCTAAAATGCCAATCAGTCAACTTCCTTTCCTGCAGAAACACTAAAAACAAGAGTGTTTACAAGCAAATGCAAATGTTGCTAACATAAAAATAGAAAGCAGAAAACTGTTACCTGATAAAATCTCTCTCTCAAACAATGGATGAGACCAGATTATTACAGCTATTTTAATTGGTGTGCAAACAATTCTGTTTGTCAAGAACTCAAAAGAAGCATGATGTTTGGTTTAACCATCATCAAGTTCTCAAGGTTATGAGAAAATTATTGCAGAAATAAAAGTAAATTTCATCAATGATTAGTGTACATTTTCTGAAGTCTTCTGAATCTTCTAACTGCAGATTTTGGTAAACATTAAATGTCAAAGATATGCCCCACAAAAGTTATTTAGCCAAATTTATTTTAGAAACATCAACAGTATTACTAGACCCATGACTACTTATCTCCCATGTGAAAAAACTTTCAACTCAAATTATAGATAAAGGATGAAATATTTACACTGTACTTTCTTATTTACTGGAAGAATTACTGCCTCAGAATACATTCTGTACCAAAAAATTAGGTCTTTTTTCTTTCCTTCTGCATTATTCAACTTTAATTAATGATAAACAAAAACTCCCGCTGATTATCATACTGGACTGAAGATGACTAATTGTTATTAATTTTCACCACTTTTCAACTGTAGCACATTTAACAGCAGGGATCCAGGCCAAGCTGCTGCCTTTTGATTGTATGGACATCATTAGTATGCTCAGCTAAAAACACCGATGATTTCTATTAAGCCATACCAAGGTTATTTTAACCCATGACCTTCTCTTATTAATGAACATTAAACATGTTATTTCAGAGAATTATACTGCCATTTATCAATTTGGAAAAAACTGAGTTAATTTGAAAACAGTAGGTTTTAGACTTTGTGATCACTATGCAGATGAATCCAAGTTATTTGAACATACTGTAGTTACTGATTTAAAAAAAGACAGGGTCTACTAACCATCTACTTCTGCAAACATTAATTTGAACAGTGCCTCATTGAGATACTACTAAAGAATCAGATTAAGTCATTTCCACAAAACAGGAGATTGACACTTTCCCAATTATTATCATTTTTTATAAGTCCACATGTGTGTGGTTTGTGTGGATATAGTGAACTCTTTGACATACTCAGGGAAAAAACAAGTGTTTTTCAAATTATTTATATATGCCTTGCAAGGACAATAAGAGTTTAGGATCCCTAAGAGAAGCCTAGTTTTTATCCTCCTCAGTGCGTAGGAATAACAAAATCATGGCCATTGAAAAAAAAAACACAAAAAGTACATATGCTTGCATTTGAAAATTCCCATTCTTAAATGCAGTTATATTTGTTGAAACTACTCTACAAAAGCAACATGGAAATAAATTAATTAATTAATAGGAAAGCCGTTTAGAATGTTAAATCCATCATAATCTCTAACTCATTGAAATAACAGCATTTTACTACTATTTTTTTTACCACTGCACAAAAGTATCTAGTTTTTACCTTTTGAGGGGAAACAACAGTAAAGACAAATTTCCGAGAATTTGTTGGTCCAGTTGGCTTGGAAACTGGTTTTGTCAGTTCAGCAATTTGTGCAAGACATGCTTTACTTCTGGACAGAAAGGAACCTTTCCTCTGCTTAAAAAAAAAAAAAAGTATGGTAATCAAGCTGTTTATAATTAACTCCACAAAAACAAGGATTTTAATGGAATGTTTGTTATACAGTGCCCTTCCATAATAATTTGTCAACCCATAACTGTTACTCTGGTTGCAAAAAATGGCAAATAAAGACAGCATTAATTTAAAATTCTTTGTCATTCCTTGGTTAAGCTGTCTTTAGCACCAAAAACCTCTGTCTTGTTGTCAATGAATCATGCACCACAACCTGCCCTTTTCAAGTTCCCAATATCTACATAAGTGTTTCCTTTGATTTCATCATCTTGATGGGGCAGAGAGAAGTTGCTTTCAGTTGACAATTGAGATGCTTCCACAGCTGCTCTATCATTTCTAGCAGGACTTTGAGATATGCAAGAAAAATGATCACAGCCTTGATTTCTCTTCTAGACTGTGGACATATGAAAGGTGTGGCACAAAGTGCCACCCTCCTGGAGAATATGAGGAATGGATCTAAGTATACCTTGTTGATACATTTCTATCTTAAAAGATAGATCTACTACCAATGTACCTGGCTGGCAGAAATGAATGTCTTTTGATAAACACCAACTGTCTTTCCACCATCCAAATTGCAGCCCATGTTCTGACACTCCAACCACATTTGACTGAAGACTAATCTTGAAGGTTTTCTCCAAAACCAGGTGCAACCTCCAGATGTAAAAAGCTGAAACCTGGACTCAGAAGAGTACATGCTGCCAATAATTAAGGGTCTTACAGGATGTAACTGTGATCAGATCCTTTTAAGTGTTTTAATCCTAATGGCCAGAATGATTTCTTATGTGCTACACACCTGCAACCAAGTTGATGGAGATGACATTGGCTGGTTTCTGTTGCATAGGTAATGTCAGCAAAAAATCTTGATGCATTAAGTGCAGACATGGCGAGCACATATTCCTGTCAAGGTGTTACTGCTGAAGATCTTTCAGGTTGCTTTGCAGCAGCATTTACATTTAAAACAATACTAGCCACAGATCCACAATAAATGTACAGATCTTTGGCAACCTGTTGCTGATCCTGGCCACATTCTGAACAGCCTATAACACAATGTAAGATAATTGGAACCAAATATCACAGGGTCTGCTTGCTTTCAGCATTGACAATAGTGCACACTGGTTATCTGTTCACAATCATCCTATGGGTAGCCAAATCAATATGGCAGAAGTTTACTTGTAGGCAGCATTTATGTGGTTAAACAAAGCAATGTTTGCTCATATTCAAAGGTTTTAAAACCTAAGCCCATAATGTTTCTTTTCCTTTTAAAAAAAAAAGTTAGAGTGAAGGAAAATTTATCCTTTTTAAAAAGAAACAAACAAATAATCTGACAATTTTTCATCAAAATAGTTAATTTCTTAAACAAATATAGCATCATAATATGACAAAATAAATAATTTCCTTTAAAAAAAGAAGTGCTGTAATAATACAACTGCTGTAAAGTAACAAACATTTATCAGGTGTCACTATCAGCTTGTATGGAAAAAATGCAAGAACTATGAACCAAACTCTTCCATTCATCGCCAATCTTTAGAAGATAAAAAACCACAATAAGTTTTATTAACAAGTGCACAAAACTATAATTGTTAATTTAAGCAACACTAAGTGAACAAGACAATCTTTCCAAACATCTTAATGCACATAGATATATTAATAACTTTTTCTTTTAAATTAAGAGTTCTTTCAGTGTATAAGACTAGATCCAAAGCAGGATTCAATTTAAAGGCAAAAAAAAAAAGTCCTTTTTTTATATAAATCATTTAGATTTCATCACCAATCCATTAATAAAAGTTAAGTCAAAACTCTCCTAAACCTTGCTCAATTAAAGAGCTCACCTATGTCATTGGACCTCCTGCTAACATCATACACACATTTAACAAGAGCCTGTACCCAACATACTAATGGACTGCACTGCATCAGAAATGACTTATTCTAAAATAAGTACAAGCAAACATTTATTTTTCGGACTTACCTTGGATTTTAGTAAGGTACCAGGGGAGTTGATTACTTTCCCATCCTTTGATATCAGCTTTTCATCAACAACGAAAGATCTATCTGTAAAGCAACATTAGAGAGAAAGACAGTAAAATATTTCAAAATAAAAATATTCCATGGTTCAGAAAAATCCCAATTATATCATAGTGTCCAGAGGAGACTAATCACCCTGGCATTTGCCAACATTAATGTCAACATAACTTTGTTTTAACTTTATATTTTGAAAATGAAATGGAACAGATTTGTCTGAAGTAAACTCCTTTTCATAAAGAAACCAGTTTATTCTAGTAGATAATCACTAGTACACAGTAATTTTAAGTATTTGCAGCCAAGGATGTCTCTGCCTATCATGTGATAAGGCAGATTTATTTACATATATGAGGTAACTATTTACTTCTGACAAGTCTCTGTAGATATGAGTATTTTTCTTTGGAATTCACAGTAAAAATTTATATACATAGAATTTCGTTCATGTTAAACTAGATTCTGTGTAATCAGCAACTTAACAGAACAGCAAACATTTTTATTTTTTAAAAGATTCTGTAGCTTAAAACAGAAAAAAAGTTCCTTCTGCCCATTCTTTTTTTTAAAATTAAATTCAGATTCAATACCGAATTGAAATAAACTCATCTTTAGTGATCAATGAGTTTTTCATTAACAATCTCTACCCATCCTCAAAACAACTTATCAAGAATGGCAAGGTCTCTGCTAATTTATCATTTTCTTTTTTTTTCTATCTTGTAAAGATTTATTTTTATTTATACTAGCAAAATTCCACACAATCTTATTTGATGTTACCCATAGATTTAGGAGGAGACCTGCCTGATTAGCCAATTTTTGAGGGATTTTTAAAATTTATTAATCAAAGGAAACAAGATAGATACTTAAGGTTTGGCCAGGTAAAATATCCCCAAATGAGTTGCATTTCTCTCTCTCTTTTTTTTAACAATCAAACAAAAGGATAACCAGTTGCTTAATTACCAGTGAATCAAATACTACAAGAAAATGTAACCAAGCTGTTTAAAATTCTTAAGATAGGATCTAGTAGATTGGAACATTTATAAATGTTCCAATCTACTAGATCCTTTCAGTAAATGTCAAAATTCTTATTGAACCTCTGTAAATGACTAAGATACATGGCATTTGAAAATGCAACTGAAATTCTGATGAAAATTTTAAGATCACTAATATATATGAGAAAGAAATAGATATAAAAATTACAAGAGTTTGTTTTTATTCCAAAAATTATTTTAAACCTCAATATGGGCCTCCTACTGTTATACATGTGTCCATAGGATCTCTTCTCAAATGATTGTGCTTATTTATATAAATATATAAACTAACATAATAGTAAGTAATTACAGATTTATGACAGTAAACAATGGAATAATAGTAATCCCTGGAAAAGTTAAAACAAAAAATAGCAAATGGGAAAAGTTTATTTGGATAAATAGTTTTCACCTCAATTTATCGTACCTGTTTATATCTGAACAATTGAAGTTGATCTGACTAAAAATGAATAGCAAATAATTTTATAACATATGTCAGCCTGACAGTAATAGTCTTATCTCATCTTACCACTTCAGAGCAGAAACACTACTAAGTGAGAAAACAAAACTGGTTAGTGCACCAGCTTCCCTGTTAGGGGACTTCAAGAATTCCAGAAGTATGTAAGGGCTAGGTAGTAAAAAAAAAAAACACAGCAACATAAATTGAATCAGCAGGATCCAAGGCAAAGAATATACCTGTAAAATATATATCACTTAACAAAAACTAGATAAGGAAATGATGAAATCATGGGATAATTTAATGTGGCTGGTTATTTAATAAAATATTCAATAATAAGTCTCACATTAGTAATCATTTGAGAGCAAGACTTCAAATAAGACTTGTACAGGAATTAGGCCAGTAGGGGACTGAAAAGCCCTCCCTTTTTTTTTTTAAACTAAGAATTGTTTTGGTGAACAAAGAAGTTGACATGTAAGTAGAAATACACAAAGCAAAGTGAATGCACCAAAGATAGATTCTTGCACAGGCTTAAACAACAGTGACCCTGCCTCCTGATATGTGAACACGAGGTGTAATTACTTTAAGCCATTCCCATGAATTAAGAAATAAAATTACCTTTTCTTTTCAAAAAGATCTTAGCAAATTTTAAAAACTGGTTGTTGTCTTCTTGATGATTTTCATTTTGCTGGAAAGGAAGGAAAAAAAAGCATAATTTAGAATTTGTTTATCAGAAAGAGGGAAAGTAAACATGACAAGTATGAGGAGATTATCAGTTTATCTAAGAAGATACAGCACTAAAAATATTTTTATTATAATTATAAATATACACACACCCTAAATAAATGTCTATGCAAAATGTACCTATTTTAGGTGTAATTATATTGAAATCTAGGTGAATAGAAAGGAATGGAGGGTGGTGCAGCAGTTTAGTGTACCTCCCAAGTATGGCTTCTTTTCATTTGTCCACATGGGTTTCCTTCCACATCTAAAAATGAAGGGTTCCAGTAGGGACTTTTACTTGGCTACGTACTGCCCTCAGGCTAATCAGCTGGCCTCAAAAATATAGCAGCTAATTATGGAAATGAACCCAAATGAGTTTCTACCTTATGTGTCACCTATGATACTGGCAGACAAAGGTGGACAGATAACCAGTATGCACTACTGCTAATGCTGAAAAGAGTGCAGAGGCTGTCATATTTCTCTATATACCTAAAGTTTCCTAAACAAAGTGTAACTGTTGTGGCAAAAGAATTTAGAAAGCCTTTGTTTCCACACATTAAGGATTCTTTTTGATGAGATTGGCTTATTTCCGATTGAGAACCATTCTTTGCCAATACATCTCCACTGACTTGACTAAAGAGAAACCACTTCTGTCCAATATGAATAAAATGGTTTAAAAGATCTGGTCAAAGGACACTTGGCATGGATTCTTCTGTTCCAATAATTTGCTCTGAAGGAAAGTCCTTGGACAGTGGTTGCTAAAAAACATCTTATACATCACTACTTTAAAGCATCATCTCCCATTACTGTGCTAACAAGGCATACTAAGATTTGGTGACCATATTCTTCAGAAGAGGGTGGTACATGCCACTCCTTTTGTGTGACTAAATTCTAGAAGAGGAATCAAGGTAATGAACTTCTCTGAGTACCCCAGAATTATGCTATGAATCCAATTTAGGACCTAGATCATCAGCTAAGAGCAACCCATCCATTTTCTATCAATATGAACTTAAAGGAAGCTCTCACATGGATATGGGATAAACTGAATCAGACTATGATATACAATCTTGCTGATTCAGTACCAAACAATGTAGAATCCCTTAGTACTGCTAAAGTTGAGTTGACTAAGTACAAACAAAGAATTTCACTCAGTTGCTTGTTTTAAGAGCAGTACATTTGTTGATTTTTTTGTACCAACCAAAACAACAATATCACAGGGGCTTAATCTCATTTAAAACTTTCCTTTTACCTTTCAAAGTAATAGCTAAAAGTATTTATTTTAACAAATTTAATTACTGTCACTACATACTTAAGGACCAAGGAAAGATCTATTTCCTGACTTCAATACTAAGAATACCTCAACACAAATTGTGTAAACACATGAAAACATCTTCATTTTATCTTTAATGTCTAAGAAAAACTAAAGGGCCATCCTTAAGTGGTAGTTTATATGACATTTACCATCATTCATAGTTAATGCTATGTAAATGAAAAGTGTATCCCCACAGTCATTAAAGATGCAGTAAACAAATAGGCCTAGAGCAGGGGTGGGCAAACTTTTCTCCCCGAGGGCCACATGGAACATCCGTAAGGTCTCTAACGGGCCACATTTGACAAAAGACTAAATTTAATAAAAGTTTATTTCACACAAAAATACAATTATTATTCATACAACTGTATTATTTGGTACACAAAGAAAGTAACAGATAAAACTGAATTTAATGTTATGTTGCTTCATAAATGCTACTGGACAGTTAAACTCTTAACAAGATTTATGCAATTGCACACAATCCTGCACAAGTTTGTTGTAGTCAGGATTCAGCATGCTTGTAGTTATACACAAAACAGAGGGCAAAATTGAGTCTGTTAGAAGAGACTTGTTCTTTGATTTGTCAATGTTCATACATGAGAAAGTCTGTTCATAAATATAGGTTGAAGCAAAGAATACACATTTTTCTGGCAAACTTTTTCAAATTACCAACATTGAATTTATTCAGTTTCATATTCTTAAAACTCTCCTTCAGAGTATTATCTGCTTGGAGATCAATTAATTCCAACTGGAGATCATTTGATGCTGTTTCAATATTAATGAAAAGGGGTACCTCAGCTAATTGAACTGATCTTCCATAGATTTAAAATCAGCAAACCGCCTTGAAAACTCATCTTTTAAAGCAGATACCCGCTGACTGTATTTCTCTGCAGACTTGTGGGACAGTCTGTGTCTATAACAAGGGAAAATGCACAGAGTTGTGCTCACTCAGTTGTTTGGAAAAGAGTGCTAGTTTCACTTGAAATGATATAATTTCCACAAACAATTCATGTGCAAAAACACCCTTGCCTTGTAACTTAATGTTCAGTTCATTCAGTTTGTCGAAAATGTCAACTGTGAACGTTAAATCACACACCCATTCCCTCTTTTTCATGTTACTTAAAAATTCACAACTAATGTTCTCCATTTCAAGAAAGAGCAAAATTTCTTCTCTCAGATTCCACACTCTTCTCAAAACATTTCCCAGGCTTAACCAATGTACATTGCTATGATACAGTACATCTGAATATTCGCACTCCATATCATCCAGCAGATTTCTGAACTGTCTGTGATTTAGACCCCTGGCTCAAATTAAGTTAATGACACATACCACAGGATCAATCACACGTTTGAAATCCAGGACAGATTTACAGAGACTTTTCTGGTGAATAATGCAATGGAATGATAACAGTATGAAGTGGATGCTCACCTTTCACTTTGTCATCAAGCAGCTTTATGAGGCCAACATGTTTTCCTATTAATGCAGGTGCACCATCTGTTGTAATGCTTGCCAACTTGTTCCAAGGTAAACCAGATCCATCCAAGGAGTTTTTAACACATTCATACAAATCTTGGCCAGTTGTGGTGTCCTTCAATGGTTCAACGGACAGCAACTCTTCAGTAATTGAAAAATTATCATCAATTCCTCTAATAAACACAAGCAGTTGTGCTGCATCTTGTATGTCAGTGCTCTCATCCAGAGCCAGTGAGTACCACTCGAATGACTTGCCAGCCTCAAGTAGCTGTTCTGACAGATTCTGCGAAATGGCATCAATACGACGAACTACAGTTCTCCTCGACAAAGATATAGCTTCAATTTTTGTTCTGACTTCTGGCCATGCAATATCAACAGCATCAAGCATATATATAGTCCTTTAAAAATTCTGCTTCAGAAAACGCTTTGTTATGTTTGGCAATTTTATAAGCAAGCACAAAACTGCCCTTTGTGGCAGCCTCTTGTATGGTTGTTTGTTTTACAAAAACAGTTTGTTGTTGTTTTAAACTTCTCAACATCTCATTGGCTTTTCACTGTAGTTCACTTTCTGATACATTACTTCCAAAGTTTCTGTGCTTAGTCTGAAAATGTCTCTTCAAATTATACTCCTTAAAAACAGCAACACTGTTATGGCACATTAGGCACAACACTGCTTCACTTACGTCTATCCCTTGTTAAACGTATGGCATTCATCTTCAATTTTCCGGTTTTTTTGTAGTTTTTGTAGCACTCATTGTTAGGATAACAAAATTTGAAATATATGTTAATATATATATATATATATATTAAAAGACTTTAAAATAATACTACGTCCATCGCTATCGTCCGTTTCTGTTTAAACATGGCCGAGAAATCTTAATGTAGTCTTGTTAAGTGTGTTATTCTGTGCAAGAATGTCTGGGACCGCACAAATTGACATCGCTGTGCAAGAACGTTTGCGGGTCATAGTTTGCCCACCCATGGCCTAGAACAGGGGTCTCCAAACTATGGCCCGCGGGCCACATCCGGCCCGCCACGTAATTTCATCCGGCCCGCCACGTAATTTCATTCGCACGTAATCCGCCACGTAATTTCATCCGGCCCGCCAAACAAATCCCTGTGTGGTGGCCTTGAAAAAATAATTATCGTACGACTGGCATCGCTGAATTATTTAAAGCTGGGGCTGCTGACTGGTGGCGCTCAGTCGGAGTCAGTTTCCCTCTCTCTCGACAGTGTGACGCACAGATACTAGTACTGGTAGGTATGTGCTGTGCATTACAACCAATCAGTTGTGTATAACTGTATATTGTGGGGATGGAGGGCGAGTGGGGCTTCGCTGTATTCTGTGTGGTTATGTGAGAGAGAGCGCGGGGGTGAGTGAACTGAGGTGTTGAAGGGTTTGATCGCTGACGACGTGTTGCAGGCAGTGTTGTCATGGACTGCGTGGTGTGTGGTTGTCGCTGGCCGCTCCGAGATGGACGTAGAACAGCTCCGTCCACACGAGGGAGCAGAAACACTGTACAATATTCTTTTCTCTGTACTTTGACAATGCCTTTATCTTAGTTATACAAAATAGCAATAATACTATTGTAGCCAAAAATATTGTATGTTTAAAATAGTTAAAATGGTAACCATTAAGTTTATCAACGAAAGCTGTTGCCATAATATTTACCACTTTATAATAATACTTTTTAACACCACATACAAGCTGTTTTTTCCTGTAGAATTTATTTCCACTAATTTAGAAGGCTAAATTTCTACATATTTTAGAGTTTTAAATACCCGTCTTCATAAATTATTAAGCAAAATTGTTCGTCGAGCAAGTGCTCCTGCTTTCCATCATGATCGAAAGTAGGATCATCCAGTAAAAACAGGGAGCATTTGCTGCTTGCTCTCCGTTTTGGGAGCAAATTTGGTGTTTGGCAGCAAGTGTTCCCTAAAACGGGAGCATTTGCTCCCTCGTGTGGACTGCTGCACTCTCCCTCCTGCTATACTGCTCGCGGTGTGCGGGCACCCTAAGCGTAGTGTTGCTGAATGCGTTGTGGGAATATTTTTGCTGTTATTTTTTGTTGATATTATTTTTCGTTTGAGCGTCATCTTAATCTGCTTCGATATTCTACTCAACTATATTTTTGTTCATATCTTTTCTGCTAATATACGACTAATATCCTTATGTTTTCAGATATGGAAAAGATAAAGAAAAGAAAAGTGGACAGTGAGTGTCGTCAGTTCAATGACGAATGGAAGATAAAGTACTTTTTTGTGAAAGCAAATGATAAAGCTTTATGCCTCATATGTAGAGACAGTGTTGCTGTTCTGAAGGAATACAATATTCGTCGGCACTATGAATCTAAACATGGCTCAAGTTATTCTCACATCACAGGAGCAGAACGCACTAAAAAGTTTGAATCATTTCAGCACAGTCTGCATTCTCAACAAGCTGTTTTCCGTAATAAAAAATCTGAAAATGAAACTTCAACTAGAGCCAGTTACAAAGTTGCCTATGTGTTGGCCAAAAAAGGAAAACCTTTCACTGATGGTAGTATCATAAAAGAGTGTATAGTGGAAGCAGCAGGAGAGGTATGTACAGAAAAAGTAAACCTCTTCAAAATGATAAGTCTTGGGTCAAATACTGTTGCTCGTAGAATTGAAGATTTAGGAGGCGACATAATTCGGCAAATAAAGGAAAAAGCAAAAAGATTTTGTTGGTATTCTCTTGCGTTGGATGAATCAACTGATGTGTGTGATACCTCTCAGCTCTTAGTGTTCATTCGTGGTGTTGATAGTGAATTTAATGTGACCCAAGAATTAGCATCAGTTCACAGCATGCACACCACAACAACTGGAGAGGACATTTTCAATGAAGTAAGTAAAACTATGACAGAATATAACCTGGAATGGAAACAAGTGCAGTGTGTGACAATTGATGGAGGAAAGAATATGTCTGGGACAAAGAAGGGTTTGGTTGGGCAAATTACAACAGCTTGTGAGGGTGGAGGATTCTCAAAACCCATTTTTCTGCATTGCCTTATCCATCAACAAGCATTGTGCCTAAAATATGTTGATATGTCTTGTGTCATGAAACCTGTTGTTTCTGTGGTTAATTTCATTAGATCTCATGCACTCAACCATCGCCAGTTCCGTGATTTCTTGAAAGAAATTGATGCCGAGTTTGTTGACTTGCCTTATTATACAGCAGTTAGATGGCTTAGTTGTGGAAAGGTTTTGCTGCATTTCTTTGAGCTCAGATTAGAAATTGATTTATTTCTCACAGAGAAAAATAAACCTCAGCCATTATTATCAGAATGTGAATGGATTTGGAAATTGGCATTTTTTGCAGATATGACAGGTCATATGAATCAATTGAATCTGAAGTTGCAAGACAAAACAAATTTGATCGGTGACTACTTTGTTCATGTCAAGGCATTCAGAGCAAAACTTGCACTACTTGAAGGCCAGGTGAAAGTTAAGAATTTTGCTCATTTTCCATGTTGTGAAAAATTTCATGCAGAAAGTAAAGTTGAATTTCCTTCTTCATTTGCAAATGAAATAATTTCAGATTTGAAAAAACAGTTTCAGGAGTGATTTGCTGACCTTGATGCCAAAGCAAATGAAATCAGGCTCTTTCATAATCCATTTGACTGCAATGCTGAAAATCTTCCAACTCAATTTCAAATGGAAATTATTGATCTCCAGGCAGATGACAGACTGAAAGATAAGTATAGAGAAGGAAATCTGATTGAGTTTTATAAATGCCTGCGGCCAGATCAGTTTCCAAATTTGATAAAGTTTGCTTGTAGTTTTGTGTCCATTTTTGGTACAACATACTTGTGTGAACAAACATTTTCCAAAATGAAGTATGTGAAATCTAACTATCGAGCAAATTTGTCTGATGATCATTTGAAATCAATTCTTACAATTTGCTCATCTAATCTGGAACCAGATTTTAATGAAATTTTGAAGTCAAAACGACAGTATCATTCATCACACTAATTTGGTTGCATAAAAGTAAAGGCAGGAATCTATTCAGTTTACCCTGATTTTTTTCCAACAAGATATGTTTTAATTTTTCCATGTTTATACTCTAATATTTGAGGAAATTAAATTACTGGCACTGATTTGTTTTTTTTTTCATTTTTTTTCCTTCGGCCCGCATAAATGTGGGAAATATATAATGTGGCCCTTACATTGAAAAGTTTGGAGACCCCTGGCCTAGAATATGCAGTTCTAGTAAAAATCTGGCTAACTTGTTTTATCAACTAAATATGGGCAACACCTGTAATTTTCCTTGAATGAACAAGTCATCAGCTAGAAGTTTTCTTTTAGTACCAGTCAGTCTTGAACAATTCTAGTAGTAACGGAGCAACATGGATGGGAAATGTTGCTGAGGTGTATATCATCAACAAGTCACTATATGTAAACAATATTATATAGCTGATTAAAAACAATAGTAAAATGAAACAAACAACTAAAGCATACTGGCAACATAGCAGGTAAAATTTGTGAATGATTCTTAAGTAAATAAAAATGTACATTAATAGAAGACAGACAGAATGAAACTAGTTTGCAGTATATGCAATTATGGACTGATATAGAATGTACAAGATTTTCAATAATTCTGTATAACATCTTATTACTAACTTAAACCGAATAAAGCAAAATAGGAAGAAAAAAAGGATAAAATTGTAGCTCCACCCACCTGTTCTTTAATCCACTTTTCTCGTTCATATCTTTCTACCCGCCACTTTATCTCACTCTCTATTTCTTCTTCAGCTCTGGTCTCATCGTCAGACTCTTTTCCAAACATGTCTTGCTGTGAGTTTTCATCTGTCAGTCAACAAAACAAACAGGTCAGAGTAATAAACATTTTTAAAAGCCTGAGATATTGGAAAAAAAAAAAAAACCAACAATTTTCTAAAGTCAAGGATAAAAAAGGATGTATAATTTTAAATAAATCATAGCTCTAATTCCCAAATACATGAACCATGATACACTGAAGTCTGCAGTCTAGTGCACAGGTGCATGAGTTGACAGGAGTATCTCAAAGCCTATAGTACAACCACATTTCACTTAGATCTCTTTTAATGCTAATTAAAGAGAAAACTCTTTTGTTTTTTTTTAATTCAGCTAAATATAGTTGAGCAGGTGACTGGCAATGGTTGCTAGCATGCTATGATTGAAAGCCTGAGCTTGCATCATAATTGAGACCAGTTTGGTTTGATGCTTAAAGGCATGTTTTTTTCTTGCTCTTTTTTCCACCCATGGGCTTTCTCTATATTCTCCATTTGCCTCCCTTAGAAATGAATATGGAGTGATGTAGCAGTTCTGGGGACCTGTTACACCTACTAGCTCCCTCCCACAAGGATATCATGGAGATATCAACAACAACCTTCAGATCCAAAAACACAATGATTTAGCCAAGTGTAGTTACTTGCCACACATAATGCAAATCTGCAGTAGGTAAGTATTCAATATCTTACTAATAAATTATTTACATCAAACCAATTCTGTGCACAATTAGAGTGCAGAGAGACAATACTATGCATCTTGCTGAATAAAAATGAAATCTTTGAGGAGAAAAAACAACAAACAAGACATGCTCACAAATCCTCCTTTTTAAGAAAATTCTGTAATTTTTTTTTTGGTAAAATTCAAAGATAGATAATAAGCACTTAAAGCAACATTTTATACCAAATGCAGCTTCAAGTTTATCGACCATCACTCAGAATGTGTTTTAAACCAGAGAGTGAATCAACTTAAGGGACCAGTTTAGTCTGAATCAATTAAAGATTAAAGATTTTGTTAGACTTTGAAGTCTGTCATCTGACACTTGCTTCCACTTGGAATTGCCTCCATCATCATGCAGAGAGGTTTAGTGTGACAAGATTAGTTTTTATATTGAATAAAACTACAGTTTACATAAAATTACACATACATTATGTGTAAACTTAAAAAATAAACTCACTCCAAATAGTATACTGATATAAAAAGATGTAAGGAACAGAACTCAAAAAAAAAAAAAACCCAGCTATAAATCATATATTGAAATTTGTAGCTTTAAAATTCAGTGTTGCATGCAATTTAGTGTCTCCAGCTAAAAACGTCCACACTAATTGCCATTTTGTTTGTTTTGATAAAATGCACAACAGCCCTGAATACATTTCCTGACTTCCATTCCAGGAATACTGCACCACAAACTGAGTGCAAAAAACTGACAAAAAATACTGCAAACAAATTTTGAAGCATCTTCCTTTAATCAGATAGAAAAAATGTTTACAAATGATTTTTTTTAAAAAAGAAAAAATAACTTTAAATCAAAGCAGAAGCAGTTACAAAGAAAGGTTTCTGAGTTGGCAGTGCAGTACATACCTATGTTTTTCCACCTGAACCTTCTTGTTCGGCCACCATTCTCCGAGTACAAATCACCATCAGGTAAGTACATTTCCTGGAAACGATATAGCTCTCTTTTATCTTCGTCAATCATTCTCTTTCTGAAACAACCAACATCTGCTGTATGTAAAGACAGTCTCATGTAACAAGCAGATAACCAAACAAAAACAAAAAAAAAAAACTGCAATACATTCGCCTTCAAAGAACACTGAGCACACACAAAGATACTGAGAACAGAGCTTCCATTTTTCTCAAACTAGTATAAGCATTTGAGGTCCTGAGCAGTACAGCTTTTCAAAGATACTTAACTGTTAACTTAAATGCTATCAAACTTTCACAAAACAACTCTCAATATATGTAAAAGATGAAGTTAAGAAAATAAGATGTAACTGCTAGAGACAAGATGTGAAGATTTAAATGCTTTATATTATTGAGTTTCAGCGAAATTTGTACAATGCATCCACCTCAACTAAGTATTAATGTATATTTAACATGAGGTTTCTATAATAACCATGTTTTAAGAATAAAAGTGTCATTTATTACAGTAGTCCCTAATAAGTTTGTTTTACAAAAAACTGCACACCATTACCTCCTGCTTTAGACATAATTATGTTGTGAAATGACTGATCAATTTGAATTAAATTTTCAAAACCAAGTTTATTATTTAGATAATTGGAGAAAATATCTTGTAGAATTTTTCAAAATCTGACTGATAAAGGTGTGGATAGCTAAACAAGCATTCCAAGAACTATAAATATATATATGAAAAGGATGGAAATATAAACTAGGAAAAAAAAAACATGGCAACTCTTTTCTTTTTAAAAATCACTCTTATATTGGTCAGGGTGAGCTAGATTCCTAAATCAAGATTTTGAGAAGGGTGCATTCTGAATATCTCCTTTTCTGTGTAGAAGTTGCACTCTAAATATGATTACTGTCTGATCTTTTCTAGCAAGAAATCAAACTTCCAGTAGTCACAATAGTTCTACAATGCCATAAAGACTACTAACTGTCCAGTTTCTTGGTCACTAAAACTGGACAATAAACTAATCTACCAGTTTTAGAAAAATGAATATTTCCTAATTATGGCAAAAAAAAAAAAAAATTTATTGTGAAGTCATTTTGACAAAATATGAAAATTTATTACTTTATTTTTTTTACTAATTCATCTTGAAAGAAAATTCTGGTTTTTAATTTTGAAAGAAAAATTAGAAAAAAAAAAGATAAAATGCAAACCTTGAACTATAACCTAAATGCAATTAGTAAATGGTGTGAATGAATTAGTTTTCCAACCAGACTTACAAATGAACTCTCCCAACTTGTTCCCTCAGTTCTTCTTCAGTCAGTTTCACATCCATGTCTCCCTCTTCCAGTTCCAAGATATCCTCTTCTTCAGGAATCTCCAAATTCTCATCGCTTTCCCACTCACTCCCTGAAATTGAACACAGCACTGAAGAGTTACATTGTGAGTGGGGATAGGGACCAAACTTCTGGCAATTTCTGAATAGTTTTGTAAAATTTTTAACAGCAAAACCCGTTAAGCACTGTCTAGATGGACACAGACTTTGAAAATTCTTTCTGGAACAGTGCATTTCATAATGGTAGCAAATTTTAACACAGTACCTGATAATTCAGCCTCATCTTCTATGTATTCCTTCCTGAATTTTCTATCAAGAAAGGAAAAGAAGACTGCCATTATTTCATCAACTTACTAAAATTCAACCTCTGAAGTCTCTATCAAGGGAGGGTAGTGCACTTATAGAGTCAGACCAGCTTACGTCAAACCTGATGGGGGATAACCAAAATAGTCTGCTCATCAAGCACTTAGCATAAGAGTTTTCTATTTAGAAAAGGGTAAAGTTTCATTCATGTTTGTGACAGCATCAACTTTACATAAAACAATATTAAATTCTTGTCATATCCTTGTATAGTTTATTTTATTTTAATGTTATCACATGATACTTAAAATATAGAAGAGTTTATATATAATAGGTGCATTATGCATGCAAAGAAAGAAAAAAATAAATATGTATACACTATCACACAAATTGGGCAAAAAGGGAAATATTAAAAGAAAATTGTTTATTGTCTTGCAGATCATAAGTACTAGGATTAAGATACAAACATTATATAAAGATATGACAATTTAATACATTTCCATGTAGTAGACAAAGAGAGTTAGAGAGAGAGAGAGCACTGTGTATGATCTATTAAACAGATTAGATTTTGTATTATGCACTGGCCTTGCAAAAATCTAGCACTCGTCTGTTTATGAATTTGTTGGTCAATAAAGTTTTCTAAATAGCTAACAATGTCCTACATAAGCCTTAATTCAGTTGCACATCTTGGTCATTTAAGGCAAAGATGGGACAATAGTGTTTGAGTGAGATGGCTTCTCTTCACCATCATCACTCGACTGGGCATCATTGCTTCTTAACTCTGCAACAATAACGCCTTCCCCACAACTCTCCATAGATTGCCACATACTCATGAAACACGACCTGGTCCATGTTGAGGTTGCCCATGATGTCTGCAGTAAGAGTCTTACTTGGTCTGGATTGGCAATGAAAATATTTTAGCACAATTGAATACCCCTTTAAAGTTTTTTTTGTTGCAAAATCTAAAACAAAAATTCCAAGATAAGTAAATGAATGCATTATTTATTAAACTATGCAAGAGAAGACAAATAAGAATAAGGCATAGAACTTTTCAAGCATGGTTTATATTCAACAGATATCTACAGCAAAGAGTTTCAGCAAAGAAACAGTGCAGGCTCATTACTTACTACAGCAATGACAGACTGAAGTTTCTCGGTAGTTAGTATAGCAGCTACAGAGTTAAACACAAGGTCAACAACATATCCATTCTGGTTTTCAACTTCATGTAACACAATGATACCCACTCCTGCTAAAAGGTAAGGTGTTTATTGATGAAACCTAATGGGCTAGTAGCAGCCTAAAGTAGAAACACCACAGACTTTAATACAAAAAAAAAATACCTGACCAACAATCCTGTTACAAATTTTCAGTGTACCAACAAATCCACTACAGCTACTGGCTATATATGAAATTTTCACACCACGTAATTAAACAGTCAACACCCTGCACCTGCGATCAATGAAACAACCAGCCAACTTACCCATGTTTGTTTCCATAAGTAAATCCTCTGTACTTCTGTTTCCCAAAACGTTTTTCTTCTGACAATGACTGGTCTTCTACTTTGTCGTCATCGCCATTTACATTTTCCTTATCACTGTCCTCAAGCTCATCCTGGAATGACAGAGTTTGTGAGGAAGTGTAACAGGCAAGTTGTTTATCATAGTAAAATAAAAGCAGTGCCCAAATTAAAATCTACCTAATCAGGCAAAAAAAAGCATCTTCCTAACCTTTTCAATCTTCATTTCAAAATCCTCATCTCCATCAGAAAGCAACTGCAAATTCATGAATTCAGTCTCTTTTGGCTGGAGTCTTTTTGTTTCACTGGATTGAGTTTCTTCACTAACTGTGCTAAAAGTAGAAATCTACTAAATTGAAAAGTATTTCTGACATTGTCGTCGTTGTCTACTTCATTTTTTCTGAAAATGTTTTTTTTTTTTTACTACAGATGAAAGAGCTCTGAAACTAGGGGCTGACAAATTGTTCATTTTCCAATTCTAATTTTCATGTGACAAGAATAAATTTTAACATGAGCCTAAAACATCCAGTGCGAAAAAATTTCAGTTTTAATATACAAAACAAAAATGAATAAACGAGGGAATACATCCCAAGAAAACAGGTAGGCAATCTATCTTCAGTAGAGTTAATATGCAGAAATAATTTTAAGAAATACTGAAAACAAAAACAGATTTTGCCAGACTTACTTCAAGGAGAACACCGAAGAAAGTGAGCCATGATCAGTGAAAAGACTCCGACATGAAGACTTCATCCTGCCGTCTTCAGCATCTGCAAACAAACCAGAGAAATGTCATGTGTTCAAAAATTATCAAAGCTGGTTAAATAGTCCTAAAAATCATCTGATGAGATAATGGAAATGAACAATGTGTCAATGCAACGCTGAACGTTTTTTAAAATATATAAAAAAAAGTTTCATGAAATGTTACTATCAAAATATTCTTTCTTTATCTTTTTACTTTGTTCATTTATGTTAGAAGTCACCAACGACATACCTACAAAACTCCCTGAGCACAAACCCAACAATTCCTCCATGTTGTCCTGGGAAGTCCCTATTTCCTGCAGTTGTAGTCTGTTTATAGGTTTCTTTGGCAGACCCCTGACTCTGAGTAACCTAAAAAAGCCAAGAAAGAGAGGCTCATTTTCTTTGCTTGCAAACAGATCTTTCTTGCTGCTGTTCATTGACATCCTTTCTGAAATGAACCAACTATCTTTCACCCAGAAGAAAATTTCTCTAGGGATTCTCCCCCCCTTTCTAGAGTTAAAATGAAGAATATATGACTAATTTAGCTCATGATGAATAACTAGCATAATCGCACTGATTTTCTGTGGTCTAAATCCAAGACTACTCCAGCACCAGCCACCTATTTGAAATAGGATGAAGAAATATACAAGATACTAATTTTAAACAAAACATTGATTTAGTTATGAAAAACATTTTCATTGAAAAAATAAATGAAATAAACCTATATTAAACATGCCGTGGTTACTAAACCATATCAACCCCCACCGAGGGTTTCAGAAAGAAAACAACTGAAATCTGTTAGAACCTACTATTTTACTTGTTTTTCAGTAAAAGTTTGCATTTTCTAAGTGGAGGATGCAAACAATTTTTTTTTAAAAACCTATTAATACATCACCCTTCCACCAACATAAAATTTTGAAATTTTACTTCTTTAAGAACTTCCTTATTTCTTTTAAAAGTAGAATTGGTAAATACGTCCAAGCTAACTAATCTTTTCCATGTGGAAACTAGAATCAGATGGATGCTGGAGAAATGAAGACATCCTCAATAAAATACTCATTGCTGATGGAGTAAATAGTTGTTCATCAAAGAGAACATTAAAAAAACAAAAAGCAAACAAATTCTGACACTTACCCATCTTCATCCAGGAGAGGTGAAGCTTGAGATTCTTCCATAAAGGAGCTCAGTTTATTAGAGGGTTGGGTTTCATGGGGTGGAGACAGGAGATCAATGCTGGAGCTCTTGTACAAGTCTTGAGAGTCTTCCACAGGCGGTGCCAGTCTCAACATTCTCTTCATATTCTAAAATCAAAACAAACAATTCTAACATCCTCCGAAAGTCAGTCCTGATTAAAGAGGCTGTGAGAATTCAGTAAAACAAAAAATTTCTACTTAGGAATAATGTTTCACTCCCATTCCTCTTTAACTGTTGGGTAAGTTTAATTACCAGATAGGTAAAAAAAAAAAAAAAAGACCAGTCAGCAAGAACATCATTTCATTTTTTTTAAAAATGCATTTTATTTATGTAAATTTGCAAAGTTACTTCCCTTAGCTATGGTAAAAATCAACACCTATTATAAACATCCTTGCAGCATTTTCATTATTATGCCTAACTTTCAGTTTAAGACTTTTTTCCTTTAAATTACACATTTACATCCTTACCCGACTCTGCACAACCAAAGAATCCTGCTTTGAGATGGGAGTTAATCCAACCTTTGACAGGGCACCAGCAAAGCTTATTTGAATAGAGTCTTCTGTAGAACTGAATTTTATAGGTTTGTTCACCTTATTTCCAGCTAAAAATCAATTGAAAAGCAGTTTACTCAACAAAACATCACCACATCTTACCACTTGTACTCATCTTTCTATTCAATACTCCATCAATAGCTAATAAGATTTCTAGATTTTTAGTAGCTGTTCACTTCACTTTAGTATGTATCAAGTTAAGACAGGGCATGCATTCAAATCCCACTTGGGACCAGCTTGGTTTGTGTGACCTCCCAGGATGATTTCTTGTTCTTCTGTACCAGCTGGTTGCATGTTTCCTCCCACATCTAAAAACATGCAAGGCACTAGTAGAGATATGTTCTGCAGCTAACCTCTGCACCCAGTTATCCTCTGTTTGGGTTAAGAAACTGAAAGTGAGCAGCAAGCAGGTTCGAGAAAGAATTATCAAGTTAATTATCAATATGTTAGAAAAAAAAACTTACATTTTAGAACATTTCATAAATTAAACAATGCTGCTATAAGACCTTGTAGTCAGTTTGAAAAAAATGAAGCATTATATAATGAGATTTTTTATATTACCACTTTCTTCCATAATTTTTAAATGTCTCAGTAGACTACCTGCATCAGCTATCAGATGATCATTGGTGGTTTCATCATCATCAATGATCTTCAAAGCCTTGGTTTTCTTTCTTCTTAGTGAGAAAAGTTCTGCAAACAAGAGGTTCTCATTCCTGAGCAATTCTTCTATAATAACTGAATCTATACAAGCAAAATAGTTACAGACACTGTAGAACAGCTTGCAATATTGCTGCTGCTATGATCAAAAGTAAGACTGCATAGTTCTGTTGTGTTTAGGTGTATAAAATCCATGTTATATACCATCAAGAAAGATAGAGAGCTTAAGTACTATCACAACTACATCTAGGTAATCTTGTACATCAATATCAAAACATTATTTCTCCATGAGATTTATTTTATCAAATTTTACATTTAATTCAGAATTACAAGTAAATTTTTACACCAAGAACTTTGTTTTGCTATTTTAAGTGTGTAGTCATGGCTAATTCCAATGCTAGACAAGACACCCACCTTCTGAATTATCATCTGATAACTGCAGTTCAAGATGAACACCACCATCAGCACTTTCTTCATTACTATTCTCCCTTTCATCTTCACTGTTACTGTTTTCCTGTTCATCTTCATCCTTGCTTTCTTCAGCTTCATCATCAGCAAATGGGTTCCTCTGTTTAGGCAAGGATCAGAAACTTTGTTTTAAAAGGCAGACAGACACATATCCCACCCCAAACAATGTCACGATGGCATTTCCAATAGCAAGAACAAACATCACTATTTTTGGCCAAAACCTCTTAAGATACTTTGTGAGAGAGGGAATAAATATCAATGCAATCACAAGAATTATTTTTTGAAAAACTAAGAGGGCCTAACTAATCTTTTACATAGAGATTAATTACATAAGATATCACCCAAACACACATTAAAGCATTTAATGTGCAAAATATGGCTAGTCATATAAATTAATGGTGATACTGCTTAATCAATTTACTTTTGAAGTATAAACCATGACAGTGTGCTTGTGTTGAGAACTTATGAAATACAAAAAAAAATACAAACTGGTGGTAGCATGAGTTCCTATTTTGAATTATCCTTCTCCACTTTTTCTTACTTAGTTTTCCTTTCATTAGATTAGGCTACCTAGTAGTATTTTATTGCATTCCACTTTCACCCTTTGACAACAATTGAGTCATTAGGAACTGTGACCTTTCATGAATGAAAATTCCAAGGTCAGTTTGACATATGAAGTAGCAAAAACAGTTAACAATAACTTTGCCTTAGGAAGGTGGTGAAAGTGTGGAATCCCATCAAACAGATAGTTTACTTGTTTTCCAAACCACAGGTGGAGATTTAGCCAAAAGTCAAATTTAATGTGGAAATGGCAAAATTCAAACGTACAACTCTACGCTACATTCTATTCTGCCTGTTCCTTCATTCACTGACACAGTATCAAAATAGGGAGATATATGAAAGAAAATAAATGAAAAAATAAAAAAGAATTAAAAAATGTAGCACTAACTTTTCTAGGTTTCTCTTCTTCCAGGTACTCTTCATCAGTAAACTCATCATCTTCGAAATCAGTCTCAGAACTGTCAGTCATCTCTGCTTCTTCTTCCTCGGGTAATCCATCTCCTTCCTCTTCAAATCCCTCCTCATTGTCCAGTGTCCATAGTTCACATCGTTTCTGTCTGGCCTCATCCCTCTTCAGCTTCATTTGCTGTTGTAGCTGCCCCTTCAGTGCCTGGAGTTTTGCACCTGAAAATCACAGAACAGATTAACCAAGATTGTAACAGAGACCACTTAGCCTTTGACTGGCGCTCTTAAATCAGAAATGATTTATTCCTTGATGCCAAATGTAACTTAAAGATAATGACTACTACAACAGTAGAAATGTATAAGAAATCCATAGAAAAACAAACAGGGTTTAAACTCCATACTGATTTGAAAGCCACACAGATGCCCGAAAACTAATGGAAACATTATAAAACGCATTAATTTTCAAGTAAAACTGATGGTGAAGCTCATTAGGTACAACAAGGTAATCAAAAACATCTATCAGATGACGCAAAGAAGCACCTTATAAAACTTCATCATACTAGAAAAGACAACACACACAGCTTTAAAAGCTAAAAATTCCATATATAGAGTCTTTACCTAGAATTCTGAAGGAAAAATAGAATAAAATTTACTGGAAGCATAAAAAAAAACACAATAGAAAAAGTAATTATTTTGTTTCATTGATTATATTTAACCTACCTACAGAAAATGCAGAGTCAGGAGTCACTACATGCATGATCAATGTTCAGTTTACAGATGAAAGTTAATAAAAAAAGAAATTCATGATCTAAGTTAAGACAAATTATTTTTGCATACACTAATTTGGTTAATATATTAATGAGGTGACATGAAAATTCATTAAATCCCACTTAAAAAAAGATCATAAACTACCTGGTGTCTCAAGGTCTGCAAATGGGTTCTCTTTCACCTCCTCTCTGTTGTATGTGAAGGTATTCAGTTTTAATTCTTCTTTCCCACTTTCTGACTTTTCCTTCTGCACAACACTGAAAATGAAGCAGTCATTGTCAATCAATCAGTAATGTCTCTAAAATAGGTATCTTAACACACAGATGCAATGACAATATTAAAGTGCAATACTCAATTATTGAAAACCTATCCAACAGACAAAAACACAATTTAAAAAACTGTAAAAGGCATACCATTTAAAATTAGAACAGTTTTGTATGTTTTTTTTTCAAGATCTCAAAATGCTGTAGACAGCTGACACTGATGCTGGGATTTGAACAAGGAATCTTCGGTTTCTAACCAATGTGTACAAACGAGCAACTGGAGATTCCTGGTTCAAACCCGTGTCAGCAGTCTACAGTACCTCAAGATACTGAAAACACATATACAACACATCATTATACTTATGACAAAAAGTACTGTAAACTCAGTTATAGATACTGCAGTTTGTTCTGTAGCAAAACACTTTCGAACAGTTTTGTTTGGAATTCAGCAGAGAAAACTTTTGGGAAGAAAAACCAAACTTTGCTTGATAACTTTCTGACAATACCGTCAGTGAGACCTGCCTAAGAGGTGTGATCATGAATCCTTTAATAGAACACCAAAGTCTTTTTAAGCAGCCTTAATTTACTTCATAGTAAATACACACTTGATAAAAATAATTTATATGGTTGCTTACCTTTCAACAGCATTTGATCAATACATTAGAAAAGGTGAGAGATTATGGTAAAAGTTGACTGCTAATACCGATAATATTTACTCTGACTACCTTCTTACTGTTTCAGTCTAGTTCTTACTCAAGATGCCCCTTCCAACATAACCACTCAACAACATACTGTCATAGTTTAACATCTACACAAGATTAATCCCATTTAATTCACACTGGTATAAGTTCTTTTTCTTTAGTGTAAAGTAGCCAAGGAAAAAAGAAAGAAAAATCCATTCAACCAATTGCCCTAATATTATAGAATGTATTTTTGCCTTTTTTCTGGATGTTCAGTTCTAAAGTAAACTTCTGCTTTTCTATAAGACTCCGAGTGATGATTTGGAGAGCTATCAAATGAGTTTGCTTATTTGATTCACAATTGCAAATGAAATAACAAGTTTGCTGAATACCTCAACTAAAATGAAATATGCCATACACAGAATGTTTCGGATATTGAGCTTTCTTGGTGAAAAAAAATAAGAAAAATTACAGTTATGTAAATATTCTATAACTTATTCAGAATAAAATAATGTAATATCGGCTGATCTCATGTCTGGGAGCATTTCCTATATTAGAGGGGAAGGTTTTTATGCATAAGCCTTTGTTCAAAACCTGAAAAAAAAAAAAGAAAAAGGAAAATATTTGCTGTGCATAGTCAACACTTGAACAAAGTGACTGGTGCCATGCAGCTGATGTATTTGAGATGGAGGCAACATAGACAGCAGTTGCTGGAAACATGAGTTATTTGTCTGTGAGCAGTTGGTCACTGCAGTGGTTGAGCCAGACAAGAAGCTCATTGTAAACAGAAGTGTGCAAGTAAATCAAACAAGTCAGAGACGCTAACATTTCTTTTCAAATCTTGCAGAACTGCTTAACATGGCTGCAAGTCATAGGAGAGAGAGGGAGAATATACGAGTCCAGTGTGCTTAACTCACAGGCCAGATGGACCAATGTTAAGTTCACTTCTAAGGCTCAATCTTGATTTTGGGGATGCCAGTGTCTCTTTCTCTCTCTCTCTGTGGAGAGAAAGATCAGAATGCAGTACATCAATACAATAAGTGGCCCATGATTAGTGTATATAAGGGAACATGTTACAAATGTGTTCTACAGGAGCAACATTCTAAAGCTGACTGTAAATTAGCTTTCACAACATGGTGTCCTGGAATTTGTTCATCAAGGTGACAATCCATGTTTCCTTTAGGCCAAATTGAGATGGAAGTTCATCCAGGCCGATGGAATTGTCACACTGCCATGTTAACAGACCACTCCTTGCTAAAGTGCACCAAGTTCAATGGTTGATTTGCAGGCTACAATAATATAATTGTAAAGGATTCTCCCATCATCAAGAATATCATCCATAGCATAAGATGGCACTGTCTGGTAACAGTAAGCAGTAGACAATAGGTGGCTATCAGCTTCTCCCTACAGCTGCACTTAATAAAGTACAATAGGTTTTCAAAGCAAACTGCTTGTCATTCCTTTTGAAACCAATATTTAAAAAATTGTGCACAGCATATCTAGTTAATATTATCTTTCTTTTTTTAAAATATAAATTCTTTGAAAATGTTCTTACTTTTTTTTTTTTTAGCTAAAGAGTAAGCACTACATAAAGAATGGGAAAGATAAATGATGCTTGGTGGCAGGTCGTTCTCCTTAAAACAAAAAATGGTGAATAAAAATGTGTGCTAGATCACAGAAATAATATAAATTTCCACAAGATTACTGTTCATTAGATGTTATGGACAGACATTTTGTTCAGGCCATTCAATGTTCTGTATGCCCTTCTTGTCCAGAATAGAAACGCATGATACACTGTAAGCAGCATTTAAAGTTGCACCTTTTAAAAATTTTCACTTGCATGATGAGCTGGCTTACAAAATGAAAATTCACTTGTTATGTCTAAAGACTGGCAATGTCAGTGCTGTCAACTTTAGCAGCAAACGTGTTTAGGAGAGGTTCCAATTTAATGGGAAATTTTTTTTTGAAGAAAAAAAAAAACTATGCAAAATCCTGAAAAGATGTGGTTTTCTTCTGCTTTTACATAACGGAAGGAAATTAATTGTCAATCAATTATTAAACACACGAGATTTGTGTTTGTAGATAAGTAGTAATTAGTAGAATTTAGATAAAATAGAAAGCAGAATTCTGGTAGTGAGAGAGTAGCGCTCAATACTTGGGGCTCTTGATAGACTTCTCACAAGAGAGGGACTTGGACTGTGGGATACAAACTGGATGCCTCCCAAAAAAGGTCCAACTTTATGTTGATATACATATCATCATATTCCTATATTTGAAAAGGTATTATTTTTACAAATTTAAATAAGTCCTAATGCCATTCTCAAAATACAAACAGATTTAAAAAGTAAACTTGAACAGATAGATAACAATAATTTATAAATGATCACTAATTTATGGCCTTGTTTATGAAAAACAAAAAGGAAACAGACTGACTTTAATTTATGAACTCTGAAAACAACAAAAATGACTAAACAGTGAAATGTAACTAATGAGGATTTTCTCCCTGGCACTTTAGGTTAATTAAAAAAAAAAGTACCTGATATCCACCTCCTCCTCCACTCTTTGTGCCTTCTTTACCATGGAATGTTCCATAAACCGTTTCACCAGTTTCTCTAACCCTGGATTTCTTGGGGTAACATTTGAATCCTTAGCAGAGTCATTATCTAAGTAAATAATGTTGTTGGGTGTTCCCTTCAGCATAGGAAAATCCAGTTTCATGTCAAGATTAGAAAGTGAAGCCAGTTTTGGAGTTAGCTGCAACTGTTTGCTCAATTTCTTGTCATCTACAGCATATGTTTGGATATCATCCTCACCATCAGCTTCAGTAACTTGGTTCTTTGGCATCTCATCAACATCTAAACTTGCTTCAGTATCTTTTTTTTCTGTATTCAGTTTGGTTTCTTTTTGTAAAACAGACACAATGTTTTCATTTTCATTGTTCAAATTACCAAGTTTCCATTGTGAACACACATGTTCATTGACACCATCTTTCACCACCGCTAATGGACATTCCAAGTCTGGCTGGCTTTTAGCCAAACTGTCCAGACACTCTTCGTGTTTCAGTCTTTGAACACTGTCAATGAACCCTGAACTAGAATTGACAACACATGGAAATAGATTGTCTGAGACAACAGAGGCAGTGCAACCAACATTCAAATCTGGTAGCTCATCATCAGTATCTGCAGGAGAATTATTTTCTTTGAAAGTACTGCTGGGTATCTTATCCTTCAGCTGCTCTCCCAGAGATTTTTCACTACTCACAAATGACTCTGTATCAGCAACAGGCTTACAGCACTCTGGGATGGCTTTAGTACCTTCAGTGCTGGCATTACCAAAAGGTTTCCTTTCTTTCTTATCTTGAAAAATTATTTTCTGCACAAATGCTACTTTTCTGAAACAGAAAATAGTGGTCATAATGATTGCAGAGCAGCAGGAAGTCTTACATATTCCATTAAACCATCTAAACAATACAATTTTCAATGTACTGAGTAAACTACAAAAGGCAGACTGTTCCATGTAAACAATTGTGCTACAACCCTTAGAATGTTTAATGAACTTTTGTAACCTGGAAGCCCAAAATAAAAATAATAAAAATTACAGATACTTTCTGTTCCTCACCTTTTTAAATATTGGTTAGTTCACCACATAAAAATCAATTAGCAAAATTAAGAGTTTAGTTTTTACTTGGAATATGGGATCCTTCATTCTACAGTCACTCTCAAAAAATGTCTTTGTTTCCAGGCCGTCAATATCCCATCATGAAGATGCCGAGCCTGAACCACATACTATAGCTGAAGTCTAACCAGAGCTTCAAGTAACAGTCATGTCACATTTTCATTCTAATAGTTGTTAGCAGACCTCTTTATCACACAAAGAATTTGGCTGCACTGTTTATCATATTTTAGAGCTATATCAAATTCCAAGCAGTAAAGTACAACAAAGCTTTATTTTCCTTCAAATTAATTTATTTGAAAAATATCTAAAGATCTGAATGAAACACCATAAATGTAGTAAATATGGAAGCATTTCTCAGAATTAGAAAGAACCATAGCTTCTTCCTTTCTACCACAACTCTTCGCCCAACCATTCTCCCTCAACCTTGATTAAGCCTGGTGCTAAAATAAAATATTGCATTTTCAATTTAAAACAAAATTAAAAATATTTAATGTCATACTTCTGTTAGTATACAACTCATTTCTGGTTTGTATTAGCTTTAGTCATGTACCTCAGCAGGCAAAGTTTATTTCTTTTGTAGTACAATGAAACAAGAGAGAATTTAGCAGAAGAAAAGATGAGATAAGAGTTATACATAAAAAATAGCTGCTGTAAAACTCAACTTTCATCACAGAATCAGAACTTGGATAGAATTTTAGCAACACATTTAAAGAAAATAAAAGCATGACATAATACAGCATCTGTTAGGCTAGAATTTCTTCATATATTAATTTGTGTAATCACAGATTCCATGGCTTGAAATTATGACTACAACTACCAATACCAAGTGGCAACTGAGAGACTCCTTAAATGTATTTCTTAGTACTTTTTGCTTTGAAAGTTGCATTAAAAAGAAAACAAGCTATATTAAATAAATATAATGCAAGTGTGTGCGTGTGAATGCATAGTCTAGTCCCAAAGTGTAAGCCAACCAAAGACTGGTTGCTAGTAGAGCTAGGATTTTTACAGGAAAGCTGCTGTGCTTACCTCTGCTCACCGCTACCTTTTACAGCTCTATACTCATGCTGCTTCCTGCTGGCTCGACTGAGGAAGTCATCCAGCGATTTTGAAGCAGGCTGATGGTAAGGCAGCTTTAGCCTGGATTCTAAAAGCAAAAAGAAGAGCAGCAGCTTCTGAAATAGCTGATCATCAAAAGTTGTTTTTTTTTTTTAAATTCCAATAAATAAAAATTTGATGCTGTCCATTTCTTTTTTTGATTTCCAAACTGATCTGTTAAACCTTTGCTTGTAAAATTCTAAGAACACATTTAGTAATGTGCATTATTTTCTGTTATAAAACAAACTAATAACGTACACACATTGCAATTAATAGCAAATATTTTCTGTATACAAATAAAAGAAATTCATCTTTTGTATTTTTTTTTTTTTTGGAAAAGGGGTTTCTTTCAATGTTACTTCTGGAAAATCCAAAAGACTAAACCATGAAAGCTTCCTTTTAAGTTTTCATCTGAATAAACTGACAGCAGATTACAATGTTGCATTGTTTATTAGAACCAACCACAAGTACAAATTAACAACAAACAAAACAGACCAGCTCTCATCCATCTTTAAGCTTAACTGACTCACCTCTGATCAACCTGTGAGTTTCACTGTGGAGTTGTATAATCTCGTCTTTCTTTTGACTCTGACTTTTTCGATTCTTTGGTTTCTTAGCAGCACCCTGGAATATATGAAAATTTCAATGTGATCTCAGCTTTAAAACCCTGAAATTGAGCTAAAAATATAATTATTGGAATAAAGAGAGAGAAACAATCTGGCCTCCACCCACACCAACAGACAAATTATATATAATTGCTTGTTTCCTTTTGTATGAGACCAGAGCAATCTGAAGTTTCCATCTTTCAATAGCAGTCTCCAGTAAGTATTACAAAGGCAAGAACGTATAATACAGCTGCTTGTACGAGATGGATTCATATTCTGAAGTACACAGTAAAAAAAAAAAAAACTCTTCTTTTACTTAACTCCAGACTTCAAGTTTCCCAATGTCACGTTTTTGTATCATTATCTGCAAATATCCTTGTCCAAATGATGGTGCAATACCCAGGATCATTTTTTCTGGATTTTTCACATTTTTAGATCTGTGTAACTTTCTATATAAAAAAAGCAAAGTATGACACTTCTGAAGCACTCTCCTTAAGATCTATTCAAATCTGGTACCATAACTCAGCACGGTAGGGGTTAAACAATACTTTTAATCAAATACTGAGTGTGTCGTGCCATCCATATTTTTGGCACAATTCTCAAGATTGCCAAAACCCCCAACCGATACGTTTGAGCTCAACATAAGCTTCTCCTAAATCTTTCTCACACCAGCTCTACGCAGTTGGATGTGTAGTTTCATGGACCCACTCCAAATCAATGGGGTTGTGTAGGCCTTCAACAGTGAAGACTGATGTATGCCAGACCAAACACAGAGCTTGCAATACCACACTTCAATTCTTCCAACCACAGAAACTCATGACAATTGCAATGAACCCAGATTTAGAGAGATCATGGGAAGATTGTTCCAAACATATGCGTCAACATACACAAATTTGAAAATGTGGTAAAAATCTCTCAAAATTGAGTACAAGTACTGTAACAGCTCTTCAGAGTAGATATTGTTATTACATAGTACCATGGTTGCTGCTAGTTAACAACAGTATCCAAACACCTATTATCCATTTCATTTGAAAAAGTTCACCTAGTTCCCATATGCAGAGGTTCACATGCTGCTGGTTTTGATCTAGCAGTATATTTGAATGCCAATAGTGAAGATGTGTAGCTAGTTTAATATCAGGTCAACCATATGTGATAATTTAAAAATAAAAATGTCCTGTTTAAGTTCTATTCTGCTAGTGAAAGTGCCAAGGGCATGTGTGAAAATGAAAAACTTAGTAAGCTAAATTGAGAAATTAGACAAAATTATATGGGGAAGGTACAAGAGCTGATATAAAAAAAACTAAAAACTTTTATGAGAAGATGGAGATAAGTGAACCATGTTTTTTTTGGATAGATAGTTGAGAAGTTTTAGAGAGAGACATGGAATTAGAAAGATTGGGAATTATGGTGAAAAAAAAACCAACTCAGTTGATGCAATTGGTGCCAAGCAATAAGTGAATCAATTTATGTTAATTAGTGAAAATAATTTGATTGGTAATTAAATTTGCAATGTAGAGACTGGATTATTTTATTGTATACTCTCAACAACAACAATACTCCATACCGAAGAATTAAACAAAATATGAAAAGGATAATATAATGTAACAATTGGACAGACCCCTATTACCGGTGTAAGTTTGGTTGACTCTTCTACTGTGCAGCTACTTCCGTAAAAAAAAAAACCGGATTTCCGGGCATAGACCAAGCATCTTGTCCAGCCTGCTGATGAGTATATTTTGGCAGTCAGGAACAGGCAAACAATTGGTTGCATGACTGTTCGACGTTAATAGTCCCCTCCATGGTGACGCAGAATATCAAGAGTGTATAGCACCACTCTGCAACATAGGAAGGCCCTAAAACTGCGCCAATCGATGTCCATGTCCTGGAGAACGGTTTCTAGGATGGGATGTCACCCGCCGTGACATCCAAGAAGGAAACCATGAATTCTGATGCTCCATCCATGAAACTGTCTCTTGAAGGTCGCTTGAAGTACTTTGTACTTCATCTGCTTTTCCTCTCGTACACCTGATGTAAGGATGACAGGGAATCATCGAGGCGTATTCTTGAGTCGATGACCACGACCCTCCCAGGCTTGGTGAAAAGCAAATCTGGAACCAGACGGTTGCCGTCCACCTCATAAACCGGCTCTCTGAGGACAGTCCAGCACCATCTCAGTTTCGTCTATAAGCAATTGACAGATAAGGTCATGGTGCCTGATACATTTGTCCTTCATATATCTACAGACGCCGCTCACATGACCCAATATCTCTGTTGGTAGTTGACAGCGTCGGCAGGATTTGTTTGTTTGCCTGCCACAACCGAGTGACTCTTTCAACAGGTAGACGTTCGTATGAAGTTTCAGAGCTACTATGTACTCATACTCCTTCATGTCAACCAATGTTCACAACCATCGGTTGGTCAGGGGGTTGTTTTCAAAGCACTCAACCCCATACCCTGTACCAGAAAGGTTTTCCAGGCACATAGCTCCTCCGACCACCATCCAAGGTGACCATTGGAGACCTCCAGGTGTGCACTAGCAACGAGTTGTTCTTGTTGGTGTCCGACGTCGGTAAAGCAGCTGACTGCTCAAACTTGCGCATCATTGGAAATTGCGAGAATCCACAGACGCCGATGCTTTGCCGTGTGTACCACATCTAATCCTCCATCTTTCACAGCGGCGTAGAAAAGGTGCATTATTGCACAAGCAGGGAGAGCGAGCACCTGCTTTAAGTGCGCACAGATAGTGCCATCCACATGCTGAAGTGTTTTCACAGACACTTTGGAATGAATCAGTGGGGAGGTGGTGACAAGACAGCAATTCTATCTTCTGCCTCGGCTTTAGAGCGGCTTTATGCAATGCCTCAAGCTGCAGTTCTAGACGAGATGTCGAATCCCTGTTTGCTGTCAAGTTAAACCATGGGCTAACATGTATACCAAGGTATGTTAGGACCTCCTCCGGTCCTACCAATAGCACATTAGTACCCAATATGGTCCAGCGTTTCTCCGTGCGCACAAGGTACGTTTTATGTAATGCCTTGAGTGACAAACCGTGGCACTTCCCCAGGTTGAAGGCCTGTTTGATCGAAGAAATGCATGACATTTGCGATCATAGTGTTCATGTCAGCCAGTGATGAAGTGGATAGGAATAAGTCATCGGCATAGGCTGCATGTGAGATCTGTGCTTCGCCAATCCGGTAGCCTCAGCCCAGACCTTCCAGTCTCACCAAAAGACTGTTAACAGCAATGTTAAACAATATCGGCGATAGAGGACCTCCTGGCTAAACCCCTCAATTGATGGGGATGGCCCTGACTGTATTCTTCCGACTCTGAACGTGTTGCAAGAATTTTTATACAGGTCTTTCAGAACGCCAAGAAAGACCTCTGGTACTGCCAAGCACTACCCATAGGTGCTCATGTGACACTGTGTTGAATGCCTTACAAAAGTCTAGCATCAAGAGCTCAAGGTTCTTGCACTTTCTTTTGGCGTAGAGGCATGAAGCCATTCTGTGCGGGATGCAAATCCAACGCCACTCCAAAGCGCTTTGCTAAAATGTCAGTGTAAAGGCGATAGATGGAATTACTGATTGTGATCAGCCTCCAACCAGTAATATTATCGCCGGACGTGTGCTGCTTCCGTAGCAATGTGCGACATGCCTTCAGTGTGTCAGGTAGTGCCTGCACAGCTAAAAAGCAGTTAAAGAGATTTCTCCATGTGGCGGCCTCGACCGATTTCGTGATGGCAAGGGCGATGTCGTACAGTCCCGGTGTAGACTTACCGTTGAGCCTGCAGAGGGCCTGCTTCACCTCCTCCAACATAATGGATGATGCCAAAAGTGCCCCATTCACCCCTGCTACCAGGGGCAATTGAAAGGTCACCTCGTTACTGAATCTTTTCCAGAATTCTGCCTCTATTTCCTAGAGAGAGAATGGAGGTGAATGGGCTCTACCATGCAGAGTAGTAGAGCCTCATCAAACCGAGTTGTCAATTCGCAGTTGCCAGAAACAACTTGAAACTCGGGTGATACAGGATCACTAGTGTTGGCTAAGGATGCAATCTGAGCAGTATCGCCTATCAGGCTCGTGACTGGTGATGATTGTGCTTGCTTGGAGCTCCTGATGGCCCTGACTGGTTAGCCCAAGCATTCGACGCTTATCCGAGATCTGCTTCTGCGTCTTACAGGGCAAGTAAGTGCATAGCCAGATGTTGGGCGTTTTCTGTTGTGTAGCCACAGATTGCTTATCCATCAGGATCGCAGTCTTCTGGGTCCATGACCCCATGCCAATGAGACAGTCTCAAGCTGCATCCCGTCATTGTTGGCGTTTCTCCAAATCCCTCTCGTAGGCTTTGAGGCGAGCAGCGTTCTTAATTCCGGGGTGAGCATGTCACTCATGCATCAACAGCCCCCTTTTGGTGGCAAACTCAGCTTGGCAATGCGAGCAATGCTGAGCTACCCCTGACTCTGTAATGGTGTTACTGTGAGGCGAACCTTTGCACTTACCATGATGTACGAGTAGGCTGTGCAGATGGGACTCCTGGTGATATTTCTTACACATGAAACTGAGGACTTTGCCAGGTTTGTTCACGACGTGTGCCAGCCAACATCAGGCTTTCAAGAACGACTCTGGGCACAGAATACATGGGGTGGCCTCATCTACATTTAAAGGCAAGACCAACGACATGTACTCCATGCTGCCATCCAAGATCTCATCAGAATCACTCGTAACAATGACATTGTGCCCCAGCTTGCATGGAAGCTGCTGTCCATGGAGAGAAACAGCAACGCCACTGCTTATCACTGTCCACGACTTAGTGGCACGCTCGTACGTCATGGAAGGCCTCAAGCAGACCTGTAGGGGTCAACTTCGTAAGTTTCTTACGGTCTTTTCCTTACTTCTGCTCGGATTTCTCTTAGCCGTAGTCACACATCTGGTTTTCCGATTGTCAGCAGACTTACCGCCGGAGAAACCTGACATATTGTTCATGGAGGGCAGCAGTAACTGTTTCAATGAGGGCCTTGCCACAGGATACCTCGAAGGGGACTTTTTTAGTTGCGCTTCCAAGCAACTTGTTAAAGTTAATTGTATCAGTACCACTGCCATATCCTGGTACAGGCATCTGAGTGTTGGCCGCGATAAAACATCATGTTGTCCTTCGGAAGCCACGCAGAGGCCACCCTGGTCAGATCTGCTTGGTAACAGGTACCAAGGTCCATTCGGATCCTACCAGTACCAAACCCAGCAAATGACCACTGGCCCATTGCCATTAGCATGTCACCCAGAGGAAACTGCCTTTTGGGACTATCGATGAGGCGGTGGTATTGCCTGCTTAGTCAACTGCTCATTGCAGCAGGTCCAAATGCCAGTGATGCTCAAAGAGTGTCTCCATGTGCATAGTCCGGTGTTCTCGGTAAAGATGTTTTGTTGGTGGCAGCTGTCTGTGACGATCAGCGGCTCATGGACTAGGAGTAACCCCACTCTCCTACAGTGTCTCATTGAGGCTGTGACACCCAAGAGAGTCATAGTTATTCCTGCCGTTTACCCGTGCTTCATTGAATTTCTTCACTTTGACATTCAGAGCACTGGGCAGAAATCACATCACATGTACACGAATTACCCACCATCGCAATGCTTTGTTTTAATTAGACAGGTCAGATTCCCCTTGTCCATACCAGTTCCGAGTAAATTTGTAGTGATCGGGAAATGTTTACACCCATTAATTTTTAAAGTGAAAGGTTTGCCATTAATTTACAAAGTAGAGGTCAGCATGGATGGCCTAAGTTATTTTTCAAGAGTGTTCTGAAAACAATTTCGTACTCGAAGTGAAAGCTTTGGAGAAAAGCAAAGTTGTGCTGTTATTTTACAGTAGTATATCACACCCTAATGTAGAGAATCTTGTAAACAGTAATATTTTACAGCATCCCCCCCCACAAATACAACCTCACTTATTTAGCCCCTAGATCAAGGAGTAATCCAGAATATGAATTTTGCAGAAAAGATTTTGTCTAAACTTTGTGCACATGATGGATCTCTGTAGGAATTAAATAAAACTTTTACCATTAAGACAACTATTTGGCACATAGCCAAAGCCTGGCAAGATGTCAAACTATCCACTCTATGGAATACATGGCACAAAATCTGGCCTGAAGTTGCCCTCCCACATTGACTCAGATGTAGAAGAATTAGAGGAATTTAAAGTAAATCTGAGGCTTCAAGAATGTAGAACTTGAGCAAAATCTCACATCTGAAGTGGTTTGACTGTGATGTAGCTGCTCATTCAACTGAAACTTAACCAATCTGATCGATATAGTCAAATCAAAACAAGACTTTAGAAATTGTTGAGGAAAAGGACTCAGATAAGAAAGAGCAGCTAAATATTTGTTGAAAAAAAAGACTGAATAAGCTTTAAAAACAGTAATTAGCTTTATGGAATCAAAAGGATAATTCTCTACACAATATGTTATGGGTCAATACAGTTTGTATCCCCACGTCTTAAGATCTTCCTCAAGCAGGTTGGTTACCCTGCAAGAGATGTTTAATGGAGTTGCAAAGCCACCATTACAGTTCCTTCCTGTTTGCCAAGCAGTCTATCAAGAATGGATAGCCTTTATCCAACATCATTAGATGTATCAATACACAAAGATAGTATCATCAAGACTGTTGACACTATGTGCCTACTTCTACTCTACGTAGCTAAAACACAAGTTATTCTCTTTAGATAAAATTTTGGTAAAAGTTTTTTTTTTTTTTCTGTATACTCAGGGACCATTCTATTATCCAAATATCTCCAGGTTCTAAGATGTTCTAATACTATGTTGTTACTGTAATAAGCTCTGACATTCTTGCACCCCATGAGATCTGGCACTTGTCTTCAGCAAAAAATGGAATCTACTATAATTCCAGTTCAGTTGTGGGAGGCTTTCCAAACAAAATCAAGATCAAACCTGGGCCACCCTGCAGCTGCAGTAGGCCAATAACTAACAATATACTTAGAAATCCAGCATTCATAAATATTCTTTCCTTGTTTTATGTATAAATAAACATCACCTATTTTCATTACTATCACAATATTAACAAAAATGCAGATTTACTAAGTTTAAAAAATGTCAACACTTTTCTATAATTCAAAGCATATAAACACTGAAAAGCTATCTTGTGGGGGTTCCCCACCACATACTGTGCCACAGATTTCTGCTATGATTATTTTTCTTTGCACAGATTAAACCTCATTGGATTACAACTCTCAATCAGAGTTCAAGAGATTTACTGTCAACAATAAAATGAGGGAGAGGACATTCTGGAAGCAGCTCACTTTCTGCAGTCTTGCTCTCATAGCAGGAGTGAGTTCAGAATCATCAAAGTCTTCATACTCCTTCCCATCATTCTGTGCATCATCTCCTGAAGTTTAAATGATTAATTTTAGAGAAATCTAAGTTTACTTCTCCCAACACAAACAATGCATTCAATATCTAGGTACCACAATAATATATTAATGCATGCCTTAGAATAATAAATAAAAAAAATTGTAACAGTTTCATTTTTTTATTTAGGAAAATATTTTCAAATTTCAAGATTTTCACCAATCCTCAAAATAGATGTCAGCCATGGCAATTATTTAATTTGACCAGAGACTGAGCTGGAAGTCTGCAAATATTATTCAAGAAAAGTTAGAATATCAATAATTCAAATACATGTTTGCTATTTTATTTTTAGTTTTAAGCTCTAAGTTCTCTTGTTTAAACCAACAGGAAAACAGCCAAAAGTATGTCTAATGCTTTAATATAATGGCATGCAACAAAAAAGGAAATTTTCTTAAAAAACAAAAAACAAACAATTTTTTTATGATCTCTAGTCAGTGGTTTGAGGCTGGCTTCAAGTGATGAGATCCACAATATTAAAAAAAAAACCCATTAAATTCAATTTTAACATTGACTTTCATTTGTAATTTGGTTTCAACCCTTTAATTACTAAACAATTATCAAATGCAAAAATAGTAATTATTCTTGTATTGGCAGTTTGAAAGCTGGAACCTTATCTTTTTTTTTTTTAGCTCATTTGAAGTGATATTAGAATCCATACAAACACTGTCTGGCATAACTATGATAAAAAAAATTGACTTCCTCAATGAACTCGAGTGCCACTGTCCCTTTAAGGCTGAAAAACATTACGCAGGTTATTTCATGACCAAACCAAATTGAACCTGTGATGCACTTAAAAACCTACACTACTACACAGCATTATTGTAGTCTGTACAAAATTAGCAGAATGCTAAACTTTAAACAAACAAACAGTGAGTTCAAAGCTAATTAAAGTTTCAAATCACAAGAATTCTGCAGTGAACATAATATAAATAAAAGTCCAGAACATGCATTTAAAGGAGGCTAATTTGGAAAGAAAATAAAGTTTCTGCTGAGGAAGCTGCCGAATGCCTTTGCATGTGGACCCAGTGAGTTGGTCAAGTGGGCATTAGCAGAAAAGGCAGTCTGTCTTTTGAATTTTGAAAATCTGAATTTGAAGCAGTTTCATCCAACATTAGTGCACAGCCTTCTTGAAGACAATTACAATCATCACATCAAATTCTGCAAGAGATTGGCTTGTTAAAATTCCCACCAACCTCTCACTGCAGGAAAAAATTTTGTGAAGTTATGAAAGTCTGTTCAAGCTAAACAGGGACAAGTGCCACCATATGGAGCTATGATAATCCTCATGACAGGCAAGGGATCACTGAAATGCCCTGGTGTCATGGTTTGGGCAGGATTCTGGATTGTTGGTATTGTTGGTTGAATTTTCCCTGAGAATAGGGCTAGATTTTAACTGCAGACATTGCAAGACTAAAATGCAACACATGAACAATATATGGTTTACATAGAGCACCCATCAACTATTTCCAATGTCGGACAGTGGCTAGGTGAGGTTTCCTGAGTAACAGTTAGATGGATCCAGTTTATTCAAATGGCCTCTGACATCTTGTGATCTATCACCTCCAGACTTCTTGAGACACCATGAAGGAAAGGATGTACATGCTGAGAAATCCCACACCACTGAAAATCCCAATGAAATATTGGAGATCATGCATGGAATCAGATCTTATCAAAGCAAATCAGCAATTTGATACGTATAAGATTGTTTTCTGTATAGTTATTAAAAAAAATAATCAACAAATTAGTATATTTTAATCAGTTTGGCATGCAGTGGTAGTTTCATTTTAAACTGTACATTACCTGAATCATTGGCTGAGTTGTCTTCTGCATCAAAATTGTCACTATCAGATGTTGGCTTCTGAAGTAAATGTTAGTGACAGTTAACTCCCATATCAATAAAATTCATGTGACTCAAAATTAAAATATCAAATCTCCAGTAAATGGGTCTATTACAACAGTTTCCAAGGTGGGGTCCATGGAGAGATTTTCATGGGGTCCACAAAAAAAAAAACTTTGAGGGGAAAATACAAACAAATATAGTTATTAATAATACATTTTTTCAATATGCCTAGTTATACCATATAATAATGTAATGGCAATGTAAAGTGCCGCGTGTGTGTCTGTGTGCGCGCGTGCGCGCATTTGCACACATGCATTGTCTGGAGGCACAATACCACCAAACCTGTGCTTTGTTTCCATTCCCACAGAAGTTGAACAATAAAAGTGCTGTGACCGTGCTGTACTTTAAGCACAGTTTCACAACACATGATAAAATGGTAGAATTGCCGTAGTGTGTCATTTGTTTCCACGTTCTTTCGAATGACTCATTAAAGTCAGCAAAATTAGCCCTACATCTGATGAAGCATCATCCTCAGTTGAATGAAAAAGACAACACTTACTTCGAACTGAGAGCCAATGGATTAAAGCAACAGAAGCTGAAAGCATTTGCAACCTTCCAAGAACAAACAAACTTGGTGATAGCAAAACGCAAGGCTGCTTACTTGGTAGCCCAAAGGAAAAAAGCTGCACAATTGCTGAAGAGCTGATTTTGCCATAAACCACGGAAACTGCATACTTGGTCCTCAGTGAGGATACCGCACAAAAAGAAAGATATTTCTTTTGAACACAATCCAGCATAGAATTGTTATCTCTAATGATATGAATAGTAAAATCGTGCAAGACATCAAAGGATCTCCTCTTTTTTCAATACAACTCTACAAAACAACAGGTGTTTCGTCAGATGCCCAGTTGATGATTTACTGCAGATACATTTACAACAGCAGCATAAAAGAGGAATTCCTCCTTTGTCATAATTTCAAACTGATAACCAATACTTATGTGATGGATATTGTATCCACCTAGTTTTAATTCATGGGTTGAATTGGAATAATCTTTTTAGCATCACAACTGATGGAGCTCCAACCATGCTTGGCTCAAGATCAGGATTCCAAACCTATGTCAAAACAGAAAGCACCAAATGCTCCTGATGTTCAGTTTCATTCATGGCGAAGAGCTAGCATCCATATTACTGACTCTGGAGTTGAATATGCTATCCAAGAAAATCGTCAACTATGTGAAAGGAATGGCACTGAACACATGACTTTTCCAGCAGCTCGAACTCCACACATGAAAAATTGCTCTTCTAGGGGAAAGTTTGACATGTTTCTTCACTCTTCATAATTACCTTGAAATACAGGGGAAACTAGATTTGCTAGAAACATTTTATACCAAATATTTTGAAGCACAACCAGCATATACCAAGGACATTCCCCAAGTGTTGAATGAACTCAATGTGAAAAAGCAAGGTTCAGATGTGATTACTCACATGAATTATATCCAAGATTTGCCCACCAAATTGCAACTCTACAGAAGTCACATAGAATGAGAATTTTGTGATTTTTCCAATATCAAAGAGATTGTTGGCAATGACAGGCTACCTGATGGTGTTCAACAGATCAAATATACGCATGACCTGACTTCAAGAATTTTCTTGGTATTTTCTGGATTTAGAGAGGAAGAATATGGAACTGGTGAGAAACCAATTTTTTTTATTTTTAATGTTGACCTAGTTCTTGAAACTAGTCAACAATTCCTCAGCCAAAGTCTTTGAAGAGTGCTGGTGCTATATGGTGAACATGTACCAAAAAGGTGATATAGCAATTCTCGTCCTATTGGCTTTTGGATCTACGTATCGCTGAGAGTGGTTTCTATGCATTGGTATGCATGAAAGCAAAGAATTGTAAAAAGTTGGCAGTGCAAGACAATCTCTGTTGTGCTCTGGAAAACATGGCACCACACTTTGAGCACATTGTAGCTCAGAAACAGCAATTGCTCAGTTCCAATTGACTGTGCTGTTTAGTTACACCCAATGCATCATTTTTGCCATTAAATTGACAAATCTGTAGATATGTTTTCCTTTGGCACAGTTGTCATATTTCCTATGTGGCAATGAATTTAAATAAAATAAAAATAGCAAAATTTTTCAGCTTCCTTCAATTTTTGCAGGTGCCCTACAGATTATTTAATAAAAGCTTCTTGAAAGAGACTTATAGGGTTTTCTGGCCACGTGAACTTTGGAAACCGCTAGACTACTATAAAGTCCACAAGACTAAATATAAAATAAATCTCTCAAAGTAACAAAAATGATTACATATAGATCAAAAGAAAATCAAAGAAGAAATGTAGCATTGGTTATAAACATCAGCCATACAAAAAAAAATAATCTGTTACAAACCATTTAGTGCTCTTTCTTTTCAAAGATTTTGAAGTCAGAAACTAAGCATATTTTTTAGAAAGGTTAAATTTTTGAACATAAGAAAAATGAAAATACTTTAGCAAAAAAAAACCACTAAACTCTACATAATAAATGAAAAAATAAAATTAAACTAAACTTTCTAATGTATTCAGAACAAACTTACTTTATCCATTGGCTGAGCTTCTTGCTCCTCATCTACAAGAAAAAAATAATCAAATGTGTTTTATACCCTGGCTGACATCCAATCATGATAGATGTACTTAAGAGCTTTCTCAATTCTGAATCAGCATGCCTATAGTTCTCTACAACCTACCCAATTAACCAGAGTTCTTTTAAAAATGTAGAACACAAAATTTAAAAGAAATTCTAAATCTAAATATTAAAATAAATCCTCAAAATACCTCCAAAAACATCCAGGCACTGATAAATCATTTAATGACCACTTCCATCTAGCTACTTATATCACTTAGTTTTCCCACAAAAGTGATTTTAAGCTACTTGCATGAGTCGCATGCATTACCTAGTTTGTTTATTTACTTGAAAAATGGAATAAAACAGTGAATCTTTTCCTTCTGGTGAAGTGGAGGCCTCAAGTGTTCACATCTCAGATCTCTTATCATTTAGCTGATCAGACTGCAATGAAGAAACATCAAGGAATGTGTTGGAGGTGAAGAGCAAGGTTAATGAGCTGAGTTAAAGTAATTTGTGCCCAATCAGCCTGCCAACACTTTCAGTCTACTGACTTGACGATTAATGACCCTGATGACACAAGGCCAATGGATTTCTTTCACCACATGGCTAAGGAGTCCAACTGCTGTGCCACACAGATCTAGGGTAAAGCAGAGCTGAAAACACCTGGTTGCTCACCACCAGACAGGAAATGAAAGTGTCTATAGTGGTAAACTATGATTCTGTTGTCCAATGATCATCATCAGAGTGAAGACAACAGACCTGGTGTCAAAAGTAATGACTGCAGAGATTCAACTAATTAAATCAGTACTGCAACCTCTGTGAGAACAGTCAAATGATTTTAATCAATATTTTTAGCTTTCTGCACCATAAATTAAATTCCCCCTTTCATTTTCTGGACATGTTTCCTTTTCATTTGGATTACTGGACTGACATGTTTTTAAATAATTTTATTCAGGTTGGTGTATTTTGTGCAACCAAATTGCAAATTTTCTGAATGGAAAAGAGTTAAATGAATCCACACACAAAGGATTAGTTGCTTTTATATTTTTAAAGGTTTTCCTTTTCAACAGAATGTTTATTAAATTTCAAAACTACAAAATTATGAGTTTGTTTAATATCTTTTTTTATGTAATTTGCAACTAGTTTCTAAATCTATAGATTAGATTAATGTTTTTCAGTGAGCAAATCTGATCTCAAAATCATACTAGTCCAATCTCAAGTTTCCTGAGCATGAAGTGGTTTCAAAATCTGCCAGATACAAACTTCCTGGTAATTTTTCTTGTTATAAAAGTCCATAAAAGGTTTTCAAAAAACATCTGAAACCTGAAAAAATTTTAAAAAGTACAACTCAAAATATCTAAAAGTTGATTTCTTTATTTTGAAGCTAACTTACTAATCATGATGTTAGAATCTTTCAAGCTGTTGGCTTCATCTTCATAGTCATCAATAATTCCTGACACCTTTAATAATAATAAAATTTAATCATAAATATCAAAAAATAAAAATGTTTACAACATCAGTAAATGATTGGTTTCAATTACTTCCCTTACATCATTAAACAAATATATATTCAGTCTTAATGCAATGTTCTAGGGTGTATACCTAGCAAAATTTTCCATCAATGTAAAAATTATATTTAAGCGCACATGGCAAGACATACAGTTCTACCAAAAGTTAATTAATATTTTGTATTTTACTTGGGCCTGGGAAAAATTAATTAGTTCTGGAAGGAGACTAAATTGCAAAGCTAAATCCATAAGATTTTGAATTGAAACACTCACTTGATTTTTGGTGCGTTTCAGAACTAATGAATCTTCATCACTGTCTTCTTCTATCACTGTATTATTTTTCAAATCAGTTTCATCTGTATTAAAAAAAAACTTTATAATTGTGCTCTTAATATAGACTATTCATAACTAAATGCACATTATAGCATTAAAAATGAAATTTGAAAGCATCCATGTATTTTCAATCTAGAATGGAAAGAATTTAACAATATTTTTAGTTCATCACTAGATGTGATAGAAAGTGCATAAGCTAAGCAACATAAATTAAGAGATGCAGAAATCATCCCTGTATTCTATATTTGTATTCTTTTTCAGCAAAGGCATTTAAATTGTTATTTTTAAAATCTTGTTACCTGTTGAAAAATAAAAAAAAAACAAAAAAAAGAACCCAAGTATCTCTGAATATTTGCCAAAAAAAGAAAGTGTCCTTAAATTCTCCACTTGTATCAAAGAAACTGAATCCTTCAACATTAAAAAGAAATTAAATTTCTACATATTAAGAAAGCAAATTCCAGTGTATCCGATGCAGAATAGATTTTAAAACTCTGTTCTGTCTAATTATACAATTTATTTTTAAAAAATAGTGGACACATGCTCATGTTACTGATACGAGTAAAACAAATTAATATGTTCAGCCTCCAGTCTTGATTAGGCTGTTTTATCTAGGGGTAATGAGAAAAAAAGCATTTGCTTCTTATACATGTTCTAAAATCAGTAGACTTTTAGGATCTATATTTATAAATTAATTCTACATTTAGCAGTATATTACGTTCAAAAGAGGATCTGGTTTTACGTGGAAGATGAAGGAATTTTAGAGAGAGATCTTTTTAAATAGACAAATAAAAAAGTAACAGATACCACGAGGAGATTCAGATGAAGATGACAAACTTCCCAAGTTTTCATCTATTCCAGAATCTATTTCGCTGCTGCACTCTCTCTTGTCTGTATCAGCTTGTACCGCCAAACAAATCTCCACCTGAAAACAAACCAAGGCACATTCTTCCTTTCAAAGTTTGGACTTCACTGGTGATCAGGACATGTTAAAATATTACGCATCAAGCTTCCATCCCACACCATTTTTTGTAGTCCTATCCGATATAGTTTTTCACAGCAAGGAAAGATCCCCCCTTCCCCCGGGAGAAATCATTACAAACTCTTACTCAAAAACTTATGCAAAAACCCACGCATTACTAGTGTCGGCAGTGGTCTGGAAGGATATATGTAGAAAGGGGGTGAAAGACCCAGAGTACCTCCACCCCACCTCTCTCTAGTCCATGTTTGTCCCAGAAATGCCAACCTCCAACAGAATAAACCAGCTGTTTGTTTTTTGGTGGGGTTACAGAGGAAACCGGACATCCAGCTCCATTTGGTCAAAGTACACAAGACAATGAGATGGGGGGGGGGAGGAGTTTAAATCTTGAATTAATTAATGAGTCGTTCCTCTCTACGCCTGGCCTCAAGTCGTTAATTCCTACCGGATTATCGCCAGCCGGCTCCATCATCTGACACAGCAGACAGGTACGGAGATTAAAGAAAGTCTTCCCTCTTCATGACAACATCAGCATCATCTTCCAGCTATTCCATCTTTGGCGCTTTTTTTTTTTAGATTTAGCACATGCGCAAAAGGGAGGAAATCCTTCCAGTAAGCGGTACCGTTAATCGTGTGCGCGCATTCTATCCGCGTACATATATTATAATCGTGCATCGAATTATTATTATTATTATTATTATTAGTTGTAGTAGTAGTTGTACTAAGGATCTAAATATTCTTATATAGCAAAACAATGCAAAAAAAAAAAAAAAAAAAAAGAGTAACTTCAAAGGGACATAACTCTAATTAAAACGATACAAATATGATGATATAATCATCATTATTTCAAACAAAATTTATTTGTTGGTTGGTTTATTTTTATCGTTTACTTAACACTATAATATTGACTTCCTTTCTAAATGGTACTGTCTTTTAATCTACGTTTTAAAGCTTAAATACACATGAAAGTAAATATTTTGGGACATTATCAAGTAATATGTTGAAAAAAAAAAAAAACAATGAATGTAGCCAGGGGCGTAGCTAATAGGGGGCGGCGGCAATTTTTGGTCCGAGTGCGCGTTTGTCAAATTTAGTTCAGGACAGACAGTATGTTACATATATAATGTATTTTTTCGTTCTATTTTTCCAGATATTATTTTTTTCCTGAATTTTTCGTTCAATTTTTAATGGTAGTTTTTTGAAAGGAAGAAAGTTTTTCTAAAATTTGCTGTAAAAGAAATTTGCTCACTTGAAGTGAGTCACTTCTAATTAATTTTGAATTGAATATCAATATTTTCTCATTATATATTTGATAATTTTTATTTTCTAATAGTACTTTTTTTTTCAATAAATAAATAAATAAAAAATGAATTTTTTGGAGGTTTTGAAATTCTACGTTATTTAGAGGGCGGCAAATTCTACGACCGCCCCGGGCGGCACAAACGCTAGCTACGCCCCTGAATGTAGTCACAGAATCTAATTCTTTTAACAGAAAGGCAAACATATAAATATACATTAAGCAAAAAATTTTAAATAATTGCAAAAATAATAAAATCTTTCTCTCTCATTGTATTATTGAGAGAGAGACTAAAGATACAGTGGTTTAATATAAATTTTAATTAAAGTAATTGCAATATATATATCATTTTTAAAGTTCGGATATTTTAGAAATTTATTTTTACCATCTAAATCCCAAAACAGTTTTTGCACAGATAAGCAAATTATTTTATTTATAAATTGTTTATTTCCATTCGAGGAAAAAAAAACAAACTTTGCCATGTTAAAGGAAGAAATGAACATAACAAAAACAACTCTTATTTTAAAAACTGATGCTTTCAAAAAAAATTTTTTTTTCTGTCATTGATAAGGAAACATGATGAAATGTTGAACCCTTTATTTGGTCCTTAAGCTTAACAAATGTAATTATTCATATCAACAGGAATTAATCAACCTGTATAAATGCACCATTGTATTACATTCTTTGAATTTATATATTTTGAAACAAAAATAATAATTAGCTACTTTGAACAAGCTAGTAAAATTAGTTGTTCCTTTAGAACCTAAATACTTATAATAAATTCTGCATAAATCCTTAATCATTTTCCTGCATATTCATGATGCAAATTTACAGGAATTTATAGAAACATTTTTTACATCTATACTACAGGTGAGCATTAAGAATGTGAACATTTTAAAACACACTAGATACACTTGTGCAGATCTTTTAAGTGCCTGTCAGCCCTCTCGCTGCCTTAATGTAGTTCTTGTTTTATGAAATCAATGGAGGAGTAAACCTGTTAATGAAAATAACATCAAAAACCTTGGCAGAAAAAGAGTTAAAAGTAAAAAAAAAGAAAAAGGGTAGAAGTGATAATTTTATATTTTGTTTGCCAGACTTTTTTTCCTGTGGTCATATTTTAATTTTCAATAATGTAAAGGCAGGTTATTGTATTAATTCTCCTAACATCAAGCCCATTAAACTATCATAAAATTCATTAGAAACAACTTAGCAACCATGCATTTATTCACCAGAATTTTTTGAGAATGTACTGGGTTTCAAAATCAGCAGAAATAATATTAATGCTTTTTACATAGATGCAGGTATATCTCTGTTTTTTTTTGTAACTACCTCAAATCAGTCTCAGTCATGCCAATAAGAATAAACATGTATAATTTTTATTTTAGATTTTAAGTCATTTTATCCAGTTATTTTCTTTAACACATCTTATTTCAAAGTTTGGATAAAGAATAGTGTAACTCTAACAGAGAAAGTATGATCAATAGCACACCACTTTTTAAGGTAATATAAATATAATTGTTATTTTGTTTTGTTTGTTCACAGTTCATTGCACAGGTAGGGTTTTAAAAAACTCTCAAATGTATCTGGCTTTCTGATCATCTTCCATGTTGAACCATTTACCAGAATTTCTGCTGGTCGCATCTGGAACAGAAAAGACAGCATAAATACATTTGTGAGTTCATTCTTTTAAAAAAACCCGAAACCAGGAGTGAGTGAGATAGAAAAATTAAATACATGGTTCAACAGATTAATAAAAATTTCAAAATGCCTACAGTCAACTTGCTCATGGTCCTGCATGTTTCTAGAATGTTATAAATATATTCACTGCTTGATCCCCATTACAGTAATGGCATTGCTCCAGTTACTTCACCTTATTTTTTTTTTTGTTTGTGCTGCTCTGAAGAAAAAGACTTTCTAAAAAATGAATACTATAGAAAATAAATTTAATTAAGTTTGCATAACGTTTTTTCCTACTTATGTTAATGTGGCCATTTTTAAATTTTCATTCCCAACTGTCATGAACAAAGCCTATTTTCTTATCTTTTTTTTTTTTTTAAAGAAATCCAAACTTTCTATTCATCAGATGAGGTTTTAAGTTTTTTTTTTCTATTATTATTCTTACCTGAATTAGAATTTATGATCTGAAATAAAATTGTTTAAGATGTTGAAAAATCTTTTTTAAAATAATTACATGAGCAGAAATACTATTAGAAATTAATTGTAGTCTAACATTATATGTTCTCCATTAAATTTTCTCTGTTATTTTTTATCTAGACACTTGAAATTAAAAAAAAAAGAACACCATAGTCCACAGTTTTAACATATATTATATATTTATATTATTTACATTTTGGTTTCAATACTCATAATATTACTAATCACAAATTATTAAAAGCATATAAGTAATAATTAGTTATTTATATGTTGATACTACGAAGACCACTGTCTGTTGTTTTTAGAATTGTTTTGAAGTAAGAGTAGAAAAATAATAGTGATGTCTGAATTCATACAGTGCTTTGCACAATAATGACACACACAAAACCATTTGTGGCCTTCTTGACAGGAGAACTATGACATCATTCATTGATACTTGGAAAGCATTGAAAGTTTAAATTTACTAAAATTCCCTTGAAGTTAATGACAGTTGGAACATTATTTGTGTTTTTTTTTGAAATATTAATCAAATTCTGTTCTATTTTAATTTTTTCATCATCAACTACACAAAAAGAAAAGGACAGACTTCCACTCACTCTCAGGTTGTAATTAGAAGCCATGCTCATACAGTAGGCTCCTACATCAAACAATGCAAGGAGACATCCCTCATGTGGCTTGCTTAACCATCGATCCTAACAAACAAATACAGAATGTTTCTTGAAAACCTTTATTTTTCTATAACAAAGGCTATATATGAAAAAAAAAACATCTTTTTTTTAAAAAAAACATACCTGTGTTAATTTTTGACACTTGATCAATAAGTTTGCAATTGAAAAACAAAAATTCATATTGTAATTCAAAATTTTAACAGGTTATCTCTCCCAAGCATATCTGGCAAGAAAAGGTTATTATTTTTCATCTCTTTTAAAAATAATTTTACAGAATCTTGGCTTACCCTGCAATCAAGATAATTAGTCACATTTTTTACCTTTCCAAAAAAGTCTCCAGACTCACAAATTGGTCCTACAATGTCGAACAAGTGACTCTCTGAGTCAGGCGCAGCACTTGGTTCTGCAAGTTCAATGTGATGATATACTAAATACAAACTTGGCCTTATGATGTCATTCATTGCTCCATCTACAACAATAAATCTAAAGAAAAACAACATAAATATATATTTAAACTTTCATTATCTTTAGATAAATTAAAATTATTACAAAGGAAAAGGAATAAAGCTATAGCATTAAAATTGTATCATTTAAAATGACAGCTATTTACAAACCAGGTCTTAAGAAAATTAAGACTTACTTAACACAATTCTAAACCAATTCCAAATATCTTTAATCTTTTAAAAATCTTTTCTCTTCATTATTTGTAACCGTAGCCTGTTCTTCATAAATGGGAAGTTTAATATATCTAATTTCTTCCATCTTCTTGGCAATGTCTACCAGCAGTGAGCTACATCATCCTAGGTGACTAAGCAAGTCCAGGTATGGGCAGTGGTTGAGGTGCAAGACAGTCAGGAGTTACTCAAGCAATCTCCACCACATGTATCTGGAAAACCCTACCAGAACTTTTCATTTTTAGATGAGGGAGAAAACCAAAGTACCCCAAGGAATTCACCTAGCTCGCTGGTGAAAAAAGAGTAAAAATAAATCATGTCAGAAAGTAGGTATGCAAGTCCTGATCAGGATTTAAACTTGGATCCTCAACCATGTCAGGCTACCACTGGATTACTCATGATCTCAGATACTTGTAAAAGAGAGAAAAAAAACAAACCTTTTGTGATTTGTTTCCTTGCATCCAATAACTGAAGTCAACATTACAGCAGCATCTGCTATTAAAGACCATCCAGGTTCCATGATTAATGTGATATCTTTGCCTAGGAACAAGTCTATTACTGATTCAACAATATCTTTCGCTGTTGGGTAGGTAGTCTGTGAAAGAAACAAACAACAGGGCAGTCAGAATAAAAAGTTTGAATAATGTAGATGTAATGCAATTTTAAAAAAAATTATATATATATCATGTAAGGCAGAAATTCAATAGCATTAGCTTGTAAGGATATGATTCTAACTGCAGATAACTATATTGTTAAGTTCTTTGACATTCATTTATGTTCACTTGAAAATTTTAAATAATGTAAAATAATTTCGTTAGTAAAGTATAAAAAAATGAAAGCAGCCTGTTAAAATTATGTAGGATGAGTGAAAGATAAATTTTCATGAATTCAAATATTATTTGAAAAATAGGAAAATGAGGACAAAAAATATTTATGTAGCTCGTTGTGAATTTGTAAAGGATACCATTTAATTTCATTTGCGCCCTGTTGAATTTTGCATTTGCTCCTACTTTTCATTATGTTGTGTTTCATTGTCAATGATAATTAGATGCAAAATTCAGATGTATATTCAATGTACTGGCTATTAAAGATGATCATTGGTGGAATCATTATAAAACTTCTGTCTGAGGTTGACAAATTTGTAAAAATTCTTAACTTGTTCACAAGGAAGTGCCTACCTAGCTCAATAACTAGGGTCAAATTAACCACAAACCACAGCCCATAGCACTTAACAGTGAATGCATTTCCACATACATGTGTGCACAAAGCAAATTTCTATTTGATATCAAAAAGCAAAGAATTTACCTTAATTTCAAATTCAGGATGTAACATTTTATTCAGCCGCTTACTAAAATACATGCTGTTGGCTAACAAGTTTCCCAATTGCATGGCTACTTCTTCATAAGATAGTCTTTAAATATAAGAACAAAAAATTATTAGGCATACAAATTAAAGTCATAAAGATGTATATAAAAAAATGTGTATCATAAAAAGAATATGAAAGAAAGAAAGCAAAAATATTTTAAAACATATAAGTCAGGAAAACTGTGAACTGTTTGATAACTTCATACAATGGCATCAACTCTTTTACTTACTAAATCTATCACAGGAAAAGGGAATCTAATTTTATTCTGTTAAGGGCTTTTATAAAAAAATGTTTGCTCACCATATTTATAAAATTATAACTAGCTTACTAAAAGGCCAAGATACCTAGGAGAAGAAATGATTGCCAAGGCAATTTTTAAAATATCCTGACTTCTACTTTAATGTTCTATTATTTTAGCTTTTATTCACATCATTACAACCATTCTGCACAGATTAGAACATATGCATTATTATTATTATTATTATATGATTTATTATTTTTTTTAAAAATGGCAATTTTAGTTTGTTCTGGTTAAATGGAGAATGCATCAATGGTAATAAAACGACACATCTCCAAATTACATGCCTACTATCCTTTCTTTTATAGCAATGATTTTAAAATTTTAATAAAGAATCTTTCATTATTCCAGCAAAGAAAGTAAAGAGTTTATCTATGTAAAACATAAACTGTAAGTACATCATTCATTTTTTTTCACAAATGGTTAATTGGCCAATTCCAAAATTTCCACAGTTCAAAGTGGGAATTTGAATCTTGCTGGAAGAAATAATTCTCCTGACTGAAAAGATTTAGTAAGCAATGTGATTAATATAAATACATATAACAGTTTATTGCTATCTCAGTATGCAAGACCTGACACTATTATAGGACTTGATGATCTCAGAGCTCTGGAACATCAACTAGAACTACATTCAGACAGCTTTTATCCGACAATGTTTAGCAATAATGTGGATTCCAGGAGATACAAATGACCATTATTTATGTGTAAATGTGCATCAGAAATCTTTCAGCATAAAACAGATAAAACCACAGAACCAAATGCTGGATGAAAAAATCTATCAGATGACATTATTATTTATAAAAAATTGTAGGTAGATGGTGATAAAAATTCCACCAATGTGCTCCAAACAATTTTAAAAAAAGGAATCACATTCAACAAATTAGTTTGAATTGTCCAAGTCTGAAATATCTTTCTATGATAATGTTTTCAACAAGGTTAAATCAATAGTTAAAAATCTGTCAGTGAAGTAAAATCCTTTCTTGAGAGAGCTCAGCATCTTGCACATTATTCATTCCTTGTTATGCCATAATAATCAAACTTCTTTGCAAGCTGACATGCCAGTTTACATGAGGGGACTGCCTTATAATGACAGGAATTCAATGATCTCAAGAAAGCTCCCATCACCATAAAAATATTTCCATAGTTTGATTTATTGTTGTAAGTCCAGTAGGAATAGGTGTGGACAGCCGCACATTAACATATATTAAACGCCACCAGTAGCCAAGCTGAATGGGGGATGTTAGCAACTGTCTGTGGCAATAAACACTTCCACCTGTATACATCTGGCAGAAAGTTAAAGATAAACCAGCGACCACTACTACTGGATATTTTAAAAAGTGAAAGATTGACTAGCCAGATATATTTGATGATAGATAACTTGTTTATAAATCTAGCTGGAATTAAAATGATTCAGCATAGTACATCATTTAATACCCAGAAATCTTGCAAAACAACAACACTGAAAAAAAGTAGGTTAGCATGGTTGTACACAGCGTTTTTTCCAAGAGGGGAGGGGAAAAACTGACAAAATAATATCAAGTGCAGGGTATGTGCCTAGTGATGAAAGCATGCTAATGTCAAAAAATAAAAAGATACTAGTTTGTTTTTTTTCCTATCAAACATATTTGATTTTGATCAATAATTTTGTTTACTTAGAAATATTTCTTGTGATTTATTTAGAATTAAAAAATTTAATTTTTTTTTTATGTTAGAGACTCTAGTATTGCTGAATAGCTAAAAATTACAGTCAGACAAAAAATAAATGTCACTGTTTTTGAAGCAGATTATTATAATTGGTGTGCATATTGTTGTGTTTTACCTGAAGGTGTAGTGACCAGTATAGTTAACTGATCAAAAATGTGTTCAAAGTTGTCAGAAAAGATTCTAATACTTTTATATTTTGCAGTCCAACATGTTTCAGATAGTGGTGGCACATTTGGGAAAAGATATTCTCTCTTTGGACTCTCATGGAAAACTGTTATGATAGCTTTGATTGTACCAATTGTATTGTATATCTCAGGTACACAATTCAAGTTGTTCACAAACAGACTGAGTTTATGACTAGCACAATGGACAAAGCTTTTGGATACCTATGGTTTATTGTAGTATGCATGCACCTTTCCTTTCCTGGTATCATAGAGCACCTGTTGTATCCATCTTGGCCATGTAATTTTTCTAGATTTAAGCTAAACTTTGTACACTGATCAATGATAGTATTGACAATGAAAGTAGCCTTGCAAATCCAAGAAAATCCTCTCAACTGATATTTTCAGTGGTTGTTGTGTTGACAAAATGTATACCAAGTGACAATTTCTCCTTTCCAGATATGTCAGCACTTTCATTTCTACCCTGACAGTTTCTTTACAGTGAAGAATTAATTCTTTCTCTACATGGACAGATGAATAGCGATCATTAGCCGGAGCATTTTCCAAATGTTTCATAGCAACTCATCTCTTGATTCAATGCAGAAATTAAACAGGCTTTGAACATTTTCAGTTTTGCTACCTTTGCCACATAAATCAATGACATGTGTACAATAAAATAGAATGGGTTGGCAATATTGAATATAATATTTTCTGGTTCTGCTTAACATCTTGCTTCAAAATACTGTCCATTTGACACAAAATGTTCATTTCTGGTTTTTTTCCTGATGGCCAAGAAGATAGTTGCATCCCACCTGCACATTTCTGTGCCAAGTGGTAAGAATGTGACCTTGAACTTCTCAAGAGACAAAATCACTTTTTATAATACAAGTAGATTGTATTTAAATGTAGGAAAGTAGAAAGATCTACTTGGTAGAAGAGTACAATATGCATATTTCAGTCATTGGATCTTGAAATGACTTCTACAGTCTTAAATCTTGCTTACAAGTCCTTACTGCTTCAGTATACAGTTACACTATATCTTCTATACTAAGCTACATAGAAAGTACATTTTAATGACTTTCTCATACTAAACATCACAAAACTCACAAAATTCAGCCAGTAAGTTTTTTTTCCTCTTAGATGAGTGATCAAAAAAGTAAAAAAACATTGACATGAGTCATCAAAGTTGAACATGGCTGTGTTTTCACATACCAATACTTGCAAAAGAAATTGTATTTTGCAATATGCGACAAACACAACCCATAAAATGCGTTCAAGAAATTTCATGCATACTCAGAACTTGATTCATCTTGTCAGAAATAGTTACAGAAATATATGCAGTTGTTGAACATATATCCAAAAATTAACCTGTGAGTGTATGAGTGCTGATATCAAGGAAACACAGTGTAAGTAGATTCATCTCCAATCCATTGTCGTTCAGGCCACCAAACACTGAAAGTTATACTTGAGACTTTATTTGCATATTTATGCAGCTAAAATAATAAAATATAAGTAATCCTTAATCCAGAAGGGCAAAGCTTTCACACCCAGTTGAAACAATTGGACGTGGATCTTTCTCTCTAGAAAAATTGACAAAACACAAAACAGAAAAACCAACCAATGTTCATTGTTTATAAATATACATACTCACATGTGATCTCCATCACACTTCTGTAGAAGCTTTATAATTTGTTCACCTGATGGGTAGGAAGAGAGTTCATCTGTAATTTCTTTCCTTTGTAGTATGTTTTTAATGAAATGTTTTATCATTTACTGGTATTCTGGTTCTGAAAGCCTTCATGGATACAAGCAGACAAAGGAAATATGAAACAGAGTACACATATTACATGAAAATTATTGTATATTAGTGATATTCTTATAAAATCCAACTGGATATCATTATAGTATTACATCTGAACGTCTCTAGTACCTATGACAGATTTGAGTAGCTTGATTGGACATTTTGAAACATCATTTTAAGGTGAATACATTTTTAGAATTATAAGATGTAATAAAAGAAAATTGCTTTATTGATTTAATTTGATATACGAGTAGACTCAAACCAACAAAACAGTGCACTTATCCTTTTCAAGTTAAAAAGAAAAAAAGGTCTTTACCCTGGCCTAGTACATTAGGATTCATCAGCTTTCAGGTTCTTAATGCAAATTAGTTTATCACACATGACTAATGGTGAAACAAAGAGAGGATCTCATGGTGCATATGAATAGTCTGCATTGAGTAAGTGAGAATCAGCTTAACTTTTCTTCATGAAAATTTTTTGATGCTAATTGTCACTATCTTGAAAATTCTGAAAAATAAATCATGAAGCAAGAGAGAATTTATATTAGCCAATTGTATTAAGTTGTCAAAAGCTTTACTTCTCAAAATTACAGCAATGTAAATTTGAAGTTTTACCATTGTCAGAGATTTGCTGTGACACTAGGGATCAGAAAAATAAAACTACCTGGCAAAATCACAGGTATGCATAACCAACTAATTAAAACAAAAAACGCCTACATTTTTAAAAATTATTTTTTTGAAAAATTTCTTTTAAAGAGCAGATCTTAGATGGAAAGAAAATAAATATTCTGCTGATTGATTCTATATTAATACATAGAGTAACTTGTTTATCTAGATAGATAAATTATTAGAGGAATAATCAATTGGTTTAATGAACTTTTCTTACTCTTCTCAGAATGAAGGTGCATACCTGTGATTGGAAGATGGACCACAGTTACTGCTGTTATACACAGCAGCATCAAAAGTGGAATGCTACTTTTTAATAGCTCATGTTGCAGTGTCATGTAGGTACAAAATAAAATTTGCATCTGAAATATCTGCATTTATCTGTTTAATTAAAAATATTTAGCCTTATCTCTTTATCTATTTTATTTCCAACATTAAAAGATACTTTGCTCTCCAATTTTTGTTTCCTTTTTTTTCCTTCATGGGACAGTTGCTAAATATGTGGGCAGTTCCTTTTTGACCTTTTAGTAATTTAGTGGATGCAGAATGACCTGTGCTTATATAAAATAATATGCCACCAAAAAAGAAAAAAAATTCTTTGACTCACATGTTCTTTGTAATTAATACCAAGACCACCACCTATGTTCAGATAATGTAGTAAAGTAAAGCCATTGATTTTCAATACTTCCATCATTTTCAGCAGGTAAGTAACAGTCTGCCTTAAACCAAAAAAACAAACAAAAGAACAGATCGATGATGACAGAAATACTTATTCTTAATCTTTTACAATTGTTTTTAGTGTGCAATTAATTATTAAATATCAGTAAAAATAAATACAGAATTTTAATAAGTTCACATTTTTCTTTTCTGCAAAGATAGCAGTAAACAAAGGGAGACAACCAACTAACATTTTTGGAAGTTGTATAAAGTTAAAATAAAATCAGAATAAAAAAATATACACAGATACTCCCCGACTAGCGACCGCCCACAGTTACGACCATGTGTAAAAAAAAATTCAAATATTCCCGTGCGCCGTACGACAGTCGGTATGGCAACGCGTATCTCCCAGCAGACAACTCAAATTAGGGCCACCCAACGCTGGTCGACGAGTCTCCGCCTCCTCCTCCTCAGAGCAGGGGACGTTGAACGCAACCCAGGCCCAGCCCCCGACTGCAGAGAATGTAACAAGCCCACAGTTCCCGGGAAAGGAATCACCTGCGCTACTTGTCGCCAGCAATTCCACTCGAAGTGCTCTGGCCTCACAAGGACAGAGACGAAGAAGAGACGACGAGAGAACACCTACAGCTACTCAACCTGCCGAGGCGGGACAGATGACACGACAGCCAACTGCTCCAAATGCGCGCGTCTTATAAGATGTACACACTCCCGAGCTGTCTGCACTCGGTGTAACGCGCCGTGCCATCTAGCCTGCACAGTACTTAAGCGAAAAGAAAGAGAAGACTTAAAGGCGAAGAGGGGAACCTGGACCTGCTGCGACCAAGCTCAAGAAGCGGAGGCTGCAACAACCAGAGCTGACCCTCCGTGCCCGACCTGCAAGAAAAAGGTGCGCCGTAACCAGATAACCTGCCTCGGCTGCAACCTCAACTTCCATCCGAGCTGCGCGAGAAGAGGGGCCTACAGAGAAAATCAACCTTGGTCTTGTCGGCGATGCCACGTCCCTACGACTACGCGACCCATTGGACCGGGCTCTACCAACCTACCCAGAGCAACCTGCAAAGGCTGCAAAGAGAAAATACGACAAGGTGCAACGCGACTAAAATGTGCGGAATGCAACGGCCACCACCATCTTAGATGCATTACCGCTTCCAGAACTCTGCTGGAAAAGCTGAAGGCGATGGGACGTTGGTCCTGTAAGGACTGCCAGACTGCACACCAGCCAACGCCAGTAGACGAACCAAAGACGAACGTATTGACGATGCAGGCGGAAGGGGAAACCCAAACCTCTCTTCGAATACTGCAATGGAATGCCAATGGGCTGATGAGAGAGCTCCCACTGTTAGAGGATCTCCTGACCAGGAACCACGTCGACATTGCGTGTATAAAAGAGTCGAAACTGGTCCCATCGGACCACCTTTCTGAACCAAAAGACTACTCCGTAGTCAGACGGGACTGGAGGAACCAGGGAGAGGCGAGAGGTGGCGGCCTAATCATCTTCGTCCGTAAGCCCTTCCCCTACAAACTGGTACCCCCGGGCCCAGAAGATGACGACAGTATGGAGACACTAACGGTTGACATTCCCATATCGAACACCCAACGCCTGCGAGTGACCAACCTCTATCTCCCTCCACAGAGTTCCCCGTATCTACAGCGCATAAACACACGAGAATGGGACCCCCAGTCCAACCTACACGACCTGGAGATCGTCTGCGCTGATCTTAATGCCCATGACGCCACCTGGTACAACTCTACCAAACCAGATGACCGAGGCAGAAAGATAAGCGACGCCATCGTCGATGCCAACGGGGTGCTCCTCAACAACGGCGCCTCGACACGACAAGACCCGATTACCGGACACCAAACGGCATCTGACCTGACGATTGTCCACGAACTAATGGCAGAATCTTAATGCCCATGACGCCACCTGGGACAACTCTGCCAAACCAGATGACCGAGGCAGAAAGATAAGCGACGCCATCGTCGATGCCAACGGGGTGCTCCTCAACAACGGCGCCTCGACACGACAAGACCCGATTACCGGACACCAAACGGCACCTGACCTGACGATTGTCCACGAACTAATGGCAGAATGGTGTGACTGGGAGGTGCTGGAAGCTCTATTCTCTGACCACAAACCCATACAGGTCACGATGGAACTTCCGGTGAAGGCTTCGAAGGGGAAGAAGAGGTTTGTCTGGGACTGGAAGAAAGATGATCTCCAATCCTTCCAGGCAGAGATGGAATACAGAATAGAATCCGAAGCGCCCAGAGAACCTACTAACCTCATTCAAAAAACCAAGTGGCTCACCGAGACACTCCTTGAGGTGATGAGACGGTATGTCGGTTTTAAAGCGGTGGGAATGACGCCAGAATGTTGGAAAACTTCCGAAATCATAAAAGAAGAAAAAGAGAGGGACTGTCTGCGCCACACGGAGGGTATTCACTCGAACGCCTATAAAACCGATGAGGTTCTAAAACGACTACTGAAAGAGAGGAAGGCGGAGATCTGGCAGCGTAAAGTAACTTCCGCAAAAGGGGGAAGGGGGATGTGGCAGCTGCTACTCAACCTGACTAACCAAAAAAACAAGAACAACAACGAGTGATAACAGAGGGAACAAAAAACTACGTCACAGCGCGACAAAAGGCGAACGCCTTCGCCCGACAGTACCAAACAGCTAGCTCCCTCAAGATGACACGCAACGATAGAGGCACAAAGAACCAGCTGAACGCAGCACTAAGACAAAACACCAACTCGATCCCAATGGCCTGCCAGCCCTTCAACGCTAGTGAGGTGAACGCTGCAATCCGAGGCCTCGACCCCTCCAAGGCGGCCGGACCAGATAACATACATCCACGACTGCTGCACCACTTAGGCCCCAGAGCTCTGGAATTCCTGAGAAGCATCTATAACCAGTCGTGGACCACTCGCGAAGTCCCGCAAGCCTGGAGAGTCGCTGACATCAGACCGGTCCAAAAAGTCGGGAAGAATACACAACGGCTCGACAGCTACCGCCCAATTTCGCTGACATCAGTCATCGGTAAGGGGATGGAAAGGCTGGTCTGTAATAGACTGAGGTTCCTCAATGAAGTCCAAAGACTACTATCTGAGAAACAGGCGGGCTTCCGCCCCCGGCGAAGTGCAGAAGACCAGCTGCTGCGCCTGTCACAATCCATCAGTGACGGGTTCCAACGGAAGCCGATGGAGCGCACCCTGTTAACCCTCATCGATTACTCCAAGGCCTACGATGGGATCTGGCGGGTCCACTACTCCTCAAAATGGTTTTAAAAGGAGTACCGGCGGAATTCGTCCGATGGACCCAGGCGTGGCTCACCAACCGTCTCAACTGGGTCACCTTCGATGGGGGAAAAAGCGCCAAAAAGTCTTTAAACAAGGCGTCCCCCAAGGCTCGGTGCTGTCCCCCCCTCTTGTTCCTGCTCTATATTGACGACCTACAGGAAGAACTGGGGGACGTCAACGTTAGCATGTTCGCTGACGACGTAGCCATCTGGATCAGGGACCAAAGCCTCACAGCCGCAGAATGCAGAATGCAGCTGGCACTCGACGCCGTGGAGAGCTGGAACCAGAAATGCTCATTCTTTTCAACCAACGGCCACGAGGCTAAGTGGCGGCCGACGCCACGCGTAGGAGACAAAACCCTCAGCTACAACCCCACACCCAAATTCTTAGTGGTTACGTACGACCGCCAGTTATCCTTCACCACACATACCAACAACATCAGCGCCAAAGTGAAGAGGCAGTGCAGGAGCCCTACGGAGGCTGGCCTCTACAGATTGAGGCTATGGTCGCCAAACCCTTCGCTCTACCTATATCGCAACCAGTCGCTCCCTCGTAGAATATGCAGCTGCCGCCTGGATCCCCTGGATCTCGGCCACCAACCTTGACCAGCTCGAGGCTAGCCAGCGGTTCGCCGCACGTGCAATTACTGGGCAGCTGAGAACCACCCCAACAGAGGCCAACCTACCCACCATAGCCACGAGAGCAAAACAGCTGAGCTGCATCTCCTTGGAGAAATCCTTCCGGCTCAACTCGGCTAACCCCCGGCACCAAATTCCTCTGCAACCGGTCACCCACCGTACGAAACGAGGTAGCTGGAAGGAACAGGCGATGACGCTGTGGCGCTCCATATTCAACACCGAAACCCCAGATCTGATGCCACCCTGGCTCGACGCGGGAACTCCGAAATTTGAGATAGATGAGCTTAAATCAACTGACAAAGAGGTGAATTTACAAAGGGCGACTGAACGTCTCGGTGCGGATTGGCGAACATACGACCTCATCGTCTACACTGACGGCTCGGCGACAACCGGAAACGCAAATGGCGGTGGCGGCATTATAGTCACCACTGGCCACCCAAGTGACCCCACGGTCCTCCGATCCCTCTCCATCCCGGCCGGAAAGTGGCGTTCGTCCTTCCAAGCTGAGATGAAGGGGGTCAGAACAGCCCTTCAACACCTAACGACCCTATCTAAGGCACGCAAAGTTCGCATCGTCACCGACAGCATGTCTGTTCTCTTGAGGATCCAAAACCTCCACCCCTCGACACGACCGACGAGAGGGATATTCTGGAGCACCTGCTCACCCTCCACCGGAACAATTGCCACGTCACCTTTACCTGGTGCCCCAGCCACTGCGGAGTACCGGGCAATGAGCTGGCGGACACCAAGGCTAGAGAAGGAGCGGAAGGCGATCAGACGTATACCGACTGGCAGTACGATGCGGCGAAAGCAGCCATTCGACGCAACAATCGCAACGCGCCTATTCAGCACCCTCGGCTAAAGCTGATCTACGGACTCCGAGGGGGAAATCTCAACCGCAACGAAGAGAACAACCTGAACCGACGGGACCGGGTCACCCTCAGCCGGTTAACCTAAGATACTGGTTGAAGAAGATAAATCGCGCGGCGGACGACGTGTGCAGGAAGTGCGGCTTGGGAGAAGAAACCACCGAACATATCCTCACTAGCTGCTCCAGACTGTACGGCCCCAACGACGAGCCTATGACCATTAGTATGGCAGCGTCCAAACCGTCTAAGTTCCTGAAATTGTGGAAGAAGTGGCTGCACTTCAAGGACCTAGACGATGTCTCCCAACCAGGAGCCCTGTAGCTCGAGAAGACCTTCTGCCCGGTTGGTCAACAACAACAACAGCAGCAGCAGCATCACGTTATCTCTCGGCATCAGCTATACTTCAGCAGTCACATCACAAGTATCTCGCTCGGCTTCTACGGTTTTACCAGCCCAAAAGATGTCATGTAAAAGGAAGAATTTTCCATCTACCAGTACACCGGGCGAGAAACAGAGGAAGTCACTTGATTTGGAAGTTAAAATGAAAATAATTAGCCAACACGAAGGAGGGAAGGGGAGGGGAGGTGGGAGTAGATGCTATTGTATCGCACGTGATCTACAGTTGTCCCATCTCCACCATTCTTAAGGACAAGGAAAGAGTCTTGGACGCAGTGAAAGGTGACGATAATAACTCAAGGACCTGTCCACGAAATGGAGAAATCGTTGATGCTCTGGATGGAAGACCAGACACAAAAACATGTACCCATAAGCCTACCTACCTACTAACAATTCGAGCTGAGGCTGGAAGTATTCACGAGACTCTGGAGGAACGAACAGGAGAGATGATGACAAGGAAAACTCTCAAGCGAACAATGGATGGTTCAGTTCAATCGCTTCAAAAAAACATACAATCTGCATAATGTTCGAGTAACAGGAGAAGCAGCGAGTAAGCAAACTAAAGAAAGTAAAAAATATTCGTAACTGCGTATAATAATGCATAAAAAAGATAAAATAAAATGTATTACGTAGTACAGTACATACTAGTAATGCATATAAAATACATATAGGTCTTCAAGTTACGTCCATATCGACTTACGACCGGTTGGTCGGAACGGAACTCGGTCGTAAGTCTGGGAGTACTTGTATTAGCATAGGTTTTAATAATTTGGTATAGGTAAATATACAACAAAAGAAAAAATATTAAAAGATTACTTAAGAAAAAGAAAAATCATCTTTCTTGGATTACTGTGTTATGACAGGTAAAAGCCAACAGATATTTACCAAAATGGAATTATTTTGGTTGCATTAAAACATTCTCAAATTAGTGCATACAGGTATCAAAATGTCAAACAGTTCTAAAGTAATTATCTGCATTAGTTTCCCATAATCTATTGATTAGTTTAGACCAGTGGTTCCCAAATGGGGTCACAAACTGGTCAGCATTATGATTATTTTCAAGCAACATTTAATTTTTGCTTGATGTGTAACCCATGCCAGTATTTCCAGCATACCAACACCTGTAGTTGTTCCATGGCCTAGAAGGAAATAACTGTATTACCCTATTGTTGGTTTTTCAAAATATTCCAAGAGTGCATTTCTCTGGATGATTCCCCCCCCCCATACACACATCAGCAGTGTGCATACCAAAGCCGGATAAACCTTCTATGCCATCCCTAGCCTAATTTTCAGACAGACCCATACCCATACTCTATTCCAGTCACTGCACACTAGATCAGGTCAAGTCTTAGTGCTAATGCTATGAGTTTATCAGCTTTACTGACTTGACAATTTAATGCACAAACACAAAATGATATTGAGTTAACAGATAAATTGAATATGTATAAATACACAGATACATATGCATATAAAGCAATTTTAGATTCTAGAAAAAGTTTCAGGTTTCAGAGACTCAAACACCATTCAACTCAGGTTCATTAGGATATCATTTCACATATTTTTGTAGCAAACTTTTCTATTGGCAAGGTCATCAATAACATCATATGAAAAATTGTTTGAAAGTTCAGGCCCAATGGCAAGCAAAGTCAAGCTATTCAATCTTTCTTGACTCAATGATGATCTAAAGTAATTCTTTACATACTTTAGACAACAAGAAAAACCCTCTGAACACTACAATTGGTATTGTGTCTACATTTGGATAAATCACTTGCAATCTATCAGCTCTGATTAATTTAAGAAATTCCAGAATAAGCTTGTCAAGCTTGATACTTTTCAAATGAGATCAAAGGAGCAACAATTCATTAGTGAGGGCCTCTTCCAAATCAACAAGGTACAGCTTACAGACATTCATAGCCTAAGTTTTCAAACCATTACACTGGGGAACACTCATTTTGTTGCATTAAAAAAAATACTTTTTTCTAGTCAATTTGAATATGTAGATTTTAATTTTAAAGTCGGTTTTTGTCTGCAAGCTACAGATTTCATGCAATTTGACATTTTTTATTTTTCGTTATTTTAACAAATTCCAACATTAATCAAAATTCTTCTGTTCACTTTAATCTTAAAACGGCAAAAAAGTCATTTAAAAATATTTATTGAAGCAAAAGATAGAGAATTAAAAAATTTTATGAGTAAATTAAATTATTATCTAGTGTTGATCGTGCCATATTTTCATTAGTTTTTATCTGAATGTGTATTTTATCCAGGAAGGAATTTGCGTTTGTAACTTTTGCGTTTGTACACTTTATCTTGGCAATCTCGTTTAATGCTCCAGCAGTAGTCAGCCATCATGCTTTTGTTCCAGCGCCCTTGGTAACGTTCTTCCATGATCTTTAGGTCTTGGTGGAATCGTTCTCCTTGTTCGTCACTTACAGCTCCCAGATTGTCAGGGAATTTATCAAGGTGGCTGTTCAAAAAATGAAGCTTGATGCTCATGTTGCACCCGAGATCACGAAAAGCGAGGAGCATTGTGTTCACAAGATCACAGTAGTTTTCCGCTTTATAGTTTCCGAGAAAGTTCTGAACAACTGCCACAAAAGATAACCATGCTGCTTTTTCCAAAGCATTCATCTTAGCAACAAACTGATTATCACGAAATAGTGTTCTAATTTGTGGGCCATCAAACACACCTGCTTTGATTTTTTCAAATGATAACCCTGGTAAAGCTGTGATGATGTGTTGAAAACATTCACCTTCGGTTTTTAGGGCTTTAACAAATTGCTTTATCAAACCTAATTTTATGTGAAGAGGAGGAAAGATGATCTTATCTCTGTTTACAATTGGCTCTTTTATGATATTTGGCATGCCAGCTTTAAGAGTTTCACGGATAGGCCAGTTCTTTTGGACCCAATGTTTGTCTCGTGCTCGGCTGTCCCACATACAAAGGAAACATGGAAACTTGGTAAAACCTTTCTGTTGTCCAAGAAGAAAATTGACTATTTTTAAGTCCACACAAATGATCCAATTGTGCTCATGATATTTTAATAAGTCCATGACTATTCTCACATCATCATAGTCTTCTCGCAAATGCACAGAATGACCGATAGGTACCGCTCCATAAACATTGCCATTATGTAAAAGAACACACTTTAGACTACGTTTTGAACTGTCCAAAAAGAGTCTCCATTCGGCAGGATTATAGTAAGATACACCCAGTTCTTTAAGAAGCCCTGGAATGTCATGGCAGTAAACAAAATGTTTGTCTTCTGAAAAGAAAGCTACAAAAAGTTGGTCACGATTTCTAAAATATGAAACTTTAACAGAGTGATCAACAAGATTTCTACTTTGTAATCTTGATGCCAAAACCTCTGCTGCTTTTTTTGAAAGGCCCAAATCTCGCACTAAATCATTTAATTCAACTTGCAGAAGAGGCTTAGGGATGGGAAAAGGTTCAGAGTCTGAAGAACAATTCTCCGACGACGAACATTTTTCTGCCACTTCACTGTCACTACTATTTTGTTTGTTTGTATCATCTTCAATGTCTTTATCGTCTAATGAAGGTAAGCCTTTAAATATTGGAACAGGAACTTCTCTAGAGTGGGGAGTAGGCTGAATAGCTGAGGGAATGTTTGGATACGTAATTTTATGTCGGTTTTTTTTTCCAACTCCCGATGTGTTTACCATGCAGAAATAACAGTCAGTTAAATGATTGGTTGGTTCACGCCAAACCATCGGAACTCCAAAAGGTAGACTTTTACGTTTTCCTTTGGTCCAGTCTCGAAGCATTTCTTCACAATTGTGACACACAACATGAGGCGCCCATTGCTTGTCTTGGTCACCAAGATGAACTTCAAAATATGCCTTGTAAGCACGCTTGACAAAGGAGGATACATTACGTTTTTGACGATTTAGTGTGTAGCATCCACATATGTAGCAGAAGGCATTAGGCTTGTTTCTGCAATGATTTCTCTTAATAGAAGCCATGTTTAAACTGAAACAAATGATAAATTATAATTTAATTATAAAAATACAAAAAGTTATAAATTTATATGGACATGAAAATGCTTATATATGGTTTACGTAAGTTCACATTGTAAAATTTCACTAACCTCAAATTGCATGCAAACTAAAGCTTGTAGAGAAAAACTAATTTCAGATTTGAAATCAGTGCCTAAAGTTCTATCAAAATTTGTTAAAATATTCCATGCAACTGAAAATTATTTAAAATTTGTTCCCCTGTGTTATCTAAGTGCCTGCCTTATGCAAGTTGTCACCCTTACTTGAGCTGGCACCATAGGGCAACTCTTAGTTAGCCTATATAGAAATCAGGCTCTGTGCATACCAGCAGTTTGCAATGATGCTGCTGGAAGTTTGGATTGGAAAAATTTGTCCCTGTGTTAATATGATTGCACTGAGAAAAAAAATTTAGAATTGCTGGTTTAGACCAGTGCTTCTTAAACTGGTGAATGGTTCACTCAAGGGTGAATAAAATTGTTTTGGGGGTGAATGAAGGGTGAATGAAACATGAAGGGTGTTATGCAATCCACAGCTCAGACCAGACAGGGTCTGATAGCTGGGCCCAGTTGACCAAACCACATGTGAATCATCAGTCTGGACAAACTATGGACACCAGTGATCTAATCCCCTCTGGCCCATAAGGCTATAAATGCCCAGCACTTTGGACTCTATTTTGTCTGCCTGAAACTGTCCCACCAGCACCTGTCCATACTGATGGACCAAGACAGAAGAAACCTGTTACAACAAAGGGTGAATGACTTAATTTACTCAGATATTTATATTTTTTCTATACTTAAAAAAAGTTAGTTGTTATGTATATTTGAAAATCTGTAGGCTAAACAAGCATTGGTTTAACTGCTTTAAAAGTTACCGCAGTTTGTGTGATAGTCGGTTCAATTATTTATGAACAAAATAATTTTAAAAAATAATTATTTGCTAAGTTTATTTGTTTGGAAGAAGCTAATCCGAATTATCAATTGCTTTAAAAGTTACCATGTCTTTGTTGAAGTACCTAAAGAAACCAGCTCTATAGGAAGAGTTTGCAGAAGGAAGTAGTTCATTTCTGAAAGAAAGTGAAATGAACAGGACTCAAGAAAAGCTATGTTCAGGAGACAAGTCACTTATGAAGGGTGACAAGGAAACTGAGGATAAGGAGCTTTAAAATGCAGCTACCATATGTTACAGATGATGACTCTGTTAATGATACAGCTAAGGAAAAACTTAATCTCAAGAGAAAATACAAAGACCAAAGTACCCTCTCCTCAAAACTCAAGAAAAGAAATTGGAATGAAGAATATATCAAGTATGGCTTTTCCTTCCCCAAGATGAACTAAAAAGCCCTACTCCCAGAGCTCAGTGCATGTTTTGCAGTGTAAAATATAGAAACCAGTGCCTGGTTCCTTCAAAATTACAGACTCATTTAAGAACAAAGCATAGCAATCGTCAAACAAGTCCATAGAGTTTTTCAAAAACACTTGTGAGTATTTGTGGAAGGCAAAATTTCTTCCAGTCGATGGTAAAGAAAGACACAGTGACTAAAATACCTCCTCTTCTTGTCCCTCTACAAATAGCACATGTGCTCATGAAAGAAAAAAGAGCAATACACAGAGGCTGAGAAAGTTGTCAAACTATGTTTGAAAATCGTGAAAGCAAGCAGTGGATAAAGTAGTGCAAATTCCTGTCCAATGACACAATGAAACTTTGATCTACTATAATTGCCGAAGATCTGAAGCATCAGCTGATGGAAAAACTGTTGGAAGCACCGTTTTTTGTTCTGCAGTTTGATGAAACCATGGACATTAAGAACGATGCACAACTCATTGTGTATTGTTGTTTCCTGGATCAAAGCTTTGGAAAAATTGTCGAGCATTATCCCTTTTGTTTGCCAGTCGAAGAGCAAACTACAGGTGAATTTATTTTCTCCAAACTTGAAGAATTCATGGAAAATGAAAATTTACGTTGGAGCAAATGTGTTGTGACTACAGACGGTGCTGCAATCATGGTGGGGAAGCATAAAGGAGCCAACGCTCGCATCAGATAAAAATCCCAGAATTGCACCTTTCTACACTTGTTTACATCGTGAAGCACTGGCTGCCAAGAAACTGAACACTTGTTGAAATGACCAGAAAAATGAATTGGAAAAATTGTTGCAAGATATGATGAAAATTGTCAACGCTATTTGCCCACAAGCACAAAAATGTTGGCTGTTTTCAGAGCTATGCAAGGACATATCTGCAGATCACATGATTCTCCTCCTGCATTCTGAGGTTTGATGGTTGTCATGTGGAAGAGTCCTGGAAAGAGTACTGTCCCTGAAGAATGAACTGTCTGTATTTTTTACTGAGCTAGATGACGTGAAAGTAATGCATTTCAACGATGATTTTTGGCTGGCCAAATTGTGCTGCATGACTTCCATTTTTGAACATTTGAATCAGCTCAACTTGGCATTTCAAGGTAAAGGAGGTGACATCTTCGATGTCCTTGGGAAAATAGAAGGCATGAAAATGAAGATCACCATGTGGCATAGTAACATCCGTAAAGGCAATTTCTCCAATTTCCCACATTTGGAAAGCTTCCTCAAAAAAATGTGAGTGGGAAGAAAAATAACCTGATCTGGAGAAAATGCTGAAGGACATCATTTCTAACCATCTGCAGTTGCTGTCTAAAAATTTTGAAACATATTTTTGTCAGAAGCATCTGCAGGACTTGGAAAATCAGATGTGGATAGTTAATTCTTTTATCACCAGCCACTTCAAGCGAGCAGATGTTGGGGAAATGTCAGAAGTGTTGATGGAGCTTCATTATGACTTCACTCAAATATCATCTTTTGAGATGTACTCCTACTATGGAGACTATTGAGTTGGATTACTTGCTTTCCCTGAATACAAATCAATTGCCTTGGAGGCCCTTCAACCACCAGTAATGATGACAACAACTTTCCTGTCTGAATCTTGGTAGAATTGAAAACCAAAAAACGAAATTGACTCCAGTATGTTGATTTGGTAATGCAGGTTGCTTTGGAGAAGGAAACTGAACCTCGATTTGAGAAGCTTGTCACAGGAGTACAGAACATTCCAGTCACTGATGATAAAAAAACAGTGTAGAAATATACTGCTTGTCATTTTTTTGTGGTAAACATACACAACAAGAAAACACTTCCTACGAATCTAATTCGAAGTTCTAAGACTGTTGTTTACTAACTTAAATTTATGTAAACTAGAAAAATTCTAATAATTTTTGTGTCAATTTTTTTGTCACTCCTAGTTTTCTTTACATATTTTTAGGATGTTCAAAAAACTTGAAATAAACACTTAAGAAATGAGTTAATTTATGTTTTTTGCTCATGTGACAAAATGAATTATATATAAAATTATACACAATGGAGAGTAAGACGAAAATTACCAAAAATATAAGAAAATTTAGTCAAGGTGAATGAGATTGTGTGATAAAGACTCGAGGGTGAATGACACTGAAATAGTTAAAGAAGCACTGGTTTAGATTACATGGCAAGCAAATAGGTAACTATGACCAATTTTATTATCACATGAAAACACATGGTGTTTATTACCATCTCACCTGAAGACAAGCGTGTCATCAATTGTTGATCCTATGTGACAATGCAGTCCTACCAATTCAACTAATGGTTCCTGTGTTATGATTTGTAGAATGGGGACCATTTCTTTGGACTGGATTCCAAATTTTGATTCAGTAAGGCTGGTAATAATGTATGGGTGAACTCCCTGGTGAAAAAATAATAAAGTGCCCTGATACCATTTTGATGAATGAACAATTTCAAATCAATAAATTAATTAACTAACTAACTAAATATAGTGCTGGCTCACTCTGCTTCTATTGGACGTAGTTCCAAGTTTGTTTTATTTAACCTTGTGTACATGGATATTGAGTTTTGGTAATTCACAGTGCAATCCATCTCTACCCTTATCATGATCTGAAGAAAGAGAGGTGACTGGTAACACAAATTAAAGGAATTCCTCCAAATGTACATCTTGTACCAAACAGTTAATTACAAAAATCATTATTCATGTTTTTAAAAATAGGAAGTATACGTTGAAACTAGTTATTTAAAACAAATCACTTTATATAACAGAGAAGGAATTCGATATATATATATATATATATAAGCTCTCTAGCAACGACACTTACTGGATCAATGCATGGATTCAGTCGTAAAAAAACTCTAGCTTTTCGTTCCAAACTGGCGCGCACACGTACGATGCGGCTGATATAAAACAGACTGTCTACGTTCACCAGGCAGCCCCGACCGACCGCCATCTCCAGCTCCCACTGCTGTTTTCCGTTCCCGTTGAACATTATCTTTTCAGGTTCGAATTTCGCCTCCAAGGCCATCCGGAGTTCCATGCCGCTGACTAGAGTCGCTGAGCATCCAAGTTCCCGAATGATTCGGAGGAGGATCTCCAGGTTGGGGTTCGCCTTCACGGCCAAATTAAGGATGTGCGGAATACCTGCATGGGCCAGAGATTCCTTGTAAGCGCGGACGTTCGAGGCGAGTTTTCTGTAGCTGTAAACGAAGAACGGAGCCGCCCCCCCCCCCCCTGGATCTCGTCTCGGACGTTCGCGGCTTTTACCTCCTCGCAAAACAAATTTCCGTCCACCTCGCGAAAAGACGGCGAATACCGAAAATTATCTGTCAGACTCTCGCGATGGCAATCTTCCCTGGTCGCCATTCCAAGGTTAACTCGTTCCCGACACGGACAGGATTGCTGATTGTGACTATTGTCAAAGGCTTGGTGATCACCGACCAGGACGGACGGTCACGGTCACCTACTGGTACACTTGATATTAAATAACGAAAAATGTTAACTGCTTTTAAACTTTAAAACAATGAGCTTTTTTACTCACTTTAAAGCACGAGGGAATGGTCTTCGAAACCTTAGATCGATATGAAAATATTCAATTTATTTCGTTTAAGCAATTTAATAATTAGTGATTAGCATTCTAACAGAATCGCGAATAGCCGTAACATCTATCAGTACTGTGTACTGAGGTGTTTCTTTACCTTGAACACAACTTTTCTTCCGAAGCTTAACCCTAATTCTTCTGACGGTAGTTTAAACCTTTGACACTTTGTCTGTTTATTAATAAACGCACAGGTTTATTTTTATTGTTGAAAGTTTGTTTTCCTGGTCTTCTGCAGTCATACCCAATTTGGCGATGAAGCACTGGCGTTTGCGTGAAAACAGGAGCTGTATATTTTAACCCTTGACACATTGCAGGGAATTCTGTCACTGTGGGCGAGGGTCTCAAAACCGGCTTAGGGTTAGGGACCGAAATTAAATTGTGTTATCGTTAGATGTTATATCCATGGTTTGTTGTTAATCATTTTTTAACTTTGGCAAATTTTGAGTACTATGTGTATATCTACTAAGATGTGATCTGATGGGGTTGGGCCCAAAAATAGCGCGGATTTCATGAGCTCAAACGTGTTTATGTTTTGTATTAATCATTGTAACAGAAAAACCTGAGACTTTACCTGCTGATACTATATATGACAAATAAAATAAAATAATGAATTAATTGAAGGCATAAAGTTGTTTAGTAGCAGTTTAATGTCCTGCAAAGATGCATGTAATTTTATTTTAAATGTTGGCAATAAAAATTTTTAAAAATTAAATATTTTTGTGGTTGTCTTGCTAAAATTTTTTGTTATACATTTTAGTTTGTGTACGTACGACGCTCCCTGTGTAATAATGACGGTTTACCTCTGTCTGTAGTTGAATAAAGATGGCGTAGAGGAAGATATTACGATTTTGTCTATGTCTACCGAATTGCATTTCGAAAGTGGTCATTGATGTTCACTGGAAGCTATTAATTTATCTGGATCCACTTTTGGTTTGAATTTAAATTAATTTGTTTTTATTTTTTATTTCCTTGTTTTACAGTAAGAGGTTTAAATTAAGTTTGTTGTCTTATAATTTAACTTTCCAAATCTACTGGTAACAAAGTAAAAACAAAATGTTACATTTTGTTTATATAGGTATGAAATACGGTTATGGAAAAATTTACATCTGAAGCTGAAATGAAATTTATTTTAAACTAATGAATAATTGGTTAATATCGTTCCTTTTGTAAGCGAATGTTACTATTTTATCTGGTAAAATTAAGTTTGATAAAGCTAGTACAACCGATACATTTAATTTTATCCTACAAACTTTTGGTATTATTTTTACTTTATTCGACGACCATGTCAGCGTGAAGGAAATGATTAGCTGTTTTAGAATGAGCTACAGATTCGTGTTTATTGCCTGTGTATTATATAGTTGTACCCGAATGGCTCTCTTCCTTTCGAAAATTAGTCTAATCATCAGAAGTGTGCTGTTGTCTTTCTAAGTCCTCAGAAAGTGATAATATAACACTAAAGTTATTCACAGCAGAGAAAAACAAGGGCAAACCCAAGCAGGAAGAGGTTACTAAAGTAGGATAAATGATGGCTTTACATTATAGAAAATTTGCCAATGACATTTGTCATTTTTAAATATTTATAGTGGTAAACTGATTTTCATAATTAGAGGAAGAAAAAAATTGATTTACGTTTGTGAGGGCGATGCGACTTAGTAATTATTTTGTTGGGAAGTATATTAAGGATGAAAAATAAAAGTTTTTATTTAAAAAAGATATATTTAAGCTTTCATTTGAACATTGTATTTTATAAACTACCTTGTCTGTGAGTGAGTGTGTGCTTTTGCATGCATAAATACATGTAGGTTGTGAGATATGTGAAAGAGATTTTGTACAAAGATATAAAATTGAGAATTTCTCAAACATTTGATTTGGTGGTGAAGAATGCAAAGTACTATATGGAATTTGAATCTTATCTTATCTTTTTATAGTCCACCCATGAGAGCCTTGTTAAAGGTAATTTTCCCAGGGATCCAGTGGAGAAAATTTTGTTTATTCCAAAGTTCTTTCCCAAGAGCAGGTAAACTAAGGACTATGAAAGTGGACCTTCCAGAGTTTCATGAGGTGTTTACACCTGAGTTGAAGCAGCTGATTGAGGTGTTCAGAAAGTACAACCATGAGTTGCGGATTGCTGGAGGTGCTGTGCGTGATATGCTAATGAGAAACAAGCCACATGATATTGACTTTGCCACCACAGCAATGCCAAACCAGATGAAAGAAATGTTTGAAGCAGAAGGCATTAGAATAATAAACAACAGGGGAGAGAAACATGGGACAGTTACAGCAAGACTTAATGATAAAGTATATGAACATTATTATTATTTTTTAAATTTAAAAATGTAATATGTATACAGTGCAAGTTCTCTTTTAAAATCGTCAGAAACATGGGGAAGAAAGCTACCACCTAAATGAAAACACTACTTTCACTATATTTTAAAAAATAGGTTAGATTTCGTAAACAACTTTATATATTTTATATATGTAGGATTTCATAGTAATGGATATACCTTTTTTCACAGTTTCATTTTCTGTTTTTTTCTTTTATCTGATAGAATGTTTTGAGAGTTATCTTTAATGAACGAACTTATGTTGTATAATTTTTTTTTAAAATTAAAGAAATCAAAGGGGAATAACTTGCTAAACATTTTAGCAATAACTGTTAATTAAGATTAGGCTATTTCCCTTCGATACTATGTTAGAAATTATCTTTGCTTTTAAGGCTTAAAATTTTGTGGAAGATTTTGTGTATACATTTAAGATACTCCCTAATTTGTTTTTACCAATGTATCTATTATTCAAATTCTCAGGTGTTCAGTTTAGATCATTATGGATTCATCAATACATTTATGAAATGAGTTGCTACACTACTGTTATAGAATTGTGGCACTATTGTTACTTTATGTTTGATTGTTTTTCTATTCGAAAAAATGTTGCTACTTTTTGTTTTACTGTTTTGTTTAATACAACTTCGGATTTTACTAAATGTTGGGTTTAATCAAAATTGTTTACAGTCATGGAAGTAAAATTGTCTTGTGATTCTTGGTACATGCGCAGATGGATTTAGCACGTACAGGAGTGTATACATAACAGTAAATATGTTTATTTCTTAAATTTGTTTTAGTCACCTTGTACAGTAAACCAATATATGTAGTGAAGGTTGAAGAGTATTATTGTAGAGATATAAAGGCTCTTCTCTAAGCTTCATAAAACATTTCTGTAGGCTTAAAAATTTTTTTTGCTAAGAACATTCATTAGATATTTTTAAGTTTTCCTTTTTTTTCTTAGTCATTAGACATTTGTTTCATTTGTAAAATAGAATTTCAAAATTCTCTCTACTAAAAAAAAACAAATATTTATGTTTTAGGAGAATTTTGAGGTGACAACTCTGAGAATTGATGTGAAAACAGATGGTCGGCATGCCGAAGTAGAATTTACCACAGACTGGCAGTTAGATGCGAACCGGCGAGACCTGACCTTTAACGCAATGTTTTTAGGTAAGAATTTTTATTTTTAGTCTGTGCTGTAATAAAGATTGAAGGTACACAATGCTTGCCATAGTTCTACTGGTGTCACCATTTTTAAACAACTTCCTCACAGAGATCTTGCATTTTTAGAGTCTACCTTTGAAGATACTATTTCTAGCACTGATTTTGATACATATGGTATTTCTTTCTTTAATATTTACATTAGCAAGCATTAAAAGAAATTTTTGCAATTTTCACTGTTTCTTTTAATCTAAACATCTGGATATAGATATAGAGCAGGAAGTTGCAAAAGTTATTGGTACCAAGCAGAGAGTCATAAAACCATTGACATGTTCTGTTTTTGCTCCTTCACTTGGTAAAGCATTTACTACTTGACTAATAAAAATGGAACTTGCTACCATCAGGTCTTCCTGGAGGGTTATTTATTTTTGTATTATTGATGATCATGAGTGTTATATTATATTTTATCTGCACCAAAGAAGCTACTTAAAGGTATTTCCTCAGCTGTAGAATCTGAATACTTCAGTCAAATCTCTCCTAAAATGACGATAATAGAAACTGGGCAACCTGAATCTTGTGGTCTTTCTTGAAAACTGAATTGCAGATTTATTTGTTGAATATATTAATTTGTTTAGTTTTTAGCTACAGTTTGATAATGCTTAAATTTTTTAAAAAGGAAAAATAAGAAAGGAAAGATCTGAATGTGTTTAACATCAAAGATGCACTGAACTCCACAAACTTTTAACTTATATCTCTGGTATTTATGATTTATTACAACTTATCAAATAAATATTGTCATCATCCTATGCTTCCCTGGTTACTAAGGTTGTAGCTCATTCTTGGTTATGAGATTAGAGATTTTGTGCTTACATACTGAGTGGGTTGTATGACCACTTCTCAGCATGGGATGCCATCGGTGAAAGTCCCTACTACAACTCTTCATTTTTTTAATTGTGAAGGAAATTGGAGCGCTTGGAGAAAATCCATGCAGCTGGCTGGTGAAGAAGAGCAAGAAGAAACCATGTCAAGAAGGTATGCCAAACCAAGCTGATGACAAGTGAGATTTGAACTCTAGCCTACAACCTTAACATTCCAACAGTTTAACTACTGGACCACTGCATTTCCCAAATGAATATAAGGAATGATTATTAAAATATCTTGTATCAATCTTTGAGAGACTGCTATCTTGTGTTTTGAGGTTTTTTTTTAGAGTGAGAGTAGATAAAGTAGTGATGTCAGTACCCATACAACACTTCATCTTGTACAATTATGATGAATATGATGAACACATTTGTGGTGGTCTCAATGGGAAAGATATCACATCACCCATACATGTAGATGTCAGATTTACTAAATTTCTCTTATTCATATTGGTAGATTATTACAAAAACTGTTTTTGATAACAGAGGTCAGTTTGTTGGTAGACTTCAGTGCTGCTTTAAGATGTTAAAATTTAATGAGAATGTAGTTTTATAAATTTTACAAATTGAGAAAAATCTGAAAAAGTGCAGTGATAGAAACAAACAGAAAAGGACATCAATTGGAATCCAAAGAAGCATTTTTTTTAAAAAAGTTAATTTTTCTTTTTATTATTTTGCTTTGAAATCAAAATTTTCTTTTCAGCTGTGACCATCTTTAAAAATCTTTTGTGCACAATTAGGTTTGTTTTAATTGTTTACGACCAAAGGTAGAGCTAACAAAACCACAAAAATATCTTTATTTTGATGGATGGGAAATTTGTTTAAAAACTGCTAATCACTTATCAAATGTATTCAGCATTTATTCTTTTTTTGAAAGTGAAGAGTGTACTTCTGTAATTGATACATTAAAGAAAAGTAACCCCTCTTCCCCCCAAAAATAGGGACCAGAGTTATACAAAATATTCAATATTAGGAGGAGGATGCCAACAATTTCTGATGAGGACTGCTATTTAGATTCATACATGATTAGACTGCTGGCTGAAGATTTCTATTCTGGATTCGCAGTGCAGATGACACTACATTGGAGCTGATTTTTGTGATCCCCAGCTCGTCTCTTCCTCAGTATCTCAGATTCAAGGATGTTTATTCCATAGAGTATCAGTTTCTTCGTTCTGCTCTCAAACCTAGTATTTTTTCAATATGAAGTAATGCTACAAAAATTACCTTTCAGCTTGGTGACCTAAGATTCGTTGTTTTTTTTTGTTTTGTCTTTTAATTACTGAAAAGAAAAACAACAACAACACTACAAAGGTTAAAGATCACAGGGCTATGTCTGACTTCAGGGTTTGATGGAACTTTGTATGACTATTTCCATGGAAAGGAAGATCTAGAGCAGAAGCTGGTTCGTTTCGTAGGAGATCCAGTATCCAGAATCCAGGAGGACTACCTGAGAATTCTTCGTTATTTCAGGTAGAGCTATAATTTATGTGTGTTTTATATATATATATATTAATCTTTGTTTATTTACTGTGGTATTAGCAGCTAAGAAAAAAAGGGAAGGGGAGGAAGAAAAGGTGTTTAAATTAAGTGTTTTTAGTTGAAATATACTTAAATCTCACATCGATATGGGGAGACCCAGATTAGACCATTAAAATCTTGATGAAAATGCCACAGAAGAGTAGATGCTCTTACCACTGCAAAAGGTGTCTTCACCAAGAATAATCAATTTTGTTTATTTGGTCCATTGGTTAACTTAGACCATTTACAGAAAAATGGAAACAGAATTCTTTAATCCATACCAAATGAGGTCAGTTATTCAAGATAGCTTGTTCACTTGATTACCATATTAGAAGAGCTGAGGGATAATCAGTCCTCATTTGCGATGAGTTTTCATTTTTTCTGTCTAGAAATATCTGAGATGAGTACAGTCATCATGACAAGCTGTCTTTAGTCAGAAAGTGCAAGCAAGAAAGCAAAGATTCTGAAATTTGGACAGATCTTCGAAAATAGTTTCATATTGTAACCTCTCAAGATCAGAGAGTCAACAGGAAAATTTGAAATCAAAAGCAGAACTGGCTGAAAAACTGAGGCATGGCGACTTTAAAGCAACTGGTGAGCAGCTTCCTTGTCAGAAAGCAAGAAATTAAATCAAATGGAATCAAGATTACAGTGAGACAGAAAGTGCTGACCAAGAGAGGGCAGAAGATTGGAAATCATCCATCCTTTCCAAGCTTCCTCATAACTTTAATCCTGAAAATTTACAAGGCAGACAAGATAGGTCTCTCTTACAGTGATACCTGATGGGTCATTATGTTACAAACAACCATTGGGCTGGCCTAAAGACAGCAACGGAATGAGCCGCTATTCTTTTTTTTGTACAAACATGACCAGCTTTGATAAGTATAAGCTTCTAGTTATTAGGAAAAGCAAGAATACCATGGTGCTTTAAAGGAGTCAAACCTGAAAATTTGCAAGTCATTTATCAAACAAACAAAAACACCTTAATAACAGCAGCTATCTTCACAGAGTGGATGTCCAACTGGGATGCATAACTCCAAAAGCAAAAGCATCACATCTTTCTGCTTGTGGACAGCTGTTCCGCTCACCCTCAGATGAAGAAGCTGAAAAACACCTACCTTAAATTTCTTCCACCTAATATGACATCTGTCATTTAGCCAATGGATTGGAGTATCTTAAAAAATCTCAAGTCAAATGTACTGAAAGAAACTTATGGCATTCACCCTGAACACCAGTGAAGATGACCACCTTCAGCCCACATAATCTGCCATATACATTAGCTCCAAGGTGTACATATATATTACAGGCCATCCAATTCCTGGATACAGTCACATCTAACACCATTAAACAGTGTTATGCCAAATGAGTTGCTAGAAAATCAAGCCACCTATTTTCCAAAAAAGAATGAATTGTTAGCAGTAAGAAGCAAAGAGCTGTTTGACAACATTGACTATAACACTCACTCTGATGCCAACTTCGAGGATTGTGAAGATCGAATTTTTGAGATGTGTCATGGCAATAAAGAAGGCAGATTAAGGAAATGAAAGATGACAATGATGCACCTGTTCCACCATTAGCAATACGTGCTCAAACTCAACAGCGTATTGCTACTTTGCAGAATTAATTTTTGCAGCAGGGTCATTATGAAACTAAGGGTTGCAATCTGGTTTATAATCACTAAATACCATGAAACAAGCAAAGATAGATCAGTTATTGACTGCTGCTAATGAATGAAAAATTTTCTCACTACATATACATGTATTTGTGATTGTTTAAAACTTTTGTTCTTTTATTTAATAGTTCATTAAGTACAATACATACAATCAATAAAGTTGTTTTACACATCTATAGCAGATCTGTATTATGGAATTGAGCATCAGATAGATTAACTTGTGAGTGTTACATGTATTGACAAGGTCAAGGTTACTTTCAGCTATATGGACCAGTTGTTTAATCAGACCAAATGGACTGTACAAACATTGTCTAAATAAGTGGAATCATCTGTATTAAGAAGATTTCTTTCTAATACTTGACTTTATGTACCATTTCTACAACGAACTAACATATTGTAATAACAACAGGTTGCCAAATTAAGAACCCTTATGATAAAGTATTCTTTTCTTGTTTCATTTTTTCTTCGAAAATAAAGCTTGTAAAACATTATAAATCAGACTTAGTCATCCACTGTCTTATTAAAGACTGCAGAATGTTCTATAGATTTGTTTTCAATGGTTATCACTTCTGTTTTTGTTGGCTTCGGTAGTGGCCAAGTTTTGAGCTGCTGCTTATTTAAAATTTTCATTTCTTGTGTGGGTGGGTGAGTGGGTGGGTACACTCATGTGTTTGTATGTGTACTGGGATTTGGAATCTACCAATTAGATTCTGTTGCCAGGTAGTTATGTTTCAAAATAAACATATTTAGTGCTTAATGTTTCAGTACCAGCTGTTCATGATGCTTTTGAAAAGAAAGAAATTAAAAAAAATGGTCACTATGGTATGGCTGAATAATTGATAGTTTATACAGAAAATAAAATATTACTTAAATAAGTAACTTTAGCCAGTGTTTTTTTTTTTGTTGTTGTTTTCTGTTTTGGTTACTCTTGCAGTTCTTGAAGAAATGGTCAACTGTATTCTGTTTAGTTGGAAAATTTGAAAATTTGTTTTGGATATTAATGATTTCTAAATAAAACTTAGCATTATGTAGAATTGATGGATGGTCATCAGCTGAATTGTATTCTCCAGAGAGAGAGTGGGGGTTTGTTTTACTTTATGCATTTATTTGGATATTTTTGTGTCAGAAGGATCTTTCAAAACTTTTCTGAGTTTCTCATTGTCTGTACTTCCTTGTCAGATTTAACAAGACATACTGCATGTTTGATACCCATCAGTCAGTCATGAAGGTTGAAACTGTCCATCATATTTATACTGTGTTTCATTATGCTCCAAGCATCAACACCAGAAGCAGACCTGAACAGGGTTGGTGATCATGAAGTCCAACCCACTTTTGAAATCTCTCTCTGACACAAAACTATCCAGACTGGTATACAGTACAAAGCATCTCTTTCTCTTTACTATCATCTCCACTTTCTAGGTTTTATGGCAAAATTTCTCCAGGTCCAAACAACCATCAAGCAAAAACACTTGAAGCCATTCAGTGTAGTGCACATGGTTTAGAAGGTAAAATTTTGATCTTCATTTTCCATTGGGTTGCATGAAGTCAGATATGTGTGTATCAAAAACAATCTTAATTACTGTATAAGCTGGCTTCTAGAACATGCCAATGTTTTCTTCATTTATTCCTTAATAGATGGCTGGACCACCACGCTGTCAAAAGAAGTGATGAAAAGAAGTTTTAGTTTTTTTTTTTTTCCACAATTGTCTGAAAACTAATTGCTAACTTATTTAAGTAACAGCTTCTATTAGCTTAGTGAAAGGACATCAGTAACATTTTTAATCACTAAAAAAAAAAAGAAACTGACAGCTAAAACAGAGAAAAATGATGCATTTGGAGAATATATTTCATCATGGCTCAAAGACTAATGAAGCACAGGGATGTCAAAGTATTAGTGTCAACTGGGTTCCAAGCACACAGTAATCATTGCTGCATATCTGGCCTGTACCTGCTCTTACAGCTTGCAATTATGTGTTTATCATGTAACTGAAATGATCTGTTTGAATCTTTGGATGGTGTCAGCTTCATTATTTCAAGTCTCTGTGTATGAGAGTTCAGTTTCATGTTCATTAATCTGTTTTATCCAGGTATTTCTGGAGAACGAATCTGGATGGAGCTGAAGAAGATTGTCTGTGGTAACTATGCTGCTGACATCATAGCTACAATGGTGAATCTTGGACTTGGACCGTACATAGGTAAGAAACATTTTCAGAATGTGAAATAAAATCTTTTTTATTCCTGATGGCTGGAGCAAAACAATCTGTTAAAAAAAAAAATTGCTTCTGTTTGCAAGAATTTTTCAGAAAGTCACTTACGATCCAGTCTAGCAAGCATGAAGGATCCTAAAGGATGATAGCAAGGTTCTCAATCAGATAGATGCAGTGCCTTCCATATGTAAAGTAAAAAAGAAACATCAAGTGTTAGGAAATGCTGCATTTTTTTTCCATGATTTATAATTTATAATTAAAAAAATATTATGTGCATTGAGAATTCTTAGTTTACCTAAAGTATAAAATACTTATTTGGGATGTATTAATAAATATCAAAATTAACATATTGGTTACAATTGTTTCTCCTGCTCTGATAAAGTCTATTTCTCTACTTCAACTCCCAAAAAGCTATAAAAGCCCTCTGTTTATCTGCATTCATAATATCCAAAATAAATGCCCACTACCACCACATTTAGGAATATTTGATACATGAATATTGCCTTTTAAAAAATTTACTTTGTAGACATGATTTCCCTTCATCACTGCATTTACAGATATTAAATGAAAGTCAGCTTTCTCAGCCTGATTCATTTGTAACCTACTGCAAAGTCCTTTTACACCACTGAAGTATCTGCACCTTAGATTATTTATTCATCATATTTGCTTATTGTTTGTTGACACCTTCCACCCTACCTGCCTACTTAGTATCCCTGCAATGTTCAAAGCAACAAGACATGAAAAAGACAAAATGACAGTCTTGTTTGGCTTGATGGTTGATAGGTGAAACCTTTATTGTTTTGAAAGGGAACAGAGCCATTAGTTTCATTCATTCCTGCCAGATTTTTAGTCAGAATGAGCACAAATGGTTAGCTGAAGGCATCATTCTCTGCTGGCTGCAAAACACTGGTTAGCAAGCCCAACAAAAACTTACTGTTTGGGACTTGTTTAAGGAACACAGGACTAAGACAGTAGAGCAGAGAGTGAATGAGTATATGTAGGGTGGCTGCAACTTGGATGTTGCAATGATTCCAGGTGGATGCACTAGCATAGTAAAACCAGCTGATGCATCCTGTAATAGGCTATTCAAGCAAAACATCCAAGAAAAGGAGTCAATTGGATGGTAAATGGAGACCATACATACATGAAAGGTGGACACATGAGAAAATCATTGCCACAGCAGTACTTCAGTGGATCAAGGATATTTGGAATTCTGTGTTTCCTGGTGAGATCAAGAAAAGTTTGAAGATGACAGAAATGTCCAGTGATCTAGATGGCATTGGAGACATGTTGTGGAACATGGATTCTGATTCAGACAACAAATTGGGAATTTCCAGGATTGCCAAGTGCAGTCCAAGAAGTGACTTAGATGCAGTGCTGAGGATGAAGAGCTAAAAAAAAGGTGTCACGACAAAGTCTACAGTGATATTCACAGACTCATTGAAGTTAAATCCAGTGATCAAACTGTAAAACCAAGTGCACTTGATTTGTATCCATTTATTTTATTTTCATATTATTTTTTCCCCTTTCTCAGAGGGAGAGAATGTTTGTTTCCAGGACAGTTTGCTTTTAAGATTGTGTGTGTTGTTATTTTTGTGTCACTGACAAAGCAAATGGGAGTAAAGTTGCATTATGTTGTAACGTTTGTTCCTTTTCATTGCATGTAGTTTTATGCTATCTCTCACATATGTTCAGTGTTACTTGGCTTATACTGTCATTTGCAGATATTTTGATAATGTTTAGTTCCTATGTTGTGATCCATCAACTGTGGGTAATCATGGGAAGCTTTTGGTTTTATTTTCAGTCTTCAGCAGATTTTGACCTTTTTGGCCAACTTTGGAATTTTGACGAGTTCCAGTAAATGCTTTAGCTGCAATTAAAACCAATATGTTAATTAATATTGTTATTTATAACACATTCTTACTGCACAAGAATTTGTATCACACTGAAAAGATTCTTAATGAAGTGGAATTATATTCAATTAAACTTTCTTTTCTCGGGGGTTTTGGTTGAAAAAGGATAAAGAGTTAAAAGTACAGTTTTAATCCAGTGGTTCTCAATCTTTTTGGCCCCACGGCACACTAAATATAACTTAAAATTTTAAAGCTCACCAAAAGATATAGCAATACAAACATTTATTTAGATTATACATTATAATTAGTAGGATATTTGGGCCTGCTTTGCTGCACATAGATGCTCGATTCAAGGTTTGATGGTGCTTATGGCTACTGAAAGCTCTTACTAGACTGATCTCAAATATGCCTTTTTTGTTCTTTATGACAGTTAATGTTGAAAATGACAACTCACACAGATATGTCGAACAAAAGGGTAGTAAAACTTTTATTGCTTGAGAGCCAATAGCAGGGTATTTCCACTCCACAAGCAACCAGAATTTCCCCAATGTCATTTCCTTTTTAAGTTTCTGTCCATACTCATTTCTGTCTGTCCTTGTATTCCTAAGTTTTCAGCATTTTTCACACGATGCTTTTGAAAACAGATTTCTGATCCAATCAAAATTACTGACTTCTAGTGATGGAAAATAATGTTTCAAGCAACCCTGAAGCAATACTAGATGCTGTTCAATAATTTATTTCACTTTGATGCTGGATTTGTTTGTGTAACATTGGAAAACATCCAAATGACCATTTATTTATCAGTCGTCATCTTCACAAACATAACTTAGCGTTAAAGGCATTCAGCTTATCAGAGAGGGTGAGGATATTTTCATCTCTGCCTTGCATTTCAAGATTTAACATATTCGATAAGCTAAATATGTCAGCAAGATATGCAAATTTTTCACATCAGTATTTGTCACAAAGAAAATTAAACAAGAGTCCTCTTGTGTGAAAAATCTTTCAATTCTTGACACCATCAAATGTAACAGTAAAAATTTGTACTCTGCATTTCTGAACATAGAACAGAAAATAAAAGTGACTTGAGGGTTCCTGTCTTAATGAAGTTAACCATCTTAATAACCTGTTTGATTACTTTATTCATTTTATCCAGTAATGATTTGGCCATAAGAGCTTCACGATGGATCCTGCAGTGTGTTACAGTGGTTGAAAGATTTTTCTCTCTAACCTTAGCTATGAACCCTTTTATTTTTCAAACCACAGATGCTGCTCCATCAGTACAAACTCCAATACAATTTGACCACTGAAGAGAGTCTTGATAACTTCCTCCCTCCCTGTAACTGTTCACTACATTGAATATCTCTTCATCTGTAGTCCTTTCACTCTTTGCAAAAGAAAGTGCTCTTTTATATCATCTGCATCTACAAATCTGATGATAGAAATAAGTTGAGCAAATCCGCTTATATCAGTTGATTCATACACTTGAATAGAAAATTTTTTGTCAGCTCTGAATCTCACTCTTAGGGATGATTCGATATCACCTGATATAACATCAATACATCGACTGATAGTGCCATTTGAAAGTGGAACTTTACTAATTTCTTCTGCAGCATCATTTTGTAATATAATCTTAATTTCTTTGCATGCTAGAAAAATTAAGAATTCTGCAACAGTATGTGGTTTCTTTGCTTTTGCGACAAGTTGAGCTATGACATAACTCACTTGTGCAATGTCTGAAACCTTCACACTCCTGGTCATAAAATTTGTTTCCTTTAACTTACCTTCTAGCAAGAGCTTGAAATAATTCACATCTTTCTGAACAAAAGATGGATGTTTAGTTTCTGGATGCTGCTTAGTTTACTTGGCACCATGGCTTCATTTGAAAGTTTCATACAATACATTTAGGCAATGGATGTGAATGGTCACCAGCTGAGGAAAATCCATATTTAAAGTAACATTTATGATATTGCCCGTTTCCTACTTTGATCTGCTTGTTTCTAGAACCCTCACCGTTATCAGTCAATTCACTGTGTGATTTCCTTTTGTTTGTAATCCATTTTGTGTGTATTGAGAAAATGATAAAAAGATCCAGTGATACAGTTTGCACAAATAGCACCAGGATCAACAACTCAACAAGAACAAGGCTGTCAGGATATTGCACAGTAGTCTATGTGCAGTAATTCAAACTTACTGAACTTCTAGGTCCAGTACTACAAGGCTGCTTTTCAAACAGCATAAAATACTTGAATGTACTGACGTTACTACTGTTTACAAAATTCGCAATGGGGTCATCATTTTTTGGGCCCTTTCCACTTTCGCTTGATGTCATGAAAATTGCTCTCCCTTTAGTTCTTTGTAAACCTACGAGTATTAGGACTGCCAGAAATTTGAAAATTGTTCCTTATTTTTGAAAGCACAACTCTAACTATAAATAAAGTTCAATAAAGTTACTCATGAAAAGTATAAATATGCAGCATCATGGCTCACTAACGTGCTGTGGCACACTGATTGAAAAACAGTTTTAATCTATTGAAAGTTTGAAAAGGAAATAAACTGTTAAAAGCATGACTGGTTTGTAACTGGTTCTTACTTGTCAGGACTTTCAAATAGTGTTAAAAACTTCTTTAGAAAAAAATAAAATTAAAAATTATTTTGTAATCTTTTTCATGTAATTAATGTAGATTTGATGCTAGTGAGTATTAGTCAGAGTCATTTAGTTCTTTGGATTACCAAATGTAATGAGAGGTTAGGGTATACTGGTCATAAAGAATCCAAAATTAATTACCTTGATGAGGTTAAATATACTGAAAGTTAAGCTGTCATTTTACTGAAGAGAGAAGAGTTGGCTGACATTTAACATCCTTCTGTTTTCTTTGCTACAGGTTTACCAGAAAGTCCCAATGTTCAAGAATGTAAGAAAATTTCGATGAGATGTTGTAACTTGTCTCCCCAGCCAATGACAATAATGGCTTCACTTCTTAGTTCAGATGATGATGTAAGTTTATTTCTTTAAGTTAACTAAAAAGGTGGTGCTCCTAATTGTAGAGAGTAAAAAAAAAAATAACAAAATTTATAGTTTATTAGAAGTATGCGATATATAATTTTCTTTTGGTGATACATAAATATTCCAAATTGGTGGGATCCATGCTAGAATAGTCTTGTTGTAATGCTACCACAGTTAAGTCAGTGTTTATAAAGACATTAATACACACAATTCTACAGTGAGATCACAGAGGAATATAGGAAGAAATCAACAAATTTACAGTTATGTAGTGTCAATACTGAGTTTGAATAAATAAAAGTGTTGTAAAAATTCAAAATAAACATTAGCAGCTTGTTGGATGATGGACATTTTATTGTACACAGTCCCGTGGTAGACTTTCTAGAGTTAATGACACATCACAGTTTGTTGTTGACTGTGCTATTAATATTTATTACATAATAACTTCATGCTTAAAGATTCTTGGTGCCATTTAGAAAAAAAACAATTTGATTCTTCATGAGTTGTGGAACACTTTACTGGTTGTAGCGCATTTCAAACAAAACACACACTTCATTGCCTCTGGCAAATACTGCATAAACTCATAATGCAAGCCTACTTTGTCTATTGTTAGAACATATAGATCAAACATTACACTCTGAATCTGAAGGATGATGGCTATATTATTATTAGTGGTATCGCATACATTGTCTACTATTTTGAACTGCATTTATAATAAAATGGACACTTTTCTATGCTACAATTCTTAAAAAGGAAAATAGGTAGTTATGTAGAGCAGTAGCATTTGTGGAAAACAGGATAAGCTTAATTTCAATGAATCATGAGAAATGTTGCCATTTTGCATCCTGCAACTACACAGTACCCAGTAATAATTCACAGTAAACAGAGATTTATCATAGCTCAGTTGTTGTCCTGCTAAAATGTTTCATCTGGTTTTCTTTCCAAAGCAAAACGAATAGGATGCTCACATTTAGAAAAAAGTATATTTCTGATAATTTGGAAACAAACAAAACACAAGTAAAAGAAAAGCTATTTATACAGTTTTCAATAAATTGTGTGTTGCCATGGACTGCAAGAATTGCAGTCAGGTATTTTCACAAATCTGATTGAATCCCCCCCCCCACCAGAGTATTTTGATTTAATTAGTAGTAAAGCAGATTAGTGATATATAATCATTGTTGAACTTACATTATAAAAAAAAGCAAACCTAAATGAATTTTTTTGTAAAATTTTTCCTGACTGTTAAAATATAATCCTCAATTTCTTTAATAGTCTCAGTCTCTCTTTTTTTCTTAAAGGTTTGGTCTTTATATTCTAAGATGCCTGCTTATTATGGACAGATCAAGTTAGAGGTTCTCGCATATTGGCTCGTACACTATGCATGTCTGTAAACATGGTTTAGAGCCTTTGTTTCATCCACTGCTACTCTTTATTAACAGTTTTTCCAAAATCTGATGAATAGATAGGAAAAGTGAAATCTCTTAGAGGTATCTTCCTTGGCCTGTTGAATTTCTGACCACAAAAATGCCAAATTGTTTTGGTTTGCATGACTTTCCAAGAAAAAACTTGAACATCAGCTAAAAATAGCATATTGGAGGATAACTTCTCTCTCTAAACTCTAAATAATTTTAAATGTGGTTCTTTTGTACAGATTTCATCTTTTCACATTAGTAAAATTACTGGTGCATGCACACGCTTTCTTATTTCAGCATTTGAATATAAGGTCATGGATCGGTCTCCCTGATCTATTTCTTGTTGGTTGCAGGTCCTGCAACTAAAACATAGGCTGAAGATTTCGAATGAAGAAGCAAAACTTGGCTTGTTTCTCATCGGTCAAAGAGATGAAATGACGGGTGACAGACCGCTCAAGCATTACCAGAGCATGCTGATAGATAGCAAAGAGAAGAAAGCAATGAAAATTCACATCTTGGAGCTGCTGAAGTACCAGGGAGAGGAGAGACTTCACCAGGACTTCTCTGTCTGGAATCTTCCACGTTTTCCGGTCACAGGATATGATCTGCTAGAAAGGAAGGTTCCCAAGGGACCACTGTTTGCAAAGACTCTAAAGGAACTCCAGAGGCTGTGGAAGGAAAGTGACTACACACTAACTAAAGAAACCCTGCTAAGTAAGATAGAACAGTTTGTGAAATAACTTACTATTTATTACATTTGTCCCTTCAACAACTCAAAAATGATGAACATTACCAATGTTTATTAAAGCTGTCAGTTTATTTTTAAAATAGTGCAGCTGGCTGGTCATTCAGATTCACAGAATCTTTACACCTGGTATTGTGAAATAAATCCAATATTTAGCTATAGAAGACTCCTGCTTTCAATGATTTTAATACACCCCCATTTACTTTTTTGTCTTGATCATGCCTCTTTATTAAAAGAAGTGTGCTTTTTTAAGTAAGACTTATCATACCTCTTTTTTATAAAGTTTTCTATTACAATGATGTTATTTAAAAAAATGAATTGGTAGACAGCAGCTTTTTAAAATTTGCAAACTGTTCCTTCAAAAATTAGCCAGGTTTTTTTTTTTTTGTCAGGGTACAAAGATAGGAAATTAAAAGCACTGCATAATTTTTTCATATCCACATGGAGAATGGTCAGTGTTTGCAGAGTCGTTCTCCCTCAGGCTAATGATGTACACAAACAAAAATAGCAAGTAAAATATGTACAGCTTTATTTTGCTGAACTGTGACATATAATAGTTATAAAAGTGTTAATCCAATCTTATGTACAAAGATTTTTAACCCATTTAATTCTAAAAGTAGAGAAGTCCAACAAATTTCAAAAAGAAATGATTTGTTTCTTCATTTCAGTTTGTCTTTAAAAAGTTATATTCACCTGTCAAAATGTATTGACTTTTGTCAGTCTTTTACAATCACAAATGGAATAATACATAAAAAAAAAAAACAGTGTTAAGATCAAATAAATACTGCTATGATAAGTTAGCCTTGGCCTAACCTAAGAACAATGTCTCCATGTGATGAAAATTTTGATGACGAGTGAAAACCTGAGTTTACTGTGGTTCTTTGTAATAATAACAGCTATTTGCTTCTTTGTGGAGAATTTTACATTTTGAGGAATCGCAGTTCCAGTTCATGACACAAAAATAATTGACAAATGGAATGCATTTTTTTTTCTGCTCTTCAAACTTCAGTGTGAAAAATCATCATAGTTATTGTATATGATCAGTCTGAACTACATGAATAATAAGTTTAAGCCAAGATTTTCACTGAAAAATATAAGCCTGTTCTTTCATAGTAGGCTTGGACTAGTTTACAGTAAGATGATTATGATGCTCAAAAGATATTTCATTTATACAAATAATGTAATTGAAACTACCAAAAAAAAAAAAAACCGGTTTGACTGTTCCCATACCATTGTTAATGAATGAATACAGAACACAAACATAGCTCAGGTTTTGTATTATAAGAACAGATCAGTGCGCACCTGCTCTGGCAAGCTTTATTATTCACACATTTAACACACAAATTATGGAATATTGAATTACTTTAAATAATTCAGTCGATGTCACTCTTGAATAATGCTTTCTAATTATACCAGAACAGGCATTTATCTAGAACTGTTACCTCTTCTGCATCACATTGCAAAGGCTGTTTGGAGGAAACAAAAATTACTGATGCAAGATGCAAATCAAAAAGTATGCTACATTAAAAAAAAACTAACTCACTAGCATTCCACTTTATTAAGCATCTACTGTGCTTATGCAAAAAATAATAAAGTTGTATTGTGTATTGGTTTATAGGTGTCTAGTAAAATATAAAATATCAATAAGAGGCTAATTAAAATAGTTCTATTGGAAAACAATTTTTCTCAGTCTCCTACAAGAGTTCCAATATAAACCCTGTAGTTTGTTGGTTATTCCCACCAATGTGAATTTGTCTAGCTGATCCCCAAGTACAATTCAGTTCAAACCCTACTTTTTTTTTCTGAGAGCCAAGAGCATCTCCCAATTCCACAACTGTGACAATAAAATATAAATTTTAAAAAAAAATTGCACTATAAAGGTTCAAGAATTCATATCATCAACCAAGCTATGATTTATTCACATTCTTGTTTAGCAGAGTTTTATATCTGGCTGACTGATAAATGATTTTCTTTTCCCAAGCTGGGCACATAAGAAATTTTTAGTTCATTTCAAAACTCACTCAGCTCAGCTAATGCAGTTTAAAACAATACCACATGACAGATTATCATCTTGTTAGAGCAAGGAATCTTTTATATGCCTAAACTTCCAATACCTATGTAGAATGGTTAGCAAAACTAATTCTCCATAATGCAGGCCATGTGAACATCCAGTAGATATATTTGAGATTGCTAAAGTACCAACATTCGCTTACATTTTCACCGAATATTATTTATTCATTCACAGTAATAGATTGGTAAAAAGCACAAAATCACATGCCTCAGATATTAATTGTATTACACTGAACTACTGTTTAAAAAGCCATAGATGGGCTGATATTGTTGTTTTAATGTGTTGAGAGACTTTCCAACCAACTTCTGATGAACAGTGGGGTTGATCAGGTGCAAATAGATAATACCATTGTTCATTGCATGTTTGCCATTGACTTACAAGGGAAAGTATTTTTAGAATTAATCAATGGTGTTTGGCTATAGAACTTCTCAGTTTCTCTTATCTTATTTTACAGCCATTTGTGTTATTGACTTGGATATGTACAAATTCAATAACAGCAAGAGCTACTGATCAATTAACAAACTGGCAGCATTTATTTTATTTAAATCAGTAACAGCAGGGTATATGTTGTCCAGATGTGAACAGAAAAATTTTAATGCATGAAGTTCAACTGATACCATGTTGGCAAGGAGAAAGGAAAGAAAACACACAGAAAATTGTTGATAATTCTATGAAACATTAGTCAAGTATTGAAACCATTTTTTAAAAAAAATGCAAGATGATAAAGTTTCTACCAATTTAAATAAACTTTTTTTCAGTCTGTTTTCTTTGGATGAGTATAGGGTTAACTCCTTTCCATAGGATATTTGTGTACAAATCATTAAAAAACATCAATATTTGAATATATTCATATAGTATCCATTAAAAATTTTAAAAACAATTGTCTCCCCATCACAGATATAAAGATAATTCTTAGAGATAGGGGTGGGGACCAAACAACAGGGGGTCTATTTTCTATTTGTCCATGCCCCTGTAAGTTTTGTTCAGCTTTCCTAACAAATGCCATGGAGCACCAAACTCTACTGCCTTGTTGGTCTATCTCTTTTTTACTTTTAGATGACAGTATTATAAAGAAAATAAAAGCTGCCCTATCTGCTATATTTGTAATGGTTTCTGTACTCCAATAATTTAATCATTGTTATTATTGAAATTTCCAGTGTACTTGCTTGCATCTGGTCTGATACACAACAGCCTGCAATGATCAAATCTTTCTTTAGTGCTTTGCAAAAATGCATACATAGCTGTAAGAAAAACTTATCACCCTGATTCTAAATGTTTTATCAAACATGGAATGCATACAGCTGACCCAAAAAAATGGGTGAGTTTAATTATGCTGAAGAGACCTTTGATAAAATGTATTTAAATCAAATAATGCTATCTATTCTGCAATTTGTAATACAGTTCTACAGAATACTGCATGTGATTAATAAACCGTTTGGCAGTTTTTGAGATTATCTTTTAAAGTGAAATATCACATTGTAAGTTTGTAATTGTAATATTCAGAATATCCTGTCAGACCACAAATGGGTTAGCAGCTCTCAGATGTAACAATAGCCAAGATTGGTCACCTCTGATCAAACTCAAAGATTAGCATTAAGAAAACAGTTGTTCACTGATATAGTCACAGCAAATTGACATTTCTAATTTGACTAAATTAAAAACAATAACAAAAAAATCCAAATTATTCTTATATTACTTTTGTTAAAGGCATTAATTTTTCAGTGATCCTTTAATGAAAGATAACATCTTGGAATGATTTTAGATTTATACATAATATTTGATAAATTCTTCAAGTTCTAATTCATTAAAAGCAATACAAACAATTTTCTTTTTTTAAATTAGATAATGTTCAGATTCAAATTTAAAAAAGAAATTGGATCAACAATTCTTAAAATGACCCTAACATAGCAGACAAGCACTGTGATTTTCTTTAAATTGTTTAATTTTCACTCTTCAAAATAAATTATTTAAATAAAAAAATTTAACTAACAGTTGACCTATTTTTAAAGTTTACATAATCTGCTTTTGGTCCAGAAGTTCTTTATCATTTACATACATTTCTTCCTCATAAAAAGAAAGAAAAAATACCAGGTTTATTTAAATTATTGTTCACCAATCATGGCATTAAAACTAAATAAGACACTTCTGCATAGTTTCAAAATTATAACAACATTACAAGGTTAGTATTTACAGATAATAAAAAAATTAATGTGATCAATTTGGAAGACAGCACCTGTATGGCATTTTTTCTTTGCACAGCCAATATCAGATATCCATTACAAGTAGAATCAGAAGTTCAGACTACTATTGGCTAACCTGAACCAATTTGAGCAACTGTGAATTAGACTTTAAATTAAGTTTTTATTTGAAGTTTAGCCAACTGTCAACTTCAAAATCCAACCAATGCCTTTTGCAAACCAGTATTACACTACATTCCACATACATACTTGATTATTATTATTACTATTATTTGCATACTTTGGTAGTAATTATAATAATAAACAATTCTAAATTCAAGTTTTCTCCTGATTAACAGAAGAGAAATCGACATATCGTCATGGTTATCGGTCAACCCAGTGTTTTGGTACCCACTGTAGTTCGACTTCGAGGCGGTCAATTTCAGCAAGTAATTCTTCATACGCTCGGTTCATGTCAGTGTTCACAAGGATGTAATCAAAGTGGTGGCCATACAAATCTTCCATCTCTCGAGCCTTGTCAATGATTTCCTTGTTCTGGGCATCCTGTGCAAATGGAAAACCTTTTTAGCTAAGTATTACAACAAAATCAGTTATGCAAGAGCTTCACTTCATAAATTACAATGTGCTGTATGCCAGCAAGTGCATGCAAATCTTGATACTGGAAGATATTCAATGGTCAATTAAAATGGATCAAAATGTGGTGAGATAATAGTAAATGTAGAAATATCAGTTTAAAAAATTTTGATAGTACAAGGAATTATAGACATGCTAAAATTACAAATAACAATTTAAAATGTAGTAATTAGGTAGGACAAAAGACTTACTGTAAGATGCAAATTTTGAGCTGCTAGAATCTGCTTTAATTTTTCCAGATTTGGTGGACGAACAAACACTATGTAGGGTTTCAAATCAGACTGTTTCAGGATTCTTAAAGACTGGAAAAAAACGTTTAATTAAATAAAGTGACTAAGAAATGCTACATATCATGATACAACAAAAATTATTAAAATAAATAAGTTTTGAATATTTAAGATTTTAAAAAAATCAAAGTAGAAGATATTTCAAATAATTGTCAGTTTCTTAAACTGTAAAAATTTGTTTTAAACTTTTTTTCTAAAAATGATTTCCTGCCCCTCACTTATATTCTTTTTTGCAGCTTTCCCATTTGTTTCTGTCTGAAGTAATCCACTCAAGATATTTCTCAGCAGTATCTTTCACACTTATTCTGAAATGAACTAATGGTCATCCTCACAAATGAATGCATGATTTACCATCAATATCTAATAATATCTTGAGAGGGAAATGTTGCACAAGTTTTCTTTGTTCAGAATACCATTTACTATTTCAGGTTAATACCATGCATGTGCAAAAATAAGCTTTAGATAACTTTCCTTGCTGCTCCTACCCAAAATGGGGTCATGGATTAGAATTAACCAATACAAAAACCACTTCTCAAAAAGTACAAGGAGCAGAACAACAGATTCATAACTTTATTCAAAGATTCAATATCCAAAAAAGTGACATTTCATTTACTCTACCCAGTGAATTTGTGCAAAAAGTGTTGTTTTTTCTTCTTTAAAAATTAAGCAATATATCTGAACATTTAAAAATTACAAAGTAAACTAATTTAGCTTAATCAATGAGATGCATAAAATAGTTGTAAATAATATAGCTTTATTCAAAATAGCATGCTAAATAAACTTAAAATTAAGTATTATTATTATTAATTCCTAACACATTCCTGTTTTGTTTTTTTTTTATATTGAGAGTAACTTCACTTTCACTTTTTAACTAGTGAAGATAATGAAACAAAAATTAACTATGGGTTTGTTAAACAAGTTTCTGAGCGAAAAACAACAAAGAGTTTTAAAAAATGTTTATAAAAGAAACTGCTATTAAGTGGCAATAAGTTATGGAAAGAGCTGTAATTCTGGATCTGACAATGCTGTTACCAAAACAATCTTCAGGATAAAACAGACAAATAACTAATTCATAAGGAGCAAGAGATCAAGGTATGTCTGTACATGCACCAACTATACAATAGCAATCAAAGTTACTTAAAGGATCGTATAATTCTCACTATACACATATCCATCTGTCTGCTATAAAGTTACAGGTAATAATTTTTTTTTCTATTTCTCTTCATTCTCCATGCCACTGAAAATCAACAGGTTACACGTGTAAAATGAACTTCACAGACCACAGCTTCAAAATAAAATGACAGACACTTACTTCTGGCTGCAAATTCAGTATACATGTCTTCCCGCTGGTTACAACCTGCATTATGGCATTCACCGTGGTTCCGTACAAAACCTTGTCAAGCTCACCATACTCCACAAACTTGTTTGCAACTATGCCGCCTTCAAACACTTCTCGTTTCACAAAGTAGTAGTCCTTGTGATCAACTTCACCCGGCTTCTGTGCACGAGTAGTGTCTGGAATAATAAAACTGATCCATGCAGATCCAGAGGCAGTGTGTATCCAAGAATCTAGTTCATGCAAAATGTGTACACAATTATTTTCAAAGATATATCCAGCAGCCAAGTCTCACCTCTCCAGTTACCAACAAATAAAGAGGTGAGTTATAAATTAGGCATGAAGTTTGACATTTAACAAATTCACCATTCTCTCTTGTATAATTAGCTCAGACTTAGTCGTGCTATACACATTGTTTTCTTTCATATGGCAACATACACAAATAAATGGGATTGTGAACTTTATTCCAATTGGATTCAGAAATTTTCAAAAGCACTTTTCTGGGTTCATAAACAAACAAAAAAGACAATACACTAATTACTAATTAACTCGTACATACAATCCAAATGTACTGATTTTCTAAAATGTGTGTGCTGTCTTTTAAAAGAAAAAACAAACCATATTACTTATCCTTTTTAAGGACTTTTGCCAACCTAACTCTAAATATCTACTACAGATGCCATAAGTTGTTGTTGCAAGCAAAGAGGATCATAATCACTTCAATAATCATACTTAACAAAAGAGGGAGCAAGTGACCCTTTATCTGCAGAATGTGGAGGGCTAGTTTGTGCATTTTCTATAACCTGAACTAACTAATGAATCTACATTTCAATAAACATCCTGTTGCTCACCAAGGTTTATCCTATGGTGGTGGACTGTTTTTGAATGCCATTGATATTAATTTGCAGTTCCCATCTCTATTTTTGAATTGTACAAGTGTCTCATTAGAAAAGATAATGTGACGACAGACAAAGGTAACTTGTCTCTCACATCAACTTGAAATAAAGTTACAGATTGCAACGTGTATGTACATTATGCATTTCCATATCAAATTAAAACACCAGAAACAAAATGAATTCTTTTAACATGATTGAATACTTGGTAAATGAACTACGAGTAAGTGTTATTTCTGCAGTTCCTTAAAACTCTGCAACAGCTATAAACAATCTAGAAGGATGAGCATCTATGTTTTTGTAATGAATAGATTCTCCTGATTTTTTGCTATAAAATGTTAGTAAAGCTCTAAATCGTACGAGGTACTGCAGCTGCAAATCTTTCCATGTCTTCCATCAACCTCCGTCTGAGTTCAAGTCTGCCCACATGTTGCGGCCCAATAAGAACTATGGGCCGCTTGCGGTTTGGTTCTGGCAGGTACTGTGCTACCTCTTCATATGTCAGAATGTCTTCCGCTTCTGGTAAAAACAAAAACACTCAATGTAGTTCTGGTTAGCTTATATTACAAAATCAGTTTTTTCCTCAAATTTTAATGCATATTCTCACAACCTCCCCCAGAAATACAAATTTTTAAATTAATTTTTTAGAATTATTTTGTAAACAATTAAGTATTGAAACATGGACATGTATTACATTCACAAAATACATGCAGCTACAACTTAGGTCAACACATGCAAAAATCAGGCTGTCAGTAGAAGTGCTCCCCCCAAAAATTCATCATAGCTGGGCACCCATCACAAAGTGAAGGAGCTGGCCAGGGTATGACTTTGACATGATGCTGGAAAGGCTGAGTGGTCCAAGGTCTAAATTTCTGCAAAAATGGGAGAAAAGTTATCCTGCAGATACTAAAACCTTATATAATGGTCTTGTACAAGTATCAGTAGCTCATCTTTGATGGTACTGTGTTTTGCCTTCTTTTTTGTAGGTTGTTTAGCCTTATCTTTTGTATTCAATTGACAAGCAACTGCACAGCTTGGCTCACCTGCCTCCAGGTGTCCTATGCTTTGTTTCTGACAGTTCTTGCCCAGAGCTGGATTAACAATGGAGCACAGGCTGAGTGCTCTCAAGTTTTGCTTAAAAAATTTTTTTTACTATTCTATGATCAAGGTATGAGTGTGTATGAATGAATATTTTTATTGAATTATCTCTTCCACATATATGTAAGCTTAGGAATGTTACATGAAACCTTTTAATAGATAATTGATTTTCTTGAAGAAACATGCATTAGGATAATCAATAAAACTATAGACAAGCCATAACTTCCAGCTGAGTGCATGTCACTATTGAGCACAAGATAAACTGCTTATTTATCTTGATTGATATACAGTGATTAAAAAATATGCATACATACTTTGAAGTTATGTAGATTTAATACTTATTGCAGTAAATAAACAAAATTTCATTATGAACACAAGTGAACATGTGAAAACAACATAAAATGGTCATCTATGTCAAATGTTCACCATTTACACACAAACATGCACCACAACATTCTGAGACAGATTGGCATACAATAATGCACATGTGAACTAAGACATTGCATACTGCCTGCTCAATCTTCTTTTCCTCCAAGTTTTGTAGTGTTCAAGGTTTAGCACTGCCCTTCAGGACCCCCCCCCCCACAGGTAGAAGTCCAGGTGACCTTAGAGGATATTCATGAGCAACTCCATGAAAAACCTAATCACATCCCAGGAAACTCCATATCAAGAAAAACTTGAACATCTCTCTGATTATGAGGTGGTGCACCATCTTGCTGAAAGTAAACCTCAGAGCCTCTATACAGATGTCTCACAGCAGGAACAGCATCAGTGCATAGCATTTCCAGATAATTTTCTCTTGTTACAGTATCATTAAAAAAGAATGGCCCAACAATGCCACGAGAAGAGAGCCAAACCACTCTGTAACTCCTGGTAAGTTAATGTCTTTCTCCAAGTATGTTTGAGTTTTGTCTTGCCAAAAACCCACAGTTGTGACAATTTATTTGTCCATTCAGTTTGAGGGATGTCAAATCAGGCCAAATTATCCTATCCTATCATTGATTGTGCATGTTAATGAACCACTCACAGAAATGTAATCTTTATGCAGATCATCTTCATTCAGAGCATGCAAAAGCCTAAGTAAGTATGGTTTCCACTTTGATTTCACAGTAGGTTAACTGATCTCTAATCCACACTGCCTTGACGACTTATTTGGAGAAACCTGGTATGTGGTTATTACAGTTTCTACATTTTCAATATTCACATTTGGGATAGTTCTGTGGTTTTAAAATTATCATGTATACAAATAATTGATAAACATATGGGAGTTGATGTTCTCTACTCTCTTAACCACACACACACTGCACTTCCATTACATTTTCTTACTTAAAAACACTTTAAAATGTTTTACCTCTGTTAAATACTCAGCCTTGTGCACCATGTTGAGGGTTTATATAAACAGAAAATAACTTATGGAAGTATGCAACATCGCAGTTTTGAACATTTGACATAAGAGACTATTGTATGTTGTTTTCACATGTTCACATGACAGTTTTGTTTATTCACTGCAATAAGTATTAAAAACAGATGTTAAAAGTGTGTATACATATTTTTTAATCTCCCTGTTATGTGCCATGTGTTTGTTGCATACATTTTATACTATTCTCATTATTTTATTTCCCAAACACCATCCCATGTTATTTTCTTGCATAAAATTTAAAGAGGGTTGCATCATAATTTTCCATGATGGAATAATGTCTTCAACAAGTGGAGCTGCAAAATGTAAGTTATAAAAGGAAATCTGTCAAGATATTTGTCAAGATAGAGTAATTGATTAACTTTGTTGAAATAAGATCAGATACAAACAGATCAGCATTACTAGCTACTACAGCCACTATTTCCAATTCCATTAAAACTTGCAGCAGCCACATCATGAATATTCAACCATGATCGTCCAGCAAATTCAAATTCTGAGGCAACACAGATATCAATGTCCCTTTTTGATATAGCAGGTGACCCTGTTGCTCCTACCACAAACAATTCAGCAACAAATGATGAAAATGAAACTGAGGTTATGACAAAGACCAATGAATCTTTTACCTTATTACTGATCCAGGATCATAATGAAACTGCTCATAGCCAAAAAAGAGAGTTCTGTTTAGAAAGAAATACAAGTAGCAAAATATTTCTTGATTTCTATCAACTCAGCACCTAATGTATCATGCACTGATTAGATGACATTTATAATTTTCTTTGTGAACCCAAAGAGAGAACCTGTTGAGTTTTTTAAAAAAAAATTAATTCCCATCAGTAGTCATACTGGAGAAAGTGAGAGAGAATGTGTGCTGAAAGCATTAAAATCACTAGAGATTACTACTGATAACTGTCATGGACAATCACATGATAATGCCTATAACATATCAGGACATTATAATGGATTACAAAAGTGAATCAATGGTGTCAACAAACTTGCTGAGTGTATTATTTTGCAGCACATTCAATAAATTTTGTAGGGGCTATGTGAGAGCTGTTGTTTTGAAGCAACTAACTTCTTTGGACTGCTGAATAAAATATAAGCATTTTTTTGTTTTTTTTGCTGCATACCTGCAATGATGGGCTGTTCTGGAAAGTGACCTAGCACCAAATAAGAGCAAACAAGTTCTCACACTTGAAGACATTATGCCAACAACTCTATAGTCTTCCCATGCAGAGTCCACAAAAGATTTGTTTTAACTACAGTAACTTTTAAGACAACTTGAAGAAACTTGCTGATGCAAAAGACCAACCTTCAAATACAAAAAACAGAGGCAATTCATGGCAGAACTCTGGAAAAGAGTGCTTACTGATTGCAACAAAGTCAGTGTTTCTCTTCAAAATGAGACTACTAACTAACTGCAACCAAATTGCTACATTCACTAGATGACTTCACTGATCACCTAAGAAATCAATTCAACAAAACCAAAAACAGCAAAGAGGGTTCCCTCAATTTCTTAGACATACAAGTATGAAAACAAACATGTTAGGTGATAGAAACACCATGTAATTGAGTCTGAAACATGTAAGGATACATTTTCAGAATCTTATAGCTTAAATTTCAAGTAGAAACATCTCTGGAGATCTTGGACAAATTTAAATCATCATTTCTGCAACACTGCACAGCATACAAACAGCTATCTGCAGTCTGGTTTTCTATAGGCTTTTGTCACTCTGGATAATTGAAAAGCAAAGAAATAGTGTTGATTCCTCCATTGGAATGATATAGATTTTGATGCTGATTATGTTCCTAAATTTAAACATTTTTTGGATGTCAATGGACATGGACTTACAAGTGAAAGCAAACTCACTGAATGAATTTATGAAGTTCATTAAATCATAGAATCTGAAGCTACATTTTCAAATGTCATTACTGCACAGAATTTTTCTGATTCTACATGTGACTGTGTGTAAAGAGAAACATTCATTTTTCTAAAGTAAAATGCATTTAGATCAACTCTTGCTGAAGAGAAATTGATCTATCTGGAAATTACCACAATTAAAAGCAATGTTTTCCAAAGTTTGGACTTTGAAGGTATTATTAATGCATTAGCTGAACAAATGTCAATATAAAATGAGAAATTTAAGAAATGATTTTATATGGGTAAGAGATCTGAAATTTTCAGTTCCAAGGTCCAAAGATTCTTAATCTGGCTCTGATTGTGACATGACAACTTCAAATGATGTAGTATTTTTATTTTCCAGTTTATTTTATGATACACATCTGCACATGAAAAATGTACATGATCGCCTAACCAAACATTTACTATTTGCAGGTGCTATCTATATTTCGTAATCTGCACCTTTTTTTGGTCTTTACCATTTTACCTAGTGCCACAATATTGGTGTGACATGTCCTTTATGCACATGTAAATATAGCTTAATGAAAATAGTCAACTAAATAACATTTACATTATTTTAGCATAGCAGAATATACTTTTTTATTTGGAGATTGTTTGGAAATATCAAACAAAAACAAAAATTTATTTCAGATGCATAAACACCAAAAGCAAGACCCTCAAAAATACTGTCTAACAGTCATAGACTACAACATTGCTTTTCCACTTTTATTGTTTTGTGTGCATGACTCAATATCATAGCTTCAGTAGAGAAATCACTATCCTAATTTATACAAGTAAATAAAAATCATACACTCATCTGTTACAGTTTGACTGGCATACAGGGTGGTTTGACATGGAGTATTAATTCACGACAGAGCTACCAAAGCAGCTACATGTAATCAGAAAGGATCCCAGAGAGAGTTTATGTCCATGAAGTCAGGGGTCAGGGTTTTGAAGGAAGGTGGCTGAGCAAAGAGCCAGTTTGTAATAAAGGGCGTGTTGGACGTCAGGGCATGAAGTGTGGAGAACTGTTTGTCAAAACCAACTGCGCCGAGGAAATAATTATTATCCATCAAATAGAAGAAGAAAGCTTTCAAAACCACCCAGAGGAAGTGGGTGGGATGGAGAAACAAAAACTGAATGGTGCTCTAAATTTCTAGATGAAGAAAATTCACTATTACACATTAGTGTCATTTTCACACTGAGAAATGACTAGAATAAGTTCCACTAAGGAAAATAGTTCTTTCTAAAAATAATTAATAGAAGGAAACTAAGCAACAAAAGGATTTTAAAAATTAGTAGTTTATTCATTTTTATCCCTTGGGTATAACTACTTGCCATTTGTGCTAAACTTTTCCCTTATCAAATCAAATGCTAATTATTTTGTTTAGTAATTAGCGACAGTTGATCATCTTTCACCCCTTTATACTGCTATAATGAACATATTATTCCATTATTCACAATATACTTTAAGAAAAAGCAAAAAAAAAAAACTTACAAAACCTCTTAACTATGCAAAGTCAAACAGGTTCATTTCAAAATAAGTCGTATTGATATAAATACACAAAATGTATAAAATACAAATTTTAAAAAAATTAACAACTAAAAAAAAATACAAATGTCTTTTAGTGCTACATACAATGAGGCAGAGGAATTACCCCTCCAAAATAAATACAATTTTAAAGAAAGAGATTTCTATTTTGTTGTTAGTTTTGTTTTATAATGAGATAACCTCCCAACCATTAAAAGGAAATTCAAGGATTTTGGAAATTTGATCTCACAAAAGTCTTCAGTGTGGTGGGTAAGATAGGATAAAAGTTTTCCCATTATTTCATGTGTTCAGGGTAAATTATTCCTTATCATGTTGCAGATAACTGGTGAATGACCCAAAAATGTCTGCAAGAAAGTCATCTATATACTCTATCTGTAGTAAGAATGTGGTTCAAATCCATTTTAGACAAAAGACCTCTCCAATAGTTAGAGGTTTAGTTTAAGAAAAAAATGATAAAAGCAAAGAAGTAACTCAATGCAGAAAACACTGTATCGAAAACCTGTTTACACCCCAAGATGGACATCAGACTTCATCAATTCATGTTACTTTACAATTTTTAAACAGAAATGTCATCATTAAAAAGTCCAACAGATTTCATAGAAAAAAATGGATAGGCACTTGGCCCCCTTACCATCTCTCATTGCTACATTATACATCCCTTTTCTCCTCCGCTTCTTTTCATTTCTCTTTGAACAGATGCAAGCCCGACCTTTCTTACTCTCCTTGCTCTCAGCGATGCATGACTGACGCAGCATCTCCCTTCTGCAAACAATGATGTGACACAGTACTTTCTAGAAAATGGCAAAGTTTCTTTTAAATTTAAACTAAATAGCATCAGCATTGTCAACCTGTATTGCAGTGTGGGTTGGACTAAGAATTCAAGTTTTGCAATTCTAGTCCAAGCATTACATATATGTAAGTTTGGTAGTGTTTTAAAAAACTTTTTTTTAATTTTTAACATCAAATTTTGATTTTTATGGCTGTCACAGAAAAATAGCCAAGAGACTTAACCTGTTTTCAACAGGGGGTTCTTTGATGGCAAGGTATGCCAAAAAAAAAGCCATCAGGCAAAAGGCAAGAAAAGGAAACTCCCATTTCAAAGCAGTTATTATCACACATTCATTTATTTCCTGTTGGATTAGTGTAGTTTGATGAGCACTAGCTACAGTTGGGCTCCCCAACTAAAGACATGGTTTCTCATTCTAGGTAGGCTTAAACTCTCCTCTCACTATTGCTAGGAATCTCTAGTAGGTTGGAAGGGTACAAGGTCCATAAAGTATTTTTGTGCAGGCCATTCCTTTCAGTGTCATGTAATCTATTTTCCCCACCCAGCCAGCATTCCAAATCGAAATAACATAATAGGAATATAATAATGAACCAAATTAATCTGATTTGTTGAAGTGCAGTTAAAAAAATAATTGTAATTCCATAGTTTATTCTCCATGTTCACTATCTGTATCTTTTAAAACAAGGCTTGTAGATGCTTTGAGTCCAGACTTTCCCTAACAATGCAAGCAGACCCTGGAACTGTCAACAAGTTTGTTAAATCTTTAAAACTCACTACATTGGAGAAAAAAAAAAGGATAAACTGGAACAACAAAAATAATTGCATGCTAAAAATTAACCATATTTAACTAATTTTTTTTCCTAATTTTTGATGGTGTTACAAACTTTGACTTACAAGTGAATAAAATACTGAACAACCTTTGTGATCACACAACGAGAAGAAAGGTTTATTTAATTTTTGGCAACGATTTTCTCCCTCGATGAGAACAGTTAATTTACATGGTGAATAATGACTTTACTAGACAATTTTTTTAAAAAATGAACAAAATTCAAGGGTTCTAAATGGACTTAGTCATCATACACTTAAATTATTTTCTGTATGCTGTACTGCTTCACATAGACACTCTACCATCCCTGTTGTCCCAAAGTTTCTGGAATTCCTTCACTAACAGACATCTTTAGTGTAACACAATATACTCAAACAAAAGCAAAATGCTGATGCATACAAAGGTTCTAATGCTGATCTCCAACTGTTCAGCAATGCAAATGCCATCTGCAAAGAAAGTCAACAGACTTACTGTTCCTGGAAGAACTGACTGGGGATGAGTCCAGCAAGCACCTGCAGTTCGTCTTCTTTGTCTCTGTATGCCTGCCACCAGTTTTTATCCTCCTTGTCAATTACATGCAGGATGTCACCCTTCAGAAACGAGATGCCCAATTCCCGACATGGGATATAGTCATCATCTTCTGGCTCATAGTTGAATAAGGCTCGCACATGGATCTGGCAAAAAAAAAAAAAAATTTATGTATATATATATATAAATAAAAGAAATATAACAAAGTAATTATCATCACTGTAAAGGAAAAATGTTGTTTTAATTTTATGTCCCAAGAAAAAACAAGAGTAAAAAAGTTATTTTTTTTCTCTTTTCTATCAACTTAAGAGGATCCAGAGTTAGTTACAGAACTATAAAAGATAAAATTTAAGTAAAATTTAAACCATCCAATAGTATTAGCTTATATAATCATGTAAGTCTATTTTTTCTCATCAGACTTTTCTTTCTATTCACTATAACAAATTATGCCAAAAAAAAAAAAAAAACAATCCTACTCAGCCATAATTTTAATAAAATCTGTGGGATATACAATTAATGAGTTTTATAACTGCAGGAAGAAAACTAGTGTTATTACTCTATTTCAGAAAATATGCATCTTTCACAAATTATACTGTTAAAACTGCATTTATTTTTTAAAAGTTAGCTGTGTAGATAATTTTTATTGTAGATATGCAGTTTACTTTTAAATGTTATTTTTAATAACTAGTATTTACAAATTTCCTTTTAAATTTTTCAGTTATTTTTCCTTTCACATTTTGTTTGTTTGTTTTAATACAAAAATTTATCATAAATTGTCATGCAAAATATTTCAAGATTTGACTAATTTTTCTTCTTTCTTTAACCCTTCACTTTCATTTGTTAACTTATTTTCATACAAAAGCAAAAATACAAAGGCAGCTGGTTCATTTGAGCTAACCACTTGTCAAATATAGCGAAATACAAGAAAATCAACATACAGAATTGTTATTGGGCATGAGCTGTGAATAGGCACTGCAATTGGGTACAATCATGAAAGTTATTATCCCCGTCATCTCTGCCTAAAAAAAAAAAAACAAAACAATGGCAAAAGATGTAACCAAATTAACAAACAGAACAAATTTTATAAATACTAAAATGGGTGTTGTCTGAAGTTGACACATGATATGGTGTGTCAAAAATAGTAGAAGCAATCATCACATCAAAAAGTCAGCTTTGACATTAATGCATAAACTAGTTGTGAGAGAGCTAAACAAACAAATACAAATTAGAAAGAGTGGAATTTTCAACTTGGTGATTGATGTCTTTTATGCATACATCATATGTAAATGTTTTGTTTTGGCTGTATCAATTTTTACATTTATTAACAAATTGTGCTGTACTTTACTTTTGTATTTCTGGACTGTTCCAATGTCTGCATTAGACGTGTTTTAAGATTTTAAACGAACATAAAAATAAAAATTCCTTAAAACAAAGCCTAGCATATTCATTTTAATTAAGAGAAAGCTGAAAATTTGATAACTAAAAGCATTTTAAAAATAACTTTCCAATAACGTTCATTTCAAAAAAATTTCAGTAAGTCTAAATTTTCAATACTTCTCAACCATGGCAACACCATAGCTCTCCAGTCAATAAGATCACAAACAAGAGTTTCTGCATCATTAGTTGTGTAAGATGGTGAAATTTATGCTAATCATGTTTTGGTATTCTTATTTTTTCTACCTTCACTTCAAAAGAGCTAAAATAATGCAAAAACCCAATTCCACTAATTATTTCTTATAGGCATTTGAAAATTTGTGATCAATATTTTTAGCATTCAAAACAAATCCTAAACAGTCATAATATACGTGCGAACATGTGTTAAAGCTGTGACTCTTTCACTTTCATTTAGCAGTTATAAAGGTTACAAAAATAATTTTAAAATAAATTAAATGCCAATGCAAATGTGTTGAGAAAAAAAGGTTGGACAAATTTTAGAATAATGTTGAGATCTCTTCAAAATATTAACATGGTGGAAAAATTATAATTTTTTTTGTAGACCATTTGTATAGGTATTTTAACAAAATTTCCTTAGCTTTAAGTTACAAAAACATATTAGTGAAAAAACCAATAAAAATCACTCTATATATGTATAGAAAAATAAATATAAATACATTTTGTATTTTATTGAGATATCAGAAAAAAAACAAACAAGTTTTACTGATACTGTCTGATTCAAAATTAAAAAAACTTACCAGCATTTCAGATACAGTATCCACAGATTTCCCTTTCATTTGTGTTCCATTAATTTCTAATATTTCATCTCCTTCATGTAGAAGACCTTTAAAAAAAATTAAAGTCTAGATAAACAATAAAATTATCAACAATCAGACGCTGTGCTGAGCTAGGAAACATTTCAGTGGGTAAAACAGTAGAATTGAAGCAAAGACTCTCCTATTAGAAATGACGACAAAAGAAACCTTAATAAAGCAGTAAGGGAGAGGTGTGTGGAAGTTCAGTCTGCGAGAAACAATAACAACATGCTAGTAGCATATCTGGAAAATGTAAGTAAAATAACCTCATGAGAATATTTACTAAGTTCAGAGGAGAAAGGAGCCTTTTTTCTTTTATCTAATGCAGAATACTAACAGTATTTTTTTCTGTTGGGAGTGAGGGGAATTATCAAAAATGTAGTAACTGCATATAGATGCTAACTGGTCAGCAAGTAAGATATGCTGCAGGCAAATTCTTACCACTTTTTTCAGCTGTGCCTCCCTTCACAATCCTGGCAACCAGCAAAGACTCACCCTCATTCTTTACAGTAGCACCCTACAAATGAAAACATTGCTTCAGGTTAATCATCGTTTTTAAAATTTTTTTTACATGCATCAAGTCAAACATCATTACATCATTAAAAGATATGTATCAATAAGAAAACAATTAGATCCATAGATAAATAATCCAATTTATTTCAATTAAAACTCCACATTTATGTAAAAGCCCAATTTCTGGTAGCTTGAATTGCATGTTCAATTTTTGGCATAATTCATAAACATTATTCACAATTAAAGAACTGTTTATATATTTTATATATGTAAGGATGTTGGCATTTAAGAAGTTGAAAGAAGTTGAAAAAAGGTTTTTTTTTTTTTTTGAATTTCTTAGTCATTTCACAAGATAAACCACTGCTGAAGTCATTGAGCAATGACAACAGCCAGCCCACTACAGACACCCCCTAGTTAGTAGTACCATTTTATGAGAACAGGTCCATGGATGATAAGGGAAATCATGTTCTGATTGGTGAAAACATGTATGTGCCAACTTAATTAGTATCTTTCATGCACTTTCTGATACCAAGAATATGCTAGGGTTGTAATGAAGCATCAGTCACCCCCTCTTAACAAAAAGTATCCTTTTTTTATAAACAGTAAAGCAAAATTTTAGATAAGGCAAAAAAACAAGTTTTCAGTAATTAACCCTCTTTAAGGTCCAAACCATTAAATTAAAATCTTAATCAGCAAAATAGATTTAAGCCCAACCAAAATAGCTGGAACAATTAAAATTATTTAAATATTTTAAAAGAATTCCAATTTGCAAAAACATTTATGACTTAACTCAATAATAATAAAAGATGCTCCTCACTTACCAAGGGCTCATTTGTTTTCTCTAAATGTACAATCTTAACTGTGTCCCCACTGCACTGGCTAAAAGAGTAGTCGGAATCTTCATCCTTGGAAGCAGTGACCAGCTGACTGTCTTTCTGTGCCAGGGTGTCATGGGCTTTTAACAGGCCCTGTAAGACAATGCAGGCTATTCCTTAGGGGTACTCAGTTTGGTAATAATGATTACTTACCCGTTGCAGTTCTTGTTTAATATAATACTAAACTAACATTGTGGATTAGAGCACATACAAGATATAAAAGTACTGTCCTAAAGTGTTGTTGGCTACTTAAATTCAGTACAATTTATTAATATGGAAGTAAAACCATTATATGTAAGATAGAGGGGTTTTCAGTAAAATATACCAATGAACAAATAAATTTGAAATTTTCCATCTGAATCAAACATAGCTGGTGTATAATAAGTAAACACACAAAATTCTGAAGTAACAAATCAGCCATATTTTCCATTCTATCTCAGAAGTGGAGAGGGACAGAATTAATATTATTTCTAAAATTGTTTCCGACAACCTTAAAATCGTTATTTTTAAAATAAATTTTCCCTGCATATACAGCTCAAATACAACATCTGGTTTATTTTTACCCTTTACCAACCAACATAATCCATGATTTGAAAAAATAAAGGGTTGAAAAAAGTCATAATGTAAATGTTACATTTATGTAAGCCAATGAGACTCTGCAATTGTTGTACCTTGCCACACCAGGATGATAAGATTATTTTCAGATAACTAATTATAGCAGACAGTTGAGAACTATAAACCTCATTAGATTATCTGCTTGGGATAACAACTGAGCCATTATTTGAAAATAGCAACAGCTGGCAGAAATATCTCATTATAAAAAGCTAAGCAGATGGTGGAGAGAAAAATGAGACACAATCCCCCAGGGGTTGATAAAAGAAAAACGATTCTAACATTTACCTTGAGTGCAGACCCTTGAAGCAAAGTCTGAAGTTCTTTCGCATAGGGATTGTCTGACTGTTTAAGCTTGTCTGCTGTCTTTTTGAGAAGTTCCTGCGAACTTGAGCAGGTGGGTTGAAGTGGAGGGGATGTGGCTGTAACCTCAGTGACCTTGTTGTGTATCCTAACAGCCTGCTGGAACTGACTGTTGTGAAACAATGTCTTCAGAAACACAATGTCCTTTTTGTCCCCTGAAGATCCAAGCTTGTTCTGGATACGGTGTAAAGAGAGAAACAAGTCTTCTACACCTAAAAGGGGAGGAAAAAAAGAAAGAAGCAAGTCTTGGATCATAGTCTTTTACAAGAGACATTCAAGTAAAACTCAGCCAGATAAAACCATGGCAATTCTAATTCTGGCTTGGTTTTATTTGAACACCAAGTATATTGCAAAAACTGGGGACCTAAAACCAAAAATTTCCCAAAAGAATCACACAAGCTCATGAGAAAAGTTTTATCGAATGTAAATTTGTATGGTTAACCCACAAGCAAGACATGGTATCTGTTTTTCATATTAGACAAAAGCAAAAAATTAAACTATTTATTGGCTTACAACAAGCTAATATATTTTCACATTTCTGAACACTGCTCAAAAACTAAACTAAAACACCACAGCTAATGAATTACAAGTTTTTATATTAATTTATTTGGTGTTAGCAGTCTACCTATCACTAGCTACAAGTTGTTCAGTCAGAAACGAGAGAACATGTTATTTTCTCATCATATAGCGGCTAAATTCTAAGTGATGACATTTTATTTTACATTGTTAGCTGAAACAAAGTGAAATGTTTAAATGCTATAAAGAAAAGTAAACTAGGAATGTTTAAAATCATAACTAAGCTTTGATCCTTACTCAAACTTTCACATGACCCTTGTGCATTCAACACATTTTGATTGCATGTGAGTTTGGCTTTATAAAATAATATAGTGATCTACACGTGCTAAGAAGTTTAGATTCAGTGTGTTGCAAGTTTAAAGCTGCTACTATGTACAAGTATGGTTTGGACATGCTACTGAGAAGCCCAAACATAGTAGATAATTGGAATAAAAGATACTGGACTTTTCTTCAAGGATTAGGAAGAATCTTGGCATTTACCACTAAACACTATTGTTGCATGCCCCCATTAAATGACTTATAAAGAAGACAAGAAACATTTCGTGAATAAAATGTCTCTTAATCTCTTCACCAATGCAACTGTCCTAAGAAACTTCTGAAGAACAGGTTGTTGTCCATGAGAATGAATACCTTGGGATTCTTAAGCGTTTTTTTTTCTCATTTTGACTATTTTCTGCTTGTTACTAAACTAGTATATATATGGATAGCACTAGACCTCAACACACAGATACAGCGGTGCAACATCTCCAGAGTAATGCAGTTAAGTCCCTTACTTGGCCCTGTGTGTCCAGATTCAAAAGTAATAAAGCACTGTTAATGATGGACCATTAGCTTACCATTGCAAATTTTATTGCTGCATTTCAGAAAGTTTATTCTCTTGCCATCTTTAGTGGTATTTTTAGTATTCATTGATGGTGCTGGCCACACATGATACTGGTGGAATTCGAACTGGGAGTCTTTCTCTTGGTTGTAAATCCAGTGTGACTCTGCCATTTCAAATATTGATGGAATTTTAGTTCTGTTTAAACTCATCAATTGGGATCTAAACTTGTTAACATATAGGTAGGGTAAGTATAGAGGGCTAGGTTCTGTATTTGGTTCGCTGATGGACTGGTTGACCTGAACCATCATGTAAACTACTTCCTTGGTCTGTCAAGCTCTTTAGTGGAGCTCAATGACTGGGATTGTTTCTGCTCACTTTGGTTAGTGGTTTTTTCCTGACCTGACATGTTCCACTCTCCTTTAATCTTACCAATAGTTTAATCCTTACATGCCCAGCCACAACTGCATGGGATGTCACATATACACAGGTCTTTATTCCTTTTGCCTGAGACTACTCAGATGTTGTATGTACAGTCCAAACCTTCCATAAAATACTGACAGAAAACTTTTTATTTATTTGGAAAAAAGGAATCTTGTTCAGAATTTTGCTAAACTGCATTAGAAATGATATACTACAGGGTGCCCCACAAAAAAACAGAAAATTTTAAAAGTCCAGATCTCAAGGTAACGGATTTTACCATGTGGGGTTTACTGTTACATCAACTTCAATTACAGAGGAGAGAGGTCACAGACATACAATCCTTAAACCCTGTGTTGATGGAAGCTTGAAACAATATCCCGCTTGAAGTTATCCAAAGGGAGACTAGAAGTTGGCTAGACCCTCTATGTCGTTGTGCAGCTGCCCACGGAAAGCATTTTGAACACCACATCTAACATTTGTGTTTTTGTTCTGTTTTAAGCTATCAAATTTCTATCCTTTGCTTTTGTTTTAAATAACTACCAAAATTTCAACAATTAAATAAACTGTACCAAATTTCCTGGTTTTTTGTGGGGCACCCTGTATATGTATTCAACATCTTTTGAGTGGAAATCATCTGTACAAGGGGCTCACTATCAAGATGGGACATTAAGTAACATTTCCACTGTAAAACACCAATGAAGCATCAAATACCACATGCTTCACTATATACATTTTAAAACATTGTTTCTACTTTTTACATGCCATTTATAAACATCAAAATGAACAAATATCATCATTTAACCATTTTTCCATTCCAAAGGATGGCAAGAGAAATGCATTTCAGATTATGGACAGTTTCAATATTTCTAAAAAGATTAGTGTTTTTATTTAGTCAACCTGCATGGGGGATTCAATTCTCATTAAATTTTTTTTAAAAGAATGTTTTTTTGAACTTAATTATATGCATTTGATTTGTGAAAAGAGAGAAATATTCAAGAAACAATAAATAACAAACATGACTAATTTGTTTTATACACAAATGTGCATGTATGTAACAAAAATTAGAATGAAAAAATAGACTCCTCCTACAAGACATAAAATCCCATTTGTATTGACAACTGACAATAATTCTAAGAAAATTAAGATTCTTTGGTTTTGAACAGTAGCTTTTAGAAAAATTACTTTTTTGATATCGCAGAAAAATACTCCTATAAATAGCATTTTGTGCATTGAAATGTTCCTTGCAAGAGAGGAAATTTTCAAAAAATTAATATTTTGTTATTGTTGCTATTAACATCTTTGGCAGACTCTTATATACTGCAGTGGATAAAAACCACATCAGTAATAGAAAAAATTCATTAACATAAGCAAACACAGATTTACTGGTACCTACATAGCTCATTTTACCCATGCATTTACAATGTATCTTATTAGCCTGTTCTTTGTTTTGGTTTTTTTTTTTTTTTCAATTACTGCAAAATTTATTTCTAATAATACTCTGCGGACATCTTAAGCTACCATGTTGTCAACAGTTCATTTCAAAGCAACATAAATGCAGAAAACACAGCGTACAATCGTGCAAGCTTTTCACAGAATAACAAAGATAACTGAAAATCTGCAGTGCTGTGGTTACTTGCTCTGTGTACACATTTTGGTGTGTTTATTTACCTTTTTACTTTATAATTCTACAGTTTCAATGGACCAATAGAATTTTAGATTTAATTTTATATTTCTTTTTTGTGCATGTTTTGAAAGTAGCATTGGTGGTGAAAATCAGAAATTGATAATCATTCCAAAGTATAACCAATGTAGGGACAAGTAAGGTTTCACTGACAGCAGCAGTGCTACGAGTTTTAATCAGTTTCAACATTTTTTTCTTAAATGCAGATAATCAGCTCTGGGACCTGCAATCCTTTTATGTGGTATGATGGCTTCCTATAATATGTTCCCTATATATAAACATATATTGATTAATCAATTAGAGAGACAGAAAGCAGGCAAATGAACAATTAGGGTAGAACATGAACAATGCCATAGGGCAAGTAATGCAATCTACAAAGCAAACAATATAAAATAATCACTATGTAAGAATTACAAGAGGGCCAGGAATTCTTATCTAAACATGAATAAATACTTATATCAAGCAACACAATAAAATCAAATCAATACAAATTCTACTGGCTTAAATCCAACTTTCAGTGGTTTTGCTACAAAGAGAATGACAATCTTGTGTCTGTGCATACTACACAGACACACATCGACATACACTGATATTCAGTTTAAAAAACGATAAAGTAGATCACTTTGTCTACACTTATATTCCAATGCATTGTTTTTTTTTTAAACAATTCAAATTCCAAATATTATGAGGATTTATACTAAATCATTAAGAAACCAAAGCAAATGGAATATACTGTAAAAATCTTTTCAATTTCATTTACTCAAAAACAATCAATACATTCTTTTTTATTGCAAAACAAAATTTCTAAATGTAAACAGTTTAAGTGGAAGACACTGACCTTAATCTTAGGCCAAGAGTCAAACAGATCTGCCAACATAAAATATGTTCAGGTTTAACTAACCTAACCTACCACAAGTGAACTGAGAAACACAAACCTTAACATGATGCTTTAACCCTTTTCTTTCAGCAGCTTAGATGTTTGCACCAAACACTAAATGCTTCCCACTACTAATCAAGATAGTCCCAAAAGATGCTTTGTCTGCTAAAATTAGTGTTATTTTGGCTCTGCTCGCACACAGTTGTAAGATTCCTTCAGCTGAGATATTTTGCACTCTTCACTCTTTACAAACACATTCTTCATTTCTGGGATGCTCATCACCTAATTTGCTTGCCAAAAACAGTTTTTTATTCCTTTTTTTTTCTCATATACAGCAGTGTGCAAAAGTCTTGCATAAAAATGACTAGATATAGAAAATGGGTTCTTATTTTGTAGAAATTAGTAACTATTGTATGTTTTCTGTTTTAATTGAAAGGTATCGGTGTCTTTAAATGATTTATAACACTAAGATCCACTTTGTAATTGCAGAGTCAAAATTTAAATATTAATAAAATAATTTGCATGAAATCAGCATGTGCAAAAGTGTTGCATAAATTACAAAAGATTAGAATATATATTTTGTGCTATAATAGTTTATGATAGTAGAATATAAATATGAAAAACTGTCATTTTCCACTATTGAGATTCATTTTTGTTCAATATAGTGATGCCGAGAGCCTGATATTTGACCCCCAAACAGTGGGCCACAATCGTTCGCATGAAAGAAGATGGTGAAACTGAGTGGGTCATTGCAGATCACATCGGTTGCAATCAGTTGATGATATCTCACACCCTGAAACATTGGAAAGCCGATGGGAACCTAATTTCGAAACGCAGAGCCGGCAGACCGCAGAAAATTGACAGGATTGTCTGATCACCCGCATGTTGAACTCTGACCGATTCCACACTTCCACTGACATCCAGACCGCCTTGTCAAGGCACCATGGGATCCAGTTGGCTTCGTGCACCATCATACGGCTTTTGATCCACATGGGACTGTTTCGGCAATCGGCACAGAAGAAGCTGTTCATCAGTCTGGACAATTGTCAAAAGTGACTGCTGTGGGCTCGCGACCATCTCCATTGAACCATGGCCCAGTGGTCCTGAGTGTTGTTTTCTGACAAAAGAAAATTTGTGAGGGTCTGTCTCGACAGGTCGGGTGTATGTTCGGCGATCGGTGTCCAAGAAATACCATCTTAGTTGCACTCGATTGACTCTGCAAGCAGGAGGAGATTCGGCCATGGTTTAGGGCTGTTTTCAATCATCCAGTGTCGGTCCGTTGCATCACGTGGAGGGTCAAATGAATGCTCATGACTATGCTAAGATAGTCTCGGACATTGTGGAACCATATGTGTGTGACCACATGCCCATGACAGCCATCTATCAGCAGGACAACACCACCATCCACATAGCTAAGAGTGTCAAGGCCTTGATGGCAGAGTTGCGAATCCCCCCCTCGACCTACAGGCTCAAAGCCCGGATCTCAATCCCATCAAAAACATTTGGTACTCGATTAAACTTAGCATTAGTGCCAAAAATAAACGAAAAATAAAACTGATTTAAAACGGAAAATCGAGGAAGCCTGGTCGGAGTTCAGTAGTGACAATTGTCAGCATTTGGTAGCCAGCATGCCTCGTCGTTGTGAACAAGTTATCAAGAATTTTGGATATTCTACTCATTATTGATTGATCTGATCACTTTCTGCATAATTAGAATTGAATCTGAATTGATTAGATAGCTGTCTATATTTTATGTAGCACTTTTGCACACATTGATTTGATGCAAATGATTTTCTAAAAATTATAACTTTTCTTACAATGAAACAATATGCTTGATATTATTGGAATAGATGCACAACAGTAATACTTTAATGAACAAGATTTGATAACTGCTTTCGACAAAATGCGAGCTAATTTACAGGAAAAATTATTTTTATGCAAGACTTTTGCACACCGCTGTTTAATACTTAGTGTTTGTATTTCAGGGAGGCATAAGATGGAAAAAATCCCAATACCAAGAGCATTATCTTTTGAAAAACAGCCCGGTGAAAGTTGAAAACAAAGTTTAAAACAAACAAGATTTTAAACGTAGTAAATTATCTTATTAGTTTTTAATATTATCCTAGGAAAAAGAATTCAAATAACCAGATTATACTTTGCAATTTAATTACAGCATGTCACCTGCCAGAACAATCAGTATCATCAATTTACAATAAATTGTATGGTATGTAGAGGGTGTCCAAAGGCAGACATATGTATTTTTCTATAAGACAAAGTCACCTTGCTAGATTTTTGCTACATACATCAGACACTTCAAACACATGAAACACTACAACAGGTGTTCAGCATCCATGTAAGCACTGCAGTGTCTGACAACAGCATGTTTTCACAGGAATAGCTGTCGAAGTATCAACAATTCTCTGTTGTAGTTCATAGTTGGTAGGTAGCTGGTTTTGTTGCATGTACCTTGTCTATCAACACATCTCACAGGAAAAAAGTCTGGAAAGCATGGCAGGCACAGAGAGGGGAGATATTCATTCATCTGATCCATGTTGTCCCATCCACCATAAAGCATTCATTAAAAAGTTCCCATACATTTTGGCCACACACACACACACACTGTAAGCATGTCATGTCAGGGTTATGCTATCCTGGTGTTTTGCATGGTACCAAAATCTGTCTGAATGAAATTTGTCTTAATGAAGAAAGGAAACATGTTGGTGTGGCAGCATACAAAAGTATGTAACCATCATTTTGAGACACTTTGAATATGTATTATAAATTTAAGCTTTTTTTAATTTTGTGCTGTGTGCATATGAAGATGACGAATATATATATATATATAAGATGGAAAGAGAGCTACAAAGAAAACAAAAAACTTGTCAAAACTGAAAATTTTAACCTAGTAAGATTATAGTTTTTTTTACTTTTCATGAGCAGACATAAATGAGTAGAAACGTTATTTTCATCTCTTTTTAAAAATCTTATCATATGAGGAAACGAGTAGCCGACACTCACTATCATGAAGAACAGGAATATAATGTCAATAATTGTGCCACACGCACAATGCCTCTTACCTGGTGTGAGAAAATGGACCTCTGAAATTAACTTGTGTAAAGATCTGCAAAGCCCAAGATTGGCAAGTTAATGGCTCTTTCTGTTTAATTAGCCTGAGTCAAGAGATCCTGGGCAGATTTAGAAGTCAAATGTAAATTGAGTGCATATTTTTAACATCACTCATCTCTGTGTCACAGCTCACAAAGGAATGCAGTACTGATAGCGAGGATTCCAACATGCTACACCATTTGATAGGCAAAGTAAAAAAACAAATGTATAATTCTGCAATGTTTTCTTAACTTGGGCATTTCATAGTCTTTCAGTGAATGAGGAGGAGGAGATGTTTATTCACCAAGAATAACTTTAGCCCTTTATAGCACTCTATTAAAGCCAACCAGTTTCTAAATAGATATCCTTAAAATAATATGTAGCAAGAAAATGTGCAAAGACTTGCCTACAGCTGATATTTGGGTGTCCACTAATGCTCACATCTTCTGTTCTCTGTGCACACCCATGAGACACCTTAGCCAAATCAACAAACAAAATCAAATTACTTTTGTAGCAAAAAGGAATTTTAATGAACTAAATGGAGGTAAAGCCCAAAAAAATGTGCATATTAATATTTCAGAGGGCCTCCATAACCTCAGTATTTAACCTCATAAATTTCTAAATCTACTAAGATCATGCATTTTCTCCTGTAGAAAAAGTATGGAGAAAGCATGCAGGTCCATCCAGGTCAGCTAGTGGAAGTAATGCTAAATTAAGTTTGCCAAGAATGTCAAGACACGAGTAAAAAAACAGATTCCAAGATTATTATTTTAGTATCTGTGATGAAAAACAAACAATATAAATTTATCTATACAACTTTTACCTAAGCAGGGTTAATCTAATTTCCAAATTCAAAGTCGATAATTTTATAATTTAAAACTGTATTATAAAGAATAATTCAATGCTAAGGAACATTATCAAATACTGTATACAGGGCTTAAAATAATTTTAATGAGTTGGTTGGACCAAACATGCAGATGATAAAATTTGGATTGAACATATTCAATAGCAAAAAAATAGAAACCAGATCAGAAATTCTGGCCATTATTTTAATTAAGATGAATTTTAAGAGATAAATGATTTACCAAGATTTAGGGTAACTGTATTAAATTTCCTTACAACCGTCTAAATGACTAGCTAATGATCTTATTACTCTTATCTTTTAGATTGCATATTGTTTAGAAGCAAGCAGTAACTTCTCAGTTCTAGACCTTTGTCACATGGAATGTCATTGTTCTATTTATTTTCTTGTATTATTGTGATTCATCAGACTAATTTATTTCACCTACAGAGCAATCACTATTTTCAGGACTTTTGTGAAAAAACTGTGAACACGTGCTTTTGCTTGTTTTCCCAGAAACATAAAAGACATAACAGACTAGTGAATAGAGAAACAAGGCATGCCTATGCTAATATAGCTGTAAACAGACTTCCTCCTACAAGGTTGGTTTAGCCTCATTTTCATACTTCAGACCATTACTCCATGTTACAAGAGGAAGAAGTCATAAAGTAAAGCTGTATTGCAACTATTTACAGACTGAAACATATGATAGTTAACTAATACATTATTATATAAATCTCTTGTGTAAATAACTTAGTTACAAGGACAGTCAGAGTAAAAAAATTAGTACATATCCAAGATAGTCTTGCCTTGAGTCACTTATTCCACAAACAGCAAACATCATCAATCTTCTGAAAAAGCTATAAAATCTAGACACAAAAATTAAATTACAATAAGATTCCATTGACTATTTCATTGTTTTAGAAAAACACAACCACAATATTTTCTGTGGCATCTAGGGAAGTTAGAAATCGATTATGATCATAACTAAAAAAGAACATTATTTAAACTACAGTAGTAGGAATTAGGTTCTTTTTGAGACACTTCCTTACTTATATCCCAGGTTTTTGTAAATAAAAGCTCATTTTAACCTTTCCCAGGATAATCTTTGAAAAGTTCAGCTCACCTAAACTTAAAATTTGCTGCAAGACTGTGAAGGAATGTCATATTCAATATGCCATTTTTATTTCATTAACATAGTATGAAGAAGTGGGAAAGTTCTTGAAGTAAACAAAGTATGAGAAAAGATAAGCATTAAAAGTATTTATTGAGCAATATGTACATCAGTTCAAGATAAAGAAGAATGAAAAATAGTTGTGAAACTACATTTATTTTTTGTTGTTCTTCACAATGAGAGATGATTGGATAAAATATCACAGCACTCCAAACTTTGGTCGGAGATCAAATATGCTTATTTCAAAAGTATTTCTCCAAGGACATTAAAAAACTGACTTAGGATGGAAACTTTGCCCAGCCTTAGTTTCAAATCAGTGGTTGAAATAAATGAATGGCTTGTATCATTTTTGCGTGACAGACTGGATACTTAGTTTTGATGGAACATGATGAAAATGGGCCTACTGGAGAAAAATGAAGATTAAAAGAACTAACTAAATCTGCTATCAGAGAACAAACCATCACACAAAAAAAAAAGGTTAACTAGTTACAGTGGAGGCCCAAAAAAGAAAAGACTAACTAAAATTCTCTCTCAAATCATGTGAAAGTAAGGAATGGTAATTCAGAAAAGCTGTGAATGTCAATATTATGTTGTTACTCCCACTTGTTTTTAGTAAGTCTGGCTACATGTTTAGATTGCTAACTCTAAAAAATTTACTAAAAGATAAGCACTTTCAAATAATAATGAAGTTTGCCTTAAATGTTAGGTAGTAAAAGTTTGCTATTTAATATTGGTTTGTTGGTAATCCGACTCATTTTCACTAATACTGCTGATTTTGAGCTTTAATTTTGCATTTTCATCATCAGTATTACAAGTACAGCAAAAAATTTAATTAGTCTTCTTTTCATTTTCTTCAAATCATCCCAATATAGTGGTCCACCATGAAGCAACATCAAGACTGCACAAACTGTGTGTTTACAAAAACAATCCCTTTTATAATTCTATGTTACATATTTTGTTCTCCTTCTGTAGGACATGCTTTAATGAGAGCAGCTCAAGAATCATCTCTACTCATCCATCGTTAGCTCTTCTTACAGATAAATTATTTACCCCTACAGGTTTTAAATAATTTACAGTATAGGCACAAGATATCATCTGTCAAAATATCCTAGTAACTCCAATATTTTAAAGATTTTAAAAAATCAACCAATGTTTCAGGTACATTGGTTTGTTAATATGGTATGGTTTGCAGTGCTTTCTGCTCAGGTTTATTACATGATGATGTTTACATTTTGTTCTACCCCCATCACCCTCAAGCTGAAAATGCATTTCAGAGATTTTATGTACCCTTCTTTTTATCTTACATAACTTTTTTTGTGTGGTCTGTTTTCCCCTCATCTCTTATTAACTCTCTGGCGACAATAGAGCCAATCTACTGGCCCCCATAAAACTGGTTCTCTATAAATAGTGGACCAATATCAGCAATGGCCTTTCAATAAAGCAACATCCTGGCAAAAAAATCAATGGTAGCAATTAGTTGTTTACCATTTCCAAAAGTGTCTGTCTCCAAATGGTTAAAGAGATTCTCATGGATTATTCCTAGGTGACACATTTGTGTTGGCCATAGTGTTTCCATACTTCACTCTTCAATCTAAACTAGCATTTGCATTACCAAAATATTCTGTATTAAAACAGTTAATACTTTGTATAACTAAAATTAAGAGATCAACTCAAAACCAATTTTTTTAAAGGGCACATACCTCTTAATTGTATTGATTATAACTACTAAACACATTTAAACTGTAAAATAGCACTGCTATTTCCTTCAGCAATGGCAATAATTGAAATATATACAAATCACCACTAAATGAATGCAAAATCTTTAAAAATGCTAAGATTTGTAATAACAAATAAATTTTAATGTCTAATTCTATTAACAAATTAAAGTTAACAGGTGTGTTTTGGTTTTCTAAAAGTCTTTATCTTTTTATCTTACTTGTTCATTAACCCCAGTTAATGTGATAATATGCTGTTATGAATTTTTTTAACATTACCAAGAAATAATTTAATTTTTAACAGATGATTAACTTATTTTGTTAACAAGTTATGAAACTGATTAACCAATATTTCACTTGATTGGCAAAAATTGAAAATAAGTTTAGTAGTTATATATATATATATATTGCAACATAAAAATGAATAAATAATATACATTTAAAAAATGATTTTTTTAATTCTAACTATTTCCTATTTTGAATAAAAGCAGAAATTATTTTTGTTGTCTGCAGTATGGGTGTGATACTACTGCCCTTATGCATACTAAAGAATATCATCTCCTGATAAGCTAAATTTGTCTATAATGTAAGGGTCACTTCACATGACAGAGCAATTATGAATGATTCCCAACAATTGTTTAACAAAGTTGCTTTCTGAATCAGAATTTATATTTTACACTGTTCTTTGAGATATGATACTAATTCATCTGTGCTGATGTACATATTCATAAGCAATGTTTGTCAGGTATTTCTAAATTTCTAATTAAAACCCAAATTAGCTCAGCATAACAGACATCCTGGTAACAATGACAACATTTTTAATGCCTCACAGAAAGTTTCCAAGCTTATATATGATACATAACAATAATGGCAATTTTTTCTGCTTTCTGTCAATAGTATTGTGAATGTAATGCAGCATAATATTTGAACATGTCATGTCACAAGTTGTAATTTCCCTCACTTTTTCTAATTTTCAACATCAGCCATATAATTTAAATGAAAATGAAAATTTTAATGTTATGTAAAGAAGGTTCAGCATATTTCACATTTTAAAATCTGTATTAAAAATTCTTTTTATATGTATAAATGCTTATTGTCCATTTTTTTGAATGGTAAATAAAAAGTACTTAGTTTCAATGCTGCAACCCTAATACTATACTGATAGGGAGGCAAGAGCAGTTTTCTTTTTTTTTACTTTTTACATCTTTTGACATAATAGTACTTTTCAGCATCTCCATATTTTGTCACAAACTGAATAATGCAAATCTTTTGTCATGCAAGATTTTAAACAAAAATGTATAAACATACAACCTTAAGAATCCTGAAAAACAGCAGTGAAAGAGAAAAAAATATAGTACTTCATATTATATATATATATATATATATATTATATATATATATATATATGTGTGTGTGTGTGTGTGTGTGTGTGTGTGTGTGTACTAAGAGAGAACAGACTTCAAGTAGCCAATTTTAAAAGTCACTGTTTGTTTGCAAAACCCTGTTGTGACAGCCAGGCTTTGAAGATATTTTCTAGGAGTTATATGGGTTCTCAACCACAGGTTTAGGTGCCATTACCAGGCAAGCCTCTACCACATGTACCCAAAAAATCCCTACTACTCTGTTTAACTGTGAGAATATACCCACACAGACACACTTGAAAAAGAAATCATGTTGTAACTGGTCATGAAACCAAACTGGACCCTAAAAGGCATTAAACACTACCTCCCATCTGCTGCCCATGGATACCTGATATTACACACAATTATTCTAAAGACAAATTTTAGAATTGTTTTAAAAGACTGAATCATGCTACTGTTTTTTTGAGTGTGACATTATGGATTTGAAACAGAAATTCTGTATGAAGCCAATTAAGCTTATTAGCTGCTGAGTGGCAACATTTAACTAAAAGACTTCTTTTCCTGCTTGTATGCTCACATAAAAGACAGTAATATAAAACAATGAATATTTGAGTCACAAGGAAAATATGATATAGTAGATAATAGAAATGATGGCATCAGTATTATATATTGATTGATTGAGCAGCAAAGTTTTTCCTATCACTTTACTGGGCAATGTTACTAGATGTGAAGACAATTTCTAAAACAAGGAGATCACTTTCCATAGTCTCATCAAAAGAAAAAAAAATAAAAGATTTACTTTATAATCAGTAAGTGTGTATTTGGTTTGGAAAATGTTAATTGGCCCACTAGCTGTCTACAGCAAACTTAATTGCAAGTGAAAAGATACTAATAATTGGATTTGGAGTTTCTACAAATATTCAATAAAACTACAAACAACTTGTTCCCTTCCTAGTTGATGATGAACATCAATATTAATGTGAAAATCACAACAAAACACAGCCATATAACAAGAATGATTAAGATGATCTTCAAGCTGAATGTGCAAAATTAGGTAATAGTAGAATGTTTTGTTGTTTTTTTGTGTTTTTTTACAAAGCTAGTAACTATATTTATCTGAAATAAAACACTGCAGTAATGTTACTGATTTATTTCATCTAATACAACCAGTATGGAAAATATTTAGTAGTAATACAAGTTTAAATATCTAGTTTAAACTGAAATTTAATTAAGTCAGATTTATACTAGAGAAAATAACAGTGAAAACAGGGACTGCCTGGAGAAAATTGGCTGCTAAATATGTTAACAGAAATACATCTTTTAAAATCTAAAGCGAATTATAAACAGCACCTCAGACATCACACTACTGTGGAGAAGCTGTGGGAGGAAAACAATGACATACAATATCTTGTGTGGACTAATTCTAAACATTTTAGCAAATAACTTATCAAAAATAATTAATGATACTTACCAATGTTTCTATTCACAGGTTTTTCATTCCAATATTTGATTGTTTCCAATGGTAAGGATTCATGTGCAATATTTTGCTCATCGATAAAAGCTGTGTTTACTACCCCCAATGACAGCTTCTTATTTTCCAGAGCTTGTAACTTCTTGGACCCTCTCAATGAAGTTCTCAGGAATTCTTGTTCCTGAAGCAATCTGTTCTCATCCTCTTTTCTTTTTCTAAGTTCCTCCTTGTGCCTCTTCATCCTCTCTAACTCTTCATAGGTGGGAGGTCTTTGACTTTGGGATGCTGCACCTTTGGGAGATCTTTCTGTCCTGACTTTCTCCCTTAAAGGATGATCAATGGATTTTGAAGGAGAACTTAAATCACTTCTGGAAGAGTTTGGGGTGATACACTGTGGAGGTGGATATCGAGGTGGGGCTTTCACAGTAGCTATAAAATGTTCAGGACAGTCCACAGCCATTTCACGATGTGGTCCACTGTCGTCCAAGTTTGAAAAATCATCAAACACTTGCTGCACATTAGAAACCTCATACAAACTGTCTCTGGGATGGTTTAGAGAGTTCTGGCTAGAAGCCTTCTTTGCATAAGCCAACTTGGCCTGCATGGCTATACTTTCAATTAGAGGAGTTTCGCTGCTGCTGTTGGATTTTTTATGCTTTGTGCTGCTGCGTTTTGGTTTTTCCACTTCTTTTCCTGGTGAGTGTTCCACGAATCCATTTAAATCTGAGCCACTGTTTGAATATCTGGTCATGCCCCCATCAGCTGAGTTAATCTGTGTGGCTTTGTTCTGTGGGTTCACTTCCTGCCCAGAATTTTCAGGCACAGGGTGTCTATAGTACAAGGGGTTTTCTATGACCTGGGAAAAGTTCCCAGCACCCCCTCTCTGGTGTGCTTGAGACAATGGAGGTGAGGAAGTGAATTTAGTCATATCAATGGGGTTGATCTGGTGACTGGCAAACAGCTTGTCCAACTTGTCTTTGGCCTGATGATCCACAGAAATGCTATAGGCATCCTGTATTGTCCCAGTCTGAGGCACTGCAAACAAGAAAGAATGCCATTAGATAGCTAAACAAAAGAATAAGCCCACCCCATCCCAAGAGGCCAACTCATAACCTCAGCCAGGCCCTTAATTGAAACAATGTTGATAGAGACACTGCCACATCCTGTTACCATGGAGACACAGGCTGGATAAAGATGACAAAATAGTTTTGAAGCCACCCAGCATTGTTAGGGTCCTTATGGTATTTTTCTAAGCTAGGTCTTCCCCCTACACTGTGGTAAATTCCACTTTCTTTGACTACAGGCACCCACTAATTGGCCATCAGTAAGGAACCATTCATCAAGATGTTATCTTTTCATTCTTAAGTGCAGCTAGGAAACAAAATCCTCAGACACCACTCACAGACACTTAATATCTACATCCAGTCTGGCAATAACATTGTTCAGGTACCTCAATTGCCAATTACCACAAAAATTTCAGTTAGCCAAACATTAACTAAGAAAGCAGAGGAATTTTAAATAAAGAATTTCATTAATTAACATTCCTTCTAATTTCAATAAACTAAAATTATTTTTCAGTGCAATTTATTTTATAACAGCAAAAGGTTGATGACTTGAAATTATGTAAACCCAACATTTTGTTATATAATACACAACAATCAAATAAATACCAGCTCCTAATATGGAAAGATCATTAAACAGGAATTTGAGTACACATCCAAGTAATTAATCTAAAGGCATTACTAAAACAAGTTAAACAATTCTTCAAATAATTGTAGTGATATGCACAGATGTTTAAACTAACTAGCCTGAACCTAATGACATTCATCATTTAATAAATTGCATTGCAATATTGTTAAGGCAGTAAATGACAAACTATTTCATACTTACTAGAAACATTCAAATAAAACCTAGCTACAATAGCCTTACCACAACGGTATCCATATGGGTTTCAGTTGAATGCCATTAGTATAAGAGAGCATCATTATTATTAAATAGTGTATCCCCCTTCTTCAGAGCAGGGTGGGTGGATAGTATGCAATGCTTTGACAGAAATCAATAAATCACTAAATACAAGAATAAAGACAAGGCAGACAAACAAATATTAAGTAACAACAAAGTATTATTTTCTTTTTCTGTAGATAGAAGAATGTGAATAGAATTTTTTTTTTCCCATTTCCAACATTTTCAAGAAATTAACTCACCTCAAAAGAGCTAATATCTCAAGCATCATCATTTAATCAGTTATTTCTTATATGCATTTGGTAATTTGTGATTAGCAACTGCAGCATTGAAACTGCATCTGGAATAGTAGTAATACACATTAAAGCTGTTATTACAAGGAGAAACAGACAAGAGCTGCCATTTCTTATGCATTCTTTAAAAAAAAAAACAAACACCATCCAATTCTGAAATGTAAATTTAAATAGTGTAATAATTTTGGCAGAATACACTACACACACACACACACTGACCTGTCTGTTGTAAGAAAGACAAAAAAAGACTATTTTGACAAATGGATTAGTTTCCTCAAAGGCTGAGCAAAGGAATGTTATAATTAATCTCTTAACGGACAAAGGTTTTAATAACGAAAAGAAAAAAATTATCCTACACTGGAATTTATGAATTTTTTTTTAAAAAATGTTAATATTTCATCTGCCAGCAAAACTAATGGTAGACAAGAAGCTGTGCCTGCAGCCAAAATATTGATGTTTTAAAAAGTGTGTTTTGTCATAACAACCAGTCAGGAAGAAATTTTCTTTTCGTAATAAAAGGAATATATTGTGGTAGGCTCTTTTAGTGCCATAAATAATGTCATGTTAGTTAATGCAAGGTGCAAGACACTGAACAAAATCATGAAAACAGACATGGCAAAATGGCAACTGTCAAAGGGCCATTTAAACTCTTCTTCTAACAGAAAAAATAAAAAAGGTGAAACTGTGGTAAAATTTTTAAAGTTTCTTTTAATCATCAGTATCTACTGCTCTTGTTGATATATGTTGCTTAACCCTCCATATACCACATGTTTCTACCTCCCTTTTAAAGGTCCAGAAGCAAGCACTAGTTATCAATTGTGTTGAACTGGCTATGTATAGTCAACACGCTTGTAATTCAAAACATGGGATTGGATTGATATGGATTTGTTGTTACAAAGGATTATGTTAATGAGGAAAGAATGTACCACAGCCAATAAAGTCCATCCTAATAATTACACTGGTCAACAAAATTAAATGTATTATACTCATTATGAATGCAAAACAACTTTTTTAGACTAATTTTTAATGCTGATTTCAAAATTCCACTCCATTTGTATGCAGCACATATCAGTTTTTCAGTAGATACATGCAAATATTTACATATTTGTATATATGAAATCATTAACATAATAAATAAGGACATATTATTTTTAGAAAGTAAATGAGTTTATTGAGTTAAAAATCATCACTGTCATTCTACAAAGATTGAATACACAAAAAATGGGTCAGACAAAACAGGCAAAGTTAGAACAACAGAGTTAGAAACATTGTGATTTGGATTTCCTGCAGTGTTCCTGATCTGGTTGATCACCATAAAGTGTCCAGGAGTAGTCAGCCAGCATACTGTCATTCCAGAAGCCTTGGTACCGTTTCTCCATAGCACTAATGTCCTGGTGAAATCTTTCACCATGTTCATCAGACACTGCTCCAAGGTTATCTGCGAAGAAATCCAGATGGGAGTCCAAGAAGTGAACTTTCAGTGACATGCAACAACCCATTGCTGAGTAACATTTCAGAAAATTCTTGATGCCATCCTTGTAGTCCATCGCCTTCTTGTTGCCAAAGAAATTCTCACAGATCCAATTGAAAGCATTCCAGGCAGGCAGTTCCAGTTCATCCAGTGTTGTCTTGAAGTTGACATCTTTGAGTACTTCTCTAATTTGGTGTCCGACAAAGATACCCTCTTTCAACTTCGCCTGTGTGATTTTGGGAAACTTTTCTACAATATACTCAAACCCTCTGGCATTTCTCTTCCCTAGTGTCTTTACAAACTGTTTCATCAGTCCAAGCTTTATGTGCAAAGGAGGCAATAGGACATTACATGGATCTACAAGAGGTGTATTCTTGACGCTAGACAGTCCTGGCTGGTATGATGTTCTTGTCTGCCAGTTTGATTCCGAATAATGTCTGTCAGTTGCCCGACTATCCCATAGATACAAGAAACAACAGTATTTTGTGAAACCTGGCTGCATTCCCATTAACATTCCAATGACTTTTAAATCTCCACATATTTTCCATGAGTATCTTTCATAGGCAATGGCATGAAGTAAAAATTCCATATTCTCATGGTCTTTCGGCTCCCTCCATATCATTGGAATGGCAAAAGGCATGGACTTCTTCCTCTTATTGAACCAGTCACATAAGCCATTTGAGCAAGCTAAGCAGATAAAATGTGGTGCCCATAACTTGTCCTGATCTCTAAGAGGACATTCAAAGTATAGCTTATAAATCTTCTTGATCTCTGGTGTTATTGTACATTTTTGAGCTTTCACAATAAATTGTCCACAGACATAACAAAACACATCAGGAGGATTTCTACACTGTCTTGACATTGTTAACACTGTAAAACAAGTAAGGAAATAGATACAAATGGTTATACTTATATTGAATTTGAGATGAAGAAATATTTCATCAGACCAATTATGACTGGACAATTTGAGATGTTGAAATACCTATTTCATCAGACGAAACTTGATTGGTTAATTTAAGATGATGAAATATTGCATCTGAACTATGCAGCAATGAATAATGTAGTTTATTTTAAAGGTATGTTTCCATGATGTAAATGAAATACATGCATACACGTCATTAATTGGAATTTCTATATACTGCATGAGCTAAAACCAAAAAACTTTCTCATCTTGAAAACTGTACGTGATGTCAAAAAACTAATTGTATATTTGAAATCAGCATTAAAAACTACACTAAGTACACCTTGACATATGCTTGATGAAAAATACTTGTTGACCAGTGTTATCAGACACAAAATGCATAAAGTAATGAGAATATTGCATCCTGTGGGTGGAAGACAAATATAATCTGTTTAAATATTGAACAAATATAACCAAAACATGCACATTTTGAAAAGCAAGTTAACCTTATCATGGAAGAAAGAGTCTTACTTGCAAGCTATCCTGAGAGAGAGAGAGAACAAAAGTTACTGTATACATTTACTATTTATTTTATTCAAAATTAAAAATTTTAATTTAGTTACTGATTTCAACTAACAAACATTGTGAAAGGATAGTTACTGAAACCAAAACTTTTAAAAAATTAAATAAAGTTCATAAATTGAAAAGTAAAACTACCAGAAATATTGTAGCTAGCTAAACCATCCCACCACCAGAAGATGCCTTATAATAATGTTTGACTGACAAAATTTATTGAGATAAATGAGCCCATTTAGATTGCAAGTACTTGACCATCTAATCAATCCATTTAAGTCTTCAGAATTGATGGTTTCAAAAATGTTTTTATTAAAATACTGAATCATGCCTAGAATTTCTGAGTTGCCAGGAAATACCTTCATTTAACAAGCAAACCATTACAGAAAATCTGATCTGATATATTTAACTTAACAGTTCATCCATAGCCTCTTTACAAGCATTGCCAAGGATCTCTGCTGCTAAAATCGACCGATACGAGCCGCGGTCGTTCGTCGATCCCCCTTTTCCAATAGTAGCTCGAAAAAAAAAAAAAAAGATCTACAAGATCAGCTCCTGAGCTGTCACCATGCCTAAATGCCCAAAATGCGACAAAGAAGTCTACTTTGCTGAAAAGGTTACTTCCTTGGGAAAAGACTGGCATAAAGGTTGCCTAAGATGTACAACGTGTAACAAAACACTGACTGTGGGAGCCCATTCTCAACATAAAAATTATCTATACTGTCAAAAATGTTATGCTGCTGAATTTGGAACTGAAGGTTTAGGCCATATAACACTTACTCAGATATGAAATATCAGTTATTTTCCTTTTCTAACCTTGCTCAAAGTTTCTTCAAATGCTTTTCTTTATACTTTGCTGTTTAAATAAAAACTGTTTTAATTTCAAAAAAAAAAAAAGATCTACAAGAGAGATTGATGATGTAAGTTGAAATATTATGAAAATTTAGTAATCTGCCAAAACTTTTGGAATATGGGGTTACAGCACATTCCAGTAGTTAAGTAAATTATTCACTTCAAATCATGTCAATCATAACTCTTTCCGAGATTATATTTAGATAAACAACAAAGCAGCAGCTAAAAAAAAAACCCTTAACCCAATTAAAAGGACAAAATGAATGATGTTAGCGTATTCCATTCCCTCCCTATGCATATGTACTAGAAATGTTTGAGTGAGCAGATGAAAATTATTTGCACAAATTTATCAAATTAGTTGGCAAAGTTTCTATGAAGAGGAGACCCAGAGGATGTTTTAAAAATTTTACTTGGGATCAATTTGTAATACAAAACTATTACAGAAAGACCTACAATGTATGCCTTACTCCAGAGTAACCCTCAATACATATAAGAGGGAACATCAGCATGTTCTGGTCAGCTCTTTTAGGCACGTTTGTACAAAAAAATCGCTATGAGGAAAAAGCACCTTAAATGGTGGGGGGGGGGGTAGATTTTAAGCTTCCCAAAAAAAACACTAAAACAAAAAATTTAGTAGTTTCAACAATGGATATATAAATATACTGCTCTCTTTCATCAGATATTGAACTATAATTTGATAAATGTAGAAAGTTTCTTCAGAATAGAACATGCATATCAAAATGTTAAATTTAAAATTAAAAAATTACAAATTGAGAATTTTTTTTTATTACTTCATTATTTGATGCTTTCTTAGTTTTTTTTTTGTAGCAATATTATTCAGGTAGAAGATCACAATTATTATGATCAAGATTTTCTCTAGGGGAAAAAAATCAATCAGGTAACAGGAGGCTAAGAATGGACAATGCTGTTTTGTTTCATTGTAAATCAACTCTTCAGAAGACTATAGAATAATTTACAGAATTAGACAAAAAATGGCAAAAAAAACCCCAGCAAGGTAGTTACATCCAGAGATACCAAAATTTTGAAATGATGATGATGATGAATAGGGATAGGATTGGAGGACAAGAGACTGTAAACTTAATTGGAGGGTATCTCAGTAATAAAATATGTAAAAAGTACATTCTGTTGGTATTTAAAGTCACAAATATATTGAAATAAAAAAAAACACCTGTGGTTATTTATTATACTATAGTATCCTGCTGACATAACATTACTATTGTTTGTTGTTTTTTTTTGTTTAACCATTTAATGATGGCAGAAAAATGAATTTTTTTAATAATAATTTTATTTTTTCAGAAGAGACCACGACAGACAATAATTCAGAAATTTTGGCATCTCTGTTGCATCTTTGTGACTACTATGAGAGAAAATTCATAAAGTTGTATAAATGTTATAATATAATTTCAGCCTTTCTACAACAAAATTAACAACATGAACATTACAATGCTATACATGTCAGTTTTGAATAAACAGCTGGTTTTTTTCTAACATTATCCTTTAAATTTAGGTTTCTTTTTAAAGTTTTTTATTGTTGATTTAAGATAAATGCCAAAATTACTATGCATGTATAATCAGGTCTGCCACTAAAGTATATAATTCAGATGGATGATAGAAATTCATGAATGCAATCATTAAGTAACTGGATGTGAGATCCATGCCATAAAGTCAAATGATGTTTTAGAGAATTCATGTTTTCCACATGAAGGCAGTTAGAAATTCAAAATTTTTTTCTTCTTATAAACACTATGTTAGTTACATTTTTCAAAGCGTGAAAAAAATAATGTACAAGTTAATAATAGCATAGGTAAGTATGTATGCTTTTCTTTTATATCCTTGTTATAGCAATGAAGTGCAATCAAGTGAAACAGGAACTCTGACAGCAAAAGTGGTGGGAAAAGTTAGAGACCTTAATTTTGTGTACATTTTTCAATCTAATGATGATGCAAAGGAAATAGTAGTTATTCTGATTGGGTGTAGGATAAAAAATTGAATTAATTAGAATATGATGTCAACTGTAGAGATGAAGACTTGGTGATCTAAATAGGGTCATTTTCTTGGCTAGAACCACACAAGTCCTTTAAGTCTGATGATAATAAAAATGAAAGCTTTGAAAATTTGCTTTATGTCTGTTTTCCAATGTATTAAGCCAAGTGTAAGAATGTCAAATAGTGAAGTCTGCAACAGCAAATTGGTCATGCTGGCCAGTTTCTCTTGATTGTTTGTACCGGCTCATTCTGTATGGTTTTTGCCACTTTTAAATACCTTTCTCCAATTTGCTAGTGTTTCAGGTTCCAACATTTCTAATAATATGATCCTGTCTCACTTTTGACCATCTCTGTAAACTACATAATTGCATTTGATTACTTTTTTAAAATTTCAAAAACTGTGGTCATGTACTTATTTAAAAATTCAAATGCCAATCACTAAGAAAATTATCAAAAATAAGGTACTAACTTTTCAACTTTTTCGCATGAAAAGTAGTTGACAATTTTCTATAGCCAAAACATTAATCATTAACTACAATGCCTGACTATATCAGCATTAAAACAAAGTTTAAAAGTTTCAAAACATGTGAAATTGCTTCAGTTTGCTTGCTAAATTAAAGGTAAATTTTAATAATCAGATGTACTACCTAATAATTCTTGTAAAGACTTCTTTCAATTTCTCACAACATATACATATATATACCCCTTAAGTGTTCCCAGTTCTCTTCAGCTATGGTACTCCTGATATTATTTTATACCATTAGTGGTAGCAAATGAAAAAGAGAATGAAAGTATCAATTAATCTATATTGTGAGGTGTACTCATTTGTTGCTGCTAATAAAAAGCTATATATATTTTTTTATATATATATATTATATATATAAAGTTATATAGCAGTAATTGGCAGCCACACAACGTATGCTACTTTGATGTTTCACAATTGTTGGTTGCTTGGCAACATTCAAATAAGAAAAAAAAAACAGAATTGGACTGTGAAGAAGTGCTGCAGCTAGACTGTTCTGAGTAGCTTCTGTCTGCTTTCAGTGTGCATGGTAGCATTTTTTATTTCTAACTGCTTTTTAATAATTGGACTGTTTAATAACAATACTACAATTTCTGATCACAAATTCCCATAATCCACTGCACAAAAACCAGTTGTAGCAAAAGGAATTTCTGGCACTGCTTCGTTCCTCATATGGTGAGTGAGTGCAATGGACCTCATACTTCCCTCCGGTAATAATAAAACAGCCGAGTTGCATCAGTAATTCAGCTTCACATGGAAAAGCTGAATTACTGTAGCAGGAATGTAGTTTACTGAGGTGTTTTAAGACGTTTGGGAATGCATTCAGAGGCATGGATGGGCCCTTCTACTATTTCCAGATGATCAGAAATGTTGGGAAACAGTTTGAGTAAACGAAAAGATTGAACAACCTGAAAGAAAGCACTTGTTACCTTGCACGAGGAAATTACGGCAGGTAAAAAAAAAGGGGGGATGTGTGAGCGGTGCTACGTATCTTTCTTACTCGTTTGTAACTCTTAACAGGTTATAAGTTTCACCGCTGAATTTAAACAGACAAATCCGCTAGTTTGAACTGAGGATTGCAAAAGAACGAAGGGTTTTTTTTTTCCCCTCCCTGTTAATTAAAAATAAATAAAGAGATAAAAAGCAATAAAATTGTAAAAGTACCCGCATCATTTGTTTATCATCATCTGCCAGGATGAGCTGTAGTGTAGCTATGGGCGAGGCTGGATTACCCGCACTGATGATGACCGCGAGGCTATAGCGAGAAGTGCTGCTGCTATCACTACGACGACAGTATAGAGTGCTCCATATCGTGAGCGACGACCCGGCGGTACCAGGCCCGCGGTAACAGCCGGCATGGAAGTAACAGACAGCAATATGACAGAAAGTAGTAGTAATAATAATAATAGTAACAACAACAAGCCAGTCCGCCAGCTCACTCACCGATTCCTCTTCCCGCGACTCGTCTCACACGCAAACAGACGGTTCCCGTCCGGATACACTGCAAAAAACAGACGTGCGGCGTTAAACAACAAAAAAACAACCCGTAAACGACTATCTCACCTGTTCCAGAACACCTGAGGAATGCAAACAAAAAAAAGGGGGTGGCTACGTTAATTAACAACAGCTAGGTTTGGTTGGGGGGGAGGGAGAGGCGGCAGGTAAGTACGTACCTTCCCAGCGCTGAACAGGCTTCAAGTGGATATCGAACGAAGCCGGGTTTTCCTGAGGAACTGGGAAATCAATAAACACGTCATCGGAAATCCGAGGTGAGTTGGTTTTCCTTCGGGTTTGTCCAGGTGTTCGCTGTCTCGGCGGGGCCCTCTCCTTCGGACAGACAGTGCGAAATGTCATCCATCCAAGATGGCCGCTCCTCTTTCGTAACTGGGTCAACCGGAGAATTCCTTACTGCAGGTAAGACGCGTGTCGTCGTCGGTAGGGGGGAGGGAGGGTAGATAGGAGAGACAGAGACGGGTGGAGAGGGAGGAGGCTGCTGCTGCTGCTGGGATCTTGGCTGGTGATAAGCGTCAATCATGAAAGGAGGGCGAACATAAAATGAACAAAGAGAAAGTAAAAACAACAAGCCGACGGACGGACAGTTAGGTGTGAAGTGGAAAGGGAAGATACATTTCAGAAAAGAAAGCCTTGAAAACAGAGAAAAGTGTTTCTCAGAGAATTACAAATAGAAAAGGAGTCAGTCAGTCAGTCATAACCGGGAACTTGATTTAAACACCTGCCAAGTCAACTTCCATTATAAATATTTTTTTTTACAACGAAACACATCCCGGTATATATATGTAAAATATTCATATAACGTAATAAAGACCAAGCCATTGATTGGTAATTTTTGCATGCAAGAATAAATAAATACAATAAAATATCCTGTAAAATCACTAAATACAAAACTGAGTCAATTTCGAAATATTTTCACAAAATTAAATTTTATCTAATCTGTTGTCTGGTGCGTATTATTGCCTGTTTTTGTTTTTTTGTTAATTCTTTAACAAAACTCTTCCTTTTCATTCGGTTCTAGGCTTTAACAGTTTTCGTTATCCCAAGAACATTTTTTCAGAACCTTTAGAAAAATTTGACATTGTAACAGATTTGCAAGGGAAGTAACTTTAACAATTTTTTATATTAAAATGCAAATAACTGTATTATACAGGTGCATCTCAAAAAATTAGAATATCGTGGAAGAGTTCAATATTTTTTGTCAGTTATCTCAGAAAGTGAAACTTTCATATATTCTAGATTCATTACACACAAAGTGAAATGTTTCAAGCCTTTTTTTTGTTTTAATTTTGATGATTACAGCTTACAGTTCATGAAAATAAAAAAATCCACAATTTAAAAATATTAGAATATGAAAAGATCAATAAAAAAAAAAAGGATTTATAATATAGAAATGTCGAACTTCTGAAAAGTATGTTCATTTATGCACTCAATACTTGGTCTGGGCTCCTTTTGCACGAATCAGTGCATCAATGCGGCGTAGCATGGAGGCGACCAGCCTGTGGCACTGCTGAGGCGTTATGGAAACCCAGGTTGCTTTGACAGCGGCCTTCAGCTTGTCTGTATTGTTGGGTCTGGTGTCTCTCATCTTCCTCTTGACAATACCCCATAGAGAATAAATGGGGTTCAGGTCAGGCGAGTCGGCTGGCCAATCAAGCACAGTAATATCATGGTCAGCAAACCAGTTACCAGTAGTTTTGGCGCTGTGGACAGGTGCCAAGTCCTGCTGGAAAAGGAAATCAGCATCTCCATAAAGCTTGTCAGCAGACGGAAGCATGAAGTATTCTAAAATCTGGTAGACGGCTGCGTTTATTTTGGACTTGATAAAACAGTGGACCAACACCAGCAGATGACATGGCACCCAAAATCATCACTGACCGTGGAAACTTCGCACTGGACTTCAAGCAACTTGGATTCTGTGCCTCTCCTCTCTTCCTCCAGACTGTGAGGTGTTGATTTCCAAATGAAATGCAAAATTTACTTTCATCTGAAAAGAGGACTTTGGACCACTGAGCAATGGTTCAGTTCTTTTCATCCTTAGCCCAAATAAGACGCTTCTAACGTTGCCTCTGGTTCAGGAGTGGCTTGACACTAGGAATGCGACACTTGTAGCCCATTTCCTGGACACGTCTGTGCGTGGTGGCTCTTGATGCACTTACTCCAGCCTCAGTCCACTCCTTGTGAAGCTCCCACAAGTTCTTGAATCGGCTTTGCTTGACAATCCTCTCAAGGCTGCGGTCATCCCTCTTGCTTGTGCACCTTTTCCTACCACACTTTTCCCTTCCAGTCAACTTTCCTTGAATATGCTTTGATTCAGCACTCTGGAGGGTGTCAATGAGTGTCTTCTCCATGATTGTGGTTGTGTGTACTGAACCAGACTGAGAGATTCATGGTATTTATACTGCATAAATAGTGATTTACTCAAACTCGAAATGGAATATTCTAATATTTTGAGATATGTTTTTTTCTATTTTTTTAGCTATAGGTCGTAATTATCAAAATTAAAATTAAAGAAATGCTTGAAACATTTTAGTTTACATGTAATGAGTCTAGAATATATACAATTTTCACTTTCTGAAATAACTGACAAAAAATATTGAACTTTTCCACGCTATTCTCATTTTTTAGATGCACCTGTATTCTTAAAGAAAATATAACTGCTAATGCGCAAGCAATCATTTTTTACGTGATTGTAAATTTATTTTGAAAAATTTTTTACGATATTTTTGTTTTATCAATTTCTTAAAAAGTCTATCTTTGGCTCTTTAATGTTAAAAGAGTATATCCAATATACACGTCATCGACACCTATTTAGACCAAACAATTCAAAGGAGAAGTTTTTCGCACAAAGTAAACATTTAAAAATGTTTAACAAGATAAATTATCAAAGTTACTTATATATTGCAATATTCCAGTTTTACTTGTATAAATTTAACCAAATATATATCTTTTCCAAGGAAAGTAATCAAATTATTTCGGTGTTTATTATTTTAAACTATCGGATATACATATTAATATATTTTAATTTTGATTAAAGTACTTTTGAAATTAGAAATCATGTTCAATTATTAAAATTTATAAAATGTTTTTTGATAAAAAGATATTTTCCATTTTTTTGTTTGTTCTGTTATTAATTTTAACAGTTCAGTTACTCAGAAAACTTTGTCCAGATATTTTCTTCACAAAGTCAACATAAAGTTTCATTATATCAGCTGAGATATTCTTATTTAATATTTGCGTGTGGTTAACGCGGTGTAATGTTTGTTTACAATTTCTAAATTTTCCAGTATAACAACAATAATTATTTTTTACTTTTAAATTTATCTCCTGCTTTAGAAAATAAATCATATACATAAGAATTTAGGCTTCATTGATTCTATGCATTTTTTCTTCATTTTTTCATAAATCGTTTAGAAGTTCGGGCAATACGATGTAATGTTAGTTTAGCTCTTTATATTTCAAGATTTTGTTGTTATGGCTTATTTGGTTCAGAGATGGAACGGAAGGCATACCAGGATAGGGCATATCATTTCTATTTAATTTTGTTCCATTGACTGCGCCAACGTAACTTTCCAACCTTCTGTATTTATTAATTAAAGCCTTTTCTCTTTTTGTTGTTGCTAGTAATTTTCCCTAATTAAATCAAGAAATCCTTTGTTACTATACGTCTAACGAGTTGTCTACCTTGGGTCAGATTCACTCTCTTGCGGAAAAGTTCAATATTTTAATGACCTGTTAAACTTTAAAAAGAAATTGTTTTCTTTATTTGTCAAACATTTAGTGTTCCAGACATTTTTTAAAAAAAATTTAAAAGATGCACTTTATTAATGAAATAAAAGCAAATAAAAATTATATTCCATAAAGTTGAATTTGTTTCCGTATATCCTTTTAAAAAAAAATTCTAAGTTGTTCTCGGAGTAAAGGTGTACAACAAGAAGCTAGGAAGTACATCTCGCCCATCGGTGCTTTCTGTCTACAAGTTAACACTAACTAGAGCACTTTGCCCACGTTCGTATCATTTAAAAAAACAAACAAACAAACAAAATAATTAGATAAATTAATAGTATTAATAACAACGACAACAAAACGGTGTTCCGTAGATCGACTTGAAAAAGCCACCATACACAGGCTTGTCTGTTAGCACGCTTCTATTTGGAAGAGTGAGTATCAGTGCAAAAGGCATCAAGTTAGCGCCAAGTCCGGATGACACATCAATGGAGAGAGAGAACATTTATCTCCTCTTTACATCGATTGTAAATGATTTCGAATTTATAAAGTTTCCCAAAGAATCAGATGGCGTAGGTTTTCTTTTGGAGTTATGTTTTAGACATTATTTTCATCTGAACCCTGAATAACACATACACTGATTAATGGTTTATGAGATCCCACCACAAGAGATACATGTGTATGTCGTTTGTTGTTATGTTTTCCCATTGATTCTACTTATTGATTGTAAGTAAGTAAGTGAGTGTGTGTACATGTTCTTTTTTTTTACATATAAACCAATTCATGGAAAGAAACAAAATAGAAACAGGCAGCAGTTTAGTATTTCAGCAAAACATTTTAGTTATTTTCCTTAATTATTCTGTTTCATTTTGTTGTTAGATTAATAGGTAAACAGCAGCTGTCGACCAATAAGTTCGGGACTGGAGGGAAATAAAACGAATGAATTAACAGTTGAAGCAAAATGTGTTTTTCGCATCTAATCGACCTTCTAGACAATGAATTCAACAGGTTTAATGTAAAATCGTGTTTATTTGTTATTGTTGTTGTTTTTTATTACAAAATTTGCTTAAATAATCGAGCTTTTTACGGTGCATCTTTAAGACCTTTCTTTTGAGGTAATGCGTGAATGTAAACGCGTGTAACTCCTTTTGTTTGGGGGGTATGAGAGGCTGAAAACCGGTCGGGGTTTGGAGCTTGAGCCTGAATGGCGCCCGGTGGACTGGTGTTACGACTGCCCCCCGACTCGAGGAGCTTAACACACGTTGGAATAACGCTGACTCCAGCAGCGGCTGGCATGTTTGGTTTAACAAAAGTCTTCAAAAAACAACAACAACAAACACTTTCCAGTTACAGGAATGTCTAAAAAAAAGAAAAAGGGGACTTTTAAATTACAATTCAGTGATGAACAAACTGAAAGTATCTTCCCGGAAGACAGTACTAAGATGGATCGAAGCAAGTCTTAAGTAATCCTTTTCCTTCTCGGCAAACCCTTGTTCTGACCTTCGGAGTCTGAATCTCTTACAGCAGCGAGCTAGAGGTGTGTTAGGGTAACAGTCATAAGCGAGAAATTTAGAAATGCATCGCAAACACATTTAAATGTACTAAATGCATATGAACATAATTTAAAAGCAGAATGAATGGCTTAGATATGGCTTTGCTTTCTTTTTTATATCTTAATACATATTTTCAAGTGTTTGTGCCTTTGTTCGTTACTCTATCACGGCCGAACCGTAGCATCTAGAGACCCCAAATTTTGGGTGTAGGTACTTCAGAATCTGGACAAGGTTTTAAGCTACCGCTCGTTGGCCTAAAGCCATCTCTTCCCCACCCCGTGCAGCGCTGGTTACCCCAGCCAGTGTGTGTGTGTGTGTGTGTGTGTGTATATATATATATATATAAAGTCGTTTTAATTTTACTGGGAGAGACTTATTTTTACCCCTGTAAAGTCGTCGCTGAACAAATTGAAATATATCTATTATAGTCATGTACGACATGTGCATTCAAATGGTTAATTGATCAGATTTAAAACACCAGATTAGCAACAGTAGTTCGATAGAAGCTAATGATTTTTATTGAAATATTGTTTTCTTTTGTCAAAGAATGAAAATTTTTTGCTGCATACATCAAAACCGAAAACAAAACTTTTCGTTCATAGTTTTATCGTTGACGATGGTGACGCTCTGAAGACACGTGATCCACTACACAACATGGGTATAAATAACATTTGCTTTTACTATTCTGGCTTGTTATAATTTGTGTGCATTAGAACGTTTACAACTATAAGATTATATTTTTAGGTAAATTAGCTCTGTACATCACAAATAATAATACATTATCTGATTGTTTTTTCGCATTAAATTTTTTTTCTTTAAAGTCAAGGGGTCAGCCTCCGGTTCTTCCGTTACCTTGCAGATTCTTTCTTTTTATAGACCAGTCTAATTTCTCATTAGATTATTTTACGGCTGAGAATTTTTTTCAGCAGAAAACTGGTCGGAATATTAATAATAATAAAAGCTGGTTTTCAATAAGGTTTTTATCTAAAGCAAAAAGGATTTTTAAAAGATTATTATACACATAAGGTAAACCATGCAATCAAATTAATCTTCTAAGAATTTCAGTAATCACAATAAAAAATAATAATAAATGCGAATTAACATGAAAGCAGATGACTGCCACAGCATCTTTTGTGTGTAAAAAGAATCTTTGATGGCATAAATCATTCGGATCTACACGCATGCTTTTCTTAAATCCTAGTAGTGTAGAATGTTGTTTTGATCTTATCATCATCATTATCGTTATTATTAATTTAAAATATATACAATGTAGTTTCTTGTATTCAGAGCAAGTAGAAAAGTTATAAAAGTAACTTACGAATTTAGCGAATTACAATAGAAATTGCTTTTAGAAGTCTGGGAGTAGCTTTAAAGTCGAGTATTAAATATAGGATGTCTCGATAATTGTCTCCAGATTTTTGGTCAGGGCTGATTGAGAGTTTCTCATCCGATGGTTTAATTTAGTAAAGCATTGTTAAGTACTCTTGCTTACTTATCGCAATGATTATACATCATTTAGATGTCATCCCTTTAAGTCATTCTGTTGTCAGCTTATAAATCATCATAGGTTATATCCTATGTAATTTTTCTGCCATTAATGTGCTGAATCGGTAACGTTATTTATATGGTTTTAGTAGCATCTGTGTTGAGATTGTGCGCACCCCGGCGATACTCTACGGTTAAGGGAATGAGCTCATGTCTGACCACGACGCACTCGGTCCTAGCTGATCACGAAATACAGACTTGTGGTTTCAGGCTGCTTTTTAATCTGCCTGCCCAGAGGTGTTAATCCGTTAAACGCCCCTACGTTCTTGAGCCGAGATGACTTAGTTATAAAACTGTTAGCGAGGGGCTTTTGAAAAAGAATAACCAACAACAGCAATCATGCTGCACGTCAGCTTTAAAACAGTTCGATTATTGATGATCTAAGGTCATTTGTAATTTTTTTTTATCTTCTTCAAATAGGGACCGGTAAAGGATTGCCTGTTTTAAATTACTTTCGTTTTTGTTAAAAGAAAGAGAAGGGAATTCGTTTCTTTTAAAATGTAACAAACAGGAAGACTTCAGCTTTTATGATTAACGTTGCGTGCCGGCGCAGGTTGGAGTTGTGAAGCTCATTTAACTTGGCAGACTGCGCTGCGTGCTGACTCTTACTAGTGCAGTAGCTTGCAGTGTAATCTGGTCTCGTGTGACTGCTGGCGCAGTGGTTTTCGTTATAATCCGGTGTAACTTGGCGGAATGTGTTCTGAAGCAGCAGCTTTCGGTATAATTTGGTCTAGCGTGTGGCGCATCGCTCACTGAATCGAATGTCACGCAGTAGTTTTCAACATGACTCTGACCTAACAGGGATAATTTGGGTTCCGAGCAGAGCCGGTCCTAGCTATAGGCGACATAGGGCGCCATCTGCCTGGGGGGGGCCTCTTTAGAAAGCCAAATTTATCTTTATTTTTGTTTCGATGATTAGCATTAGTTTGAACACTTTATCATTGTTATTGTAGGGCTCCCTAAGTGGGCATTGTCCGATGTTTGTTATTGTTATTTTAGGGCTCGCTCAGTGTTGTATTATTTATTACTGTACGTTAATACTATATTCGTGTGCACTTTGCATGTTACTAGATTTATTGCTGTAATTAAATGCCATCTGTTTCTTTACGCCCTTTTTTTGCGCAGTTTTTTAATGTAGCTGTGTGTGGGGGGGGGTTTAGGGGACTCCATTGATGCGGCTCGCCTAGGGCTCCACATGGGCTTCGACCGGCTCTGGTTCCGAGTCTAGTTAAAGCGACAACTTGCGCAATAAATCAAATATAACGTGGTGTTTTGCGTTCTGAATTATATTAAGGCAATTGTTTGTAATACAAATCTGATGTAATCTGGCGATATTGAATCTAATGGAAGATAGAGATAGCGTTTGAATCTTCCTAAGGCGTTAATTTGAGCAACAGTAAATCTCATTTAAAATAGCAGTCTGCGCATTTATCTAACCGTCGCAATAGTTGGCCCAACGAATTTAATGTAACACGGTAGACCGCGTTTCGAGTCTAAATAACATTGATAATTATCTACCATGGTGAATCGCATTTAAATTTTACTAACGCAGTAGCGGCCGCACTGAATATTATGCAAATTGGCAGGTAGAGTGTTGAATCTTACTAGAGCTGTAGTGACGCAATTAATCTGATATTACACGGCAGACTGCGTTTTTTAAGAATTTTAACAACGCATTAGTTAGCTTGTTTTATAAATCTTATATAACTTGGCGGATTGCGTCGGGCTGGCTGTAACACTTTTCAAACAAATCTATTTTGGAGATTATGGGTGATAAAATATTATAAACTACTGGAACAAGGCACATATTACATATCAACCAAAGAAATTGCATGTTTTTAAAAATCCATTTTCTTTCTCATTACTGAATACTTGTCTATTTCTAGCAAAATCAACTTGGAGATTCCGTTTGGCTCTGCCTCTGTCTGACATCGCCTGCGAAGGATCTAACGGTGCAGATATTTTATGCTATTTCGGATACAGCTCGCATCATAGTACCAAGAGGCGTCTTTCCCCTTTCTGTTTTTCTCATGGACGTGCGAGATTTTACTATTTTTTCAGCGTAATCGACACGCTTGGTACTCATCTACACTGCTCCGTTGGTAGGTAGATAGCTGGGGCTAGACACTTAAAACGGAGACGTTAACATGGCGAGTTTGAAGAACAGGAAGAGAAAACACTTTATTGGAGAGCTCGACAAGGGGAGTAAGCAGTGCCTAGGCTCCACAAAAATAAGGTAGGCGAATTACACTGGTCAACAAGTATTTTTCATCAAGCATATGTCAAGGTGTACTTAGTGTAGTTTTTAATGCTGATTTCAAATATACAATTAGTTTTTTGACATCACGTACAGTTTTCAAGATGAGAAAGTTTTTTGGTTTTAGCTCATGCATTATATAGAAATTCCAATTAATGACGTGTATGCATGTATTTCATTTACATCATGGAAACATACCTTTAAAATAAACTACATTATCCATTGCTGCATAGTTCAGATGCAATATTTCATCATCTTAAATTAACCAATCAAGTTTCGTCTGATGAAATAGGTATTTCAACATCTCAAATTGTCCAGTCATAATTGGTCTGATGAAATATTTCTTCATCTCAAATTCAATATAAGTATAACCATTTTTATCTATTTCCTTACTTGTTTTACAGTGTTAACAATGTCAAGACAGTGTAGAAATCCTCCTGACGTGTTTTTTTTTTTTATGTCTGTGGACAATTTATTGTGAAAGCTCAAAAACGTACAATAACACCAGAGATCAAGAAGATTTATAAGCTATACTTTGAATGTCCTCTTAGAGATCAGGACAAGTTATGGGCACCACATTTTATCTGCTCAGCTTGCTCAAATGGCTTACGTGACTGGTTCAATAAGAGGAAGAAGTCCATGTCTTTTGCCATTCCAATGATATGGAGGGAGCCGAAAGACCATTTTAATAACTGTTATTTTTGCAAAGTAAATGTCACAGGATTTTCTATGAAGAATAAACACAAAATTGTGTATCCCAATTTGGATTCTACAATGAGACCTGTGCCTCACAATGGAAGTCTGCCAATTCCAGTTCCACCAGATGATGATATTAAAACATCAGATGATGATGCTGACTGTCACGATAGTGCTGCTGAGGAAGATTACGTGGCTGATGACGATAGCTTTGAACCTCAGAAATTTTCCCAAGCTGAACTGAATGACCTTGTCAGAGACCTATCCCTCTCAAAAGATAAAGCAGAACTGTTGGCATCAAGACTGAAGGAGAAGTATCTGCTAGAGCACGGTGTTCGTATAGCTTATTTTCGGCAGAGAAATGTGGTTCTACAAACGTGTTTTTCTGTTGAAGGTCCGCTTTGCTTTTGCAGTAACATCGATGGACTTTTCGAATGTTTATCACAAAATCATGATCCTGCAGAGTGGCATTTGTTTATTGACTCTTCAAAACGAAGTTTAAAAGCTGTACTTCTCCATAATGGTAATTTGAAGCCCTCCATTCCTATTGCACACTCCGTTCATCTTCATGAATCATATGAGAATATGGAACTTTTACTTCATGCCATTGCCCATGAAAGATACTCATGGAAAATATGTGGAGATTTAAAAGTCATTGGAATGTTAATGGGAATGCAGTCAGGTTTCACAAAATACTGGGAATCAAACTGGCAGACAAGAACATCATACCAGCCAGGACTGTCTAGCGTCAAGAATATACCTCTTGTAGATCCATGTAATGTCCTATTGCCTCCTTTGCACATAAAGCTTGGACTGATGAAACAGTTTGTAAAGACACTAGGGAAGAGAAATGCCAGAGGGTTTGAGTATATTGTAGAAAAGTTTCCCAAAATCACACAGGCGAAGTTGAAAGAGGGTATCTTTGTCAGACACCAAATTAGAGAAGTACTCAAAGATGTCAACTTCAAGACAACACTGGATGAACTGGAACTGCCTGCCTGGAATGCTTTCAATTGGATCTGTGAGAATTTCTTGGGCAACAAGAAGGCGATGGACTACAAGGATGGCATCAAGAATTTTCTGAAATGTTACTCAGCAATGGGTTGTTGCATGTCACTGAAAGTTCACTTCTTGGACTCCCATCTGGATTTCTTCGCAGATAACCTTGGAGCAGTGTCTGATGAACATGGTGAAAGATTTCACCAGGACATTAGTGCTATGGAGAAACAGTATCAAGGCTTCTGGAATGAGAGTATGCTGCTGACTGACTACTGCTGGACACTTTACCGTGATCAAACAGATCAGGAAGACTGCAGGAAAACCAAATCACAATGTTTCTAACTCTGTTGTTCTAACTTTTCCTGTTTTGTCTGACCCATTTTTTGTGTATTCAATCTTTTTAGAATGATAGTGATGATTTTTAACTCAATAAACTCATTTACTTTCTAAAAATAATATGTCCTTATTTATTACGTTAATGATTTCATATATACAAATATGTAAATATTTGCATGTATCTAGTGAAAAACTGATACGTGCTGCATATAAATGGAGTGAAATTTTGAAATCAGCATGAAAAATTAGTCTAAAAAAGTTGTTTTGCATTCATAATGAGTATAATACATTTAATTTTGTTGACCAGTGTTATTTTAAAAATCCAGTATTGCCGTTTAGAATAAAATGAGCATTAGAATAGAATGGGAAAAGAGTAAAGACATTCTCCGTGAAAGTTAAGTTAATTTTAACTCTCTTCTCTGGATACTGGAATTTTTATGAACAACTGAGATAAACAAATGGAACAACAAATATTAGCCTTTAATTGCTTTGATTTAACTATGCAAACTGGACTTTGAGAACTCTATTAATATGTAATTAATTTGAATTATCAAAACAAATACAATATGTACCAATTTTCTTACCAGAATACTTATTTATATTTTGTTACAACCAGCCCCATATGGATAACCTGCAAAACTTGCAGGTCCCGAGACGGTTCAGTTATGGCCTGATCGCTTAATTACTCAGCGGGTTAATAATAATAATAATAATAATAATAATAATAATAATAATAATAATAATAATAATAACTTTTACGGTGAAAAAAAAATCACTCCCATCGTGAAGAATGTTGGCAGTTTTTTCAAAAACTAATTAATACGGAAAATGTATCGATTAAAGCCTTCCCCCAAAATAAGCACTGCCAAAAACTTGCAATTATTTACGATATATTGCCAGTATTAACCTACCCACCTGTGTTACTTTCGACCCAGGTCATTCCTACCAACGCACTGGTGAGCGCACTCCATTTTTTCTAAGATGGTGGATTCCGATACGAGCGCCATCTACCGTGACTGGTCGTGGTGGGGAGGCAGATATTATACAGTCTTTTGCTAATTGGCTTGATTTTTTTTTTTTTTTTAAGTGTCCCAAGAAATATCTTCGGGCAAGAAATAAAGGAAAAGACGATGACAGGGCAACGTTTGTCAGAAACCGTCCGTTTAGAAAAAATTATTTTAAATATTTATTTACCTATTTATTACTCGTAATTGTGGTAAATAATCTTCCGATCTAATGATTTTGAAAATTAGTTTTAAAAAAAGCATTAAGTCAGCCTGGTGTTATCGTGCGCATTTTTAAACTATCATTACCAGTTGTTCATTGGTTTCTTTTTAAGCTATGCATTTATGGCAGGGACTGGGCAATGATTTTTATTGTAATAAGATGCAACAGACCGAGGCGCAGGTTCGACTCCTGCAGGGATCCGACTCGGTTTGGCGACTTCGTACAGCACGAGTCATTCTCGCTCTTCTGTGTTCAGGTTATATCCCCCAACCACAGCCAAGCATAAAAGCTTCTGGAAAGAAATTTTCGAGTATTTGCGTTGGCGGTTCCGCTGAGAACTCTTGATTGGCCTACATTCTGACTTTGCCTGGACTTCTTTTAGCACTATTAGCTCAATGCTGTGGGATATCTTTAAGCTTTCGCTGTCTAGACAGAGAGTCGCAAAGCCGAAGACACTAAATACGTACCTGTTGTATGTATTTCGTGAGCTCTTGATAGTCATAATTATCCAGGCATTTTCCATTCAACTCTACAATCTCGTCTTTTACATCCAAGTCGTGTTTTCCTACTGAAGAGCCTGAAGATAATACAAATTCAGGAGTTACAGTATTTAATGATTATGAGAGAAGCAATAAATTTTAAATAAAAGAAAAGAAAAACAACAACAACAACCAGTTAATAAAAGAAAGCGAGAAGCCAAACAGCCGAACACAATCTTCTTTCATGAAATAATTTTCAGCTCAGTTTTGAAATAAATATAAGTTACGATCAACAGATACTTTGTTCATCTGCAATTGCTTCTAGAAGAGAGGCACCGTTTTAATATCAAACTTTGCGGACAGTTTAGAGAATACAAATCTGTTTTGTAGTATTTTTGTTTCTGTAATGTTGGAGTTTCAATCTGTTTAAAGGTCTTGATAATTATAGTCACCATTATTAGATCTCTTTTCAAATCTTTATCAAGTAAACTAGGCAGGTTTAGCTTTTTGAAAATATACTCTGAAATCTGTCAGTAAACACCTGGCTTTACTCCATAACTAAAAGTATATTCGTAATAACTTACGCACACAAATAATTTCAAAGGATTTTTAGTTAAAATATTCAAAAAAAAAGATTTTAAAATACAAATAGACAACACTGTAGCTCTCCAGTAAAAAAAAAACAAACTTCAAACAATTTATTGCGTCATGGAGATGCATTGTATTTGTATGACGTTCGACTGTGCACTTTAATTGTGCAAAATTCTGCCTTGTATAGCTTTCGAATTGGTGTTTAGGTTACCATTTTTTAACCCTTCGAAAGAGCCCCCCAAAAGATATAGGTCTTAGAAATACTAATATGCAAATATTTGATTATTGCTTATATGCTTTTGATCATTTGTAATTTAGCTTTGGAACCAAATCATAAATAGTAGTAATATAGTGTGCCATGTTAAAACTGTGTAGATGTTTTTACTCATGAAAATTCTGGAGAACCTTGGCTGTAATCTTCCCAGTATCTGAAGATATTTTGTTTTAATGTTGTATACCACATCACATCTAATAATCGAAGAATGCCCTTCATGGAGCAATACGGAAATTTCTTTGCTCTTGTTTCAATCTATTTGCCATTATTAGAACGATGGTTGTCCATAGAGCCTCCCTTCTCAGAACCTGATACATTGCATTTATTTTAAAATGTTAAATAGTTATTTACAGAAAATTGAATTTAAAAAAGAACAAGAAACGATATTCTTCTAATAATATATATATATTTACAATGAAGAAGGTCAAAATAATGATTGGAATCATTCCAAAATTTGGGGCATACCTGTAGTTTCCGAACTATCCGGAAACTTTTGGTTGTGACGAGTTAATTTTCAAAGTGCAAAACTCTTAGATTATTGAAACGAGAAATTTAAAACTAATTAAATAATTAAATGAATTTAACTAAAAAGAGACAAAAGTTTTATGCCAAAGCAAAACTATCCCGAAATGAGTTTAATTTTTAAAAATCTTATACTAAAAGAACAAAAAATACATTCGTACCATGGACGCCTAGATACAAGTTTTTGTGTTCTTTATTGACAGACAGATAAGATGAAAGCGAAATTGAATTTATATAATGTGTAAAATGCATAGGTAATCTAAACAATTAGGCAACGGAGAGTTGGATAATATGGACACAGGGAGTGACAGGAATACTGTAGTATTATAGGCATACTCCACTTGAATGCTTCAAAATGTGGATAATATGGAAAGCTGAGTGTTGTCACACCAATTTCTTTTACAAATATAAGCTGATGGCGGCAATACCCGCCACCACGCGTGTACAAAAAAAAAAAAAAAATAGCATGGCTGGGCGTCGCATACGTCATCCTAGAGTTATCGTCCATGCAGAAGACCGCCACAAAGGTCGCCTTCGCCCGGCAACGGTTAGTGCTACAGTGCTGACACCAGCATCATGGCGGTAACGTGGTGCCCTGGTAACCTGTTCACTAGACTTGAAACCCAATGAACACTTTTAGGATGAGCTGGATTGCCGGGTACAACAGTACTGCACCTAACACTTCAACCCCTTTATAAAATATCCCCCTATCAAGTTACCAGCCAGTTTTATAGCAAAAACTAGTTTCATTGCTGGTATCAAAGTACCACCAAGTTAACTTGACGATTTTTACACCAGCAGAAGTCCAGTGGTGCTCGGTCACGTGAAAGACACTAATGCGTTGTTTGTTTTTTTTTTTAGCAATATTTCATTACGATGCGTCTAGGTTTGATCCCCCAGGTTGGTTCGTCTTGTTTTTGTATACCTGAAGTTTCTTGACGTGTATCTAAAGAGAGGATCTGATGGCGTCCGCAGTTAGGGGTAAGTAGTTAGGATTAGAGATGACACATATCTGGGGGTGCTTGACATTGGCGTTAAAGCAAAACCGGATTTGCCATGACACAGCTGCACCAGGGCCTCCACAAGCCCGGTGGGATATACCTATAGCCTGTTATAGTACAGTAATGTAAGGTGGGCGGACGTCTACAGAATTATGTCCTGTTTGTTACCCTTAAAAAAAAACACAAAGCATATACCTGTGCAAACAAATTAGTGAGTTTTATATACATTTTTAAAAAGCACAATTTTTTTAATGTGAGTAGTCAAAGGGTTAAAATTGCTTGAATAAGTGCAGCATTTAGACTAAGAGTAGATTATAATGTGCATGTATAGCGTAACGACACTTCGTGCACGACTACATTTCAGAATACTTGTACAAAGTGAAACACGAAGTCCCCACAATTTCTTGCACGGGGGTCATCCCAGTACTAAATCTAGTCTTGGGTTAGAGCAAGCATGTTCGGATAAACTTTACCATAGCAAGTATAACTAACCCAGGATAGACTAGCTGTATTATTGGTAAAGCTAACCTAAGTTCATTCAGCCGGCCTACTGGACTGCGCTTTGGCGTACCTCGCTGACGTGTTTTTCCTTTGATCACTCTCTCCAGCCGGCCCGGCCGTGAATTTTTCCGGATACCCGATTTCTTCCTCCAACACATTTAATGATGAAGGGCTTCAGTGAGGAGTTTCTGTTGTAGCGGTTTCTGCCACCACCGTGTTTCAAGCCTTAAAGTCTTGAATGTAAAAAAAAAAAAAGGAGATTATCTGCTGTGTTAATTAAGTGAGGATTTATATATCAGACAAATGTAAGCAAACCCTAAAGAGAGAAAAGAGAATTAAAATAGAATAAAAGGTGCAGAAGAAATTTGGTCACTAAAAGTAGACCTGAAGTATTTTCATACATAAAAATTGGCCAAAATTCCCACTGTAATAATATTGAATAATTACCGGATATTTTGCACAAGTTACCATCTCTTTGGTATATTAATCTGTACGACAAAATGCGACTATTTAAAAAAAAAAAGAAATGTTTCAGAATAAAGATAGTTCCAATGCTCTGACCAGTAGAAAGGTGTTTTCTCACCCAGAAATTTGGAGTCACAACTTAGCCGATTATTAATTTGTGTTATGGAAAGCCAAAATAATAAAAGGCCTATTAATTTTAGTTTGTTCAAAGGACCTTAGTAATGGTAAATATTAATAAAACTGGAATGGAAACAACAACAAAATTTCGATTCATTTAATCCGATTTAATGTTCTCTATTTATTTAGTAATCTTTCGCCGGATATGTTTATCATACAAAACGGACACCTTACTGGAATGATAATGTAGTTTAACAAAAAAAAAAATATAACACCATCTACCATAGAAAAATTAAACTTTTACATATTTAGACAAAGGTAATGCACTAAATCATTGGTTTATAAAGATTGTAATCGACAGGTGCGTTGCCTTAAAACCTCTGTAGACCAAGGTAACATTCCATTAATGCATTGAACAGCAATATTTGTCTTATTACACTGGTCAACAAGTATTTTTCATCAAGCATATGTCAAGGTGTACTTAGTTTAGTTTTTAATGCTGATTTCAAATATACAATTAGTTTTTTGACATCACGTACAGTTTTCAAGATGAGAAAGTTTTTTGGTTTTAGCTCATGCATTATATAGAAATTCCAATTAATGACGTGCATGCATGTATTTCATTTACATCATGGAAACATACCTTTAAAATAAACTACATTATCCATTGCTGCATAGTTCAGATGCAATATTTCATCATCTTAAATTAACCAATCAAGTTTCGTCTGATGAAATAGGTATTTTAACATCTCAAATTGTCCATCATAATTGGTCTGATGAAATATTTCATCATCTCAAATTCAATATAAGTATAACCGTTTGTATCTATTTCCTTACTTGTTTTACAGTGTTAACAATGTCAAGACAGTGTAGAAATCCTCCTGACGTATTTTGTTATGTCTGTGGACAATTTATTGTGAAAGCTCAAAAACGTACAATAACACCAGAGATCAAGAAGATTTATAAGCTATAGATGTTTTTTTTTTAAAGCTGTACTTCTCCATAATGGTAATTTGAAGCCCTCCATTCTTATTGCACACTCCGTTCATCTTCATGAATCATATGAGAATATGGAACTTTTACTTCATGCCATTGCCCATGAAAGATACTCATGGAAAATATGTGGAGATTTAAAAGTCATTGGAATGTTAATTGGAATGCAGTCAGGTTTCACAAAATACTGTTGTTTCTTGTGTCTATGGGATAGTCGGGCAACTGACAGACATTATTCGGAATCAAACTGGCAGACAAGAACATCATACCAGCCAGGACTGTCTAGCATCAAGAATACACCTCTTGTAGATCCATGTAATGTCCTATTGCCTCCTTTGCACATAAAGCTTGGACTGATGAAACAGTTTGTAAAGACACTAGAGAAGAGAAATGCCAGAGGGTTTGAGTATATTGTAGAAAAGTTTCCCAAAATCACACAGGCGAAGTTGAAAGAGGGTATCTTTGTCGGACACCAAATTAGAGAAGTATTCAAAGATGTCAACTTCAAGACAACACTGGATGAACTGGAACTGCCTGCCTGAAATGCTTTCAATTGGATCTGTGAGAATTTCTTGGGCAACAAGAAGGCGATGGACTACAAGGATGGCATCAAGAATTTTCTGAAATGTTACTCAGCAATGGGTTGTTGCATGTCACTGAAAGTTCACTTCTTGGACTCCCATCTGGATTTCTTCGCAGATAACCTTGGAGCAGTGTCTGATGAACATGGTGAAAGATTTCACCAGGACATTAGTGCTATGGAGAAACAGTATTAAGGCTTCTGGAATGAGAGTATGCTGCTGACTGACTACTGCTGGACTTTACCGTGATCAAACAGATCAGGAAGACCGCAGAAAATCCAAATCACAATGTTTCTAACTCTGTTGTTCTAACTTTTCCTGTTTTGTCTGACCCATTTTTTGTGTATTCAATCTTTTTAGAATGATAGTGATGATTTTTAACTCAATAAACTCATTTACTTTCTAAAAATAATATGTCTTTATTTATTACGTTAATGATTTCATATATACAAATATGTAAATATTTGCATGTATCTAGTGAAAATCTGATACGTGCTGCATACAAATGGAGTGAAATTTTAAAATCAGCATGAAAAATTAGTCTAAAAAGTTGGTTTGTATTCATAATAATTTTGTTGACCAGTGTTATTATTATACGGGTACGATTACTGCATTTCATATCCAAACGCTATCCTGGAATTTTTAAAGTGAAACCACAAATTCTTAATATTTAGATATTGACGTTAGGAGATCGGATGTTTTAAGAAATCCTTGAGTTTGTTAGTCAAGTTAATTTACTCCCTAACTGACAAACTGTTTGAACCAGCTCACCCACTTCATTAATTTAAGTAGAATTTAAATAAATTTAAACTTCTGATACTTTTTTAAAACCATGATACCTACGGTTTCCTGCTTAGAAGGCCATAAAGAACTTTGGGTACGTCATATTTGTGCATGGTGACGTATGACGTCAAGACTGCATGATGATGACGTATTAAAACTGATTAGGTTTCAGTGTTTTTTTTTCAAAACCACATGCCGCAAAGTGCATATAGCGATGGCCTCGTACAGGTCACCCTCTTTTTTATAGTTAATAACTATCGTTAGAGTACCTGTGAAGTCCGGAGACTTTTGCCCATGACATTTCTAGCTTCTAGAGGGACAGAGTCGCGTATATCATGATAGTGATTGTCTCAAGAATTTATTTTATTGTTTCTTGGCTCAAAAATTGCAGTGACAACTATGATCTAATGATCCCGCAGATTGTCCAGGCTGTAAGTCGTGGGATACGGACCAAACAGCCATCCACCCTGTTTACCATACACTCCTCGGCAGTCAGTAAAAGAAGTGCACAAAAGCCAAAGAAACCTCTTTAATTAAAGGGGCATTTACCGAAGTAATTTTCCGGAATGCACTGACATATTTTGTGGAGAGAAAAAAAAGTGACTTTTAAAAAATTTAATAAACAATAATAAGTCATTTTAAATACTATTTTATTTGATTTTCATCGTTCTTCTTTTGTTTATTTTTTCGATCCTAAATATCAGCATTTCATATTTTGCATGATAGGTTAGTTCCAGGTGCTACAAATCAAAATTAGACTGTCATAGTTTTTACTTACTAACAAGCAGTAAAAAAAGAACGTTACAAATAAAGGTAATGACAGAATCGACAAATAATAAAATTCTTTGACATATTTGGTTTTTGGACGTGAGTACCGTATTCTTCATTAAAATGCACACGTTATTATCATTAATTATTCTTAGTTAATCGTGCCATTGTTGCTAGATCCACTGAAGTCAGTTATGATTTGACAAAAAGTAAATTATAAGAAGAGAAAAATCCGTTACATGCAGTCGTTGCTTATACAATATAATTATCGGAATTTATTTGCTCACAAAATAAGTCTACCAAGTGTTTTTTTTCTCTGACTATTTAGCTGATGCGGTCTGAAAGGTTTTGTCGGCATCTGTTTAGCCTGAGAATTTTCGCAGTAACTTCTAGAGATGTTTGGGTTTTATCAAGTTATATTTTTCTAAAGAGAAACTTAAACCGATCACCAAACGTATGCTGCTTACTTAAAAAGAAGAGGGGGAGTTTAATATTTTCTTCCAATATAAATTGCATAGTTTTAGACTTATAGTGAATGTTTTAGTGCTTCTCCTTAGCTACTTGGTTTATTCAGTCAGTGCAAGCGTAAAAAGTACATCTCTTAAATACAATGAAACCACAAAAGAGACCAGAACTGACTTTTTTACATTGGCTTCGTTTCTGGTGTCACTCACTAGCCGCATTATTGTATCAGGTCTTAATGTATTTACGAATGGACGCGAATCGATTAAAAAGAAAAGTCACGAAATTTTTCTGTTTTATCAAATCGTACTGGCGCCGGCCAGACTTCAATTGTCACGCCGGCCAGTAAATCAACTTTAACTGGGGGGGGAGGGGGAAATGGTCGCGAGCGGAGAGCCAAGCTATTATATCTTAAAGTGGACTGCCAACGAGGAGAAATAGCTGCGCCGCACAGCTGCTGATCTCTTTAAAAAAACTTTTAATTATTTGCTTTTTTAAAAAAGGGGGGATGTTCGGAAAAGCATAATTTGGGCATGGCCGAGATGGGTCGGAACTGAAACTACCTCCGCGAGTAGGTCACGTGACCTTGTCCCTTAAACGCCGCCTGACGGTGATGGTTTCTAGGTCGGTCACCGAGCTTATTACAACATTGACTGAAGCAACTTTTCTCTATCTAGCTAACTGAAACCGTTTGCGTTTAATTAAATAGATCAGAGGATGATTAGCGAAAGTGGATTTGGGTTGGGCACGATGTGATGACGTTACTGGATAACGTTTCTGGATGTGCTTAAGGAAGTAAATTTTAACGCCTTTCAAAATGTAACGCGCCTTCGGTGTGTAGCTTATTAAATGACCAGTGTCATGGCTTACCCTTCACTTAACGCAACAGTCGGAGGCGCCTGTCAGGATTTAAATTTATTAAATAAAGGAGCTCTCTCCACTTTTCCTGGACACCACGTGGCTTTACTTTAAAATGTAGCGTAAATCTACAAATGTCGTTTTACGACCAGTTTCGCTTTAAATTTGACAAGTTACTTTTTGCCAGACTGATAAAACCGGGCATTAAAAGGAAATCTGTTTGCCATTGGTAACGGACCAATGGTGCTGGCCTCCATTAAAAAGACTGTTTGACAAGGTAAAGTTGTTTGGTTACCACAGGTATAATTTCCCGTTATATTAGCGAATTCACATGTGACTAGATTTAGTGCCTTTTATCCAGTAATCGATCACGACTGATCAGGTTTGCGGCGTTATACGTCAGCTGACGGCTTTTGTAACGATCAAAGACGATTCCCCGCTATGTGACTCGGTGCGACATGTCCAGTGAAAACTGTCGGCTGTTTTGAACATTTCACGCCAGTTTACGGTTTGCTTCTCTATAAATCTGGCAAGATTAGGCTGCTGATTCAATATGTGAGTTAAATTACGTTTGTTCTCTCAGTTCATGGATCTAGTTAACATTATTGATCACGCACTGGCCAGTGTACGGTTGTTGCTCTCGCCCATAAATAGGCCGACTGTTTTTGACGCTCCATGACACACGCATATATATATAATAAATAAACTATATAGATTTTGTGTAATCAAAACCAGTATATTTTTTATTTACTTGTGAGAATGTAAACTGCTAATGTATAGTATTAACATTTTGGTGAATTTATGTTTGACTCGAGGCATCTATAACCTTGTGATGTGTAATTGGAGAGCAAATTTCATACATCCCCTGGCTTTGAGGCTCGATTGACAGGGCGTCACCGCTTCATCAGTTGCTAGGTCGTGGGTGTGAAAACAGAGAATTCGCGTGGTTCTACGGGAGGACATTTCTAACGAATATTTAGTTTGTGAAGTTTATTTCGGGCAACAGCAGCCTATTCATTTCGTTTCATAATCCTACAATTTTATTTACTGTTGTAATAAAATTAATTTCAAAATTACGTAAGATGTAGCTCGGCTGCCATGACAACCACATGCAGATAGTTTCAATAGGCATACGTCACCCAAATCTAGACCCTCTTCACCCTTGGCCATCCACCACCTATTTTTAACGTAGTAAAGCCAACTAACCGTTGCTTTGGTATTCATAGGGGCTTTACACTAAAGCATTTTCTTCAGAGTGGTAATCTATTGTGCAGATACAGCTACAAAGTAATGAAGGAGTAAACTTCAGTAAGAGCGCACTAAGCAATAGGGCCTTGACTAAAAATGTATAGGTTACCATTTAAATAAAATAAATGCTGGTTATAGATAAAAATCATTGAAAGATGCTTCTCAAACATTACATTAGTTATGGTAATAATTATACTAAAGAAAAAACAAAAAGAAATGTTTCGGGTTATGGTATAATTTTAGCCGCCACTCTATACTGATGGTACAATCTGTAAAAGGGTGAAGTGTAAGATAACGATAGCAGATATATATATACACACCTCCAACAGAACGCAAAACGCACATGGAGAAATCGATATTCTTCTGTGTTATAAGTACTAATCTCCATGATGACGAAAAATAAAAATATGAAACGTAGAAATATCGTTCTACGATGGAGGAAAGGTTTGAGAAACTCGAATGAACAAATTCTTACTTTCAATGGATCACGCGTCATCGATATTCCTCCGTTCGTAATGGAGATTCAGCCTCATAGGCGGTTATAACATGACCCGAATTTAATTATCTCTGGCTAAATGCATCTTTCTCCACGCCCGAGTGGTTTTGTTTGCTTCTGCAGTCAGAAAGAATGACAGACAGACTAGGTCACTGATCTGATTGAAAAAAAAACAAATAAAAATCTGAGATTTCTTTCCCTTGTATTCGCGTAAGAACCACATTAATTTAGTCTTTACAAATGCCCAGCAATTTATCCAACTTTACTTTTATACCAGTCCAGGAATAAGGGAATATTGGGCATACTTCGAGATATTAAATGATCTGATACACATAGGAAGTATTTAGATTTTCGATAGGCACAAAAGATAGGGGGGATTTTAGCTTTCAGTTTTTGTGAGGAAATGAAGTTGTTAGCGTTACCTTTGTTTGCAGGGTTAGTGTAGTTCCCAGATAGAATTTATCTGTGCGTATAATCCACACGACTTTCTTTCGGTCGGACATAAAATAGTAAAAAAACCAAAACGAAATCAACTAACGAACAAAGGACTCGGCTGGCCAGCCCATCTGAGATGCCTGTGAACACCGTGGCTGCTTGTTTTTATTGTTAGTCTTTATTCTTCTCGAAAACAACGAAACATCGTTGGCATTTTCAGCATTGATTGAAATCGATTTTTAACCGAGTTACATACAATGTGACCGGGGGATTATCCATCTTTACTTTTTCTAAAAAAAAAAATATCACCACTAGTTTATCAGTAAGAGGAGAAACAACGTTTGTTTTGTTCATCTTTATTTGAATTAAAATAACACCAAAAGGAGGAACTGACGGAACATCTGAATGCTTAAAAGAAAAGAGAAAAAAGAAAGGATTTCAAAGGAATTATAGATTTTTTGAAATCAAATTTAGAAAAATATTCTATTAGTTCTTTGTCCATTTTGCGTACTGCACTATATGGACAGACAGACCTGCATAGAATATCTAAAGGTAAGAAAAGGGATTTTAAGAACCCAAGGAACCATCTAAAGGGGACTCTTTTGCTTTTGTTTTGGTCTTTCTTCCGTTTTTTTTTTTTTTACAATTTAAAAAAAAATCACTTTTTCTTTCTGGTTGCTACTTAATGACAACTGATTCTAACTATTAATCCCTCATTAATTATGCATCTAGCCTCTTATTTCGGTTAGCTTGAGCTAAATCTCTGACAACCATACTCTCTTCTATCCATCACGAATCGGTACAGTCGCCTTTTCCCACTTCTGAAATATATTAAACATATTTAGATGAAATACTAATAGGGAGAATTTTTATTAGCTGTTAATTATTAAAACAATATCAACAAAATCCGCGCAGTTGTATTGTTTGTAGCTTCCAGTAAAGGGAGATAACTTTAGTTTAAGTGCTTGAAAATTTTTTGTTACCATTTGCTACAGCAAAAAAAGAAAAAAACTGACAAAACTTAAATTCACTTAATAATAATAATAATAATAATAATATAATAATAATAATAATAATAATAATTTAAATGAAATTTTAATATAAGATTCTTCTGCTAACCAATGGGATATCAAAATTATCGAACAAATAACGAACTTCACTTTAGTTTAGCAATTTTTCTTTCTCGCAACGCCATCTTGTTTAGCGATGGATTTTATTGGTTAGCTGCGTTCATAGGATGGCAGCGCCGCTAAGCAAGTGGTTGCGTAACGACTACAATCTTGAAAGCTAACGGTTTACGAGGATGTCTAAGAATATCACCGTTGATCTATAACAAAACAATAAGCAATCAAATGATATCGCGAAGTTGCGGGGACAGGGGACCTAAATCTCTTTGACCAGATTTTCATAAAGAATATATATATAAACTGCGTCAAACCCCCTTATAAATATATATACAGGTATATCTCAAAAAATTAGGATATCGTGGAAGAGTTCAATATTTTTTGTCAGTTATCTCAGAAAGTGAAACTTTCATATATTCTAGATTCATTACACATAAAGTGAAATGTTTCAAGCCTTTTTTTGTTTTAATTTTGATGATTACAGCTTACAGTTCATGAAAATCAAAAATCCACAATCTCAAAATATTAGGATATTTCATAAGATCAATAAAAAAAAAGGATTTATAATATAGAAATGTCGAACTTCTGAAAAGTATGTTCATTTATGCACTCAATACTTGGTCTGGGCTCCTTTTGCACGAATCAGTGCATCAATGCGGCGTAGCATGGAGGCGACCAGCCTGTGGCACTGCTGAGGCGTTATGGAAACCCAGGTTGCTTTGACAGCGGCCTTCAGCTTGTCTGTATTGTTGGGTCTGGTGTCTCTCATCTTCCTCTTGACAATACCCCATAGAGAATAAATGGGGTTCAGGTCAGGCGAGTCGGCTGGCCAATCAAGCACAGTAATATCATGGTCAGCAAACCAGTTACCAGTAGTTTTGGCGCTGTGGACAGGTGCCAAGTCCTGCTGGAAAAGGAAATCAGCATCTCCATAAAGCTTGTCAGCAGACGGAAGCATGAAGTATTCTAAAATCTGGTAGACGGCTGCGTTTATTTTGGACTTGATAAAACAGTGGACCAACACCAGCAGATGACATGGCACCCAAAATCATCACTGACGTGGAAACTTCGCACTGGACTTCAAGCAACTTGGATTCTGTGCCTCTCCTCTCTTCCTCCAGACTGTGAGGTGTTGATTTCCAAATGAAATGCAAAATTTACTTTCATCTGAAAAGAGGACTTTGGACCACTGAGCAACGGTCCAGTTCTTTTCATCCTTAGCCCAGATAAGACGCTTCTAACGTTGCCTCTAGTTCAGGGGTGGCTTGACACTAGGAATGCGACACTTGTAGCCCATTTCCTGGACACGTCTCTGTATGGTGGCTCTTGATGCACTGACTCCAGCCTCAGTCCACTCCTTGTGAAGCTCCCCCAATTTCTTGAATCGGCTTTGCTTGACAATTCTCTCAAGGCTGCGGTCATCCCTCTTGCTTGTGCACCTTTTCCTACCACACTTTTCCCTTCCAGTCAACTTTCCTTGAATATGCTTTGATTCAGCACTCTGCGATGACTTTCAGCAATGACTTTCTGTGGCTTACCCTCCTTGTGGATGGTGTCAATGAGTGTCTTCTGGACAACTGTCAAGTCAGAAGTCTTCTCCATGATTGTGGTTGTGTGTACTGAACCAGACTGAGAGATTCATGGTATTTATACTGCATAAATAGTGATTTACTCAAACTCGAAATGGAATATTCTAATATTTTGAGATACGTTTTTTTCTATTTTTTTAGCTATAGGTCGTAATTATCAAAATTAAAATTAAAGAAATGCTTGCAACATTTTAGTTTACATATAATGAGTCTAGAATATATACAATTTTCACTTTCTGAAATAACTGACAAAAAATATTGAACTCTTCCACGCTATTCTAATTCTTTTGAGATGCACCTATAAGAGAAGAAAGAAGTGAGAGAGCATTACAGATTATGAGAAATATGGAAAAAACAATACATGTACCTATCAGTCGCTAGTATTATATTACAAGATAAAGAATATAACTACTAAAGAAAGTAACTTGGCTACAACTGAATTCAGGGTATAAAATTATGAGAAACGTGTATATTTTCGAGTACCAACTTCAAAGTCCGTTATGCTAAAATTTAGTTGGAACAGATGTTTGAAAATGTTGAAGAATTCGAAGCAAAATATTTACATTGATGATCCTAGCTTTAAACCTTTTATGTGCAAGATGATGGCGGAGATTAAATAAGCTGCCACGAGAAAGGAGTGAGAACGGTCTCCAGTCTCTGGCATGCAAGCAGCGGTCATTATCAAACGGGAAGATGGCGGTGTCGTGCACGAATTATATAGCTATAAATTGCCGCTGCTGCTGAGTGGTCATACCATTATTTTTTGTTACCAACTACAAAATTCATCTCAAATGTCATTGGAAAATATTGAACTATTTCATATTTGCTTTTGATAATGCCGTTAATGGAAGTAGTCTGTAGGTCAGAACGGCCATAGACCGAGGCAGCGTTGAATAAAACGAAACCCGCCAGACGGGATGTCGGCGCTAGAGGGCGCTCTGTCTCTTATGTCATTACCAGCATATCGCAGAATGGATTGCGGCGTCATCGATGTTTCGCGTTTAATATATCGGTTTTCTTTTGCGTAACCAGTAGCCCACTCTTTAAAAAAAATCAAAATATTACAGTTTATTAGTTGTTCGTTTGCAATCTTATTTTATTTCCTTCTTCTTTTGTTCTTCTATGCTAAAAGAGGCGACCCAGATTATCCCTGGCATCTGCTCTTTTATATAAAAAAATAATAATCTTTCTTGCTGATATTATCATTTGTTCCGAACAAGTTTTTATTTCGACATAATTAATTTCAGGTAACTAAGGGAAAGACTTCTGCGATAGCTGATGTAATAAAAACGTGGAACTGAATATCAGGCCATTGGGAATTTCCTGATTGCATGCCATTAAAAAAAACAGCAACTCATTTAATTCCCCAGTCCACGCCCACCTCTTTGAGTTGTACGACCACTCTCATGATTACTCGTGCCACTTCCATTAGGTTATTAAAAGTATTGTTTTATTTATATTGTCTCTTTCGATATAATTAGAAAATTATAACAAAAGTTTCAGCAGGAACGCAGTAAATTTTCTGGTGGTATAAGTTACATCAACTTGAAATGAATATTTCAGGCACGTGATTTTCCGCACTGCGCTCTTCCAACAGAGCCACCGGAGGAAGAGTTTTCCCCAGTGAGAAGCGCGTGGACGGAAGACAGACAGGTCACGCCGCGTTTATCATAATTTTGCCCGTTGATTCGTAATGAAATTTGTATCGACCGAAAGAAAGATTAGTAAAGCCCAGCAACATAGCAGCCGATTAGCAGGAGACCGGATGTAAGGAAAGTACGGGAAATCGAACGCGCACGACCTGCTCAGCCCAGTGCCCGAGGCACAAGCGCCGATAAATCGGATTACTATTAAAAGTGAGGGGAAAGAAAATAGTTTCCGCAATATTTCGCTATTTTATTACTAGTTTTATGGTATCCAAGCTTTGTGTAAGTCTCACGAAGACGTATAGCGGAGATTATTGAGTTAAACCGGTTGATACTTATACGTGCTCAGTTACGGAGTGAACAGCAACAGCGACAAAGTCGCCAAAAACATGATGTCTCGATTTCCTTCTGCGCAATAAAAATATTACATAGACCTTTAATATTTAAAAAAATTTACCTCATTAGACGCATTAAAAAGAACACGGAAACAGCGACAGAAACTTGAAACTTTTTATCCTGTCAAAGATAAATCAGGGAAGTAATTTTTTTTTTTTTTTTGCTATTCTAGCGTTCAGTTCTGGTTCATTGCGGTTTGGCGAAAGTTTCGTTAAAAAATTTTTAAAAATATTTTGCCACTTGCAAAACATCCTTGGTTTTTGCGATATACCGACGAAGTGCCGCTGAGCTAAGGCGACTTTGGAACCAAGAAAGAATTAATGGCAAAAAAACATTGTCCAACATTTATTATAATCTATACAATATAACAGCTTCTTCATAAATTAAAACCAAGAGAATCATTTTGCTTTCAGAATATTGTTGTTATGATGCAGGTATTGAAAGGGGTTAATGGGTTTTTCTTTTTTTGTTTCTTAGTTTCTACGCACGCAGGCATAATTAACCCAATAATGTAGAGATATTTGTTACGACTGTTTTCACTCGTCTGGGCCATTGTTGAAGATACCATGCCACCTTTCAATTCTTTGTTAACCCGAGTCATGCGCCATTTCTACTGTTTCAAGTGCTGCTTGTGCGGCAAAATCCACAACGCTATCGAGTGATTCCAAATTTACGTAGCAATGGTCAGCTTGGGTGTAAAACCTGTCACAAGCGTTCGTTCATTAAAGTTCCCGAAGGGCGAAAACATGGCACTCCCACGAGGAGCTACGGATGAGCGGCGATACCCGGCCATAACGAGGCTACGGACGGGAAGTAGGAAGACAGGTGCGGCTGCGACGTTAGCAAAGATACAGAGTTCACAAAAAAAAAAAACAAAAAAAAACGCCTGACCGTCACGATAACTGCATTATCTTGGCAAGTCCAATACAAAGCGGATTCTGACCAGAGTACACGAAGTTGGCTACAATCTGCTGATCTAGGGGTCTAGCATTTATCACACACATATACACACACCCTAGGGCAAAATTAGATTAAGGTGTAACTCATCTGCGCTGGACATTGGCAGAAAGACTGCGACGAGATTCTCTTCTCTGAAGAGAGCAAATTTAACTTAGTAAATTGCGTGTTTGGCAGGAACCGCACTAGAGAGTGACCGATTTGGAGGTGACAGCGTTTTAGTCTCAGGTGCTGTGTCACGTAGCCACAAAAGCAAACTGGTTATCTTTGTAAAACTTATTATCAGTTCACTTTCATAGACGATAATACAAGGGTCCACTGTGCGAACAGTACGAGACACGTATACAATGTTATAATGCAAGGCAGAGGCAGCCATATGTGCCACTTTAAGCTGCCTAAATAGTGGTTGATCTTCGCCATTATGACGCCACTAAATGCATCAAACAATGTTTTGATATCGCAGAAGATTAATTCTATATGCCATACTTTATAGTTAATTTTATGTTTTTTGCAAATGTTTTTACCCTTTACAAATTTTGTTTTGTATATATATATTTAGTATACAATGAAGTAAATATTCTAATACCGGTGAAATTAAACACGGTTTTAAAAACATATTGACAGAATTGGGCAGAATGACAACATTTAAAGGTCCATGAAAAAGGTATGTTTTAATAATATAGTCAGTTCAGGGTATAGTAATTACGCATATCTAGTAAATTTTAAAACAGCAACATTTAATATATATGGAGAGCGGTTTCTCATTCATGGAGGCTATTAGTAAGGCAAATACTTTGGAAGGATCTGGTTATTTTAACGAGGCCAGAAATGACGAGTAAAGTATTTTTGTCGACAAGGAAGACGATAAATGTCGGAAGCAGCCAGAATAAATCCAACTTTATCGGTTTGAACCGTAGTAGTTGGTTGAAAAATTAATGCTTAGTTATACATTTGAGAGAGCAGCGATTGCGAACCATTAAAGAAAAAGTAAATGTTTGTTCAGATTGAATAGATGCTGACTAACTGACGAACCTAACCCACTTTCCACACCAGTTCTGGACAATATTGCAGATAGGTTTTATTTATTTCATGATGAACTGGGAACAACTGAATCATTAATTTATTTAAATTCGAAATTATATACATGGAAGACGCGATAACACAAGAATTCTTATTTATTATTTGCAGAAAAAAGATGATAATATACTTTAAAATGCAAACAAGCTATTACATTGTTTATTCTGAAAGCCTAGCCAGATTATTTGTGTGTGTCTGTCTGTCGCCTCTTTTGGAGTACAGTAATAATGAAAGACTTTTTGTTAGCTTACTGTAGTTTTTTGTTTATATATAGAGTGATCGTAACTGAACTAGATAATCATTCTAAGCGATAGCGGTTGTGGAATATAAATAATTTATAAACAAAACAATATTACTTGATGCCGCTGATGTTGCTATAGCAAAAAAGCAAGTAACAATGATGAGTGGTTCCGACAAGATTGAGAAACATTATTAAAAACTATCTACAGTATGTATTTGAATTAGCATTTTCATCATATTTACCTTAAAAATACCGGAGCCTGACTCCCTTATTTATACTGTTGCTTCTTCGGGAAAGCCTGATTTGGTTTTCCTGTGTTACATATACCTAAACACACAGCGAACACCCAGCAGTCTACTGGCTAGCCGACCGCAGCGCGCTGCTCGGAATGGCAGCCCAACTTACCGTTATGCAAAACAGTAGTTTGGCTGCTGCAGTCAGCACCTCCCCGGGAGTCCGTGAACGATCAGTCTCTTCCTCTACTGTCAACTCTTTGTACTGAATCAGATCCGAAAGTAAATATGATGCACGCGTCGCCAGAAACCAACGCCAACCGATTGCTTTTAAAATTCATTTATTTTTTTTAAAAAAAGAAGAAAAAACTTAAAATCGTATTCTGATCTAATCTCTTCATTAAAAAAGATGATTATTATTATCATAGAAAAACTGGGTAAATGGCAGCATGCGAAGAGAAGTGAATGACGAAATTTGGTATTTTTCCGAATATTGGTCTTCGGTGTCTGTTTCATTTCGCCGTGTTGTTTGCCTTGTTAGTAGTATTCGTAGGTTAGTATTTATTTATTGTCGTAAAATACTGATGTTATTTATTCAGAGTAAGCGGTCTGTTAACAGTAATCACCATCTGTTTATTTTTTTTTCAGAAATATTTAATTATAAAAAAGCAAAAAAAAACAAACTGAGATTTGCTTATTTAGTGTCTAGGCTTTTCTGTAAATAAACAAACCACCTAAAATCACTGCTTTTCGTAGCGGTGATTATCTCTCTTGTTTTAAAATGGCTTCCTGGATGCTTGATCATGTGACTTAGAATAAACGAAACCAAATAGTTGAAAAACTAATCAGAATGGTCGGTTGTAACCCAGCCTCATTCACCTGTTATAAGTTTACGGTTTTGTCCTCTCCCCACCCAAACCGCTTCATTAGTGCTCTCTAATTTAAACCCCTTTGTGGATATTTTTAGAAGTCATTAGCTCACTGAAAACTAGTGGTAGAATCAGTCAATGAGAACAGAAACCGGCAGCAGGATGACCCACATTATGGTACCTGGCAATACTGCCAAAAATATAACTGAGAAAATGGTAATGATCCATACTGAATACAGGAACTACATTAATACGTTACTGAAAAGTAGCGCTCAGTCTTTTTTTGGTCTTTAACTCGTATCCCTATATTTTTTCCTGCTGCAATTTAAAGTCATTTCTACAACATTTCACTCTTTAGGTAAAATTCTCTACTTTACCTGCACGAGCTTACGATACACATTTCTAATCTAATTACTATTCAATGGCAGTGGTTTTTTTTTTGCAGTTTATTTCGTTCACGAAATGTTATCGTTTTGACAGTTTTTGAAAATGAAGCCAGTCGTTAAATAAATTTTGTTTTCCAATCAAGTCTTGAATTCAGCGGATAATTTTGTTTATAAGTATTATTTAATACAACAGCGACGGTGGCTTCAAACGCCTTCGTGAGACTATTAATTGTCATGCAATGCTACCTTTTCAATCTACACATCTTCTTGATATTCTTATTGGAAAGTTATCGTCTGAGCCGTCAAAGGGAATCTTTCGGAAAACATTCGGATGGTGAATCACGGCCGGTGTATCGGATTCTCCTTCATCACAAGCGAACCAAGTAATCAACATCTCTCTCTCTCTCTCTCTCTCTCTCTCTCTCTCTCTCTCTCTCTCTCTCTCTCTCTCTCTCTCTGCCTACCGGGGATATTTTAGAAACGGAAACCTATCTTTCTGTCACGCCTGTAATCTTTGTCTTCTCCGGAGAGTAGCTGCCACCATCGATTACCGGATGAACCCACGTGACCCAGGCGAGTTTAACACTGGTTAGAATTCATGAGGTCGTCGACTTCCTATTTGATTACTGTCCAGAACTCGCAAGATCGTCGAGCCTGAAGCTCGATCTATGGTTAGTGGTCGCGCAATCTTGTGTTTTTATTTTTTTAAGGAGGAACGGGTAGGTACACCGTAAAGAAATAACGTCAGAAAGAAATTAAATGAGCGGATTATCTTGCTGATTATTAATTAACTTATCTAAAATCCACCGGTAGGGGGAGAGTTGGAAGGCAAATTTCAGCAGCAGAATGGAAGAAAAAGTAAAAAACGATTTAAAGTAAAGTCGAGCGGTCGGCAGGTTTCTTATATATAAGAAAAGAAACTATATTAACCGACATCCTCTCGTGCACCATTGAAATTAAAAGTGAGGGATACGCATTCTGGTTTGACAAAGACAAAGAATCTTTGATTTTCACGACTAAGCTCTGATTGATGTTGCCAATAGAAAAGAGCACTGAAACGTGTGTTTGTTAGTTGGTACTGCTGCTAGCAACAAAATGATAAAAGGAACACGTGGACTAACCTTTTAATTTTTGTTTGTATCTATATAACAAATATTTAATTAAACCGACGTAAATGAATGTTTTCTGGACTTGATATGTGATGTTAGTCGCTGTTTTAGTTTGTGTACAAGTGAGTAGAGATAAAAGAAGAAATAGATATTTTTTAAATATAAGATAATTTGCAATATTAAATGTATAATATAAAACAGATTAATCCAGTCATTAAATAACAAATTGTTTTTTTTTCTGGGGGAGTATACAGAAAGAACAAAAGCAACAACAATTAGGTTAATGAATATTTTTCATTTTCTTTATTTTTTAAAGTCATAATGGACTCTTTTTTTCTTGTATTTACAAACTATCACTACAAATTATTAACTGTTGTACGGTATTCTGCACAGCTATTGATAAACTCAATTAATAATTGGAAAGGCTTTTTTTGTGCTCAAGTAGACAAATTCTCATTCTATAACTTTAAAGAAAAGAAAAAAAACAACAAAACCTTTGTGTCTGAAGATTATACTACGATTTTAAAAAAGCACAATGATTTTGTTTTAAGATGCATTTGCACACGGGCATGAAATTCACAAATGGAATTTTTGTAATTCCAATTATAAATCCAACAAACAACAATGGAGATTTGGATGTGAATTTTATCTGTCTTACCTAAACTATGAGGATTCTTTTATTGTGGTTAAAATTATAGAGATGAACAAATTCGTCAGTACATTTGCAGGATACTTTTATAGGCAGTTAAATCGAGGAAAATGTTTCAACGACACTAGTATAATTTATAATTAGACCGAAGAATACTTATTCTGCTGACAATTATCCCGACACTTCCTTTTCTTTCGAAACGAACTCTTCTAGGCCCACGTTCTGCTAACAAATAGATGCTCCCATCGGAGATGCATTTTCCAGTAGCGATCGATAGAAAATTTGTAGGCGGTGGTTTTGAACAGCATATTAGTTGTTTTGTACTTTTTTCGTTGTCATTTAAACTTAATTCTCTGCTCGCCATAAAGAACCGCGTGTGAAATAGCCAAGCGATGCTGTCCAATTTCTTCCCGTATGCGCCAGTCTGGGGAAACCCAGAATGCCCGTCTGTTGATCGTGGTAAATATCTTCATGGTGCGGTTCGGCTCCTGGCGAGGATCGTCTTTGCTGTAGTGGCGGGAGCGTGCTGAGACGAACATTCTCAGTTTTCCCCCTGCACCCTTTATCTTCAACCTTTTTTTTTTCCTTTCAGCCAAGAAGTTACTCTAAGGAAAGAATGAAAACCAAAACACAAAAGCAAAAGAAGCGTACTTCATTTCAAATGATTTTACGAGGCAAAGAGTTCTTAAGCCAAACGACGCCATACTTCAGAATGATACTATTTTTCTTTCGCTCCCTTCTTACATCTGTCGCTAAAGAGTTCAACGAATACTGTATTAGCATCTTGGCGATAGGCTTTTCTTGGCAACCCCCCGGAATAAAACGTTTTACCCAGCAAAACCTGTTTCGTTAGAGCCACGCGCTGCTTCGTTTTTCAGCCAAGTATCGCTGTAATTCAGCTGAAACTCTGACTTTCCACTGACCTCCAGAGACAGAAATTATACAGGGGAGTCGACAGAATGGTACACCAGCTGAACATTCGCCTTAGATAGAATATGCACCTACTTGAGAACCCAAATGCGAAAGCTCCCATCTTTAAATAAAATGTAATTTAGCTGAGAGCCTGTGAACACGCAATTTTGTTTTCATCATCTCTTTCTCTGAAAAAATAGTAACTTTTAGAAGTCTGCTATCTCTTTGCAGACAATGCAGAAATTTACCTATATGGCTTGAGAATCCAGGCGAAGGTCATCCGGATGTTTTTGAGAGCAATTATATCGTAAATTTTGCCTCTACATTTTCCTTACGACCACAGTAACTGTCCTCTGCACGCGAGTGCTGATAAGACTTTCTCTTTTGTTGTGAGACTCCGATACTTGGCCACTCTAGAAGGGTTAAACGGTCCGCAGAAATGTAGTCTAACGTATTTCGTACATCTTCGCCGCAGGTGTCGGCTAAAAAGTCCAAAACGCCAGTATCAGTTAAGAAAAACTAAACATCTATCATCAAGTTCAGCTGGAAGCCGTAACATTATACATTATTAGCGACATTTTTAAAGCGGTGAAAATTGGATCGCTTAGCACGCAGACCAACGGAAATCTGCATGGCGGACTCGTGGTGCATTCGGGCCTAAACTGACGGATGAAATCTGTATTATTCGTAATTCTATAAACTTCAAGGAGATCTTGTTGGACGTGGCATGGCTCTGTGCTTTTGTGGATCTGTGAATGTTTTCATTCTCATCAGAAGAGAACCATCTTGTCATCCTGAGGAGTTCAGGCCGAATGTGCAACCACCCACGTTAATTTTATGCCGTTGATACGCGGACGATTTATTTTTAATGTTACTGCGGCATTATTTCCTGAAAGCAATTTAAGATTTAATAATAATAATAATAATAATAATAATAATAATAATAATAATAATAATAATATGATGATGAAATTACTTTAGATAAAGTTGAAATGACATTGCTTTATTGGTACTTGTAGATCTGAGCCTGCATAGTTATCAGGTATTCAGTATTCAAACCGCGATAATGGCCCCAACTCCAGAATGTGATCGAAGACAGAAGGTGCCCGCTAACTTCAGCCTCCAGAGCTGGGAATGGCTATCAAAATGCATTTTAAAGATTTTTTTATTATTAATTTTCTCCATATTTATGCATTATTTATCTTTATTCTGCCCCCCCCAAACATGATTTTTTTTTTTTTCTGGAACCTTCGTTGCGGTAAAATCACTTGCATTCCATATTCCATCCAGCTGGTGACTGGACAGAAGGCTGCGGAAGGTACCTGAGATGGCGACAGTCAGAGGAGGTGGGTTGGGCCCTAACCCTGACTTGGCCGTGTGGTAAAAACTACAGGATACCCATCACCGAGAGGAAGGCAGCTGGCGTTAGTAAATCCTCTCTTTTTTTCTTTTAGGAAAACCGGATTCACTGCTTCTAAAAGAAAAATCGTCAGTTGATGTATTTACGGTGGCCCCTGCCCGACGACTGGTAGTTCTTAAGGGTATTTTTCTGAATCAAGCAATACACGCAGTTGTACTAATCCCTGTTTAACGTAGAAATATTCTCAGTTAATGATCTCATGAATAATTTTAAAATACGTTTAGTGTTTTTGCTCTTTGTTCATTAATTTTGTTCTTCGCCAAAAATTTTCTAAAATTCTAGAAAAGCAATTTTGTTTCACGTATATAGTACGAGATCATTAAAGTTCATTGAACTTTTTCTTAAATCCAAAATCTTTCTGACTGTTGCTTAGAAGAACCAAAGAGACAAACAAAATAAAATAACTAGTAGAGATACCCTTTTAGATTACGTGTCTGGGGCTTTTCCTAAATCCTAATAGTGACCAAAATATTATCGATAGCACCCCTAACACATACGGTAAAGACGGACGGCACTAATCTTAGACGACGAGTGACTAAAGTCTCGTTAGTACATATGCACAGGACTCGATCTGACGAAGGAAGAAGAGCAAGGCTGCTTGGCTCCTTTTATCACTGGGTACAGGCCCACCTTCGGAGTGATAGTATGCTTGGCACTTGCAGTGTCTCTAATCTTTGTAGAAAGATGCCTTTTATCGCCTACTTCTTTGAGCCTGAGTGATATCTCTAGGTAAAATAATCTCCTTTACATAATTAAAGAAGTCATCACGTGTCTAGTGTCATCAGATTGAGAAAGAAGAATAAATATCTCACGTATCCATGTTCGTGAGCCGGCCTTCCACACTGGAAAGTTTAATGCTTGTTTCCCAACTTCATCAACTCCTTTCGTGTTTTACGATCTGCCAGATACCATCGCAGATTAATATTATCCTCCTGTTTCTCCTATTGGTCTAATTCGGTTCGGTTTATGACGCACAACGTCAGCGTCATCAGACATTTAAAGAAAATCACCGATAACGGAATGTAGCCCGGGTGGATCATCGCGCTGCTGGTCTAAAACTGCGGAATTTCTCCCGATTCTCTGGTGATATTCATACTACTCAATCAATCCAATTAACCGTGAAGACCACAGCCAGGTGAGCCGTAGAGTCGATGTATCGTCTTTAGGCTTTGGGAACACGCAACCTGATGCTGTTATTCGAGCATTTTCCATTTTTTTGAAAGTAGATTAAGTCGGGGTCTTTTTAACACAGACCCTCTGCCATCAGTCAGTCAGTCTCCCGGTAACGATTCTCCAGGCAGCTTTGCTGGCGATGGTTTAATTTACTATTGTATGCCGATCAAGTAAGTGAAACGGCCTGCATTCACATACATGCAAGCGTATAGAATAAAAATTCAAAACCAGATGCTGTAAACTAACTAGTTTACCTACCCTATCTAGCTTTCTATTGACTAAAAAAAAAATTTTAAAAAAATCTCGGCACCTGGCCTAACTAAACGCCAGCCGAGGGAGCCAATGACCTATCAATGAGAGACTGAGCACGATCTTCGCTCCTCATCCAAAGCTGACGAGCGCGCGCAGTGCTATGGTTCTTGTTCTAAGGCTTTGTCAGTCCGGAGACTTGTGGGGGCTGACACTTCTATCTTCAGCAGGAGATGGTAAGTCCTCGCTAGAACATATTTGTTTAGCTGTGGAAGGAAACCGGTTTGTCCAGGGGAAAACGCATGGCGACAGGCTGGTGTAGGAGAGAGCGAGAAGAAACCACCCTGTTGTGAATTCGTTAAGCGAAGTCAGTTCCAACAGGAATCGAGCTCGGGTCTCAGCCATTATCCACCGCTGTCCAACCTACTATAGATGGACTGAACTGGCTATTGAGAGTGCAACGATCAATTTTTTTCTTTTTGCTAAATTTTATAGCTAACTAATAATTTTTTCGAGTACATTTTTAGAGATTTCTTGCATACTGATTTTGTTTTTTTTTGTTTTTTAACCAAAAATGCAAATACAAAAAAGAGGAAATTAAATTTTATATTTTGTAAACCTATTTTAACGTAACTATCGATTAGCATGAAATATCGATTTTCTGCTACATTTCTTCGACGATAATATTAAATTATTAAATTTTGTGATTAAATTGCATAATTTTAGCTATGTTTGTAATAGTGTTTATTTTTAAGAAATACAATTTGAATGAGTAGTGGTAAAGTATATAATTTTACGAAAATTATTTTAAATTGTTTGAACTATAAGAGAATCGATCGAAAATAGATAGCTTTTCATATCAGGTTTAATTAATGGCTTCTCTCGTGGTGCTCCACGTCGAATGCAGACAATGGAGTAAACTGAAGCAAAAAATAGTGGTTTACTTTTAGAAAAACAAAACTAAATGGCATCATTCTATTGCATTAGTCTGCTATCAGAATTGTGGCTATATAAATTGTTCTGCTGTTGTGTGTGACCATGGGGAAGCACAAAGGATTACGTGAAATTTGCCCAACAAAAATTTGCTTTAGTGTTAGCTACTCTCAGAGGCTTCAGTCTAAACGTGATGCAGCTGCTCTAAATGCAGTATAAAATCTGACCAATTTGACTGCAGTATCATCTACTGTGAAATCGCTGCGACTGCATACTGTTAAAGCAGTAGTCTTTATTTAAAAAAAACAAAACACGTAGGACATAACTACAATTTCTTTTGGTACACGCAGGCCTACATTGGAGGCAGCTCTAGTAAGAGAACCTAATGCCACAGTTGTCCTCTAGGAAGCGCTGCTCCACTTTCGTAAATAGTGAAACTACGGCATTGCGCGGTGTTACATTAAATTAATATAAATATCTGCCAGCGGGCTTTACATTAAGCAGGACTATCCAATGTTGCAATGACCGACAATGCGAAATAGCTTCGCTTTCTTCTCTCTTTTTTTTTTTTTTTTACAGTGAAGCTATTCATAACTGTGGGAAATAAATACACACTTCTTTTTTTTAAATTCACAAAAGCGTTTTGCGTGGTTAATTCGCGCAATAACTAAAGCTGTTATCCGAGTTGCAAGGCTCATTTTCAGAACACCAACATGGCAGCCGTCTACAAGAACAAAGAAGGTGAAGTATGAGCCACGCTGAAAGAAAAACAGAAACCCTTTGACGATCCGCTTGTTTTATTCTCTTGAATGGTAATGTCGCAGCAATTTAATATAGCTGGAAACACCGGAGAGCGAGTGGGTCAGGTGACCAGGAACGAGAAAAACAAAAAAGACTTTTTCAAACCGGACCCTGATGTTTTTTAGAAAAATTATCAAGGACCAGGCTACACATTTGGTGCTACAAGTCGGACCCTTTATTTAAATAAGACTTCTGATTTTTTATGAAATGTTTTATAAAATACTGACACACACACACACACAAAAAAAAAAAAACAGAAAAAATTATGATTGTTTGGGATTTTTGTTATCCGGTGGGGGTGGGTGGATTTGAATAACAACCATGTAAAAAAGATTGCAGACGACATCTTGCTAAGCCAGACCAGTGTCGTCTTGTTATTACGTTGTAGCTCTGGCACCCCAGTACTTTACCTTCATTCTGTCCGCACTTGCTACAGCCATTCTACTCTTTCCATAGATTACGAGAACTATTACCAATAAATGCCATTAATCCCAACAACAAAAACTTATGCAAAAAAAAAATAATCCCTAAGTGTTTTCACTTTTTTGATGTCCATCAAAATATTTATCATTCTTTTCAAACTGCCAAATATAATATATTTCTCTTTAAGAAATTTTTTTGGCTTGGAGTGAAGAATTGATGTTAGCATCCACTGACAAAAAACTTTATCTTTAATGATTGACAGAGAGAAGACCCGAAAGATGGTCATTGTCTTGTAAAGGCGGTATTTTAGTTTTTTACGTCAATGATTGAAGATGAAAAGATATCTTCACGTCCGGCGTTCCGCCTTATCTTTTTTTTTCCTTTCATTTTTTAAAAACAAATTCAGCCCATCTGTGTCACATAGGAGTTCACCCGATTTCCAAAATCATCATAAGAAAAATACATTAAAGTTCATAAATGAAACAATGATAGTTACGGAAACTACTTCACATAGATAATCTTTAAATGTGTTGCAACCACACCCCTATCATAAACTGTTAGGCAGGGTTCAGATGTGCACAGAAACATTTCTCGACAAAAGCAACACGGTCGGTCGGCTCGATTACATCGATCGGCTGAGCTGTTTCACTCCATCATGGAGGATGATGGGTTGGAAAGATACACGCTTAAGCGATTAAATTATCGAGCTTTTCTTCTGCAAAAGACGCAAGTAAAAAAAAAAAGTATCTTTCAGCGAGACTTTGGGCTGCTTGTTTCTCTGGTAACTAGAGTCGCGAGCGAGCGCTGATCGGCGTCATTTATCATCAGCAGCAGCAGCAGCTGGACGCGAGAGCGACCTCCCGGGTCCTTGGGGACCCCGGTGTCGGGTGGACCGGGCCGCTTGTCGGCTCGACGAACGTCTCTCAATCACGAGGACTCGACAGAGAACAGGCCACTTGTCTTTACGGGATGCAATATCATTGAAAGAGCTTTGTTCGGAAGTCCAACTCGCTCAACAACAAAAACAGCAGCAGTAGCAGCAGCTTCTCACGCGTTGGAGAGCGAAAAGTGTGAGGACCAGGAACCACGAGAACCACGATGTCGTGATGCAGCTTATTTATGCGGTCGTCTTGAGAATTCATTTAGACCACTTCGCCAACGGAATCTTCATCAGCCAGTTGTCTGGAATAATTAGCTCTGTCGTTTCTTTGTTGTTTTTTTTTGTTATTTCCATGTCACAAGACGAACCCGGAATTCCTTTGGCTGATGCTGGGCGGAAGAATGCAAGCAATTCTTCGTCGACAAAAAGGTCTAACCTCTCAATGTAAATCGAGGATAGCAAAAGATGTTAACGGTTATAATATGAGAATTCTGGATACGTCGTGTCGATGATATTAATGTAATGCTTTCAAGTCAGGTGAAATACAATGTTCTCTCGCGAGCCACCTCTCACTGCATAGAAACTAAACCAGAAGGTGAGAATAATTAATTAATTGTAGGCGTTGGTAACAGCTGACCTCAAGTGCGCGATATAAAAACAACAATATGCATTTATTAAAAATTTTTTTTTAATTGTGGTTATTTATTCTGAAGTTAATTACTAAAACTAATATACGTTAGCAGCTGGCTATCTAAAATCCAATTTGATTATCTTTAGGGGATTGCATCTTTATAGGACTTTTCAAGCTATCTTAGAGTTATTATAGTTAATGACGTAATTATATCAAAAACTCTGACACATTGAATTACACGTCATGAGTTTTTGATGACACGTCACCAGCATAAATATGATGTAATAACAATACGACGTCGCAAGAAGACTGATAACTTGATAACACTCAATATTTATGTTTTCTGTAAATTTCACATTCACATAAAACGTTTGTCTTTTAACTATACACTATAACATAAGTCAAGCACCACTGCGTTTTCTATATTAAAAATTTCATGCTGAATGAAATACAATAATTTATAACTTAAAAAAAAGTTAACTGATGCGACAAGCATTCTTTCTTTGGAAAAGAATAAAAGGTTAAACGATGACCTTTGTTTATTCTTTTAGCATTAAACAACAATTTTAAAATTGCATAACAAAAGTATAAACTTGAAAAAAGTATCGTTGTAAATCGAATGGTATTAGACGTGAAACTATCATTATTTTATAATGGAAATGTCACTTGTCCTGGAATCGATAATGTTTAATATCAGTATTAAGTAAACCTTCCTTTGTCCGGATGATCTGTTCGCCTCTCCGTCATGTTGCACACAAAACTGCAAAGTCTGAGCCAGTTCAGCGATATTCTGAAAGTGAAAATTTGTATTCTTTATATCAAGCGTACGACTTCATCCCAAGGATGCTCTACGAGGTTTTAACCTAAAATCACCGAAAATGCTGATCGGTTCAAATTAATTTTAGCTTGCTTATGTCGATCTGACATGACAGGTGCGCTGACCAAGGTCTTTCAACCTCTTGGATAGTTCTAGTAGCCATCATGTTGTTGGTTTATCAGAGATTAAATTCTGTAGGTCAATGGCAAAAGGAAGTGTGGAAATAACCGTTTTGTCATTTCTAGGAGTCGTTCACTAGACGATTTATTTAAAAAAAAAAAAAAAAAACCTGTCATTTAACACGGTTTTTAATAAAAAAAAACGACTAATGACTTGGTAACGCAGGCCACGTTTCCGCTTTACGGTTATTCTGCAGAAAAGACCACCATTCTTCATTCTAATTGTCCGCTAACTCCACGTTTCCGCATGTAACGTCTCTGTGCCGTAACTGTACGGTTTCAGACACTCAGCACTTCGGGTTGATAGTAATCATGATGGCATAGGTAATTTTTCCAAATCCCAACCCAAGTGCATGCGCCAACGGTCTGCTATTATTGAACATGCGAACGTATTTATTTTAGTTAATTTAGGCGACAGTTTCGATAAACAAACTTCACCTTGTATAAATAACTTTGTTGAACTGGCGCTTATCCTTCAGCAAATAAACTTTTTCTGCAACCACTAGCTCAGCAGTCGATATAAGTCTAATCCGAAAGCTCACCGAAAATCTTAATCGACAGCTGTCGGCGTATTCAGGGAAAATTAGCTATAGCAGCGTGATGTCTTATGTGGCCCGGGTGATCACCCACGAGAGTTCTCTCACGCAAACGATTCGGTCCAAAATCAGTTTTAAAGAATTAACTTAAAGCGTTAACAAACTGGTTCGTTATACCGAGGTTTATTGATTACTTCATTTGCATTATAGGTTACATATCAAATCAAAGAAAATTTAACTTGTAACATCGTTTGTTATTAGGGAAAATCGAGCTAGTTAATAAAAGTATTTGAAAATTAGAGAGAGAATCAAATAAGATTAGAACTACAATAAACAAGCAGACAAGAAAGACCAGAGTAACTTTTAAAGGGCAGTTAAATAGAAATAACATGGCAGTTTTTCTTTTTAAATAACAAGAGCAAAAATAATTTCTCAATGACTGTTATTCTCTTTCGACGGATCGTAAATTCTTTGATGATACAGTACCAACAATGTGGATGTTAGCGGCATCTAATGTCTTTACACATTATGATGCTTGCTAGAGTAAGAGATAGTGCTTATCCAGAAATCCAGTTTTAAACGATTCGCTCTTTTCACCAGCGAAAGTGACTTGTTTACCTGTCTCACTTTCTCAGTGGCCTGTTCAACGGCGATTTAAAATTTGTTTCATGTAGCATCTTTGAATATAGCGTCATAGATCTCCTGCCACTGACACACAAGGGGGGCCTGCTGTTCAGCTAGGGAGCGGGCCAGCTCGTTTGTTACAGAAGTACCGATATCACTAAGTCGACGTATTGTACGATGGCTTCTCCACAGATTTGGATCCAGTGGACGGATTGCACCACAGAAACCATTCGTAACATGCAAATAAAGATTCTTGCGTTCACTTTTGCAACATGAATATCGGCAGTCCTCAGTCTTCATACCTCTTTGGACTGGAAGTTACTTTGCGAGGCTGTAGATGCAGCGCGCTTATCATCAACTACCGAACACGACAGATTTGGAGCAATTACACGAGAGTACAGCAGTGAAACAGATCTCGTCGACTTGGATAAACGTCTTAATCTTCTCGTTCACACACCGACCCTTCGGAATACCCTCCTGGCTGTGTTTTATCAAGGGATCCTCGACTTTAATCAGTATAATCATACAGGAAGGTGAAGACATGCCATACATCTAAAACTCATACAAAGATCTGTGATCATTTTTGAAAACATCTCAAGAGACAACTAAGGTCAAATGTCCGAGACCAGCCTCGTTGCAGTAATCAAAGTGACATCTGCAACCTTTATAAAAAAAACTGACCAGACCACCGCTGTCAATCTGATACAGTCCAAGTCTACACGTGTAGATATTCTGGAGACCCCTATTTCAGAAATACTTCTGATAAAAATACTGAAATCGTAAAAAGACTTTTCCAGCATTCATTGTACGTGTGCGAAACCAGATTTTTTAAAATGATGTTTAGGAAATTAATGTTCTTTCAAAAATCGAACCAGCGCCGTGTTTAGCAGGTCTACTAAGGACTGAGGGTTCGGCATTTTAACAAAATTATCAAGCTATGCAAATACAGAATTAAGCTTTTAGAGGTGAATTTAATCCATTCACTAATTCGCATTAACACTTGCTTGACCTGGTCGAGCTACTACGGCTTATGAACGAAATGATTTTCGAAACTATAAATTTTTAACGTTTTCGTTGTTGGTGGTGTTTGGAGGGGGTAGATGTGTAATCAGGAACCTGGATATCGGCTGTTCTTTCCTCCCCTCGGACAGACAAAGGAGACGACTCTTACGCCTGTACGACTTTCTTATTTTTGTCTTTGAGTGGAAACCGATTGAACACTACCCAACATCAGTAGTAATCACCAACAAAAAAAGAAAAGTTTGATCAGAATTAAAGATACACCCCTGTCGTGGTGTCTATTCTTGGTTTTCACTAAATAGAGAGTTATTTACGTGCTTGAGTGACTGCGTTTAATTAATCGCCTCGATAAACGAACAAATCTACTTTACAGTTTTGACTTCAAATGCCAAAAAATGTTTCAAAAAAACATCGAGGATGTTCTTCGTCTGTGCTTTTTGTTTTTCTTGTTGCTGTTTACCAAATGAAGAGAACTTTTTCTTTGAAGTAAATATCGTTGCCAAAGTAACTGGTCCGTATAAAGAGGAATCCATTTAAGTGTTTCTAAAACTAGACATTAACTCTATTGGATATGCTGCGTCGGATCGTCTTAACATGAAAGAACTTCTGAAGTAACTTTAGCAACAAATAGAATGAACTTTTTTTTTCATTTAAACCCACGGAATGATAAATGGACATGAAAACCATAAAGGACGGCTCTTTACTGCTCCATTACATTATATATATCCATCAGCGCTTTAAGTCTAAGTATTTTGTGCAATACCACATTTAGATACGTAATCAGAATGACGACATCGCTACAAAAAGGTTCGAGATTTCTATGCTTTGGGCTTTCTGATCACTAACAGTGCGCCATAGAAAGCAAAGTGGGAGACCGGTATTAGATAAAAGCGGGTGGGTCCAAGGTTAGCAGCGATATCCTCCAGTGCTTTGTGTGGGTGTCCCGTTTGACGGTCGTCACTCTTCTAAAGACGCTCTGTAACAGCGTCCCCACCCACCTCGACGAGCACGTGCTCTTTTTCAGGCTTTTATTAATTTCGTTTCTCCTGTAAGGTTACAGTCTGTTTACACCGTCAAAATTCCGTTGGACTTTGTAAGTACTTGATATTATCAAGTATGCAAATCAAAATAAAAACAAGAACCCTGAAAACAACACCGCTTGGAAACCTAGCTGATAGAGTCCGCAACAACATCACAAAAGCACGCACGCCATTCATTTTTATGATGTCACAAGAGTGCGACATCCAGCGTGATGATGTCACTTCCGCATCTGCGATGACGTAGAATGTTCTACCTTTCCTAAAACATGCAGAATACTACATCACGTGACAAGATCTTCCACTTTCTTACTTTTATCCTATATGTTAAGTAAACATTGTTTAACTATTGTCTTTGCTTCATATTGGCCACTCTTCAAGTTCTCCTCAGTCAGAAACGATATTTAAAGACATTTTCTCTTCCAATTTTTAAAATAAATTTTGTTTGGTGATTTAATTTGCTAAATTTTCATGAATTAAAAAATTCTCCTCTCATTATTCCGATTATAGCTAATTTTATTAATTACAAAACAAAATTTCTATAAGTATTTAACTAGAAAACAATTTAATTTTAGATAAGGTAGCCTATCTTTTATAATTTGTTGTATCTAAAAAGTTTAATTTTTGTTCATATTTAATATATTAATATTTCAAAAATTAATTTTAATTGCGCTTAACAATTTTTTTCTTGTGTATAATCGTTTCTTACACTGATATAAGGTCTTCTTCTGAAATGGATTTGGATTCCAGAAAAGAGATTTTCGAAGGCATTTATCTTCAAAGCGTCTGTTGTATCATTTTCCTTTACAAGTTTCTTCTGAAAATGCGTGACTTTCAAGAGAATTAATCTGTTTTAGCTGCTAAAATACCCGCGGCTGTAACATCTTTCAGGTGATGCTAGAATTTTTGCAGCGAAATAACTTTCCGGCTGCCTGTTTTGCCGTAATTTTCTCACTTCGCTGAAATGTCTTCAAGTGCATCACAATATGTTACTGCGTCTGCGTGAAATCTGATGTGTTTCCTCTCTCTCTCCAGCTTACATCAGTCAGTTCCAAACATCCTGCCTGCCTCGACATCTATTAAATATTGCCTATATTTTAAATATTTTTTTTCTTATCTCTTGTTGTTCCTAAATTGAAAGTTCTAAAACAACGAACGAGGAAGGAGAGCGCTAACTTTAAATTATTTCACCTACTAAAGAAGTGTTTGTCTTTCAGTGCTTATGCAATAAGATATAACTCCGCGATAATCAGAAGGCAAAAAAGTTTTAAAACAGTTTTTTATGCCAAAGACTGTGTCCAGTATATTTCTTTTTTTCTTAAAAAATTATTTGTGTTTCCACTACCTGATTTGTCAAGACATTTTACACTTGAAAAGATATTTTTTAATACCAAATCGAGAATGGCTCTTATTTATCGTATGCAATCTTTATAACCTTGACGGTATATCATGTGTCAGGTGCTTGGAAGAATCTCTCGATGCATTTCTTCTAAGAAAAGATAGTATAAACATCAGTTATATTACTAATCATCCTATTATCTCTAACATACTGCGGGTTCCATGTACTCCAGAAAGATGTCTAACAAATAATAATTCTTAGGAAATTTGGTCATTGGAATCGTCGTCTTTTTTTTTTTGTGCAGAAAATGTACAAATAGAACTTATTTTCATTTATCTTTTTATTACTTCAATTTCTATTAGAAAAGTTGACATAATCAAGCTATAAATGAAACCATTTTAGCAGACGATTAAATAATCTTTTCGTGTCCTCATTAGTGGTATACAAAAAAGAGAAATAAACATAAATAATTTACTTTCCGCGTTAATTAGTTATTTTGAGAGTACGATTGGAATATGGAAATCCGTGGAACAAATCTGTAAAGAGTTTGGCAAAAAATCAGGAACCACTGAGATTTTCATACTTTTGTAATTTATATGCGACGATGTGAAAGCGACTCTGTAGGGAGAACGATTAGTTGGTTTCTTTTCATTTTGTTTTTTTTTTAAGACAATGTTACAAACAAAACTTATACAAACCGCAGGTAGTCCTGACATTCATACTTTAGTTTCCAGGAACCCCATCGTTAAGGAAACCGCGGTGTAAGATAAACCGGAAGTAATAATTAGAACTGGTGTTTGACGCCAGGTCCATTAATATGTCACGTAGGCTCGTGGTTGAACACAAGTCCTGTTATTATTTTAAAGTTTAATATATCTTGAAGTAATGGCGAGACAGGTATAACTGCCAAGAATTGGGGGGGCATAGAGAATCCACATGAGATGAGAAAACACCAGAGGTACTCTACTAATATCTACTGTGGATTTAGCGGGAATAACATTTACGGACCTTTCTATTCTCGAGAAGATTACCTGCCTCTCGTACCTGAAGATGCCACAACGTTTCTTCATTCCATCTCTAGATCGCGGCCTGTTGGATAACAAGATCTTCCAGCAGATGGGACCTGCTCCACACCACTATGCCATTAGTGTTCGCGCTCATTGCAGTGAGACAGGGGGGGGCAATCCCGGGGGTTTAGATATATTACAATCACTTAGCTTAATTGTTTACCAAAATGTTCATTATACCAAGGTAACATTACACAGCTGATCACAGTAATAGATATACAGCCTTCAATAATCGCTTTAATGCTCTACATGCAGAGCAATTAATTAGCAACGATAAGAAAACAAAATACGGCGTCCAATTTTGTCTGTTCTCTCTGAGATGCAGTAATTTCAAAAGTTTTGAAACCCAGCTTCGATAAACAGAAAATCCATTTAAATGTCCCTGCTAAAACAAGTAGCCGTCCGTATCTGTCTCCCAAAGCCGATCGAACCCGTAAATCGCTGCTGGAATCATTAACGCACTGACTGCTCCTGTTTGCGTGTTTTCTATCTCACAACGGAAGACTCCTGGAAGAATAATTCTTACGGCATCACATTTTTGTCCGTCATGTTTCGAAGGTAATCAGCAATGATCGTTTTATCCACCAGATGGCAGCCTTTATGTCATTTCTTTCTCCTATTCATATTCAACGAGCATTTAAGAAAATGCGTTATATATAGTTTTCAAATTGAATTTTTCAACGATAATATTATAAATATCATAAATCAACGCTTTCGTCTTATATATGACGACAGATCGACAATCTAACTGATAATTTGTCAGGTTCTTCAATGATATTCCCAATTAATTGTCTTTTTTTTTTTAAAAAAAAAGAAAAAAAAAACTAGGAGCTTAAATTGATGTTCGCACCAGAAGCCATCGCATCCAGCAAAGTTAGATATTCCTTGGCAAAGCTAATAGTTGGATGTAATCAGATTTTAATACTCGGAAGAATCGTTGCCACGTGGTAAATGTGGTATAAAGTGGAGCAAACATTTAAATCTAATTTTCTACTAATTTCATTGATTTTTCTTATACAAAAATTTTGCAGAAAGGTAGTCTTATGTATTTATTAAGCAAAAAGAGAGGAATTATTCATCCTATAGAAATTATCAAATTAATAAAAGTATCCGGTAATGTTTATAATTGAATGATTTTAAAGGGCAAGTAACTCAAACCATGTTGATTATTTACATTTTATATCCATCAGCTTTTCATTTTTTAAACTGTTCATTAACTTTTTAATCTGTTATTGGTGTTTTAAATTTTTAAAAGTGATTCATCGTTAAAGTTAATTCTGTTTTGCATAAGTCTCGCATATTTCTCTTGTTTGTTTTCAAAACACGTGGATGGCTGCCTTTGCATCTTTCAGAACAAAATAATTATTAAATTATCATCTCTGCTGGTTGCGGAGATTACGAAATCAGCGAACAATGATTTCACACTCACGGCAATCAAGGGTAAGCTTTCTAACTGATCTCTGAGCCGACATGAATCATTTCCTTGATAAGCATCCCCGCGCTGCAAGAGGCCTACTTTGTGACGCCATCTTCATATCTCATCTCTGACTTCCCTCATTTCCAGCCTCTTCTTGATACCCATTTAGTAACGATCCTTGTCTATCCTCTAGGGTTTTGAAAAATCACATGACCAGCCTAGCTCTGTTTTAAGTTTCTAACGCGATCCGCATTATCTACTACACCAGATCTAGTTCGCATCTCCTCATTTCAATCTCTGTTTTTTCTAATCACTCTCATGATCATTCTTTCTATTGCTCTTGTTTGTTTTTTTTTTAAAAACTCTCTAAGGTGTTCATGTCTCAGCAGGTAAACGTTCTAACATATAAAACAACCAACGCGCAGGCAACTGAAAGAATGTAACTTTCCTTTTTCTACCTTCATCAAAGTTTTTCTTCTACTGACGTCAAAAGCATCGAAATGCAAAATCTTTTTTTGCTACTTTGCAGCTTAACAATATAACATTCTTTTGCCATCTCTTTGCGTACATTCTAGGAGATATTCTGTAGGTGACATTATTTTTAATTTTCGAAATGATCGAGCTCTGATTATAAACCGTAAAACATAACAACAAATCAGAAACAAATTTTTATAAAAAAAAGAAAAGTTTAATGAAATGTGGGAAAAATTTTTTAAAATAATTAACATGTACTCCGTTTTGTTTAGAGAATGTATCGTTTTTGTTACTATCGTTAAAAATTATAAGTTCCCTTATAAGAAAGCTCTTGTTATCCATCTTTTAAATACTTTATCTTTAAGGGAAACAAAACCATTAAAAGATCAAGAACAACAGAAAATAACTGTCTACTACTTAGGATATAAAAACCGTTTCTTTTTCAACAGTTTAACAAAATGGACGAAGGGTTTAAAAAGAAATGTCAATAGAAAAAAAATTTTTTTTGAACATTCACACGAAAGGGTTAAATTAAATTAAATTTCTAATCGTGAATGAAGTGCGGTCTCGTTATTAACCAACGAACTACAAAAGACTGATTGATACTCAACTTTTCGACTTGGTCTGGGACACGGAAAAGGTTTCCAGTCTACCAGCATGCTAGTTACTAAAGGATCCAGAAGACGGCGCTGTGTAAGGACTGACTCCCTGATACGGTCGGCAGTAATGTCGGCCTCGCACAGTGATATCAGCTTTCGACCAACTGTTATTATCTCCTCTTTACAGAGGGCGCTCAAGAAGCACCTCGATTTCTTCCTTTTTTGCTGTAAGGCCTATATTTTAAATCAGAATAAATTACAAAGAAAGAACTACGAACACATGAAGCGGGGGGGGACCCAAGAAAAACTAAACCGCGTAAACACAAAATAAAATAACCTGGGCCACCGAGAGAGAATTACCGAAGTCTAGAGGACAACGTGTTTGCTGCCGACACGCAGGACTCTCCGCCAACTCAGCACAGATGGACACTCATCAGTTTTAGCCCCGTCTTTCGCTCTTCTTATCGAAGAATGGATGAGTCGGCGTCACACAGCTGCTTCTGGCTGTCGGATGTTCCGGTACATAGAGGGGAAACTGAGAACCGAAGGGCGCATCTCGACAAATTCTGATTTAAAAACTAACGTTTTGTTTTCAATTAAGTAAATAATAAGTTTGAACTTTTGTGTAATCCAAAAAGAACGAAAAATATTTTTCAAAATATAATTAATTATTATTAGAGCAAACTTTCTTAGCAAAAGGGATAATTTAAGTTTTTTTCTTTTCAGCTCCTTCTGCCCCAAGAATTTACACACACAGAGAGAGAGAGAGAGAGAGAGAGAGAGAGGAGAGAGAGAGAGAGAGAGAGAGAGGCGCGCGCTCACTGAACGAAATGTTTATCTTGCAATTTACTTTTAACTCTAGATGGAATTTTGTCTCTGAAACCACTCTCCTCCAAAATAACAATCGACTTTATACCTAAGTGCTAGTTATTTGGAGTTTGCAGGAGTACCTAGTTACGAATTGGACCCGATGCCTTATGGAGTTTTAATTTAGTTTGTTTCGTGAACCTCAGTAGCAGTCCTACTTAGTTCCCATACAATTTATTTTAAACTCGGAAATTATTATTCGCAATCTCTGAAGCATCCAAAACGAAATTCCGTTAATTGTTCCAAACGTTGGTCAGATTTCCATATTTTAGCTTTTACGTGTAGGTAATTTCCGTCCTGATATAGCGAGCAAATTTATCATTAGTTGGCCGTTTTGCGAACTACCATCTTTTTTCACAAACCACTAGGCCTCTTTTAGCCAGAACACTGTCCCTTGTCCATTACAGACAGTTATCTTCCTTTTATAAAAAAAAAAAATTTTTTTTGCAGTATTTGGTTTTCTTGAAAAGAGAATTTCCTTAAAAAAGCGTTTATAAAGTAGATTTGAAGGAAATTTCGTTTTGCGAAACTAAAAGCAAAAAAGCAAAAACATATTTGACTTTAAATATACTCTTGATTAGGATACCAATGTTGACTATTCAATCACAAGCGACAGAAAAACGGTAAAGTCACAGATTCGAGTGGTCGGCTTATATTTCGCAAAATTATCCGTTTCTTTGTCTCTCATTATTCAAAAATTATTTTAAAGAAAGGTTGGTTATAATACATTTGTATTTAAATTAATTAAAACAACATTAAAAAGCTATCCAAACAGATACACGGAGAAATGGTAAAATTTACTGGAAGCGAGCCTATTAGATAATCCAAACAGTAGCTGAGAGCCTTACTGAGGCGATAAACAGCTATAGAAGAACTGAAAGAAAAAAAAAAGATTAAAGCTGAAAGTGTATTATTCATGCTACCTGTTAACTTATCGAAAAAAATTCGAACTACTCAGTTGATCATATATAGCTGGCTGGTAGCGCGGTGTTTAGTGTTAGTAATTAAGGGTCTTGGATTTTGAATTCCAGTCGGGAGCGGCTTGGTTTTGTGTAACTACCTACATGGTTTCTTCTTTCTTTTCGTCACCAGTCAGCTACCTCCGGGCTCTTTGGTTTCCTTTCACATCTGAAAATGAAGAGCTCTAGTAGGAACTTTATGCATCCCAAATTCTGCCATTTTTCCAGTTGTCTCGTGCCCTGCCTGTCAGGGGAGCGGGCACGTGCCCGACTTCTGCCATCGTCAGCAGCGTCATCTTTGGTTACGAAGTACACTAACGCACACACACACAAATGAAAATTAAGAAATATCTGAGTGTTTTGGATACATTTTATCAAACTTATTACTAGTGGCATAAACTTCCATCACGTGAGGTCTGAGACAGGTGACGAACAATGACGTCTTCTCGTTTGGTTGTCGTGTCCCCTATCGGGAACACCAGCCGGACGGGAAACAAAAGGCGCTGCGACAGCAGAAACCATGGTCAGCACGAAAGTGTCTGATGTTCTACAGCCGATCTAACGAAGGTTCCTTCTAGAACTCTTATGATGTAGGAGGAAACTCACTCGGCGGCTGGCTGGTGAAGAAAGCCGAGTAGAAATCATACCAATGGGGTACGCCAAACGGAGCTAGACACGACCGGAATTCGAACTCGGACCCTCAAATTTTAGCACACCTTTTCGTATGTGACATATATACATATATGTTATCTAGAATTTCTAAATTAATGTTGTTTATGCTATAAAATGAGAAAACGAATAATGAGAAAACAGTTTATACATTCTGAAACTTTTTTTCCCCAAAGATACGAAACCGTGGTTCTACATATCTTTCACCTAGGATTTTATTGAACGGCAGCTTTTAATTAGGTAAGTAGAATAAAACTAAAATTATCTAGGACGATTTTTATTAAATCGATTTGTGCTGTGCGATCGTGCCTTCCGTGCTGTCAGGTTCGGTTGCTTTAATTACCGTTCTCAAAACTCTGCAGTTGCATTGTAACCGATTTCAAAGTCGGCTTTCGTATCTTGCTGCACAAGAGGCCTCGAGTACCTCAGTGGTGTTCTTCTGTCTGAGCTTATTAATCTCCGACTGGTAGCTTAGCCAGGTGTTTGCCTTGTACGTTTCCTCCGTAAGCTCTGAACAAAAACCCAGCTAAAAGCTTTGGTTTTAACAGCTGAAACCGCTACGGACTGGATTATTTACCAGGCCAGTCGCACCGATCCAGCCACGTGCACATCACGCGCAAGCAAAGACGAAGGGTTCGATGTAATCACGGTTTCGCGTTGTCACGGCCGCGACTGTCACATGGTTGTTATTTGTTACGTTGTATCTTACCGAAATCTCATTGTGACGTCAACATAGTTTAGCTCTGTGGTGTTACAGATAACCGAAAATCAAGCATTAACCATCAAACTACATCGATATGTTTTATTCGTTTTTAATAATAATTTGTTTTCATTTTAAATACGTATTTTTAAAAAAAATTTCCCATCATTCTCAAATATTTTCAGTATAAAAATATTAAATACTAAAAACAGATAGCAATAATTCAGGAAAACTTTCTAATACCGTGTGAAGAAGCAACTTTAACTACTGCGGGATAAAACGAAAATCTAATCCGAGTTTCACAAAAGTATAAATATACAGGTTATTGGATTTGTCAGTGTATACTCACTCTATTGCGCCCAGCCGTTATCGCTACAGTTTCGAACGTGTCGTGAACCGCAAGCCGGTTAATTACAATTAGGTCGCTCGAAGGCCTGATGTTGCTCCATCTGTTTCACAACCATCTAGATGCTCTGAGTAAACCTCCGGTGACGCCATACCCACCCATTAAGACTACAATCCAATCCGTCTGCAATGTCAGCGCCAGTCACAACAGTTACCTTGACAATGTTAAAAAGTAATTGAATGGCGCCTTCGAACGAAATCCGTACGTAAGCGGCACGACACGATCTGATTGAAGCAGACGACACGCTGCCAGATACAATTATAAGCCGTGGCTATTTCCCCGATAAAGGTATCGACATGTCAGGGCGGGGACGGCCAGAAGCAGCATTTGGCCAATTTACAGTCTATTCAGTTGTCGCATCTTAAAGGACAGATTTCCTTTACACATCGTGTAAGCCGCTGCTCTCATTACGTTTGCAGTCACCGGCACTTTTCGGATTTGTTTCTTCCAGAGCTCGGCGCTGTTTAAAAACAGCTTTCTCTGTTGTTATCTGTTTTTCTTTGCGCTGCGCTATAGCTTCACGTTTTGCACGTGACCCGCACCCTCCCCACCATGCGTTGGCTTACCTTATCCTTTCATCTTTTGATGTTGCCGCTGTCGCTCCCTCAATAAAGGCCCGAGGATGTTCAGTGACATGGAGTCCCGGATGAACTATTATTTCGGAACAATGCGAGTAAATGTTAGCTTAGTATCAGGGGATTTTTATTTTGCGTGTTTCGAGTCGAATGTGCCCCACGTAGCCATCTATTGAAACCTTCTTGTCCTTCCATCTTGTCTTCACGTGACAGACACGAGGCTTCGTTTACGTTGATGCCTTCGGCGTGTTGGGCTCTCGACGCATTCCTTTGGCCTTGTGAAGGCTGTCCGAAGGGTGTACAGTCAGTCGGGTGTTGGTTGATCCCCTTCATCGTTGAATCATTAAAATTAAATGTCGGGCTAATTTGAAGCTGGATCGGGAACAGATAAAAACTGGATTACGAGCGACCCTAAGGTTTGATGCCCTGATATTTTATACAAAAAGCTGCCTGATTCATTTTCTGTTCTGTTCCACATTAGAAAGATAAAAACCAACAGCGTGAGTTCTAGGAGAGACAGGGGGATAATATTTTAACCCACGATGACATCTGGAAGATTCTAAAACACGAAAGTTTCATAACGCACCTTCCCTAGTCAAAGAGAATCCAGTTGTGTATAATGGTCTCGATGACGCTATACACCGTCGGGTTGTGCGTAGTGAGTGGTCTCGATGACGGAGCATCTATAACTGAATTATCTAATTGAATTTATAAAGCGAAGATTCTGAGTTTTCCGCCACGTGAGATGTGTGTATTGAGCATCAGATGCAGCCCTAACCGAAATATGCGCAGTCTTTTATTAAACATAGCCCTGTTTGTCCGGATGCGAAATGTCAAGGGCTTTTAAAGAATTTATTCACGAATTAAGGATCAGAACGGTTTGGCACAGACCGTACTAAAAACAAAAGAAATGTAAAGCAAAGATCGCACCTGTTTTAGTGGCAGTGATGCCAGTAAACAGCTTCTCTGACGACCGATCATTTTCTACTCTCTCTCTCTCTCTCTCTCTCTCTCTCGTATATATCTCTTATTTAGAAATGACTTTATGACATCAGCCTTACAGGAACAAAACTTAGCTATTAATGGGAAGATTGGTCGTTTCGGAAAGATGAATGGCAGATGTTGCATTTGGCGGCAAAGGAAAGAGGGAAAGAAGCGAAGAGCTGGGAAAGAGCAGATCAAGAGCACAAACAAAAGGTTTCATCTCAAGGATGTGAAGAAATAAATAAGTAGATAAAATTATAAATAGATGAACGAGAACAGCTTGTACAATGGCCGGGCCGGTAACAGTAATAGGGATTTCGGTGTTTTTATTGTATTATTTAATCTGTTATCACTCGCGGTTTCAATTTTAAGGGAATTAAACGGCATCAGTTTTCCTGGATTTTTGTAGTTTTTTTTTTTTTTTAAAAAGGGAAACGATACTCGCAAGTTTTCGCTAAAATTCGCTGTTGTCAAAGAGGTAGAATTTAAAACTTACGGATCTTTGCTTTTGTTTGCATCCCGACCGAAAGCACTTTTTTTATTTCCAAGTTCCATGGATTTATTTATTTTGTTTGTTTTTTTTTTTTATAAAACTTCGGTTTTAGTCGAAACTGTTCTCTACGGTAATAATAACGACAATAATAATACCTAATTAATTAAAAAACAAAAACGCATACCGTATAGTTTCACTTTCCCTTCCTGACTTTGCAACAGTAAAATCGCGTAGGCTGGGACATCCATAGTGGCCTCCGCTCGTCCACCTTTTTTCCTTCCTTTTTGCCGATCTTCTTAGAAAGTTTGTCTGCTACGGCAGAATGGTTCGGTGTCGTGCTGTGACTGAGACTCCCCGCTTCTCGGTCGACCGACGGTTTGTTGTAGCCATGCATAAACAGTTTGAAATCGACCTCGCCTCCTCTTCGTTCGGACTGCGGCGTAGCTGCCGAGGTGTGTGTGTGAGTAGGAATTATCGCGCGCGCGCATTATCTGCCTGCCTGCCTTTTCTGTTGGGAGATAGGAGGAGAATTAGCATCGCCGCGTTATCTATAAAAAAGAAGTCTTTTGTGGCTGGGTGAATAATAATAATAATAATAATAATAATAAAGGTTCTGGGTTGACAACAATGGTTTGCAACAGATGAACCTGCAGTTACAACAGAATTGGAATTTTTCAATTACCGTAAATGATTGATTATTCCACTATTTTCCAGTACCTTTTGATTACATATATATATTTTATTTTTTGGAAATACCGGATTGCTTTTTGTTGTTGTCTTGTACGTATTTACTTTCCAATTACTTTTTATATGATTTAGAGAGAGAGATCAACCCCCCGAATTCTATAATATTCAGGTGAGGTTTCTTATCATTTTTAGGTTAACAGAGCAAAGCAAGCAGAACTCTCTGACCGTGAATTTCGCTGTCTTCGAGCTCACACAACAAAAGCAAAATCAATCTACGATCGGTAGAAGTCAGCCAAAATGTTTATGAAATCAGAGTTTATTGGATGGGGGGGCTGATATAAGCAAACTTTCTTTCTTTTCACGGTAAAATCAGAATATTGGTTAAAATATAAAAAGAAGACTCAAAGAGCGAGAATTTTCTAAACGTTTTGGCGCTCGCTAGAAAGTGCGGATGGCGTCTGGGATTCTTTAATAAATACAGTAGAGATACTTAGAAACTCTTTTAAAGATATTTATTTCCTCGACTTATTCTGGGCCCAAGGAGTGAACCACATACTTCAAAAAGGAGTCTAGCCAATGATTTATGCATGAAAACCAGTAATTCTTTGTTGTCGCTTAGAAATCGCTTGCTGGGCGGAGCAGTCGTTATAATTTGTGGTGATAAACGAACGTTAGTCCATCCAAACAGTGTTTTCTCCTCCCCCCCCCCAGCGAGTTATCTTGGTACAGACTGGGAGGGGGCTACTGAGCAGTTGGGCAGTCCAGCCATGAGTTACCCGCGAAACCCCTGCTAGAACTCATCTGTTTAGCTGTGGCCAGAAACCGGAGTACAGAAAAACGAAAGAGAGAGAGGAAGAGAAAGAGAAAGAGAGCGCGGGAGGGGGAGATGACGTCAGAACAGAAACAGAGTCCTGCTACGAGAAGTCTCCAAACCGAGTCTGAGGCCGACAGGAAGCGAACCCAGGCCATCATCGATGGCCACCTGCCTACACTCAAAGAGAAACATCGGCTTAAACGGCTAATATTTGTAATCTCCTCGATCACTCTCGATTTTTTAAAGATCGGTATCAAGATTCCTCGAGCTAACACTTTGAAAATGACTTCTTATCCCCCCTCTTTTATCGCTGAACTTACAGGTGCGCGTTATATTCAAAATGTGGTCAAGCAAGGATATTTATAATAGTACTATAATTCCTTTGATGCAATTGTTTTTTAGTGCGGTATGCTCCTAACATCTTATTACTTTTATTAGCATTCAAAATACATTTTTCATTGCATTTTACACTTTTTTGATGACTTAGCCTAGATATATATTTTTACTTCGGGATTTCCCTATTTCTATTTTCGAATCTTTATTTCTTAGCTATTTGGTTGATCGTTTTAACTGTAAAAGAAAGTCTGAAGATTAGCGCCTATTTATTGTTTTTTTAAATTTAGGTATTAATTAATCTTTAATTAAAAGCTATTATTTGTTATCAAACCTTCCAATCACAAAACCTAGCACGGTTGGGCGTAAAAGACTTTAAATTATGCAAGGTTGTGATAATTATTGGTTCGTGAATTACTCAGATTTCCAAGATAGGAAAATAGAGATGCTACAATTAGCGAATGACCACAGGAATTGCTCATAAATCATGAAGAAGTCGATTAAAAATCCATACAGACGGTCTCGTTCGCGCAAAAAAAAGGATTCTTGTGAGTTTTTTTTTTTTAAATTTTCAACAGTCGCTGGAAATTATAACAAACTTATTTGCATAAAGACTGTACTGTATAACAGCTTCTATTAAACGATGCCATGGAAAACGAACAGACCAGCACACCAAACCCCTATTACGTCATTCGAGTATTTCTACGGTCCCATAATGTAACTCTATTCTCTACCAGTGAGGTATGGATTTCGCCGCTGTGTTTCCTTTGACCTCAGTCTTATAAATGTTGTCCGGAAGCTGCACGGAGAAGTTATTAGCGAGCGACTTGTTACAACAAGAAACAGTGCATTTCCAGTTTCGAGCAATCCGGATAATCGATTAGATAAACCTGGGCACAATGGCTTAGTCATAAAAGCGTTTTTCTTCAGTGATCAGGACAGCGGATTCGCCGATTAATCATGGGTGAAAATGATGGGAGCCGGTGCAACATCAGTGTCCATCCTCCTTATATCAGTTTAATTTCCCAGAATTCGTGGTATAACCAACTCCCATAAAGCGTTAAATGGAAATTTTTGCCGAGGATATCCCGTGGAACAACTCTTTTGTTTTACCAACTAATTGTACTGAAAACGAGAAAAATCTGTCCACCTTATACACCTTTCATTTCTCAAATTACTGGGTTCCGTGCTCCAGCTCAAATCCCACCGCCGTCTCTCACGCTCTAATTCGCGCAGCATCGTTAGTAGTATACGGTCAGTGGAACATGAGACTTCAATGTCACTCAGAGTCCTCTTTACTCGGCACAGGGTGCGACATCGCGGCATGAAGATACGGAGTAAGTTCATGAAAGGCCAATAAGTTTCTGAGTAATTCAAGAATATTTTTTTTCAGAAATAACGGGCAGATGTTGCAGTAAACGAGGTTTACACTCTGGGGACACTTGCTTCGCCTCCTGGTAAGAATCCGACTGCACCATGGCAACCAAACTTCTTTGTTCGGATTTTATAAAGTGAAAGCATTTTTTATTGGAATTCGTTCCGACGTGTGCGCGAACTTTTTTTAGTTTTAGCTGCACGATTGATGTATAATGGAAGTAGTCTTATCACAGAATCATAACATCACACGGATGAAATAACAAGTGGATCCGCTGGGACTCAACATAAATGGTTGTTTTCACACGGGGATCACTTGGAAAAAAATATACGTGTGTCGATCAGATGAAAAGTTTCCATTTTTATGTATTTAAAATCATCATAAAAGGGAAATGACTTAATGCTCGATGAATATAACTTTTGTCTTTTATGTATGACACCTTAAAGCATTAATTATTATTTTAATGTATTATTTTTATACCTAATCGGTAGGAAAGTAAATATTGATTCAACATAACGGTTATTAAAGGCTGCTCCCTCCCCTGACGTTGTTACTGTAATTTAGTTTTACGCAAAGATCTCTTCAGTCAGGAGAACCATTTTGGAGCTAAACGAAATCACCTCCCTTGCCTGTGTTTTGTTGTGATTATTCCGACACTCAGACGGAATCGTATCAACACCGAGGCAAGGATCAAAACTGCAAAACTAAAAACGTTGTTGATTTGATTTTTTTCTTTTTTTTCGATTTATTAACGTGTCACGTGGCGCGGCACACAGCTGGGATCAATCGACGTGTTGAAAAGCTATTAGCACTGAAAAAAAAAATCTCTTCCTCCAGCGGCTCGTCTGCTTGGCCTCGAAATCACAGCTACAGACAAACGTTGGCATTTGGACGCACTGAAGTTTATAATTGGCACAATTTTCGGAGTTTAAAGAGAAGGGCCGACTCTTGTAATATCGTAAGTATCCTCCTTGAATACCCAGCATGCCGTGCGCACTAAATCAACCGATCTCAGTTACACTGTTTCGGTCTCCGTCCAGGAAAAGCGCTGCAAGAAAGATAATCCACAGTTACTTGTTGATTTCATACATAGTTTTATCGACTCATTTTGGTGACCTTTCTCTCCCTGCTAAACAGAGGGGTTTCAGTAGGGATCTTCTGGGTACACTCTAGAATGGTCTTCACTTCAAGAGCCCCCCCCCAACAGCTCGCTCGGTCACCAAGGATAATATCTCACAGCCTCCCCACCATTTGTAAGATGATTTCGAGACTTTGAAGACGGCACAGAGATGCGCAAAACAAGCATCGAAATCGGCTGGGAGGCGAACGCATGGAAAGCTCCTTGCGCATCGCAACGTCTCAGATCGAGCCGGACATAGAAAGACTTGTGAAAGAAAAAGAGTGTCAAGTGTCGCATTAAGCTGCTTAAAAAGTAGTATAAATAAAAATCGTCATACAATATATATTTTCTTTTATTTTGGCATAAAAATAACTTTTATGTGTCATAAAAGGAGTGGTTATGGAGTATATTGGTACTCACCAGGCTTAAAGCCTGCAACTCCGTAAGAAAAAATGCATGTGGCCCGCCAGAAGCCTACGAAGTTCATTTGCGACCCGCATCCAGAAAAGGTTGCTCATCACTGGTTTAAAGCAATTCGGCCTGCATTATTCCTCTATGCTACATCCCGGTCAACAATTAACAAGCTGCAATAACGTGGACTTTCTGCACTAAACCAATGGTCAAACATTTATATCGCAGCAGCCGTTATCGCGTAATGCCGTCCATCTGTTATTTACTTTTATCTTTACTGCGCAGTCAGACAGATGCTTTATCGGATTCCATACGTACAAAAAGAGGGCGACGAGTGATGATTACCAAATGATTCTTTGGTTGGAGCTGGTTGTTTGTTCACTGCTAAAATGTTCGCTGTAAAAGCAGGTAACGAGTTGATCCACAACAGGTATAAATGGTTTTCAAAAAAACAACAACAACTGTTATCAGCTCTTTGTCTCTATGCAATGAGTAAGTGCGCCGCATAGATTCTTATCTGGCCTGGAATTGATTCATTGCTGATGGCTTATTCTTGATGCCTATTCTGCTGTCAGACTTAACTGACCCAAAGTTTTTATTTATTATTTTTTTTTTGCATTTTAAACATTTTTCTTCCTTTACCATGACGTTTTCGATTGCAGGATGAAATAGCAGAAATGTGTTTTGTAAGCTTCCACAAAGCTGGAAAAATAACATAACCTCCTGAATCAGCCGTTCAATCATTCAGCACTAAATACTTTATTTGAGTATCTGAACTACTGAAAATGTAGAACGTCGATGATTCTATTACACTCCAGCTAACTGACACTTTTTGTGGATAAAAAAACCTATGTGGTGCTGATACAGAAAAGGCTTTAGCTCGAACCCAAGAGATACGGTGTTGTTTTCACATATCTCTCTCTCTCTCTCTCTCTCTCTCCATCTTCTTTTTAGGTTTCTTTTATTTATATTTAAAAAATAATTAAGCACCATTCTTCGCGATTATGAACAGCTAGAACAGCCACTGACGAAGGTTTGCCGATCAGAGAAACAGTTCCTTCTAATGATGATAATTTAAACGGGCGAAAATAAGTAATGATGGCGTGGATGGATTTTTCATCCAAATATTTGAACCACGCATAAAAACGGAAAAACGATTTACTGCAGTTTGAAAATTTCCCCCATTTTGCGAACGCATTCACTACTATTACCATTTAAACTACTGGTGACCCCTTTTGTTCTTGCTCTCTTAAAGAGTTATACGTAGATGCAGGGAAAAAGATCTTGACGCATCTCTGTCTGCTCAACGTAGCGAGTTGGCGATCGAGGTACAAACGCTACATACATTACACTGATGACCTCTCACTCTCTTGCAGTTGTGCGCACCTCCCGCATACACTCGACATTATAGATCGTTCGATCTCACCTTCAAAATGAGAGATACTTGGGTTTGGGTCTAGCTGAAGCCCAGAGTTACCTCTGTCACGTCCATCTATGTCACAATTATTAGAACACCGCTTCTGATACTGTGTTACCAAGCCATCATCACCTCCCCAAACTCCATACGAATTTCAGTCTTCAGCAGAGAGTGCTTGACAGTAGTGCGGCTTCCAAGCACGCCAATTAAGCAACAAGAACATAAATTTAATTTCCATACATCATGGAACATACACAAAAAAATTGAGAAAAATATTACAATAATAGGATAAATTATAAGTATTTTAAAATAGGGAGTTACTTTTCAATCACCCTGAGATTTAGATTTGCTTAATTTAAAAAAAAAAAATCGTGTCTGTTTGCCGTTTTCAAAATTATCCCGTTCTATTTATTTTATTTACCTATATATTTATAGATGTTTAACGAAACCCTGACGAATACCGCCTGCACTTTACCTGATGAGCGAACTTCTCGCAAGGAATGAGGCGACTCTGGACAGGATAGAGAGGCCCACGTCTCGTCGACAGTGCTCTTATCCCATTGTTGTAATCTGTCGAAATCTCTCAGCGTCATTTTTTCCAGAAACGAATGTCTCAGACTTTTGCGGTCTGAAATCTTTCGTGCTTTGTGAGTGGCAGACAGACGGCTCTGAAGTTTTTGTATCCCAACGTGAACAACGCAGTGAGTGGTTTACTGTATTTGAGGAAACATCACGCGGAGTGATATCGAGTTGTGGGGGGGGGGTAATTGGTTCTTCCGTGCAAATCGCCTTCATGCCAAATTCTAAGCAGTTAAGACAAACACCTTTGCTTCGTCTAAAAATATGATTAAAGATGACTAATGGAGTTTTAGATTGTATAAATTAAATGTTTACCATTTTATACTGGAGTAAATTAACCAAACCATTAACACAAATTATTACTTATAGTTCAAGTTTTAAATTACCAAGCTTCTGGAAACAGGAGAGCAGTCCTGTCATCATCACTCGTTTGTCTCCCCATCAGCGGCACCTTTCACCAATGCAATCAGACGTTTCCAGAGTTTCTGAATTTAGTGTCCGTCCTCTGCTTTTATAACAACTACGGTGATGGGATTAGATCTCACCCACTTCTCGTGAAATCGAGTCCGAAAAATCGTGTCTTATCACAAAATAACCTGGTTTAATACTAAGCGCGGAGATATCGCCTGCCTACGCCACATTTCTAATGCTATGTTTAGATACTACATTTATGATGGAAGGGAGGCGAATCTGCTTGTTTTACTTGTCAGCCGGCATAGAAGCCGAACGTGTTTTACATTTTACTGTTCTGAAGTTGTAAAGAAAGCAAATAGTGTGAATGGATGTTGTAAGTCTCTATCTAGTCTATAGCAATGCTAAATAAAAGTTATGTGAATTAATTATTAATTACGCAATTAGTGATCAAGAAAATAAAACAAATAAGAAAGCACCAGTGGTACAAATACAGGATTAGCGGAGTTCTCTCCCTCCCTTCAGAGATATGCTTGAGTGAAATACCGTCAAACTTGAATGTGTTCAAGAATTTTACATTTGCGTTGTAAAATTCTATCATTTAAATTAAAAAAGAAATCAAACATTAAAAAGATAATAACTAAGATGAACAAATGAAGAAATATTCCTAAAATAAGCATTGGATTACTAACTGATTTTCATTCGGAATTTAATTATACAAATAAAAATAGATAGATAAATAAATCAGACTTGGAAGAAAACGGAAATAGATGCAGAAGATTTAGCAAATAAGTTAATTAAAGGGAAAGGACAGTACATGTAGTTTTCATTTCTATTTTCTGCTAAAGTAACACGAACAGCTGTTAATAAAGAAATGTAACTTATTTCAAAAGGTCTTTCTTCGTTAGCCACTGTATTAAAATAGTAAGCTGTCAGTCGTCTTTACATGCGTCGGCCAGGTGTAAAAGAAAAACAACAACAACCACGTAATTTACGTAATGTCACTCTGTCCGAGCTGCGGTCATGTTATTTAAATGGGAAATAGATAGCTCATGGTTTAAAAAAACAAACTAATTAGGTTTATCTGGTAAGTTAGTGAGTGCGGCGGTATAAAGATCTCAATAAGGTATCTTATATGATAAAGGAATTTGATTTATTTAAAAATTTACAAAAATGCTGACAATTCAAATCTAAAAAAAAATTAAAAAAAAAAAATTAATAATAATAATAATAATAATAATAATAATAATAATAATAATAATAAGAAGAAGAAGAAGAAGAAGAAGAAGACGACTTCTGCGTCTTTTACATGCATTTCTATTTTTAAAAAAGTAAATAATCCTTACAAAATATTTTACAAGTCAAAATATAATCCGACTCTACTATGGAAATAGAAACAAAAATAGAGTTATTTTTTAATCTTTAATGCAGATACCGCTATAATTCTCTGAAAAAGTTAATTCGGTTTTATTCCCTAAAAATGCCAGTTGTGTCCTCTCAGTGTTTGGGTCCTCGTCTGTACCCTATACTGTGAGATTTGCCGTGTTAAAACGGTCGGTGTACATACGTGCAAATACCTTGGGCAGTTAATCCAAGTTGAATCTGATTTAGAACATGTGACGTATCCAAAAATATGTTGGCAGAACATTTTGGAAACTTCCTCACGTTTTAAAGGCGCCAGAACCGAAATAAATTAGAGAATAGAGAGTTTACAGGATTTTAAAAACTATCCCACAATACAATGCTAATCTTCCAGGAATGTTGCGCATAAACTGAATTAAAAGGCCAACTAATAATATCGATGGTTGTTAGATGCGCTACTGTTGGCCGTAGTGATAAATCCTGTTGTGCAAAGAGCGTTGTTTAGATTATTTACCGTGACAAGCTGACGAACCCCTTAAAACAGAAAAATAGCACTTACTCGTGCCTTCACAATATTTAATGGGGTTACACATATACACCAACAGGACACTTTCGAAATCGTCCGCATACTGGTTGTCTAAGCTTTTGAACTTTTCGAGGTTTCCCAGGGTAGAAAGGGACCAAGATTCAACACCAAATCGATGCTTGTCCGAGTAAATCATGAACGGAAAGTTGCTGTGACCACCTGCCGCCTACATACACACGGCCTCAGCGACATCCTCTAGTGACGTGAAACAATCCCCCCTAAAGTTTTCAGAGTGTCAAACAATGAATATAGCTCTTTTTTTTCAGGAATCTAGAAGGTAAAAAAATATTTTCTTAAAGAATGCAGTAATATATTATTTGTACGGTCTCGATGTTTACCATTAAGATGGTGGCCGTCCAATGCAATGTACAAAAGAATGATGGCCACCTACAAGAAACCTCTGCGATAGAGAGTGAGTGTGTACAATAATTTAAAAGTCAAATTTATCCTCATTTAAAAAAAATTTTTAAATTGCTATTATTTTTTTCCCTGAAGAAATAATGCATAGAATTCACTTATAAATACGATTCCTCTACTTATCACTAGCTATGCACTCTAATATTTACCAATGATTAATGAAAGTAAACTTTACATCTGTTTGTAGACACTGCAGAAATAGTTTCAGAACTCTATCTAAGCTACTTACATGGTGTCGGATTTTTTTGACGTCATCACTAACTGCGCTATTTCTTACTGTGATGTAAGAGGATATCGAAATTCTCATAAACTGTCGAACTTGAGCAAGATCTTTTTAATGTCCTCCATTTTGTTTTGACCTACAGAGGTCTGCGTTGACGAATTGTGTAGACGTAAACTGGAATTCTTATGCGCGGAATTGCAGCTCTGTGCTGACACTAAATCTGTTTTAGGGTGTTCCGGGATTGGATTTACTGGGAACGGTTCGCAGGAGTTGCCTAGTGATGTCCAGGTCATGACAGGGTTGTGATGGTTGGCGTTGAGCAGGCGGTGTGGGCTAGAACACCATCTTAAAAAATACTGCCATCTTTAGATAACCGTGATGGCCACGGGCTCACGGAAACATTAAGCGGGCCTCTTTAATGGGTCGAGGTTTAACGTTATTTCTAGTTTTAGTCTTTAATGTTGCCAAATAAATATAAAAGTGAGTGACATTAAAAGAATATAATACAAAACCAACTGATGCATTTTAAAAAGGTGGAAACGCTTGAACTTAACCCTCCCTATGCCCCGTCAGTTTTTATCTCCCTTATACCGGCCTAGAAGCACCAGATGGTAGTATTTATGTTGAACTGGCTGTCGTCACACTCGTAATGCAAGACTCGTGGGACTGGAGCGGTATAAGGATTTATCGTTATATTAATGAAGAAGATAGTGTGTCACAGCCTCTAAAGCTCACCTGTACTGAGCAATGTAATACAGATTCGAAGCGTGGTGTGTTGTCACTGCACTCCAGGTAGTAAACGTACAGAGGGTTCAATAAATGAAAAACAGCCTCCTCTGTTTTGTATTGACTGAGTTGGTAAAACTTTCGATTGCGAATAAATTAGATCTTAATAGTAAACAGGCAAATTTAGTGGCTTTTTTCCAAAGTAAAGTAGTACTTACGTACATTTTTTAAAAAAATTAACTAAGGAATGACTTCTTTTTTTCCGTGATTATTTCGACACTGAAGCAATTCAATGAATGGATGGCTTAAGTCAGTACATCCCTAGTGCCACCTGATGATTCTTCTTTCTCGCTAAGCAGGTAAGGGTTAAAAAATCGAACACACCGACGAGCATCGTGCTCCAACTTCCTGCTTTCCAATATCATTATTTGTGCTCGTATTCTCTGGTAACGTGAAAGAAGTCACTCTAACCGGTGAATACGCCAGCGCTGCTTGACGAATGCATATAGGCCGCTGGGTTTGTGCAAACTGCGAAAATCGTAAAATGACGGTGAGAACCCGCCATTCCAGTATTTGTGGTCTGGGCTGGGAAGATTGCTACTTTCCTCATATTTGAAGAAAAAAACTGATATCCGTTAAACAACAAGTTAAGCGAATGTGTCATCAGTTAGAAAGCATTTTATAGTGAACTTATGCAAAAACAAAAAAGTTTACAAAATAAGATGCTTATTCTCTCTACAGGAGATAACGGCAGTGCTGCTAAATTGCACTCATCTGTTAAAAATTGTTTAAACGCTAAAAATGTTGAATCTTTCATTAGCACAAAAATCTAAAGGCGATAAAACGATGTAAAATTGATTTAGTAGCCTTATAAGTTTTAAAGTAGTTTTTTTTAAAATTTGAATTTATTCTTTTTATATAAGTAAAGGTGGCTATTTTTAAAGATATCATGCTTTGCGATTCTCTATGGCACAGTTTATTTTATTCTAAAATGCTACTCAGTCTTGTCTGACATTTTGAATTGTAGATAAACATAAGACTAATTAATATCGTTTAATTTATAAAAAAAATATTACAGCGTAGCCATTAGAATTACATGTAAAATGATTAAAATTGCGTTTCTGAATCATATTAAAAGAATTTAAAAAAATAAAAGAAATAGTTTTTTCCAAAAAAGAGTCCAGAAATCTTTGGTAATTCTTTCATGAAAACCATTGGTATCCGGGCTTTTACCTAGTCCGCCTAGTGTTTCGTGTCAACCGTCTAACTCAACCAGAAAACCAACTTTTAAAGAGGGTAAATCACATACGAGTGTCTGAAGTACTAATCGAAATTCGAAAATAATCCAATTATATTAAGAATTGCTTAAGATATGCAAATCCTTCACATCGCCAGAGACGCTATACGGTTACTTTAAAAACTATCTAGGAACAGCTGTTGATTATTTAAAATTACCTTTGCTCTTTGTTGACAAAACGTTGTCTGCCCTTCAGATTGCGACATTAAAAAAGCAAATAGTTTTGATTATTTTAATTAGAGATGAAAAACGAAGTGTTAGCGCTCATTTGATATCATCATGCTTGAGAGAAATTTGTTTCTTTTACTTGGATGTTCAGGAAAGTAGTTATAAATGCACATTAGGAGCAACATCCGGCGGCGGTGGTGGTGGTGGAATGACAACATATTCCTAAAGTGCATTTATAAATAATCTGAACTGCTTATTCCTTATTTTATTCTGTATTCTAAAAGAAATGTCTGGGGTTTTTTTTGTTTGTTTTTTACTTACAAGATCCAACAAATAAACAAATCCGGGTCCGAGAATAAGTATGCAAATTAATCTGTTTTTCAAAATCATGCAGGGGGCACGAAAAAGGAGAGTGGGCGTCCAAATAACAGAGACGCAGAACAATGACTGATTCCACACTAAGGACTTCCCGTTCTCCATGTATTATTGCTTCGTTAATAATTTTTATTTTTATAGACTTGTGGCTTATATTATACCCGACTAGAAAACGTTGCGTGTATACTACTTTTATTTATAGCTATTTTTCTCTCTTTTTTAAATATCCTAAGTAGTATTCATTTGCATCAGCAGTGGACAAATCGATAAACAAAGGTGACTAGAATTATTTTCTTGATACTAATTTTTTAAAAATAATACTAAACATTTTATGGAAAAAAAAACGTATTTCGTATATATATATATGGTGTTCATCGACGTCTGCAAGATGGCTGGTTAACGATCGTAGTGCTGCGGTTGTCCACTAGGGAGCGTTAGCAAGCGCTATGGGAGGGGGGCTGGAACTTTCGAATTTGGCTGAAAAATCCTTACTTGAGCTCTCCATATTTAGAGGTGACGAAGACCCAAGCGGCCGGCTTGGGGGTTCACCAAACCAAACAGTTTTTCAAGAAGAGAGAATTAGAAAAATCCCCTTTTAAAAAATCTGTTACTTTAGTAACATCCTTAAAGAACCAAAATTTACAGCGCAATTTATGTAATTAAATACAGCAGATAGCAAATATCCTGCAGAAATAGTTTTCAATCATATTCAACTGGTTACCATGGTGACTTGTGCTATTCTGGGGTTTGTTTTGAAGTGCGTATTTCTTCAGGATGATCAATTCTAGATTATTTTTTTTAAAAAAAAAATCGCGGTCTCTTACTGAGATAAACCACTTCAATTATTATTTTAATTTCTCCAATGATCTTTTTTTTGTAAAAAAAAAAAAAAAAACGCAAAAATATTGGGTTCGTTGATTAACAAAAGTTTGTTCTTTTTTGTTTTTTTTTTCAATTTATTTCTTAAAGCGAAAGCTGCAGTAAATCTCATAGAAGACCCAGAGCAGACGATCTACCGCAGGGCGAGTTTGAAGAAAAATAGTCGATTGTCCTTGATCGACCATATTTTATATACTGTATTTTGTGGCAGTTATTGGCGTTTTCTGGGTTCCCACAAATCTCAATTATTGACTTCCACTTGCCGATATTTAAAAATTTTACCATTTGCTGACTTATTTTTAAGCAGATTTTACACGAGTTATCTCCCTTGGTTTCGCAAAGACGTGGAAAAGAGGGAGAAAGGTAAAAAATTTTTTTGGAAAATAAACTTAGTATGTCTAATATAGGATAGATTATCTTTATGATACTAACATCTTTTTAGAATTTCAAGTAATTTAAGGAAAACGAGTTTTACAAATATATATAATTATATTTTGTTATATGTACTCTCTCCCTGTTACGTGTGATCTATTGACCGTGATTTCTTTTTCTGTATGCGTCTCAAGGTATCGGACTTCATGGTTTCCTTGCACCTTTGTCCTATATGCTCCTACCATCTCTGTGACTAATACACTTTCCAGTGGATATACCCCGCTACCTTGTTGCGTCTGTATATGCATTTCTTCTTCTTTTTTTTTGTGGTGTAATGCCTGTAGATGCAGGTGTATGGAGAAGGGTGTGGGAGAGGCCGGAGCCTCTGGTGGAGCTAAGCTCCTGGTGAAGGCCAAAATGGATCTGGTCTGGCGCTGCTTGTATCAGTTCTATTTTTGTCTAGAGTCAGCTTTTCAGTCAATGGTGACCTTTTACTAGGTCGACGTCTGGATTATTATTATTATTATTATCATTAGAAAGTTCATAATATTTCCTTATTTATAGCACTTTTAAGTAAACAATTTTGCAAGTTAGGTTATCTGTTCAAAAAGATTAAGCGTACGCACTTTCACTTTTATATCTGCTAAAATTATGTTTATTTACTAAATATATAATCATTAGAAAGTTTATCATGTATATGACAAAAATAAAAGCAATTACGTTGCATAAGATAATTAAATTTTAAATTATATTTACTTAATTTAAAAACCTCATCTTCTTTAAAGCAGTGACACCTAGACCAGGTAACTCGTCCCGTACACACAGAAACCTGAACTCGATAAGCCGATGTAGTTATCCTCCATGCTGCAGATTCTTTAGACTTAGCTTTCTGAAGCACTTCAACAGTGATTTGATTAACGTCTATGAGAATCAACCAGACAAGTTAGAACAAACGTAATCGATATTTCATTAAATTAATGTCTTCAAAGAAAAGATAGTTTCCTAAAACGTCAACAAGATTTTCCTAAAGGAGGTCGATGCCCGTATAACCAGAGAAAAAGATGTTAAAAAAAGAGAGAAAAAGTTGGTTATTCCTAAACTACTACTTTTTACTAACCTTTTCGGTAAAAAAACAACAAACTTTAAATAGCTTTTTTTTTTAAATATGAAATCCTGATTCTAAAAAAAAATCATTAAAGTTCAGAAATTAAAGAAAAAAAACTTATATTCAAAATCCATGAGATGCATGACATAAAACTAACGTCTGAGTTAAAAATAAATAGTTTGAGTATTCCAAGTCGAATGAATTTTAAACAAATGAAAATAAAGATGAGTTAATTTCTGTAGTTAAACAATTACAAATTTAAAACATTTTTTATCAGCTATGATCAGTGACACGAAAATATTTTCTAGGAAAACGCTCTGTACAATTCTGTTTTCATGTACTACTTGATTAATGAATTTTTATTTCTGATACATTATCTTATCTTTGCTTGGCGAGTATCCTCGCCTTTGTACATATTACCTCCATTTAAAAACCATCTGACAACTTACTGACGTGGAAAAATTGCTTTTAGAAGTTGTTTGGCAGACTTTATGCAGATAAATCGAACGAATTTTGATTTTTTAGAAATTCTTTGGTACCATTTGAGTAGTTCGTAAACTATAAGCGATTAATTAATTAATTAGAAATAATTATTATTATAGGGCTAATTTGCGTTGATAGGTACTCAAGACGGGTCTATTTAAAATCGATTTATGTATTTTTAGAATTAACGTCAAAAAGCTTGGCGAAATGATTGCAACACACCAACTTTTCTGCCATACGTGTACTAAGACCAAGTTTGGAGAAGAATCGAACAGTATTATAACTGATTCAGACAAGAAAAATTAAAATACGCCTGCCAAGTTCTTTGTCTCCTTTATCCCACTCACTTTTTAAATGAATTTTTGGAAAACGTGTGCTCCCGTTACTTTTGCAGAGTTTTAATGAACAGATTTAACTTACTCCAGAAATATAAACATTCTTGTAATAACACACCTATCTCTCTAATTCGTCGAAGAAATTTCAGTTTTCAGTACTCTTAAAACACTTTTTGTCAAGAAAACTACAAAAGGTCTCGTTATGCTAATAGTGCTGTACAACGTTTGATTGTGCGTCATGGATACGAAATATGGTATGGCGTATAGGTTTACACATCACACCTTTCCTTTGTCTGATATCTCTCTCTTCAACAATCCTTTGTTTCTCCCCAGCGTGTTATAATAATAATAATAATAATAATAATAATAATAATAAAATAATAATAATAATAATAATAATAATAATAATAGGTCATAATTGCAATTGACTTTAGTTTATTAGTTTTCCAATTATCGTCTCGGTTTTCTTTTTTTCTACGGAAAGTGAAAGTAAATTAGTTATTCTCTGCAGGACTCGTCATCTCACTCTCAACAGAAGTTAATACTAGCATTTTCAAGACTAATCTGAACTCTGAACTCTGGAAATTTGAAGATGAATAACATAGAGACGGAAAATTGATGCTTCTAAAAGAATTATATTAATGATTTTACTTGCTGATGGCTGATAAACGGTTTCATTTTCGAATGGTTTCCAGTGAGACTCAATATAACGTAAGAAAGAGTTTTATTTCACATTTCTAAAATAATTTGGTCTTTAGTTTACGAATTTGATTTTGAAGCAACAAAAAAAAAATGTTGAATTGAATTTCTGCATGAAAGACAATTATCTAGATAAACTAAGCTAAAACCAAATCAATACACGAAGATAAGCACAAAAGCACAGATATGTTGAACTCTTAAGTAAAAAAAAAAAAGCTGAGTATAGATAGATTGCTTCTGCGTTTCCTATTTAATCAGTGTATCTTCGGTTATAATAATATCAAAATTTCACTTCACTATTAATTTGATTCATATTGATACGGAACAAAAACGTTAGATGTAATATTTACCAAAATCAAATTTATTATTAATATATTCCTCTCTGTTGTTTACCATATGCTGCTGAGCTTAGCTAACGGAGATATTAACAAATATAGCTAACGCTGGCGCTGATAATTGTAGCTAACATGGGTGCTGACAAATATAGTTAACGTGGCCAGTGATAAATTTAGCTAACGGACACATTAACAAATATAGCTAACGGGGATACTAACAAATATAGCTAACGTGGACAATATCAAATATAACTAACGGGGACATTAACAAATATAGCTAACGTGGACAATATCAAATGTAACTAACGGGGACATTAACGAATATAGCTAACATGGGCAGTGACAAATATAATTAAAATGGTTGCTGACAAATTTAGCTAACTGGGGCAGTGCGACAAAGATAACTGACCTGAACGCTGTAAATATGACTAATGTTGACAGTTAGATTATTTGGTGACCATTTCTAAAGATAACCGACTTCAACGAGGACTGGAAAGAATAAAAGCAAATTAATAACTGATAAGAGTTACTTTAAAACACTTTCCAAATATTTTAAAATAAGTAATTCGATATACGATAAAACGATACGTTCTCACATGGTAGAGGCACAGGTATCTTTTAATTAACAGTGTATTGTTCCAATTAGATTTAAGATAGTATATTATAGAGTTAGCTTCAGATTTTTTCAGCATATCAGCTTTAGAATTTGACTTGTTTACTAAACTCTGACTTTATTTAAGTAAATAAATAATATTTATCTGCAAAGAAATCTTTAAAAAATAAGTATATTTGTCTGGTATTATTTTGATTTTTAACTTGTAATTTCTTTAAAAAGAAGAGATCGAACATTAATGGATTGGGGATGAATCCATCTAACGTAGAAAATAAATAAAAGATGAGCACTATCAGACAAAAAATATGTATTAACTTATTAACCTGTTTCAATACCAAATTCCAACCGAGACTGGTAAATATAACCAACATGGGACAGTCGTATGTAAAATCGAATAGACGGACAAAGCTGACGATGGCGACGAACAGCTGTCTTATGTAAGAAAGTAAGGAGAAAAATGCTCAAGAGAGACTTAATTAATACTGTGAACGGTGAATATTACCTACAGTGAAAGTCATGACTGGCTAACCGTTCGTAATGAAACGTTTGACGCGATCGTGGCTCAACGAATTGAGCTGAGAGGTAGCACAAAGACTTAACGACAAGTTAATGTATTTGTGACGATTTTCAGTAAAGCACCACGCTTACTGAGTTTGATTGATTTCATTTCAACTCGGCCTCAGTGAACTAACAAAACACAGGCGGCGCTGATCGGGCCAATGAAAATGGATTTCACGGACAGGTCGAGCTGTCGATAGACTTTGTTACTCACAATCGAAAGAGAGAGAAAGAGGTTTGAAGACACTGAGACATTTGAATGCATTGATGTCCGAAGTTAAAGAGCAGGACATTATACGAAGAAGCTTGTAGATGAATGAGAAATATTATGTTTGGTGAATTAACGATAATATCCTCCAATTTAAACTAAAACAAAAAGATATTAGAAAGTGCACAGATATAATATGTAATAAACCGGTAAACATATCTATCAATTAGTGTACAGGAACGTGTTTCTCACTTTTAAAAACACATCCCTGACAATAAGATAAAGAGTATGTGCAAGACATGCGTTTGTTGTTGTTTTTAGATAAAGTTATCGAAAATATCAAGCATTAAGTGTGCAAAAAAAAAAGAGGTAAGAATCTAAAATAAAAATTTCACCTTAAAACCTTTAGATTTATGTTAAAACATCTTTGTTAATTGGTATCTGATAATGAATCGAAGTGTACCGTGCATACAACTTTCTGATCGCGTGAAGACGACAGAGGATATATAGAGAACAATGTGTGCTGAATATGCATAGTGCATTTTTAGATCACTTTAATTTAGTTCTTACTGTTGTTATTTTCCGGACAATGCGCGGATATGGGACGGAAATTAGTATCGTCTCAAGCTGTAACAAACACGAAACTTGGAATCATCTGGTTCAAAGAACACAAGATAGGTTTTGTTAATCGAATTATTAGTCCCATGGGAAGAAAAAATAGAACAGGTAAATTTTATTTTTTTTTAAAAAGTATGAAGATGTGCTAAGAAAAGAGTGAAAGGATGGAAAGTTTGGTTTTTTTTCGGTAAAAGTAGGTGATAGAGAAATATTGGAGAGATTGGTGAGGAAAACACTGGAAACCATTGGTTACCCATCTAGTGAGAGTATATCAGGTGCCTACCTATGACTTAAGCTGAGGGAGACAGATCACTTCCTGCTAGATTAATTATCTCGAGGGTCTTGTGAATGATGGACCAAAATCAGGTGTAGGATTATACATAGTTAAGGAGACCAGTAGAAGCACCTTTAATGCACAGCAATACCTCGTTTAATGCTCAGGCTGTGTTCCAAAGAATTGGAGAGCCAACCGGATCAGCGCTAAATGAGGTCATTGTGTAATGAGATGTGTTCTCGACAGCGTTATCCCTTACCATTGCAGTGATAAAAAATAGGGTATTACAATGATAAACACACTGTATTACTAAAGAATAACAATAAACACAATGCAAAATGATAACAAATTTAAATTTAACATAATGAAATGACTTCATTTTGACTCTACTTACCAAAGCATCCGAGCAGTAGTATCACAAGGGAAAACGATGAGAGAGTCTGCAGCTGAGACGATGGACCAGGTTTTGGCTCATCTGGGTAGGAAGATGACGCCTGAGACTCAACTTCCTGAGCGGATGCTGACTAAAACTCGTTCTTTTTTGAAGAATGCGTTTAGAGTCAACTGTTTTGTCCTCTTTTTTAACTCTCACGAAGAATTTCTCTGTAGCACGAGATACTATTGTCGACAGTTCTTTTCATGGAAGAGCTGCGTTCGTAATCTGGGTCATTTTCGGAAAAGAGCTCTAATTTCTCCGTAATCTTAGTGATGGCTTCTGATAAAGTTGCTGAGCTCAACTTTCTTTCAATTGCAGCCTCTTCATTTTCAATTTCCTCGGCATCCCCACGAACGCGCTGTTCTAATTCTTCACTGGCTAGGCTTTCTCCGTGTGACTCGAGTACCTGTGTCACCCTGTCCACATCAACTTCATCCGTACCTGCTTCAGTTGCCAGATGGACCCACGGAATCGTTACATACACTTCATGCCATAATTTTCGCCAAAACCCGTCCGCACAAATGCTAGCGACTTCATTCCACAATGCACGAAGATCATCGATAGTTTTCATAATGTGCATACATCCACCATTCCTTTACCGACAGCTTGGCATTGTTATCTCTTCCACCAGTCATCTGTTTGAAGGTAATGAGTTTTGAAATTAGATATCACAGCCTGATCCGTGGGCTGTAGTATCGACGCCGTATTTGGCAGAAGGTCTACCACTTCGACGAGGATGAAGGTACGGAGGCCGTCAAGGTTTTCGGGGCGGCCTGGAGCGTTATCAAGTACCGAAAGTGCTCTCGGCTCAAGGTTGTTTTTTTTTGAAATAGCGCTTCACTGCTGGATGACATTAGTTGTAACCAAGGCCCTCTTATTTGACTTCAATACGGCAGGAGAATGTTCTTTAGAAAAACCTTTCATGTTTCCTGATGTTTCATTGTAGTAGACGAGCATGGGATAGGTCTAGGCCAGGGTGGTCGAACTCAAATAAGCAAAGGGCCATTATTGATCAGGTTTATGCAAGTGAGGGCCACTCTCCAAAAAAGTTTGATTAAAAAAGATATTTATTAATACTTATACTAATAGAAAATTGTATTTACTACAGTGGCTAGTGCGAAATTTGAGGTTTTTTGTTTTTAACTAATTCTACAAAATCAATTTCTAAGTCAGTTAGTGCAACTCTGACACATGAAGCTAGTGTTTCATCATCTAGCTGATTCCTCTCTTTTGACTTTATTTGGTTCATAAGAGAGAAGCTGCTTTCACAAACATAGGTTGAAGAAAACATTGAAAGCATGTGAAGTGCAAAGTTATTTAGTTCAGGATATGATTCTGCATTTACCAGTTTCCAAAATTCTAATGGATTGTCAAGGTTTTGAGAAAGAAGAAAATAATCTTCTTTCAGCTCACATAATTCCAACTGCAGTTGAGCAGGTGCCTTATCCACTTCTATAGTAAAGGGATTGCTCAGTATCTTAAGGTCATCCTGAATTATTTGGAAGTCCTGAAATCTCTTTTCAAATTCAGTAGAAATATCACTAAGTATGGAAACGTAATCTGAAAAGTCAGTTTCTTTATCAGCAAATACTTCCTTGCAGCTTGGAAAGTGTGTCAAATTGTTTTCCTTTAATTGTGGAATGAATAGTTTGTTCAACTTCAATTTGAATGCATCAATTTTACCCACAAGATAACAGATATCATGATTTCTTCCTTGAATTTGTTTGTTCAGAACATTCAGGTATGAGGTAATGTCAGTCAAAACAGCTAATGCAGATATGAAATCTGGATTTTTCAGGTCATTCTCAAATTGAGTAGTGTTAGCAGATATTTCACTTTCAAAGAAAACAAGAATTTCATTTCTCAATGCAAAGAACCTCTTCAAACAATCTCCAGCACTTAGCCATCTTACATCACAGAAAAGTGACAAATCTGGATAAACAGCATTTACCTCTTCTAAGAAATTTCTGAATTTTCTGTGAGTTAAAGCTCGAGCACCACCACGAATAAAATTAACCATTTTAGTGATAGACTTCATTACAGGATGCAGTCTGGCAGACTTGGCACAAAGAGCTTCTTGATGAATTATACAGTGGTGTACTGGAACTAAAATATTGTTTTTTCTCAGCTCACCCACAAATCCAGTTTTCTGGCCACACATAGCAGGTGCTCCATCAGTACAGACAGAAGAAAGTTTTCCATATTTAAAATCTTCATTTATAAAATTTCCAACTACCATGTCAAATGATTCAAATATATCTTTTCCTGTAGTTCTTCCAGACATTGATTTCAGATCCAAGAGTTCAGTTGTCACATTAAAATTGTATTCAATAATTTTAATAAAAATAGATAGTTGACATATGTCACAGTTGTCTGTACTTTCATCAAGAGCAGCTGACCAATATGCACAATTAGCTATTTTGTCTTTCAGAGTTTTTTCCAGTTGTAAGTCAATATCTTGAACTCTGGTAGAAACAGTCTGGTGTGATAGAGAAACGTTTTTAAATTTATCAGCAACTTTCATTTCTCCAAGTGATTTTGCCATTTCTATAGCACATTCTTTAACAATCTCTGCTGTACGAAAGGATTTACCCTTTTTAGCCAATAATAAAGATACACGATAGGAGGCATCCAAATACTGAGCACTAGCAGTAGGAGTTATGATTTTAAAATTCTTAAAAATATTCTTCTGTGCTGTAAGTTTATCAGTTAATTGTTGCACAAGCACCAGTCTAGCAGCTTTTCCTATCACATTGTCATATTTTTTAGCATGCGTTTTATAATGACGACTCACATTATATTCTTTCGAGCAGCTGATAGTTTGATGACAATCAAGGCATTTAATAATACCATTTTCCTCGATGCATAAATATTTATATGTCCAGTCTGCATTAAACTTACGATGTTCAGAGTCAATTTTTCGCTTTTTTGATACATTAGACGCCATGACACGAAAACTGATACTAATTCAAATTAAAATGAGATTTATGAATACGAAAAATCTTCAAAATTAACGGAAATTAATTACTATATATGCGAAAATAATTCATATAAATATAATTTTGTTATAATGTGTAAAAATTTATTTAAAGAAGGAAAAATTTTTTAAAATTTAGTATGACCTCGCGGGCCACATTTTAAGGTACTGAGGGCCGCACACGGCCCGCGGGCCGTATGTTCGACCACCCTGGTCTAGGCTTAAAAACCTGAAGATTTACCATTCCCAGTAGGAGAGTTAGCCTGTCTTTGGTAGCCTTGAATCCGGATGCATTCTTTTCATCTCGGAAGATGAATGTACGAGATGGCAGACGCTTCCGATAAAAGCCCAGTTTCGTTGACATTAAAAACCAGCTGAAGGAGGATAACTGCTGCATCCATTTGGCGCTCATCCCCCCTTCTAATCGGCTCAGCACTTTCATTTTCACCTCTAAAGTCATACTCCAACGTGAAAAATTCACCTCATTTCCTCCATCATCACTTGCAGATCTTTTTCCACACACCAAGGACAATAATCATGCGAACTGAAAATAAGCGAAGATCGGAAAGACGAGAGATGTACGGCGAAGAATATGACTACCATTAAGATGGGAGAAGGGTTCTGATTGGATTAGAGAGAAGATACACTGTGTTCTCATTGGCTGATCGGGTGTGAACGATGATGGCTGTCACCACGAGACTTTTAAATGTTCGGACGCGTGACTTGACTTCGATTATGGATTTCTTTCGTTTTTCAAAAATTTTTCAGCATTTTTTGAAATTATTTATTTTCCACGAGCGCCATAACGAATCAGCGTTAAACAGGGTGTTGGTGTATTTGATATTTATTATCAGGAGTAAATGTTATATTCTTCATTGGAAATACAAAATGCCAACATATTACTTTATACTTTCACTGAGAAAGCATTTATACCGATATACTGGGGCTTTCGCTATAAATGTAAGGAAACACCAGAGTGAGGTCGGATGCTAAGTTCATTTGTATTGTACTTATGGATACATCAGGACATAAGGGAGAGATGGCAGGAAGCTAAAACTAAGAGCACTATCGATTTTCGTCAACGTTCACTCCGGTGTAATGTCTTACGTCATTAAGTTCGAGAAACACCACAACCAATTGATTGATTATGTTACGAGCATGAAGAGAAAGCTGGTTTTTTTTTCCCTGCCTTAGCGTTTTATGTCTCTTGTAAAATCAGTTTTCGGATCCTTCGTGTGTATGTTTTACATTTAACCAGAATATTGGCAAACCATTGACTACCACTTCAGGGGCAGTAATAAACTCGCCCCATATAGTAGAATTTCTCAGAAACCGAGTGGATACCAGAGCTGATTTTTAATCGACCAGCGACCAGAACAATTTTTAAGGGTTTGACAATTCTTGTTTTGTTTCTTTCTGTGTTATAAATCTACTCACAGATGGAGAAATCGGTTTAATGAATTCTTCACGAGTCAAGGGCACCTAAATCATTTCCCAATTTTTTTTTAAATCGTGAGCAAACGTAATAAATAATAATGTAACCACTGGCTGAGAGCGAGTGGTCACGGTGCTGCTGAGGCGGACTGGAGAAGCCAAACAAATAGCGAACGTTGGCGTGTTTTGAAAAATTCTACAAAAGGAATAACAGCCGTGTCTTCGATTAGAAGTTAGCCAGCAGTAAGTGTGAACGTCAGACCAAATGTAGGATTTAGAAGGAAACTAAATCAACTTTAAAACTAGAAAATTTAATCCTGGATATCATTTTAAGGAGTGATTAAAGACAAACAAAACGCGCGCGCGAGCGATTGGCCACTAAATTGTAACAGTTGAGAGCCCCAGTTTGAATTCCGGTTGGGACTGGCTCTTCTTCGCGTATCCCTAGGGGCCTATGCCCTTTTATTTTTTGTTATTCTTCACCAGCCGACTACACAGGTTTATTGTATTCATCATAAAAAAAGATTAAGGCTTCTAGTAAACGTTTTTCCGGGTAAATCTCGACAACCGTTCAAGACTCTTCAACCATATCTAGGCGACCAGCCGCCCCTTTCTTCCCCATCTGGCCCACTGCTATAAAATGTCCTCGAACGTCAGGACAAGTGGTTCGCCAAGAAAGCAAAGAGAGAGAGAGAGAGAGAGAGAGAGAGAGAACTATACTAATTTAAATATTTTACCAGATTTTGTAATTATTTGTTCGTTTTCTTTCGTATTTATTAGTAAAACAACCAACCATTTCTGGCTTCAGTCAGTACCCAGATAGTTACACCTTTAATAAAATATTTGCGTTTATGTCTACATTTTCTTCTGCTTATCATCATCAGCATCATCGTCGTCGTCATCATTTTATTACTTCTATAACTGAACTAAAACGTTTATACGACTACAGATGCAGCCATCTTTAAAGTAACAGTACGTAAAGTTCCAATAGATTTCAGGTACAGATGAACTCTAATTGTCAATACTTAATGAGTAAATGCAAGATCAGTAGTCATTAATGGAGGTCTAAGTATAATATTATTAAGCAAATTATATATAATAGAGGCATATTAAGCTGTTATTTAACTAAAATAAGCAGCAGTGGAAAATGTTTACGAACGTGGAAGCCTTGCTTTGCTGTTATGTGCCTCAGTATTTGTTTGTTTTAGTTCGAAAATAGGATGTCAAAGGTTCGGTATAAAACTAGCTTAGAGTTTCCAGGAGAAGTATCCCCGACGGTACTGTAGAAAAATCAATAATCCTGTATACACACACACACACATCCATTAAGCATTTTTTAACCTAAGTGAAGTTTAAGTGCAAAGTTTCAAGCAACAACAATGATTATTTTCTCTGTGAGAATGCATACCTCATAAGTGATCTGACGTAATATTTCTGTTTACAAGCGCTACGAGGTAACGGCAAAAAAATGGCATCAGGAAAGAAAAGTATTCGTGTTTATCTCCCGTGTGAAGGCTTAAAATGCGAAAACTCCGCATCAATTAGTTAAAAATCGAAATGAATCTAATTGTTTGTTGATGCATGGAAATGTAGTGGATGAATGCTGATAAATTATAAAAAAATATATTTTAAAACATCTTTGAACTTGTTTTTCGATCACAGAATGAAAAGAAAAAATGTCTTAAGACTTAGATCACGGTATTTCTCGTGTGCTAATAATTATTCCTGTATAAGAAGAACGAACAGAACCTCGCCATTATTTTGTTGACTTTAATCTGGGGACCCGAAACTCTACCCTGACAGAGGATGGGAGTCGTGCTGCACCAAAAGAAATGGTTAATACGAAAGTGCTTGGTGAACTCCAACTTCAGCTGTCTTAGCAAAAGAACCTGCTAGAATTCTTCTTTAGAAATGAGAAAAGGCCACAGCCACCACCGGGAATGTCGTAAACCTTCCCGATCGTTCTAGGCACCACAAACGCACCGAATCGCTTGATTTCAGTCACGCTCTGTCGCCCGGTTATTGATACATCGGTCAGTCAAATTCTGATTTGTTGATTGTGATCGGGTAAATACACGAGTTGTCTTCGAATGAATGTATAGAAAAATAAATTTGCGAGAAACCGCAAAAACAAATATAATTTTACTATTCTCTGACATACATAGCCTGCGTTCTGCACAACTAGCAATTTAATGATTTTATAAGCAGAATTTTTACCAAATAGACCTGTTTAATACAAAGTATGAACAGTCTCCCTTTTGATTTTTAAGTGGCTGTAAAATAGAATTTAACAACAAAAAAGCATACAAAAATGCAAACCGATAAGTTTATTTTTGTAATAGTTCATTTATAGGTGCGGCATTAACCTAACAGCCTAAAGTGCCCACCAAACAATATACGAGGTCTGTCGAAAAAGTATCCGACCTTAGGCTGGGAAAAAAAATTACGTACTTGGTGGGGTTAAATTGTTAATCCCCTTCGAAGTAGGCCCCTTGTGCCTCCACACACAGCCCAGCGATCCTTCCACTGTTTAAAACACGTCTGGAATGCTTCTGGAATGGCTCTCAGCCCCGCCGTCGCATTCTGCATGATGTCCTCTCGGCTCTCAAAGCGGGAGCCCTTCAGTGGCATCTTCATTTTCGGGAACAACCAGAAGGCGCCATGTCTGGAGAGTAGAGAGCCTGGCGAATGAGTGGAATGCCTTTTTTTTCCAAGAAACTTTGGATCAGCTGTGACGAATGAGCCGGGGTGTTGTCATGATGCAGCTGCCAGTTTTGCTTGGCCCACAGATCCGGTCTCTTGCGACAAACTGCATCACAAAGACGTCGGAGGCCCTCCTGATAGTACTCCTCTGTAACTGTTTGTCCTTCTGGTGCGTATTCGTGATGCACAACGCCTCGGTAGTCGAAGAAAACACTCAGCATCCGCTTGATTTTGCTCTGGATCTTGGCGACGTTTGGTGCTTCCACTCTGATGACTGAGCTTTGGTTTCCGGGTCGTACCCGTAAACCCACGACTCATCTCCAGTTATCACGGTATTCTGGAACTCAGGATCCCTGTTGGCAGTATCCAGCAGATCCTGCGCAACCTCAAAATGAAAATGCGACGAGTAAGAAGTACAGCACCTCACACACTGGCTGCCTGACAGCGACTGACGCATTGAGCAAGCCCGCCAAAAACCACGCATGCGGCTCCACTAGGCACACTTTGGCCTCTCTAACGTCATTACTTCCCACGGAAAAAAAATAAAGACGGATACTTTTTCAACAGACCTAGTATATTATAGGTGTACAAATCGCGGGGTAGTGGATGAAGGGAATAGACAGAATAGGCTTCACATCATAAAATTACACTTTTTTGGGATTTTTTCTGCTCTCGCTCTCAAAATCTTAGATGTTAAGGTCAACAACTAAAATACCTACGATGATGAAAAGTACCAAAGTGGATGAATTTTCATCCTGAATCCTTGCTGCTGTCTACATATATTCCCAGTGATGACAGGAAGTCTGTCGATAAACAGCCTTAATATGATTCATCCATAACTAAAACAACGACAACGCTCCCAAATCTTTCTTGTAATAACTAAACCGATGTCAATTAATTATTAAAAAACAAGTTGGGGAACTTGGATATTTTTTAAAGTATGGCATCGCATGCAGCATAATTGCGCATGCTTTAACTGCCCATCGATCACGGGGGGGGGGCACCCTGACGTCATAAGGATTTATACTGTTCCTTTAAGAGAGCATGTGACAACAGAAGAGGGTGGTCTGGGCAGGCAGGGGTTGCCGACATGAGGGCCAGTGCTAGCTGGAGTTAACAAACAAATAAGCATCTATGCTTCACCTCTCGACAACAACAATGTAAGGGGTGAAAAAATAAAAGAAAAAATAGGAAAAGTGCTTCATTAATGTTAAAGGATCTTGTCAAGAACAAATCTTGTTATTAAAAAAAGAAGTATTTTATTTTAGAATGATAAATTTAAATTACAACCGGATTCTTAACTGTTGTGTACCTTCCACGGATGTACAATTAACCCGGAAAAGAACAGATGATTTATGATTTTACAAGAAATGTTTGACACTTAATCAGCAGCAGAAATAATCTTGATAACTTGATTTCAAGTTATTCTTCCCCTTACTCAGCCTATTCCAGTGTAGAATTTACAATATAATATATGATTTCATCCTAAGTTGCTCTTCATGCCATAAGTTTCCACAAACAAAATTTTTCCTTTTATGTCATCATGACAAGAAAGGAATTATTCCAATTATTTTAAAATGTATAAAAAATTGAAATTGAAAGTCTCTCTATTCTCTCAATCTCAAAAACAACAAAAAACAACCCTCTTGTGTCAGTGGGGATTATAAGTATCAGTTGAAAGACACTAAACACTGGACAACTTTAATGTTTTAGGAGAGAAAGTGGCTAAATAAAGTTGCCATAAAGAATTTAAGTTGCTGGTAAAATATTTGCATAAACAAGTATTCCAGGTGGTTTAACATGAATTTAAAGAATAACTAAAGAATACTTTTTCTCAACATCCTGTTTCTTAACTTCTTCGGATTATTACCAGTTTGCGTCAGTGTTCAATGATGATGATACATGAATGCATCAGCTAATGCCGCCTCAAAGGTCTGCATAGGAAAAATATAAATAGTTAAACGCGAAAGTTGATTAGAGAAGAGCATGATAAGAGATGGAGAGAGAGAAAAAGGAAAGGACAGGTGATAGTAGTTCATAAATTGAAGATTAAAAACATTTCAAGAGATAAACATTCAACCATGAAAGTGAGAAGAGGCCACAATGAAAATAGCAAGGGTAGAGGGGAAAAAAACATGCATTTTTTTCAATAATTCTGCCATGGAAACAATTCCAGTTGCTTTTCATTAATTTCATAACAATTATTTCTGGAGATGAAAATTAATTTTAAATCTTCAAATGCCAAATAGTAACTCATAAGTCAACAGATGAGCTAAAATTGCTCATTGCATTTATTTAAAAATGCAGAAAGTTAAAAAGTGGCTTATATATATCAACAATACCTAGTCTTTTTTTGGAATTCTAACCCAGGAAAATCATAACTAGTTCATATTTGAAAGTTGTTATTCTTTTCATAAATATCATCTTGGAAGTAGGAAATCTAAAATCACTTTGCTTCAGTTATTACTGTGTAATCTTTAAAATAAAGGAAAAGTTTAATCATCTTTAAAAGTCAGGATGAATGAATGTAATCCTTGAATCAAGCTAGTATAAACCCAAAATTTCAAATGATGGGGTACCCTTTTCATTTGTAGAAAAGAAGGGAAAAAATCAAGATCCAGCTATAAATGTAACCCTAAACCATGAAGATATCTAGACAGAAAGTCATTTAAAGGAAACCGTTTGACCACATCATGGGGAAATGATATTGTTTGTCTCATATACAGCGGTGTGCAAAAGTCTTGCATAAAAATGACTAGACTTAGAAAATGGGTTCTTATTTTGTAGAAATTAGTAACTATTGTATGTTTTCTGGTTTAATTGAAAGGTATCGGTGTCTATTCTGATTCTTTTTTGCTCAATATAGTGATGCTGAAAGTCCAATATTTGACCCTGGAACAACAGGCCACAATCGTTTGCATGAAAGAAGATGGTGAAACTGAGTGGGTCATTGCGGATCGTATCGGTTGCAATCAGTTGACGATATCTCACCCTGAAACATTGGAAAGCCGATGGGAGCCTAATTTCGAAACGCAGATCCGGCAGACTGTGGAAAATGACAGGTCAACAGGATCGTCTAATCGCCGCATGTCAAACTCAGACCGATTCCGCACTTCCACCGACATCCAGACCACCTTGTCATGGCACCATGGGATCCAATTGGCCTCATGCACCATCAGACGCTGTTTGATCCACATGGGACTGTTTGGGCGATCGGCACAGAAGCTGTTCATCAGTCTGGACAATCGTTGAAAGTAACTGCAGTTGGCTCACGACCATCTACACTAGACCGTGACCAAGTGATCCCGAGTGTTGTTTTCTGACGAAAGCAAATTCATGAGGGTCCACTTGGTGGGTCGTGTGTACGTTCAGCGATTGGTGTCCGAGAAATACCATCCTAGTTGCACCCGACCGACTCTGCAGGCAGGGGGAGATTTGGCCATGGTTTGGGACTGTTTCCAATCGTCCAGTGTCAGTCCACTGCATCACATGGAGGATTGAACGAATGCTCATGACTATGCTAAGATCGTCTCGGACATTGTGGAACCATATGTGTGACCACATGCCCCTGACGGCCATCTATCAGCAGGACAACACTACCATCCACACAGCTAAGAGTGTCGAGGCCTTGATGGCAGAGTTGTGAATCCCCCTCCTTGACCTACAGGCTCAAAGCCCGGATCTCAATCCCATCAAAAACATTTGGTACTCGATTAAACACAGCGTTAGTGCCAAAAATAAACGAAAAATAAAACTGATTTGAAACGGAAAATCGAGGAAGCCTGGTCGGAGTTCAGTAGTGCCAATTGTCAGCGTTTGGTAGCCAGCATGCCTTGTCGTTGTGAACAAGTTATCAAGAATTTTGGATATTCTACTCATTATTTATAGATCTGATCACTTTCTGCATAATTGTAATTGAATCTGAATTGATTAGATAGCTGTCTAGATTTTATGCAACACTTTTGCACACGTTGATTTGATGCAAATGATTTTCTAAAAATTATAACTTTTCTTACAATGAAACAATATGCTTGATATTATTGGAATAGATGTACAACAGTAATATAGAAATACTTTAATGAACTAGATTTGATAACTACTTCGACAAAATGCGAGCTAATTTACAGGAAAAATTATTTTTATGCAAGACTTTTGCACACTGATGTATATCCAGTAATGAATACAGACTCTTATAATGATTTCCAGGGGAGAAAAGATTAAATTAGATTTTTATATACCATATTTTTCGGGTTATAAATTGATGTAGAGTATAAGTCGAATAGGCAAATTTTCCCATTTTCCAAGTCTTCATTCGCATATAAGTCAAAGTGGTGTATAAGTCGAAAATGTTAAAACTTTTCCTCAAAATCTGCTGATAGTTGTTGTGCTATGGTTGTGCATTGTCGAATGCTAAGTCCCTTTCTAAACACCCTGATGGATACCCTTTAAAATTTGATATTCAAAGTTATTCGGCGATTTGTTGGGCATTTATTCATGATCGGATTGTATTTAGTTTATGGCACACAGCAACATTTCTCACTGATGCCATGCTGCTGTTCTCCTGCCATATTTCCACCATTTCAGTAAAATTCATCATTTCCAGTTTAAAATATGTAGTATTTGCTTTCCTTTTCTTTATAACAGGCATTTTCAGGTAAGGGTTGATATTTTTTTTTTCAACTTTGGTGAATTAAAGCTCCCAGATCATATGTTCCCTGTATCATGATTTTAGTGGAGTAGAAAAAAGTTGAAAAATACAGTAAATAGGATCCTGATATGATTCAAAGTATATTGATATATATCTCATGTTGAAGATGAAGTAAAATAGATGGGACCAGGCAGAATGCAAATACTTAATAAATATTGCTATCATATAAAAATGAGATATGATACATTATATTTACTTTGCTACAGAAACAGTGCAAAGGTGGGTTGTTGTCATCCACCAGAGACATTTAAGCACCTTATCTTCAACTTTTCAATGACATTTTTGTTAGGTCCAATGGTGAAATTACATCAGCAATGCTCTATAAATCTTCAACAACCAAATGACATATCCCAAACTGAAATGAAAACCAAAATGAAAAAAATGAGGTTATAAGCTTCATAACTTCTTTTACAAAAATTAAAATTATAAAAAGTGAAAATATTTTATCTTTATCAGTCACAACCAATTTTTCCCAACTAAAACCAAATTTCTGAATATTTTTTTAAGGTTAACCCGTGCTGTCATTTAAGTCAGAATCTCATCATAACATATAAAATACATTATGCAACAGCAAATACATGCAAATCAAAACTTTTCATCCTTTAACAGTACTGGTCATAACAACCTAAACCCCTTGTATAGATTCACCATTTTTTTTTTAAATCATAGAAAATACTTATAAAATAAAAAGTTGTGAATTTGCATGACATGACATTACTAAAAAGCCATGAATTAGTATATTACACTTTATTGGAGTATACAGAGAAATCTGACAAACTGATTGAAAATTCTTTAAAAAATGCTTAAAGCTCCAAACAATAGCACCTATGCAGAACTTTAGAAATCTCCATGTCTGCATACATATCAGCAACTGGCATTCTCTGCACTGCAAGCAGAGTTTTCAAACATTCTTTTAAAGTTTTTTTTCATTCTGTCTTTCTGTTTTTCCAACTCTTGTGAGGACAGGATAAGGTATCGCTTCACTGCCTGATCTACAAAATTACAAATGACAACTGAATAGTACAGCACTGGCAGTTATAGTGACAAAAATATAAAAGACAACCCTTAACATGGAAATAAAAGCTCTGCCAAAAATACAACTGACAGTTGAGATATAACACCTTTTCCATGTTACCTAAACATTTAAAATCACCTAGTAAGGTAATTCTGCAACATCTACAATATATTAAAGCAGGACCAATCAATTGATGGAGTGTACAGGTTTTCAAATAATTTCAGACTTTATATTTGATTATGTGCAGCTCTTTCATTCCACAGTGGTTTGCTGTCTAGCTAATAGAAATCTATTTTCTTTTGACGTTCAACTTGGACTTCTAGAATACTCCAACTTCCTCCTACTTACTAAGCAGAAAGATTTAGTAGGTTTTCCCATTTAAATCAGGCAGTACTCAATCTTGTATGCAGACACATACCTAAACCAAGATATGATAACAGTATAGTTCATATTAAAAGTTGGTGCAATGCAGAAATTAGAGAATGAATATAAGCAGAACCGAGTAAGATAAATTAGTTTGTTTGAAACTTCAATTTCTCTTTGTTTAATATTTTTTTAAAATTCCAGATGGCATCAGCTATAAGAACATTGAGTAGAAAACGTTTTGCACATTGTAAGTAATGAAAAATAAGTAGAAGTTAAAATGTATGTGCACCTTGCTTTCTCTCTTGCAATAGAAATACAGGATCAAAAAAATGTGTGCTAACACATCTAAAATTGCTCAAAATATTCTAAGTATACAGAATTAGAATTAATGCAGTATTCTACACATCACTTTCTTTTTAATGTAGTGAAATGAAACAAACATCCTCAAATCAATTACAATTTACTGCCTTTTAGATGGTCTTGAGGATGCTGGCCAAGTAGATTCTTACTAAGACTCAATTATATTTTTACACATTATTATATTGGTTCCTAAAGTTTATTTTTTAGCATTTAGCTCTCTGCCTCCCTTGTTTCTGTACCTAAGAGCTAATCTTCAATGGAGCAGCTAAAGGTATAACATAGAAGCACATCAAAATTACACAGAATTGAAGCAGGCTATTTATCATTGTCAATCTATAGATTGACTTAAAAAAAAAACCAAAAATTATTATTCCTAGCCAATTTTCTTTTGTTTCTAAATATAAATTAAATTTAAAAAAAAAAAAATATATATATATATATATATATACACACACACACACACCACACACACACACACATATACAGGGTGGTACAAATTTTGAACATAACTGTTAACATTGTTTGCAAGTTAATGGCCACTTTTCAATTTAATGTACCCATGATGTTTGAACATTTCTTAACAACCTCATATTGACACACTTTTGTACATAATAAATGTGGCAGTGCATCATTCTATTGGAAACAAATTTACCCAGTGTGCCAATGGAATGTCATCTAGAATGGGTATTAGGAATGTCTGCAGCATTTGCAGATACATTTCACCTGTTACACTGCTGTCAAAGTAGTAAGGACCAATTAACCATATGAAATCTCCTATGGTGTGTGAATTTTGCACCATCCTGCATGTATACACAATTGCAGATATTTCTAGTCATACCCTCCACTCCATCTGTAGACATTTTCACTTGAAATAACATCTCCAAAGCTTCTGAGTAGCATCCCATGTGATACAGTGCCACACCCTTTCTATAAATGGCTTTTCGGTTTGCTGGAGTTGTTTTTAAAACACAGTCACAGTACTCAATGATACGTTTGTAATTTGGGTTTTCTTGTTGTAAAATACAAACTGAAAATCAATCAATCAATCAATAAATAAATTTCCAAAGGGAGATAATCATGTTAAAGTCAGATAAATAGAAATCATTTAAGTTTTGGCAATGTGGTAAAACACATTGAAATGAGTGAACTGAATTGCAAAAAACACAATTTGTATTACATAACATTGTGTAATATGATATACTTGTACCCTTTCTCTATTTCCTATTTTTACATTTTGAGGTTACAAATTACTCCCAACTTTCTCTACACAATGTTCCTTCTTGCCAATTTCTCATTCATAAGCAAATGATAGATTTATATTTTCAGTCTATCAAAAATATCAGTTTGATTAGATGATTATAGCAACTAAAATTTTGTAAAGGCAGCTATATTCATATTAATTATCTTGTTTATCTAGAATAACTGGATTAAAACCTTAGTTTTAAGTCTACAGAAAAAATTATGGTTTGTGCATCCAAGGAAAGTTAAACAAGACTTAGGAAATTTTTTTTAATGAGTATCAGTAATACTAAGAGTTTATGCTTTAACAAGTTATAGACTGTATCTAGAAAATTTTTCTCAGTGGCAGATTTTGTATATGGAAGCTCTGCTGAATAAAAGTGCGATGCATAAAACATATTACTTGATGAGAAAGAATAAAATAAATGCCAGTCTCAGTATTAAAACTGTTTAGCAATTTAATAATGGTTCTATCTAGCACAGGAATAAATATGTTTACAAGGTTTGGTTAAGTAATATGCATGAATATAATGGAAATAGTTATTCTATAGATCACTAGCTGTTTGTGGATCCCCTCAAAATAAAATTTGTTTAATTCTTTTTTTGATATAATTCGGCGTCACTGCCATTCGATATTTTAATATAATCTAGAAAGCAAGCGAGAAGATGAAACACAAATATATTACACATAAAATTATAATAGAGAAAAAGTTACATATTTAGTACTAGTACTGTTCCCCATCAGATTCAGAACTATTTTATGCAGTGTAGACATAGTTTTGTATCATTGTAATAGCTCAAACAAACACCTTTTTATTTCGAAATTGTTGCAATTATTTACTGTTGTTTTGTGTTGTTTATACTATTACTATGATTACTAACAAGTAAACATATTTTGAAAAAAAAAAAACGTGACCTTTTCCATCAATTGTACTAACCTGCCAAATTGTTGTAGCAGTCTGCTTGTAAAGCAGTAATTCTATTCTGCACCTCTTCCGTTGCCGATGAACTGTTCTGCTCGCCCTGCAGTCCAAACAGAGAACTGATGTTTCTCTGCTTGGAGTCGTGAATGTTTTTCAACTGCAGCAGCGCTCGATGATACTTTCCTATAGCTCGATTATACTTCTTCGCCTTGTAACATTCGTTCCCCATCGTTTTGTACTCAACCGCCTTTTCTATTCGTTCAGCTAAAGCAGGTCTATTGCCTGTATCGTCAAAGCCGTCCATGCTTTCTTTATGTACCACTGGATTTTTATCTATACCGTAACTAACGAGAAGTCGCCATTTTGTCTAACTACCGTACACAAGTTCGGAAGTCGTAAAGCTAGTCAGCCGTCGTTTTTTTACTCGCAAGACAATAACATATGCTAATAAGTAAAAATGTGCATACTTAGTAGAATAAATTAATACTACTCACAATTAAGGTCACACACTTAGCTTCCTTATTCATAACACCAAAAATCCCTTTTAATACATATATTCTTTTCCTTATATATATATCTATATCTATATATTTAATGCAAGCAAGGCAGCCACGGTCAGTATCGTACTAGATTCAGCAAATTTGTCTTAACTCCTTCGCTCGTTAAAAACATTAAATATAGTAAACTATGCTATTCATAGTTTTAACGAACCAGAAATGCCATTTTAAATCTCAAATGTAGAAATATTCCTTTGATAAATTATTTTCGGCTATGGATTTTGTTCAAGATCGGCTTACTTTGTCAAGTAGCAGTTATTTCCCTTGTAAAAAAAATCCCAGTCTCATTCAAAAGCTACAAGAAGACCATAATATAAGAAGAAAAGGTATTAACTCCTTCTTATATCAAGTAGAATGAATTTTTTTATTGATATTATTTAATAATTCTTGCTACCGTGATCTATTTGAATTTTAACTGTACAGTTGCTACTTTGTGAAGAATTAGTTTCTTTTATAGTCAAGAAATCTTGCCTTGTCATGTAGTGGGATATGGACAAGAATCCTAGGGGGAAAATCCCAGGACACACACCTTACTTGATGAAGTTGCTTGTCTTAATATTTATATTATATCTTTGTATACGTTACGCAAGAAAAAATTCAGAAAAGATTACTTTATGGATAAATTATATTCTAAATTTTCAAAATTGGTCTGTAGGGAATTCTTATTATTTAAATTTACATTGAGTTAGTTCTTTTGTTTTTTTTAAATATGGATTTTCCTTATTTACATCAGAAGCATCAAAAAGTAGGAAAAGGGACCTCCATTGTGATATAAAACCAGACGTGGATCCAGGGTCGACAGTGCCTAGCTCCATCCTTATACAGCGGAGTTGTTTTTAGTTAAAGAATTATTCCCATGTAAAATTCTTTTTTGCGAAATTAGCATTTCGAAAAAAATTGTTTATTTGTGCATCTACCCATTTTTATATGAAAAATATCTTAAAATACTGTTTCGATCTCCTTGGCAATAGAACATCTGGATCCTCCCCTAAAAAACATTTGCGCTGTGCCCCTGCTCACTTCTTAAGAACTTGTGGTCTCTATAATTTGCATTATCCTTTCCTTCTATCCAAATGCTACATAGTCAATAAAAAAATTAACATTTTGAAATGTATAAAATTTACATCTATACAGATATGGTGTTATAAACCTTCAACTCAAATGCGCTGAGTATAAAGTGAATATCTCACCTATGAAAGATCACTGTAATTGCGATTAGATGAGATTTTTCACCTACTTAAAATTTGTTTTATAGTACAATGATCATATATATAAAGTATTTTTGTTGTTTTTTCTTACTTAAACTGACAAAAATATAAACAAACGATAGTTTAGTCAATTTCTTAGTTAAGAAATAGGCGGGTATCCAAAAGTTTTGTGTCTTACTTTTGTGAAGTAGCAGTTATTCCCTGTTATTCATTCCATTTTTGTCGTCAGTTCAGCAAATGCTGCACACAAAAATTTTTTAAAAATTCATTTCGTAAATGTGTATATAAATTTTATTCAATTATGTGTGTGTGTGATATTTTTTCTTTATTTGCATAGTTGTATAATTACTTTTTTAAACAAAAAAATTATTTTAAAACAGCTTTGTGTTAGTCGTCTTGGTGAATGACATTCCTGAGATTTCCTTACCTTTAGCATCCTCTTATTTGTTTTTGCCTGCCATCCAAACGCCGCCACGCTAGATAAACAATTAGTAGGTGAGCCAACACGGGTTATATATAAGTTGCACCGATCTGAGAGACACTGCAAATATTCAGTACCACGCCATTTCACAGACGAAACATTAGATATTTATTCAAGCAAACATTTCAGAACAAGACGTCTTCATAAATATACGTACTCATGTTTTGTTACCAGAATAGTGTCAGGGAAAAAATGAGGAATTCCTAACAAAGCCGTGCCGCAAAGAAGATAGCTACACACACCGATTAGTTCGCACACACGACACGAGACTCTCCCGGCGGAGAAGTGCCCACAAAACATGTACACTTCACCCCGAACTCTGGTTGTTCTGATCTTGGTGATGTCGTCGATATGCCTCGGTTTAGGCGTTATTTTGGGATACTTTATTCAGCCCGGAATTAACACCTCCCTACCCCAGAAGGATCGGCGAGCCTGTGAAATAGGATACGGAAGTTACATACCTGAGATTCAAAGGTAGTTATTATTATGTCCAGCGGCCTCAGAAAGATAATTAACGATAGAGGCTAATCGGCTTTCAGTGTTCATAAATCTGTTTCTATGTGAAGATGACAAGAACCACATAAGGTGTTCTATTTGATAAGCTGTCAAAACGGACGACATGGAGTTTATTCTATCTCAGATCTACTCCAATGTACATTCAGAACGCCTTCGACTTACTCTTGTTCTACCTTTGCTTTCAGTTTTCTGGAAAGTTGCATGATAGATGCCTGTTCTGCCGAACTGTGCGAAATCCCTACCCCAAACTCATATGTTGCTTACCACATCCAAAACAGGACGATAGCAATCGATGGAGTTCTGAAGGATGACGTATGGTTGGACATTCCCTGGACGGAAAAGTTTGTAGGTAAGTCATCTATACATGAAACATTTTTTAAAAGTTATTATTTATCCGGGCAATTTAAAAGTCAAGATTAAAAAATAACTCCGATACGACTTTTTACATAACTAGTTTAAAGATTAACCCCTCCCCCCACCAGATATTTCCTTCAGGTTTTATTCAGTTTAATTTAGTTTATTTATTTATAACTACGTAAAACCAAAATGTGCGGAGGTGAGCTGGAAGTTACTTGAAAAACTTGTGAAATTAGCCATCTCTAAATGGGAAAACGATGAATTCGGACCGAGAGGAAACAGTATTCGCCGTGTGCCTAAGTGAAACGATGGCAAATGAAAAATAAAAAGATGAAACAAGTTACAGGGAGAAATGAGGAATTAAAGAGAACAACTCGGTCATCATTTAAAGTATGAGCTAAAAACGATATTAACTTCGATTGATAACCAGTTGACGAGTCTAAGTATCTACGTATTTAGTGAGTAGTCAGATAAAAAGCAACACCGCACTGTGATACGAGTGGGACCAGCCCGTTTTTGGAAGGAATCGGAAACTGCGCTCGCGCGGGTATTAGGGAGGGAGTAGTCAAAATGGCGTCACTTAGTCAATGCAGTTTGATTCTCTACCAATGAACAACAGATCCGTTGTGGCAGACATGATGAAACCGAGGCAGCGGGAAATAACAAGAAATACAAACAAAAGTCCTCCTTTTTAAAGAATTTGTTTCAGATAATGATCATGAAGGTGTGCGGCATCAGCCTTGATGACCAAACGAATTACCTGGATACATTTAGGGGCTTTTGAGGGGCGGTCAGGATGCAAACCAGTTGAGAGTTACGTGTGGAACCCCTATCACAGGTAACCTGAAAACCCATACTATAACTCTTCATTTTTAGATGCGGGAGGAAACACGAGTGCTCCCGAAAAAACCCACGCAGCTGAACTGGTACAGAGAAGCGAGAAGAAACCATCACCAAACTGCGTCGGGTCCCTACAAAATCAGAATCCAGATTTTTTCTTTTTGGTTGGCTGGCGTCCGCTTTATTATTTAATTATATTAACATGATAATTAATATTACTTTTAGAAGTAAATGCATGGGTTTTCTAATCCTCCTTTTTTTTTTTGTATAGTCTTCTAACTACGTATATAGATACAGCATTGTTTCTCCATCTCCGCAACTATCTGAGTCGTTGGCTGCATACCTTTGCTATTACTAAAAGTAGTTAGTTACCTATAACTGTCTATCCTAATAATGCAGGAAAAGGTTTTAAATGCAATATGTATGATGCATTCTTTGTAAATCCTGATATTAATAAACCGCACGTGAAATATTAGTTATTCTAAGAGACTACAATTTTCTTGCTTTGGTCTAGAGATCTTTGTTTTTATGTACACCATTTATTGTAGTTTTTTTTGTTGTTGCTGCTGGTTTTAGATATAAGAGGAAATCATTACCACGAACCAGCGCCCATAACCCGAGTAAAAATGTGTTGGGACGATCAGAGATTCTACGTGGGAGCCGTGCTGGAAGAAGCTGATGTGTGGGCCAACTTTACAAGAAAGGATTCCAGTGGTGAGTGACTCTCAGAGTATTAACAGAATAACTCCATATCCATATACATGGGTCCGGCGTCATGTTCTAACACGGTTAGAACTGAGTAGATATGAATGAATTCACTCTTTTACCAGTTGTATTACTAGCCAACGACTGATACTATTCTTTAAGTTATTGTTTCTCCCAACCATCTGATAGAAAACCTATTTATTACATTTTGTTTAAAAGAAGGAAAAATATGGACATTATAGTCTAATCTGTAGACCTGCGAACGTTTTTCATTCAATACGAATCTGAACACGTACAAATATTTTTTTACAATTTATAACAATTATTCTAACTGATCACTAAATATTAATATATTAGCAGTATATTATAATTAATTATATCTTTTCAAGTCTGCCGTTATTTCAACTTAAACCTTAGCATTTAAAACATTTGTTATTTGTCGCCATATTGTATTTCCCTTTAAACCGATGCTTCTCATTTCAACCAAGTTATTTCTCTCTCTCTCTCTCGCATGCACTAGCATTTAATCCTGTATTTGTTCTTATCGTTTCGCTAACAAGTATTATCTTCTTGTCATCTTGATGTTCATATGAAATATATTTAATTTTTTTATTTAATTTTTTTCCAGTTTTTGATGAAAACTCGTTTGAGGTAAGACGAAATCTCTGTTGGTATTGATTGAAATTTTCCCTTATAAATTAACTCTGAAATTTTAATTTTTGTTCTTTATTATAAATTCTGATATATTCTTATTCTTTATTCTTATCATCAACATTATTTTAATATTAATATGCATAAAAACAAGAAACTTTTTTCTTTATTTTCGGAAATTTCTGAATATAACCGTAGAGAGAGAGAGAGAGAAGTACTCAGAATACCGTACCAGAAATAAATAGCCTTAACTTTATTAGCTAATATCGTGTTCTTGTATATGGTTTTTTTTTTCTGTCTAAAATATGATACAGAATTATATAAATGCTTTAACTTTTGTTATTTTTCGTTTGCAATCCTCAGGTGTTCATAGATACTTCCAGATCTTTGCATAAGTAAGTACTATTGTTTTGTTTGTTTGTTATTTTAGATTCTTTTACTGTTACTTTTTTTTATTCTTACATTTAGAAAGAAATATACGTAGAATTCGACGGTGTTCCAACTTATTGTTTAAGGATATCGAGATACAGGGATATAACATGAATGATTGAATTTAAAAAATGCTCTCGAAATCGTAGTGCATGATTTAGGATATTTTATACTTCAGAGTTCCTCTTATGGATTTTAATAGCGAGCAGAATTTACTAGGATTCAGACAAATGTCTTCAGTTTTTAAAAATTTTATTATTTTTTTTTAAATTTCATGCTTAGTTACTAAGTTTTGTTGTCATCTATATAAACTACTACTATCTACATCGTTATTATTATTATTATTATTATTGTTGTTGTTGTTGTTGTTTTATTATTATCATTATTCAGTTCACTAAATTCTTTTTTTATAGTAAAACAGTTCAATGTTATTTCAGATATAAAGAAATTGGAATAAATGCTCTTGGAACTCTCTGGGACACAATGCTAACAAAGGTAAAATTTTATTAATTACATAATTTTTCATTTTCATATTTTAATGGATGCTTATGGCATTTTTAAAAGAGACCCTTATGCTGATAATTTTTCTTTTAAATATTACACATCATCCAAAAAATGTATAAATAAAAATAACTGAAAGATAATTTATCTTCAAAATTAGAAATAATGTCACTTCCTTTCACAGATTTGCTTATTGTCCATAAAATAACAAATATAAAATCACAGCCATAAAAAATTATTTCAGTGATAACACTTGCTCCAAGAAATAAATAATTGTCAAATTTCTAACTATTCTTGTATTTAATAGACACTGGTAAAGTCTAAACAGAAATGGCAATGGTGATTTGTGGCTGATCTGATTTTGAGGATAAAGTGAATGGTTCTTGTAGTTTTTCAACCATAAACATGTAAATAAATTGCATTTGCCACCATTTACAATATTTATAACCAGGGTAGCTGATATGAAATCTGTACCAGACAGTATTATTAGTCTGTTCTGTTTTCTTATATAATGATCATAGCTTAGTGTAATTTAAAAAAAAATACATCAAGAGTAGTTGTAAATATTAGCACACATTGGTTATAAAACATATTGCAATTTTAAAAAAAAGCATTAAAAAATAAATAAACAATTAGTGTAGTTTAGATTTACAAGTAAATTATTTTAAAGAATAATTGTTTTAGTATAATTTCTGCATTGCTTAGAGGTCTTTAAATCTGAATAGAAGTCTTTCATTTTGGTTTTTTTTTTGGCTTGTCAGGCTTACATCGATGGTGGAGAATCATTGAAAGTATGGGACAGCATGGCAGATAAAGCTGTCTTTAGTGATAGCCCAATCAATGACCCAAAAGTGAAAGGTAACTGAAATTAGATGGTCACTGACATTTGATTACCTTTAAGGGGATTTTACTAAATTTTAAATTTAATTACTTTTGAAATTTGTGGAGATACTAAATCTCTTCTATCAAGGAGACTACAAACAATCTTGCATGCATTATAGTTGTGTGTTGGTTTGATTGTAGGCAAGATAAATCACTATTTGGCACTCATTTTAATTTTATGGCATTGCTTGTTTACTGTCAATTTAAAGATCTGATAAACACAAGGTGGCAGTCTTTGAAGTGTTAACAGATAAATAATTAATTAATTCTTATATGCATTTGAAAATTTGTGACTAGTAATCTTAGCTTTATAACCAAAAGATAAATACAGAAGTAGGAGTATATATTAAAATGGTGGACCTCAATGTGTGTCTTTTAAATGACTGCTTTTACCATATGATGTATTGATGGTTAATAATAGTCAGATCTATTGCATTAACTGTTATTAGTCAAAACAATATCACCTAGTGTGCTTTTATTTAAGTTTACTGCTCTATCACTTTTTTATTGTAACACCAAAAGAAATTATTACATAACAGATACTTATTTAGTACAGAAACTGAATGAATATTAGGATAATTAGCTTTATTATATTAAAAATGCAATTTCACATTATAATAGTTATGATGAATACAATATTTTGTTTAAAAACATACACTGCAAAGATGCAGTAATTTTGGTCACTATTGTAGATATAGATAGTGTGACATGGAGTTTTCAAAATTTATAAAAAGCAACTTTAATCAAAATTTGTACCAAAGTTTGTTTCTCCATTCCACTGGAAGACATTTTAAACACAAGTTTACAAAGGAAAAATTATGCAATTAAAATTCATTTAGCATAAAAGATTGAAGCCAGTTTAAATGTGGGTATAAACCACCACCTATTAATTGTAAAGGTTTATATTTTATGGAAGTTTTCTTCATCTCACAGGAAAATTCTGGTCTATAGAATTAGCAGTTCCTTTTCTCCAGTTAAAATCTGGAACCTTTCAAGACAAAACCACTCCTGCACACAAGGAAATTTGGTTTGTCAACTTTGCCAGGTATTAACACATTTTCATGTCATCATGATTACTGTTTAATATATATTTTGTTAAATTTTAAAGCCAGACTATTGTTAGTTTTATTATTTTAGATTCAGATACTCTAATTTCTAAAATAACATTGTATCCATTTTTTTTATTTTGATTTGGCATTGCATGTAAAATACAGGCACACACAAAAAGACATTTCATAATAAGCCAGCAAAAGGTACAAAGACACTTTAGAAAGGAATTATTACTAAATTGTGCTTTCATAATTTTAGAATTTTAATTTACTCTTGCATATCATAAATTAGTTTGAGTTTACACTACATTAAAACAGTATAAATTCAAACTATTCTGAAATGCCAAGGATATTATTATCTTATAATATAATTTTTCCCTTAGCTTTCATAGTCAGTAACACATGCATAGTTTTTATGTAGGAATTTTATGTGGTAGTAATTCTCTGTCTTGCATAAAATGAAGGAAGATACTCTTACTTGAGCTGCAACTAAAGAAAAAAAAATCAAAGAGCTTATTCTTTTAAATTGATGAACATTCGCTCATTAATGAGTTTATGTATTGATGTATGTACTTACCATCTGAGCTGTTTTGAGCACTACATAGATATAGCTTTTCAAATAATACTCCAATGTAATTAACTGTCAAAAAAATCACTGAGATTGTGTGATAAAAAGATAATTTTTGTACCATTTTTTTAATTCTTAGATCTCAGTTCCAGACTGAAATAAAAGATGGACATTATCAAAAGGTCAGTTAATGGTCATAAGAAATTCTGTTTATTATACTGTAATCAGGGGCGTAGCTAGCGTTTGTGCCGCCCGGGGCGGTCGTAGAATTTGCCGCCCTCTAAATAACGTAGAATTTCAAAACCTCCAAAAAATTCATTTTTTATTTATTTATTTATTGAAAAAAAAGTACTATTAGAAAATAAAAATTATCAAATATATAATGAGAAAATATTGATATTCAATTCAAAATTAATTAGAAGTGACTCACTTCAAGTGAGCAAATTTCTTTTACAGCAAATTTTAGAAAAACTTTCTTCCTTTCAAAAAACTACCATTAAAAATTGAACGAAAAATTCAGGAAAAAAATAATATCTGGAAAAATAGAACGAAAAAATACATTATATATGTAACATACTGTCCTGAACTAAATTTGACAAACGTGCACTCGGACCAAAAAATGCCGACCCCCAAAACGTGCCGCCCGGGGCGGACCGCCCCTGCCGCCCCCTATTAGCTACGCCCCTGACTGTAATCTTTCATATCACTTTTTTCATATATTTAACTAAGGTTCTTATTATTTTGTTTCTGTTTAACAGACTCACAGAGAGCATCTAAATTGCCTTTTGACTATAATAATGTATCTGTATAAATTCTTTGTTTTGTTTTTAGATTCCAGGTGATAAAACTCAATGGTGGGCATGGAATCCAACAGGTGCTTTGAATTTGCATTTGCCCAATAGGTAAGTGACCAAAAACAGCACACTCACACATTTTCAGTGTCTTCAGAAAAAAATATTTTAAATTTTTATAAAGTGGTAGGAATTCTTTCAACTTATCTTATATAACTCTTTAAACTGTTTCTCCACTGCATTTTATATGTAATGATTACAGTAATACCCCCATTAAAAGCCTCATTGAAAGCTGATTGACTATTAAACTGTTGGCTGTGGCTTCTTTTCTAAAAAATTCTATAAAGTAAGTAAAAAAATTGTAAATTCAAATGAACTGGGTGCACCCATCATTCTTTTTATGCTTGCTGAGCCAATGATGAGTGGCATATTAGAGTGCTCAGAGCCAATCAGCACTTAGCTGTTTCAGCTTAGATTCAAATGCAACTACCTCTGCTGTTGATGCTCAAGAGGGTTGGCACTTACCATGACAATGGTGTCTTCAGCAGTTAATAAATGGTATTGCAGTGTGTTATGTGTTTGCATATACCCTGGTTTATTCTTTAACCAATTGCCTATGTATACCAGTAGCCAATATAAGCCATGATGTATCACTCATAGATAAAAAAAATAACACTGTTAGGAATGTATCTCCATATCAAGTATGTTATAATGATCTCGTTGAAAGCTGATTCACTGAAAGTTCTCTTCTCCAGGAATGCATACTGAGCTTTCAACAGAGTATTGTTGTATATTGCACTGAACAACTTCTGAAGACAGACTGATGTATTCACCACTGCAGGTTCAACTACTATAATGCTTAAAGATTAGTGCCTGCCAGTTTATAGTTTTGATAATTCAAAATAATATAATTAATTAAATAATCTTATACTATACTAAAAATAGCATATTTCATTTTTTTTACATTAACATCATTGATGTTGCTTATAATTATGGCTACAATTGTGTTATGAAGTTGCAGAAATCACAAATTGAAATAGTCTGTGAAATCTTGGAAATGGCTGTAAAAGCACACAACAGTAAACTCTGGATATAGTGGCACTCTATCTAGGGCAAAGTCTGTCACAGCTCTGGCAGCAGACACAGCCACCAACTCAAGTTTGTTTACAGTCGTATAGCTCCTTTCTCTCATTATTTATCATACGATAACTTTTTCACCCATCAACAATGGCTCCTAAATTTGACAAAGCAAGTACTGGAGAAAAAACAAAGAAGGACTTCTCTTAACACTGCCAATAAAATTGAAATAGTCAAGAAATTAGAAAAAGGTGCATGTAGGAATGTTTTGATGTGTAAATACATTGTTGGTTTGTCAACATTGTATGATATTAAGCATTCAAAGAATAAACTTTTAGACTTCAACTTCTGAGAGCAACAAATCCATTACTGAATGAAAAAACTCATGCAAGCCTAAATTTGAACAACTTGATAAAGTATTGTATGAGTGGTTTTCATTAAAACGATCCAAAGGTGTTGATATTTCAGGACCTATGGTTATCTTAAAAGCAAAGGTAATTCAAGAGCAAATGAACATAACTGCAGGGTGTGCTTTTTCTGATGGGTGGTTGATTACTTTTAAACTTCTTCAGCATGAAATTAGAAAATTGGATGTTTCTGACAAGAAAAAATCAGCTGACACAAAAGTGGCTAATAAATGCTATGACTTGTTCAAACAATTGATTATAGACAACCTTTTCCTATCAGATTTATAATACAGATGAAACGGGGTTATTTTGGAAGTGCTTACCAACATCAACTTTGGCTGGCACAGGTGAAAAAATGGCAAGTGGTTTTAAGCATAATAAGAAATGATTAACTGCTGATGTGTGCTAATGTTTCAGGTGAACATAGAGTTAAGCTGTTAGCCATTGGCAGATATCATCATCCACAAGCAATCAAGGGAGTTTCGCATTTGCCTGTTGTATATAATGTACAGAAAAGTGCTTGGATGGACAAAAAAATTTTTCTTAATTGGTTCATTAATGTTTTTGTTCCATTAATTGAAGATAACCTTCGAAAGATTGGAAAACCTCAAGACTCTAAGCGTGTTTTACTCTTAAACAATTGTAGGGCTCACCCAAATGAATCAAAGTTAGTGTCCGATTGTGGGAATATCTTTTCTGACTATTTGATGCCAAATCCAAATGTTACTTCTCTGATTCAGCCAATGGATCAGGCATTATTCAAGATCTTAAGAGCCATTACAGAAACAATTTCATGAAAAAATTGATTAATGCTGACTGCTCTATTTTTGATTTTCAACGAAGTTTCACAATTAAAGATGCAATTTTTTCCTTGTCATGGAATACAGTGATGCCTGTCACTCTGAAGAGAGGTTGGGGGAAATTATGGCCAAATGTGATGTTTGCTGATGCATCATTTGATGATGAAAAGTTTGAAGGTTTAAATGTAAGGCTGCAGCAACGAGCTGTTGAACAAATTATTCAAACAGTGTCAGCAGCAACCGCAGATAACCCAGTCAACAACCTTAATGTAGATGATTTTAAAGAATGGATCGCCGTCGATGGAGTTGAAGTTTCACAATCTTTTTCAGATCAACAAATCATTGACAGTGTTGTTAATCCAGAGAAGCAAGATGAAACTAGCGATGATTCAGAGGAAGAAGAATCTGTACAAAAGGAAAAAGTATCTTGGACTGTAGCAGAACAAAGTGTGCAAACTGTTCTAACATTTCTAGAAGAAAATCCAAACTTTAGTGAGTAAGAAGTTATGCATGCTTTAAACAGGGCAATATTCATAAACTTTTCAAGAAAGCGATTGAGAAATCATCAAAAAGTGTTCCATCAACTTCACTCGATCATTCTCCTGATGCAACAATTGAAACAACAACACCAGAGGAGCAACAGAAGAGAGGTAAACAGTGTTATGTAGTGCATAATTATGTTTTTTTTATGCATATGTAACATGTGTATACATTTAAAAAAATATATTTATGTTTTATTCACACATATGTTCCATATATAACTTGTTGTGCTTATTTTTTTAAGTGGATTATGTTTTATTTATGCATATTTTCCATGTGAAACTTGATGTAAATGCGTTTTTTGAATATTTTTGATTAAAATGGCAGCACATACACATCCGTTTTATATTTTACTTATTTGCACTACCTTATACTTTACTATATGGATGCTCCATATGATGGAATATTCAATATAATGGCATCCCTGATTTCCTGAGGGTGCCGTTACTTTCAGAGTTTACTGTATATTAGGTACTTCCTTTATTTACTTTCAAAAATATTGTGTGTCATGCACTGAAAATGCATTTTTTAAATTTGTGTGGTTGCATATACACATGCAGCTCTGTAGGATAGCCAGCCAATAAGATTTGTAGCTAAGTGGTTAAGTAAATGAGTTTAAGATTGAAATGAGAATGAAAATAATGGCGACAGGAAGTGTGCCATTAGCAAGCTAATGTTCTACTTTTCCTAAATAATCCTGTCATGAAAAGTTATTTGGAAAGCTTTCTAAAAGAAAAGGTGTTATATGTAGTTTGGATCATTTGTGAAAAATGTACTTGAAAAAGCATTTTGAGAGTCATGTAAATGATCCAAAAGAAATGCTGAATGACTATGCTGCATTTCATCTTGTATCAGACGAAACAATATATGCTAATGGCTGTTTTAAATATTATAGCAGTGCTACATCACTCTTTTGCAGATAATCAAAGTTGACAAGGGGAAAAGAGTTTTTAACAAACTACATTTATTTAGACATTGTAAATCTTAAAACTGAGTTGGAATTTCTTTTGATAAAACACTGCTTTTGTCATTGACAATGTTGCATATATAACCAAAACCTGAAGAAAAAAATCTCTGTGCAATTTTGTTGAATGCAGTACACACACACAAGTAGCACAAAGTGTTAGAACAGTCTCCTTCGGCCATAGTACACCGGGTTCCTGTTCACTTTCATGTTTGGATAACTTATACTTTCTCTTTTCATAAACGTATTGAAGTTAATTAGTTTTGGTTCTTTCTTAATCTTTCACTTTTAACTTTCAGCACCTGACAGCTGTTTTCATTTCAGTATCATTAATACAAACCAGTATCAATCAACTAAACTGAATCGGAGTCTTTACACAAAATGTAATTTTTGCATAAACCCTAAAATAAGATGTACACAAACAACCCTCAAAGAAAAACAGAACAAATCAGAATTCTCAAAGAGAAATATTTTTCATTGAGTGAACTCATGAGATCACTAAAACCAAATATTTCACTTGTCGTCAGAATCTTTGATCTATTGTGACATTGTTCTAACTAAAACCAGATGAGACTTGGTGTTGAAACCTTTGATCTGTGGTGATTGTCTGCTTGTTGCGACCCACATGTCATTACTGGTTGTCTATTTCCTCTCACAACAACATTTTTACTTCTAGATTAAATGTTATTATGCAGTCCACAGAAACTTGCTCGACTGTATTCAAAATGTTGCATTTTCATATTTACAATTAACACAAAGTCCTAAAATTTTCTGTCCTGAAGCCTGTCACCCTGTAGTTATGCTATATCTAAGTGCATGTAACTTGTACTGCACATCTCAGAATAGCTGGAAATATCTAGAGAAAATTCATTGGAAAAGTAAAAGAACTTGTCATTGCTTTAAAATGGGCATTCTGCTCGGCCTGTCTGGGGAACATTTCTGCTATACCATCTTTACAGGTAATCACAAGGTGGAGCGTCTGGTTTGAAACTGTCCAATTTCATGGCAGTCACCTCTGGGATTATATGGATTTTTTGGAAGAGGGATGTGAGCAAAGCTGCATTTCAGCAGTTGAAGATGTTTTCAACTTAAGTGGATCAGCAAAATTAAAAGCAGATGTTGCAGCAATTAAATTGTTTGCTCCAAGAATAATGTCAACTTTTACTGTTTACAAAAAACTGAAATCAGATCAAAAAAGGTGGCAAATGATTTGGTTAATCTTTCAGTGATAAAACTGACAACATGTTAGCTAAGCTCTCAATGAGAGCAGAGATAAAATCAAAACCTACATGATAAGTTCTATATGATTTTGTTAATACACTGCAACATTTTTCAAAGCATATCGAGTGTTCAATCCATTCAAGATAAATATCTTCATTTTGTGTCACTAAATGTATTTGATGCTATTCCCCTTTTTGAAAACATTGTCTTGGCAAAAGCCAAATTTATTAGCTACATCAGTGCAGTTTCTATATGAAATGCTGGAACATTGTTGAATTTTGGTGTGACTTAAAAGATTACTTTCCGAACCTGACTATAATTGTTTTGAGTAGTCTATTCATGCCTTTTAATAGCATGGATTGTGAGAGATAAATGTTTTTCTTACAAAAATGTCTTGTGAGATGACAGACATGGAATCAAGGATAACAACCTTTCAGTGTACAACATGTTTCAAATTTGTGAAAAACTCTTGGATACAGAAATCATTTTGTATTCTAAAGTAGGTTTAAATGTGTTGGTAGTCAATAGTGTTTATTTTAAGTTTTAATGTATTATTTAAAAGATCCTATGTATGTTGATGCAGGAAAAACAAAATTATTTGGTGACCTTTTCATAAATTTCTTTTTTTCCCCCACATCTTTAAAAGAAATTTTATTAAAGATTACCATGACAAAATTGTAGCTTGTTATGGATTTGCATAAATTTGCATGACTACTGTGAGCAAGCGCAGTGATGCCATTGTGAAATAAAGACACACATGAACTGGCAGAGCTGGAGAGTCATCTCTTTGTTTGTTTTTTTCCTCAAAATATATTACAAATTGGCAATGAAGTTGGCATACACGAAAATGTTTTTAAATAGAAGCTGTTGCAAGACATTTTAACATTGTCTGTAGCTTTTGGCAATGTCCTTCTGAGCAGTGCACCAGCTTCTGTAGTACTACATTGTGGAAATATTTACTTAATTAATGGTGGATAGAACCATTACAGATTACACACACTCTGCTTTAGTTTTTAATTTACAGTCAGCTGTACATTTTACAGGAAAGTGCACAGTACTTTTAACTTTGTTCTATCTCTCTATTACAGATGGGGTCTTGTTCAGTTCATTCGAGAAAATAACCCAGACACCAGATCTGTTCTTGATCACTACTGGCTGGCCTATCAGTCTCTCTTTGATGTCTTTGAAGCCTTGCACGTGAGTTGGTCATTTTAAAATGCAAATCTGTGATTATTTTTTTTGTATAAAATTCATCTGTTAAGCATGAACAAGTTAGAAAATTCTGACCCTTTTATTGCTCACATTTGACTTGATACTGGTATACCAAATGGTATTTTTCGAATACCTACAAACAGGCGGACAAATTATGGCATTGCAACCATGTAAACACAGCGTTTGCTTACTATTGTAATCAAAAACCATCATGTTTTAGTGAGTTTATTTGATTATGCAGATGAAATGAAATATTTTTAGGAACACTGGCACTCTGATATTTTATCTAACAAAGATAGAAGACATCACAATAGATGTGACTGATTCCAGTCAGCACTCCTACATTTGGTGCAAAAACAGAGAAAACAAAACATCAGTTTACATATACATTGTAAAAGTAAAATATGATGTGTGTCGAGTAAATTTCAAGAAAATACTGTGCAGTTGGGAGGCTTATATAAGTTGAAAGATTTCTACCTCTCTGAATAACTATAACCATTTATTTACTTGTTTATTTATTTATTTAAATGAATGACTTGTTAGTGTAATATCCCTTGAGGTCCATGTCTTGGTTACAAGACTGGGGCTTGTGCGCTTACACTGAGTGGGTTGTATGACTATTTCTCAGCATGGAAGGCCACAAGCAAAGCCCCCACTAGAACTCTTCATCTTCAGATGTGGGAGGAAACCCATACTACTGGTTGGTGAAGAAGAGTGGGGATGTTAAATGGAATAAATAAAGCACTGTATAAAAAAGATAAAGTTACAATGCTATTTTCAAAATTATGGTAAATCAAATGAATTTGACAGGAAAATCATTGGTTTAAGGTGAGCAACAGAATCCACTCTTTAGGTTTTCTTTTCAATAGAAATTAATGTGGAAATACAATACACACATTTTTTGTTTCCACATTATTTTTTTTTCATTACAGATGTCCAAAATAGCAAAGTGAACAAAATAGACAGAGAAATTCTTTTGACTGTCTACAGTTTAAAATAGTGGCCACGACTATAAAATGAACTTGCAGCATGGCTTGATATTAAAAAAAACTATTTTTTGTCATTTAAATGAAAAAGAATAAATCACTAGCAGTAATGTTTGATAGCAACATGTAAACAAGGTTAGAAATCAGTTATTTTTCCTTGAAGCACTTCCATAACCCATGATGTATCAACTAAGCTAAACTAATTTATATAATAATATTTATACCAGATGCAGAAATTAACTGTAAAGATGAACAGTTTGGTTAGTTTTGTACTATACTGCAATAATAATTTAGAAAATACCAGAATTATAAGCCTATATGAAACTGTTTCTGTAAACTTGCTGTGTAGCTACAAAGAATGTACTATCTTAATACTCATGCTTTTAACTATTTGAATAAATATCATCAGTAATAAGAGTAGTACACATTGCAATAGTATTTCTATTAGTTTATTCTTTTTAACAGAGTGAAGATTAGAATAAACTTTCTCACTAAAGAGTTGAGCTGGTTGATTTACTATGTGATTAATATAATCAGTTTGGACATTAACATTTTTTTTCTGTTTTGTTTTGTTCAGAAATTCAAAGCTGTTTATGGATTTTACACAGATGATCTACAGAGCCTTGACATTCCTCCTTATATCAGAAGCGGGAGGTGTGTTGAGATTCCACAGATAACCTTGGACTGGAGAGGTTTTGTCGTGACCATTAAATATAAAGATGAGCTTACAGCTGTGCACATTCGGGAAGATCGGTTTGTCTGGTTAGGAGATATCAACAGACTTGGAATGAATTAGTAACTGTGGTCCAAGTTTCATGAGTCCAACAGAAAATTAGTAATTAAGTAAACTGACCATCCAGATTAATCCAGTCCACAGACAATCCAAGTAACTGCTAAGCTAAAGTATACTTTTCATCTTTAGTTTTTTGCTAAAAATTAAATTATAAACTTCATGCGATTAGTGAAAGATCACCATGCCGTGTAATTTACATAAGATTTGTGAGAAAGTGTTTTTTGGACAACCATGACTTTATGTTGATAATGACCATTTACTGTATTTTTCCCAGCTAAAAAAAATTTATTACTTTCTTGCCCTTATGCACTAAACTTTTTTTGTGAAAATTCCTTTGCAATATCACAACACATGGTTAGCAATTTTGTTTCTTTTATACATTTTTAAGGCAAATAGAAAAAAGAATTACATCCATAGAGTTAAAACTACAAATCCATGTCATACTATTTTCAAGGGAACATACATGTACAACAAATTAATTTTCTAGATGATTTTAACCTATAAGAGAAAAAAAACTTTTTCTAATACGAAGCCTCACATGGTTTTAACATTCCATATTACTATTATCTATCATCTGATTTCAAAAATAATTTAAAAACTATAAATGTATATTTTTAAAAAAAATTAATATTCTCACTGATAATTTATAGATATTCATCTTGTTTTACTTTTTTTGCAGTGAGAACAGAAAAAGTGTCAAGCCATAATTACATTGCATAACCATGTTGCACAACTGAACACCATGCACCAGTGTACAACTATAAAGTATTCAAAGTTGTTTGTGGTCTTCTTGACAAGAGAACCATCTGTAGACATTTGAAAGTTATTAGTTTACATTGGCTAAAATTTCCTTGAAATTATGACATAGGCAAATTACAAGAAATTATTTTGCAAAGAAAGTTAAGTCCATTTATTATCAGTTTTCAACAATTGGATAATTTCTCAAACAATCAAGGTGTTTAATTCAATAACTGATAGCTTTCATTTGAAAATTAGTCAAGCAAAATGAAAATTCTTTTGTTATTGGTTTAGCAATAAATACTTTCAAGTATAACATCACCAACTTGAAAATTAAAATCTCTTTGTTCATAAATAAACATATAATGTTCCTCTATGGTCTGAAGATTGAATACCACCCCAAAACTTCTCCATTTCATGGATGGCATACATATGACAGACTTGAAGAATTTGCACAGCAGGGCGTGACCAATTTTTGTTTTATCTGATTAATCAAGATATGATGAATGAGAATAGTGTATCCTTACTTGTGATAAATTCGTGGTTTGGTTTGTACATGTACAATTCCTCAGAAATTTAGCATGGCAAATGAATTATGACCCGAATGAATGAATAATAAATAAATGACTAGAATTTTGATAAAATACTTTTTATTTCAAAAGTACTACTTTAAAAAAACCCACCCAATGAATATTTTAAAATATACAGAATCATTTTTTTAGATTTTTAGACATTTAGGAGAATAATTTCAAAATACAATATATTTGCATTTATTTTAGACAGATTACAAGATGTACAGATATTTTCTGTAAATATTAAAGCTAGAACAATTTATTGGTTTTAAAGTTTTTTTACAACAAAAAAGTCCTTATACATCGTTTCAAGTTAGTACTTCTAATATCAAAATGGACAAATTCATGGGTCAAATCTGATATGTGGAAAAGCATCGCATCTTCAAGAAAATCTTTCTTTTTAATTTTGGTGTTAGCATATTAAATATAGTTTATGAATATGCAGTCTTTCAATATTTAAGACAAGCCAAAAAGTAATTTATTACAAGGGACATTTATATGTAGAACAAATGCTTATGTCAAAGGTAAAGCCACTCTACTAAACCAAGAAAGGGTGAGTTAACTTGATTAAGGGGTTGGTTGTCTCTATATATCATGATTAGTCTGATATCAATGGGGGTAGCTTGAAAGATCATGCATGTTCACACATCCCAAAATGCAGGATTATTGATGCAGCAAAAAATTTACCATTTGTATCTCTCTATCAGTGTTCCACTTCACTGATTTTACCTGCATTGCTGGTAGTGTTTAAAGGAGTGACAAACTTTATATTCTATGGGCCACATGAGTCACTACATAAACATGTAGCAGTAAAAATGTAAAGCATGCAGCTGACATTGCCACTGGATTTAATAGTCTCAGTGTATTTTTTTGTAGTATGTATTAAGATTTTCAAACATATATTAGCTAGTGTTCAATGATCCAAAGATGATGGTTGAGGACCTGTAAAGAAATTCTTATAAATTTGGCACTTGTGCCTTTTTATTTTTCAAAATTATTCTATAAAAACTACTTTAAAAAATTCACAACAATTAATGAAGAATTGGACACAAATTATCTAAATAAATATATTTTAAAAAAATGTCTCCCAAAACTAAAAGCAAATTATACACTGCTAAAAATTGTTATATTGTTAAGAGATTTCACATTTTATAAAAAGAGAAGAAAAATATTACAAATCTAGAAAAACCATACCATTAGATAGATGCTAAATTTATCATGGACCACATCCTGGCCCTGACCATGGCAAACTGTTTTATACACCATGCTGACCTTCCCATAAAAATCTAAATCCACCCTTTTCTGAAGGGAAAAATATCAAACCCAGATGTACAGCATGAGCACAGTGTATACAGGATGATTCAGAAATATGTATACACTTTTAACATCTACTTTTAATACTTATTGTAATGAATAAAAATAACTTTATGTTCCCATGTGAACATGCATGTGAAAATAACATACAATGTTCTTATGTCAAATGTTCAAAACTGTTGCATACTTTCAGAACAATTACTTCCTATTTATATAAACCCTCAACATAGCAGAGAGAAAGCTGAGTTTCAAACAGAGGAAAAACATTTTAAAGTGGTATTTTAAGTATGAAAATGTAAAATGTATGCAGCATGTCTGGTTAAGAGAGTACAGAACCTCAGCTCCCAAACATTTATAAATTATTTACATATGTGAAAAATTCTAAAATCACAGAATTGTCCAAAATGTGAATAAAATCCAGTGCAGGAGAACATGGAGTCTTGAAAATGCAGAAACTAATAACCATGGAACAGGTTATTCCAAATAAGTTTTCACATGTTCACGTGTACATAACAAAATTTTGTTTAATCAGTGATATAAGTATTAAATATAAAAGTGCATATACATATTTTTGAATCACCCTGTAGTTATAGAACTATCTTACTACAGAAGTATGGTAGTATAGTAGAAACAAAACTCATTTTGAGAATAGTAAAATATGAAAACAAATAACCATTCATATTTCTTTTATTTGGGTTAACCATAGTGTTTCCAAATGTGCCAGTTTGTGAATCATCTTTTTTTAAGCAAATGAAAAAATTTGTTTGCACAGTTTTTTTAAAGACTAACCCCAGTCTAGAAATTCCCTATCTCACATACCGACAGTAGACAATTAATAAGATTTTACAAATATTTTTAGTTATTTCTTCACATGTTGGGGAAAATATTACACTATAACTTGCTAACCATTTCTGTTCAAACAGTTTCATTATCTTAATATCCATAATATAATGCATAGTAGTTTATGACAGAAATTGTAATATAATAACAAACTACCAACCCATCCATGTCGGTATATTATACAAAAGAAAGTATGAGTATTAAGATAGTACATTCTCTGTAGCTACACAGCAAGTTTACAGAAACAGTCCATATAGGTTTTATAAATACAATTAAAAGTTATGCTAGCTAAAAAATAAATTAAGAAAAGTTATTTACTGTAAAATCTGGTCAATATATCTCTAAAAGTCTTATTTACCTTTTCTTGTGGCCTGTAGTCCATAAAATATCAATAGGAATAAGGTTGAACATTTTAAATAATGTAATATTTTTCCCTTTTACAGTAATTTAAAACAAGATTGTTCTTATATTTATGTCTGTATATATTTAGTCATAAATAATCAAGCATAAATAGGTAATAGTTTTATCCTTTTCAAATATTCAAGCCACCTCTTGCAATTCGTCTTCACACTGTAAAAATTCACATTCATGTGGATGAACAGAGATTTCATCATAGATGTACTGTAATTCCCGAACAGCAGTCTGCAGGTCTTCCTCAGAGTAGCAGGAAAACAGGTTACAAGCAGGCAGAAAGAAATGCATAAGTTCCCGTTTGCTGAGGGCACTGATCAGATGTTGAAACAGCTCCATGAACTTCTCTCCGACCATTGCCTGTGACCAACTTTCATCCTTCGGCCACTTCATGCAGTCATGTAGAAGGACTGTCTTGATATGGTAAGCACCAGCTACCCCAAACTTTGTTGGGTTCTTCTCTTGAATAGTCTTGAGAATTCTTTTGCACATCTTTCGAATGGTTTTCTGTGGGGTGTCACCCTCCTGCCGCAGGAGGTATTTTTCAGCTGCATTGAATGAAATTCTCCACAAATATTTGTCATTGTTAATGGCGCAGGGCATTGGCAGAACATAGATGCCTTTCTCTCTCACTGTTTTAACATCTACCTCCTTTAACCAATCATTGGCAATCTCTCCCCATGTTTTAGCATTTTGGGGCCACTCTTTAAAATGCAAGGCTGGAGTGACTTTGAAGTCATAATTACTGTCATTCCTCGTCACTCGTACAACGGTATAGGGGTCTACAAAAGTAAAATGAAAAATTACAAATAATTTTAGTAATGATTAAGTGAAAGCTTTTCCTCAATAATATAATTTTAAAAGGCCTCTTAAAGTCAGGACCAAAAATTGCAGATAAGCAATTTTCAATAGAAAATATTGCATTAGTTCAAAAGTGGTTTAAAAATTAAGAAACATGGGACTGGGTAACACTCACAATTTTAGTTAGTTTTGAATTTTGCACTATTTTGGTTGGTCAACTTCAAAACTCAAAATATACTGTTTATCTAAATAAAACACAAAATGTGTTATAACCATGTCTTTATAAAACATTAGTGGTCTCTAAAATAGAGAAAATAATAGTAATAGGTATTTTAAAATCTCAAAAGTTTCTTTTATATCATTAATTTCCTACCATACTATAATAACTCAGTCCTGTATCTCTCTGTTAAGTTACAATTCTTTTTCAACTCACTTTTCAATAAAGATTTTATTAAACATGCTATCAATTCTTATTTCGTTTGTTCATCATAACTTGGGTATAACTGCAGATATGTTTCACATTGATTAAATTGAAAATAAATAATGACAGAAAAATCAGTAAATAGAGGAAATAAAACAAAAGGCAGTGTAGGGCTATTGTTTTACAAACTAGACTTATTAGAAACTAAGATTCAAAATCTGGGGGGCACAATATGATAAAAAATGTGTTAAAAATTTTTTTTTAAAGGAAACTTTTTTTATTACAAAACAAACGGGCAAATAGACAATGAGAGCATGCACAATACCTTCGTAGAATACAATAAAGGTGGCTCCCTCGACATTTACACAAGAGGAAGCCTGTCGAATAATTTCGAAAAATCTCGTCCGCACTTGAAAAGCAGACAGAATCTTGAAATATTTTTGGATGGTGGTATTTTCCGGCACGGGGGATACCAAATCGTTGATATTATGCGTGCTGTGCTTCACGATCACGTAACCATAGCATGCGAGACGCGGGTCCTTCTTGCTGAGATCTTCGAACCCCTTAACAGAGAGGAGATTTTTGAGGAAAGTTATAATTTTGAACTCGTGAGCCGAAGGAACTTTCAGGCCCTCGAAATAGCTGGCCGTGGCAACGGGCAGAGAGCATCTCATTCGGCTTTCAATTTCACCGACTTTCTGCAACAGAGGCCGAATTATTTTATCCAAGCAAAATGTAATTATCTCTCTGGAATTACTTCTGGACTTGGCAATCACGGCGCTGTGATATTTGAGCAAAATCGCACTCAACTCTTTGAAACAGACAGTCTCCGCCATTTGTAAATGGTTGTTAGGGATCAGCGACGCGCGAGAGTTGGCGAGACGAGATCAAAGATGGCGATGGACGCTCTGGTGTTCGTCTTCGCCTTGTTAGATGATGCGTTTCTGCTGGTTCTTACTGTTTATTTCGTATCCTTTTCTTTGATGTTTCGTCGTTTCGTGTCAGACTACTTTAACGACTACGGTACTCGCGTAAGTTGCGAACCCTGCGAGGCAAGCGTTATGAAGAGAAGGACGATCAGTTTTCAGATGTAACCTATTCTTTTCCTCCTCATAATTGGAGAATCTAATCTGTCCCACACAGCGACAGAACTTAAACTGAATCTGCGGATTATTTAAAATTTTAAAACAGGTTTTGTAATACAAAAAAAAACAATTATGCGACTCAACTCTTCACGGTAAATGAATTAAATCGATTAAGCGCTTACCTCGTGAACAAATAATGCTTAATTTTAAACTTTATTCTTTTCAAAATCGAAACTTGTTGTAATTAGTATTATTTTTTAATCTGTGAAAAGTACTATGTCGATTGAAGTTGATATTGAACGCTCCAAGTTTAAACTCCTATGATTAGCGTTTTGTTCATTTAAATTAAATTAAATATTTATTATTTATTTATTTATTCTTAATGTAAATTCTTATTAACTTAAGTGTCACACAATCCTGAGCAAAATTATGTCAACTCATTGTAATTGTATCACATCTGTCTGCAGTTATCTAATAAATAATGATAAGTCACTTTTTATACATATACATTTTGTCTTATTCAGTCAGGGTTGAATGATGAAATGTGCAGAATTTTTTGTTGTCTCTGTTTGTTAATCACAACACCCATGAAGTTTAATGTATGTGTATTTACAGATAATGCAGGAGAGAACTCTTGAAACCATCATAGTAGGGTATTTAGAGTCTGCAGCAGGTTTTCCCTCATGGATGGGTGGCCATGCCATAAAACTTCTGGTCTTCCCTAACCATTAGTCTTAACACAGATATTGTACATATCACCAGAATGATGTGGTACATGTGTGTCCATTATGCTTTCAATTTTTCATCAAAATGTCTTGGTTCATCTACACTTTCCTTTCCTTACACTTTATTGTTAGCCCCAGACATTTTTCTTTTTTTAAAAAAATCTAATGGTGGTGTGCAACTTAGAACATTTGTTGTTTAATTAGATCAGTTCCACTTTCATCCATTGTAGCTGTTTATAAGTGAAGGTTATCTTATCTCTGTGAAAATTTGTATACTATGAGTAGCTGGTCACCCAAGTCCTCCCTTCCAGAGGTGCTGCAATGTATATTTCCCATCAGCTGAAAATAAGAGATCTGGCTTCCGGATTGTTAGGGAATACTCTGATAGTCTTCTTACAGTGATTTTATTCTGGTCTGCTGTCTTTTCTAAAATGATAGAAAGAAGAAAAATGTTTTTTTTCCAGTTATTTTTCTGATAAGATTATTTTTAGACATCTTGATACATTTAATCTTTAGACAGGTGTACAGCACATTGTCTGCCATTTGTTTAGCTGTGAGACATGTTTACCATGCTTTCCCATTCAGGCTGTCTATATTATTTAATTTTCTGTAAGTTTATACTCTTTTTCTTTACCAAATTTTACCCAAAATAAATTTCCTTTTCTGTGTGCTATTAACATCTTTCTAACACTTCTCAAATATTTCCAGTTTTAACAACTATCCTCTGGTTCATTCTGCATTTATTAGATCATAGATCCACAACTTTTTTCCTTAGGTCCACGTCAGTAGATAGAAAAATAAGCCTCTCACAAAAATTTTACATGCAGTTAACTTTTTAAATTTGTAATTTTCATGAGCTTAGCTACACTTTATATAACAGCGTTTAAGCCATAGAAGATGCATGAAATTGTTAGTTTTTATTATAAATCCGTCATCAGACATATAAACTTATATAGTAAATAAGAAAAAAAACTAGCAAGCATGACTGATTGATAGACAGATATTTAGATAGCGTAATATATCTGCATAAAAGACAAATACCATTATTAAAATAAGATTATATTAATTTTAAAAAGCAAGATACTGCAAGATAATTAATACTGAAATAAACAAATATGTGAAGATATCAGCTTTGGCTTTCATTGAGGAATAAATGAAGAAAATTTTATGAAGATTATCCCCTTGACTAAAATTGCTATGTAATAACTATTTATATATAGAAAAAATAAAAATTAAGAAAAAATAAAGCTGAGAAGAAAGCAGTCAACCAAATCATGTCATTAGCAATGAAAGATATTCAAGATTAAGATAAGTTCACAAGTTTATATTTAAAATTTTTGGCATTGAGACAGTAGCAAACAGCTTTTTAAATAGAATTCTATGAACAAGGGTTTCAGCTAAAAAATTAGGGTTTGTTTACTATTTAAATCTCTCATTCCTTAAACAAATCTCTGATCAAAAATCTTGACCCAAAATAGGATTTTAGATATTAATAAGTAGTATAATTTACGTTTATCTTGCTATGATGTTTCATGCCATTTCTGATGAACAACGTATATTAAGTAATTATATTAAAATGAAAATGAGAAAAGTGAAAAAAAAAATTGTTTGTAAATTCCAGTTGAATGATTAGACACTTTTTCTAATAGTGATAATAGCTTCTTAATGTAACTTCTAACACCATCTTTTTGTATTCCTGAAACAAGTTCCTTGGTATTGAGATTATAGTCACCAATTGAAAATGCATCAGATTATTTTCATTCAATTATAAAGCTTTGTTTTGTTGAGGTTCTTGAGAGTAAATGCTTATTAACAGTTATAAGTGAAGCCAAATAAGCTTGGATAGATAGCAGCCTTTTGCTTTAAGTAAGGGTACTGATCTTGAGGCAAGACACTTGTAGAAATTGAGTAAATTCCCTTCCATAAACTTGGAGCAAAGAACATTATAGTTATGCAAATTGATCTGTGCTTTGGGTTCAACCCCATCAGGATAGAAGGAGAAAGGATTGCTGAAGAGTTGCAGATATTTTTTCTTCTTGAATAGCAAAATCTTGCATTACAGCACTCACAAAGACTAATAATTGGACTGTTGATGAGGCATCAGTTGAGTTGTTTGATGCGAGGGAAAAAACATTCTCAGTTTTTTATTCTCATTCAGTTTAGGCTATCACTTTCAACTTTTTCACTGCATTTGCATTAGGACAGTTGGGAACCTATAATCATACACTTCTTAACAAAGTCAACTTTAGTAAAGTCAGGAAGCTTTTGTTATTAAATGTGTAATTTTTAAGCTTACTTGGTTTGCAATTTCAATTTCTTGTTGACTTTAACTGAGCATAGTTTGCTGAATAGAGGCCATGCATAAAAAATTTGATTTTTAGCATTCTTAGTCCACCTTTCAGCTCATCAAAGAATTTGTGCTTTGTGGTATAGTGTCTTTTTAAATTAAATTCCTTTGATAGCATAAAGCAACTATTCAAATCAGGCAAGTGATCTTTGAATAAAATCCACTTATTTGTCCAACATTCCTCAAACTTTCAATTTTTCACTTCTCTGATGTTTTCCACTGACAGAGTAGCTATGGCAAGGGTAAAATATTAAAGGTTTGAACTATTGAAATTTGTATAAATTTATATGCATTATGATAGACAGAGAGATTATTTATAGCTGTGCAGGAAGTAGGGTAAAGGGGGAAAATTGCCCCTTCAACATTTTAGAGCTTATTTTGCCTCTCCAGTATTTCATTATACTGTTTAAGTTTTAATTATTTTAACAGTGACAGGTTTAGAGAGCTGAAATAAATATAATTTAAAAATATGTTGCTACATGTGTTTTCTGTTAGGTTTCCTTGTACAGTTTTTGAACATTTTGAAAACTTTTTAATGATTTAATACTAATAAATTTTGATTTTGCCCTTTAACTTAAATATTGTTCCCATGCCCATTTATTTAATAGCAATATAATAATTATATAAAGATTGACTATAATTTTATAGGAAGGTTAAGAAGATAACATTGGGAAACCCAACCCATTAAACATATATATATATAATTAGTTCTCCATAAAAAGTTTCAGTACCTGTTGAATGTCCTTGAGGCTATTAAACTCTCTGAGGTTCCAGTGCTGAACAGTGACGAGTAGAAAGTCAGAAGGCATACACACCATCAAAGCAGAGAGCAGATGGATTTGGTTGGCCTTGGCAGAGAGAGATTACTTCAGCAGGTGGTTTGGATGTTGCTGAAGCCTGGTGATTTCTGGTCATCATCCTTCAAACAGTCAGCAATTGGTGATGATGGTCCAGAGCTGGAACTGGTGCTGTTCTTCCACATCCCAGTGTTAGAGCAACCATCTTGTCTTTCTTTACTAGCTATAACTCTTCCGAAGAATTTTCTAATATTTTGAATACAGTAAAGAATTAGAAAAAGATTTGTTTGTTATTTAAGTTAGCAGCATTATTTTCAGGGAGGGAGCTTTAAACAATAACTGTTTGTAGTCATACATCATACCTTATTTAGCATAAAAGTATGCAATGCAAGATTAACATCAAAGGCCAGTAAACACCTTTTTATGCTGCTAAAACAAAGCAACAATATCAAAATGAAAGCAATGCCTCATATACAAATTCTGTATTTTCACATGCTACTTTATAAATGTGATATCATGGTTTGTTAATATATTTTCAAAGGAACAAAAAGTCTGATGTACATAATTCCATGTAAGCTCAGTATTTGTCATGTATTTTGTATTCATTGAAGTGAACTAGATTCCATAGCCTATTGAGATAGACCATTCCATTCATTGTTAAAGATCATTCATGAACAGTTAATTTGCTCAGAAATTTTAATTATCCAAGCTGGTTTCTCCTTTTGTTAGAATTAGTGAAGTTTTAAAATTAATATTTCCAAACTAAAATATGTTAATTAATTCTATCCTTAATCACTTGTACATAGAGATTAAAAGCCCATTTTCTCTTCAACTACCACATTTTTATCTCTTTCAACAGTTGCATTCTTGCTTATTTGATTTTAAAATTTTTTAAAAATATACTTCTGTCTGAAACTTAAAATTGTACTTAAAGTTGCATTAAACTACATCTGCCAAGTGAACTATCAAATTTGATAATTGATGTTTCTCTATGTTCCTTGCCATTTACTCTTTTTTCACACCTTAACTACTGTATATTCAGATCAAAGTTAAAAAACACTCCTAAAAGTAGCTAGGGAATTTTTTTTTTTTTTTTAAAAAGAGACTAAATTATAAAATTTTAATGCAAAAACAAATAATTTTAAAAATATCAACTTAGTAAAATTTTGAAAAGCATTCATTTTTATATTTAAGTGAAAAAGAAAAGGTGAATACATTTTACTGCTTAGTTATAAATTCAAAAAAAAAAAAATTTTTTTAAATTTTATAGCCTTTCTCATGTAAAGATAAATTTAGTGTCAAATGAAATGTTTCCCTAAAGATCACATTTTTAATGCATAGTCATGGGATTCTGCATATTTTTCACTTCTTTTAGGCATTTATTTAAATTTATAAAATTTTACAAATTAAAAAATTCTACTCATTCACTGAAAAACTAATAAAGATAAATTTTTCCTGTGACATACTTGACTTGCTGTGGCCAGACAGCATTCCAGATGTAAAGGCTTTTGGCTGAAAAACAAAAAGGTTATCGTGCCAGAAAATAAATACATTAAAATGCTATATTTGAGAAAATACATACAGAAATGTTAATACAGAATCCTTGCTTCTTCCCCTTATCTCTATAATCTCTATTCCACTATATAAACTGAATACCCATTTATGAATCAAGTATACATTTAAATGTTAAGAAGTATCATCTATAAAGATTTCTTTTTAATTTTAACATATACTCTGATGGATGCAATGAAAGGTAAGCATTTATCATCATAATACATTACTTATTATGTAGCTGAATCATTGGGATCAGTTTATTGAACCTGAACAAATATGCAGTGTATATACAACATTCTTAGGGGTTGCTTTTTGGTGGTTTTGAGCATGTTAATTATAATCACCCCCTCTCTGGTTAATAAGAATGATTCTCTGATTTGATTAAACAGTAAACAAGCATACTGTCAGACTGAAGAGAGTTCTAATCCTTATCAATAAATGTGTACTCTATAAGGAAAGGTTTAATTACGAGTTTCATAGTAATTTCTAAAATGCCTAACAGCCAAACCTCATGCATTAAAGTCCAAGTTCTTTGTTATACTTATTGCTCAAATAAAATATCCTTTCTGTTGTGTATTTCATGCTTTTATTCATAATCCCAAAGCAGTGTAATGATAATCTATTGACAGGACTTCTGTGGTCTAATAATGATTTACAGAATGGAATGAGGAGTTTTTACCATTTACAAAACAATCTGCCAGGAAACCCGTTTCTGATATACACCATTTGGTCTGATTGCTTTTCAGACATTTCACTGCTGTTAAATGTTACTTTTCACCTTGATGAAGCCCAGATTATAACTCTCTCTGATTTAGAATGTGATTACCTGAATGCACGAACATGCTGTGAAAAGCTAAACAAGGTAAGTGCATTTTCTCAAGCTTATCTAGAAAAAAAGATATGCTAAACTTCACAAAACTGAAATGATACTAGTCATTAGAAGAAAAAAAAAAGTGTCTATAAAGCTGCTGTTGTAATAGAACTTTGAGAGTCCATCAAGTGACAAAATAATTTAGGGATTTGCTATGTATAAAAAATATAGATCAATAGCTGTTGAAAGTAAAATCTGGATTAAGGTACCTGCAGTCTGAAAACTCAGCTATTCTCTGTTAACAGATGGCTGCTTCTGGTATGAGGTCTATTAAGAAAAGTTTTCTCTATTTTAGTTATTAATAATTCTTGTTTTAAGTTTTTGATTCTGTACAGTCAGTGGAAAAGCACCAAGTAGAACAGTATAACTTGTTTTTCTGCTTATGAAGATTTCTATGAGAAACTGGGTCTGAAGTTTTAAATTGTTTAAACAAATTTCTGAGACATGCAGTTAATTCCCAAATTTAAATGTTCACTGAAAATGGTAGAAATGAAGTAACAATCAATATTTTAAAAATTAAATACTATAGTCCAATGCTATTAATTTGCTACAAAAGAGTAATAGAATTTTTAGTCTTGTCTAATGACCATTATAATCATGTCTGCAGTATAATTTAGATTGTATTGAATAACAGTACATAAAACATTCTTAAAACAGAAAGGAAATTATTTTTTATTTGCTTGCTCATTCCTTGATTAATGACTTTTCTGATCAAAGCTTTAAATCGAACACTGCATGTGTGCAGGTTAGTGAGAATGGGTCCCCTGCAAAGGCTGTGGACCCACAATGAGTCTACCTTGCACTTCAATAACTAGTCCATGACACACCCATCCATAATGGTCGTGATGCAGTTTGATTTGTACAGCCAGCCACCACACTATTATCTGTAAGGGCAAATTTACATTGCTCAGAATCTTATCCCACCTAACAATACTTAGCTTAGATGTGTTCTTGTTTAGCATGCAAGCTTTTAAATCTCAAATGTATACCTTTTAGCAGTAATTTCTCCAATTTATTTAGGTTTTCCATGTTATGTATTGCATAACAGATCTATACTTATGTCATGAGTATTTCCTTTTTGCATCAAATAGCACAAGTTTTTTATGTTCAGTGTATCTTTTTTTTACAATTGCAGTGGATTTTACCAGAAATAGTGGCTCACTGTGCCCTGTCACTGGTGTTAATAGTGTCCGGCCACTGGATCATTTTTTGTTTCTACTCTAGCATGACAGCCTGGGTAGTGTACAAGTGAGTTATGTCCTACTTTCTTTGATGACTCACAAGTCTGTCTACCACTACAGCTCCACAGCCAAAACAAGCAGCAACTTTGCTATTTCATTTTTTATTTCAGATTAGTGACAAAACCATCTGGCAACATAGGGATGTATGATCCAACAGAGATCCACAATCGACAGCAGCTGAAGTTCTACATGCATCAGAGCATCATTAAGCTTGTGTTTCATTTACTTTTCTTCTTCTTCTATCTGTACTTGTAAGTAACTGTAATTACTTGTTTACTCATAACAACCATAACTTCATTTTTATTTTTTGTTAAAGACATCTGACCTTTGGAACATTTTTTAGCCACACAGTAATAATTTTATCTGATATGTAGTGGTGTCAGAAATAAGTGGGTTATTTAATATCTTTTGTCACACTATTATTATTAGTAATAGAACTAGCTAATGCACTCAGTTTCAGTTATCATTCCTTGTTGCTATCATCAGGGTTAGTTCTGAGGTTTGTTCTTGGTGCATTGGTCTTACACAGCTTATTATTTTTTATGGATTAGGTTAAATTGGCAAAAAAAATTGATGAAATAACAGGTTGTTGCTTCAACTGAAAATAAAATAATCACCAAGATCAGTCGTCCTCAGGACCTTGAAGGTGATTACTGGGAATAAAACATGTTTAAAATTAGTATTTTACTTACTACTACTGTTACTGGTGGGAAAAGCCTGAAATAATCTGACTGATTTAGCAGTGTGTTATTTACAGATATGGTCAATTATTTTAGGTTATCTTTGTCTTGGGACTGCCAGTATTATTTTTCAAGACAGACAAATACAAATTTCTTTTTCTCTGACTGAAGTTACAAAGGTTGTCGTCTACCTACTGGTAAAGTTATTTAGTCCACAAAAAACTACAGGCAATAGATTTTAGTTCCTTTTCCTTAATGTTGTGATATGAGATCCATGACTGTATTTTTTTAAATGAAAAAAAGGTTTTTTTTTTTTTTTTTGGTTTTTTTTTGTGAATGCTTCCTGAGTCATCCCATGAATGCGCAGTTTGTTATATTAATTAGAAATTGGGTTGCAACTTGCAGACTAGATTCTTGACTGGTAGAAAAAATTTTTCATACAATGCATAGAATTCCATGTCAGTACAACCCCCAAAAAAGCAGTAAAATGAACTTTTGGATTTGTGACCATCTGAGGTGGTAAAACCATATTTGATTCCAATTCATTAAAGTTAAATGAGTATTAATGTTTATATTTAAGCCTAATTAGTATTTTTTTCTTCTTTAAATCCCACCAACAGTATTGTCTATAATTCTATAGGAAATCCACTGAGGAGACAGTTCTGTATGCATTGCTGACACATTTCCTGGATTAAACTCCTTGTCTTTTTTCAGCATGATTTCATCCCTGTTGTCAAACAGTACTGGTGGTTGAGTTGCCGAAGTTATTGCCAAACACACACAGCAGCCAGACGAGGATTGTTTTTTTTTTACCTATACTGCCCACCGCACTTCATCTTTGGTTATGTTGCAACACTGAAGTATTTTGGCATTTGTGATAATTCTTTGCACTTTTCTTTCAGGGAATTTTTGTTTGTTATTGTTTTGTTTTCTTTTTTCATTCAAAGTGTTTACTAATTTTTTTGTATTGACTAATTCTTGTTTATATGTAACGGTTTTGTAAATGTTTTTGATTTTTATAGAATATACATACAAACAAAATAAAACTACGATGGTTTTTATTAGATAATCAGTCTTATGGATTTCTTCGTAGAGAATGGCAAACATTCTGAGGTTGTTAATCATTTTCAAGTTTCCTTAAGAAATGAATGAAATCTTAATAATTTAGGGATTGTTATTATGCTTCATTCACTCGGACTAAGATTAAACAAAATCCTTTTTCCAAATTGTTCGTCATTAAAGTTTCCTTTCTTATTTTAATAGACATCAGAACTTTGGGAAGAAAGTCATACAAAAGTGAGCTTCTAGAAATTTGTAATTCTACTTTTAAAAATAAATATTCATTAGTACTGTTGTATTAATTATATGCTCTAGCTAAAAGGAAACTCTTGCTTTGAAAAGATATAAATTAGGTAAGTCATCCAAATAAAAAAAAACTTAAAAAATGTAGAGAGAAGATCAGTGTCTGCAAAAATATAAAAGTTGAAACAATGCAAAAAACAGAGAAATAGAGTTTATTAGTAGTAAATGGGAAAACTTCTAAATGCCTAATTTTGGTGTTCTTCGTGCTTAAAAAAACTGCATTCTTACAAAACTAAATACTTGACAAAAATATGTTAAGTTATTTTCTGACATCACAGTGCTTACATTCCTTGTCTGATTCCACATTGGCTGATCTGTTGGAGATTAATAAATATATTTTTTGGTCCCCAAGACAGACAATGAATGAGAAAACCCACTTTGATATCACCTTTCGAAAAACAATATGCATATAGTTTTATCTGAAATTATTTGGCACATTTAAGATATAGTACCAATGGTAATGGGATCTAAAAAGGAGACACCTCCAGTTAACTCATCCAGAAAATTTCAATTACAAATGTTTCAGGTAGAGAGAAAATGTGATTTTTTTTTTCTGTAAAATCTTCAAATATAATAGTCAAAATGTATAGTTTTTTTTTTTTTAAATGCCATGCAGAAAATCATGAGTTTGCATTTTCTTTCTTATGGGTTGGGCTGATAAAGGCGACACCATAAAATGCAAGCTTTTTTGTTTTTTAGTGCATTCTTACCCCTACATCAAATGAAACTTACTGCACTTTGTTTCTCTATCTTCCACCATAATATGAATGAAATATTAAATAAAGAAAAAACAACTTATTTTATAGCAGCCTAATGCAACAAGACCACCACCTTTGGTAATTAATGTATAATGTTAATGTGCTTGGAACATAATCATTTCACAGCACAAACTCTTAAGTTATTAGCAAATAGTTTATACAGATGAAACAGCGTTTATAGCTTGTATCACTCCTGATGGTAGCTGAAATGCTAGATAACCATTAGCCAACTGGAACTCTTCTGTTTTTTGTTTTTTTTAGTAGGAAGACCAGGTAAAATTTAAACTATTTTTTATAAAGTCAGTAAATGCCAGCTGAAGTTTAGGGAAAATCCTGTGTTTAACCTTAAAATGAGGTGAATATATTCCCAATAAAATGCTTAGAAAAACAATACCTGAGTAAAGTATTTCTCTTAAGAAAGACATTTAAAGAAATTCATATCTGAAAATTTAGAATGACTCAGTACTATAATTATAGCAGCCTTAGTTACTTTGGTTGGAAGCCACCTAAGAAAGCCACATTTTGTGTATTTTCAACCTTTAATGTGGCAAATTATTTTTACCCACAGATTTTGTAAAACTGAAAGTCTGATAATTTTTGAGAGAGATGTAATACCTACTTCCAGTAAAGCTATGGTTCAGAGAAATTTTGGTTTGAACATGTAGATAATTAGCAATAGTTCTGAAAGCTGTAAACTAGTTCCATAATCCCGATGGTAACTAAATTGAGACTATAATAAACCATCTCAGCTCCACCATCCTCTGTTAAAAGATTGCACACGATCCCGCTCCTTTGGACTAAACTGTAAAATAGTTGTGATCGCATTCAACATTTGCTGCTTTCCCATGTGATCATGGCAGATAAGAAACTTGAATATGACATTTTTCAGGTACTCCAAGTTAGCACCCTCTCTCGATCGATCACGCTCAAGCTTCCAAATTTGCTCCTTTAGCGAGTCCCTCTCATCTGTGGACTTCTCTTCACTCACCAAAAATGTGTTTTGTAACTCTCTGAGTGATGTCTCCAGCTGATGCTTCTGTTTTCTCAATATTGATATCTCAACCTCCTTCCGTGCCCGCTCCTCAGAGTAGTGCAGCAGCATGAGCTCTCCTTGTGAAGAAGTGGGAGACAAGAGCAGTCTATTGACTGCTTGCTGCTCCTCTGAGCTTGAAACCAATGCATCAGCTTCCCTAACAAGATGACCTGTTCCTTCTGCTGCCAGGTATTCATGGTCATAGTTGGGCCGTCTGCTTGTCTGGAGTGATTCTATTTCTCTGTCCTTTTCTGCTAACATAGAGACAGTCCTCTGCCGCTGCTTCTTCAGCTCTAGTTCCAGCTCTGCTTGTTGTTGGTTATATTCGCTCTGCACCTGAGCAATGTCAATTTTGTGTTTCTCTTGCAAGGACAGTAATGCCTTTCTTAAGTCCTCTTCTTTTAAGAGCTGCTTTTTTATTGCATCTTCATTCTGAAAATGAATGGATTTTAGCTTCTCTCGTAGTTCACTAACTTGTTCCTTCAGGGACTCAGTCTCTTTTGACCCAGTGTTGTCCTAAAACAAACAAACAAGGACAATAAAGAGACTTATTAGATAAAGAAAATTAAAGGTATACATTCAGCAAATATTGAAAATGTCCTACTCACTATAAATTGGATGGAATTTTCTTGGGTAGCTAAGGAGATAAATTATTAATAAATTTGTTACAGAAGCCATTGTTTAAAAACAATCTTTTATTTTTAAATAAAATTACCCCTGAAGAGCAATTTTTTTTTAATTCATGAGTATCTTTTAGTTCTGAGTTTTAAAAATAAACTGTAGCTTGTCATTTTTAAATCTTAAATAATATATACTGCAAACTATAGTAGTGGCCAAAATTGTTGCATAACCTTAAAATATTGTATTGCAATGTAAAAATCCATTTTTAACAGAGCCTCTTAGCAAACATCCTTTAAGTAACCATAAAGTGGCAAACTTAAAAAAAATACGATAATCAGAAACAAAACAGAAGGTTAGACAATGCATTAGTCATGATATAATTTCAATTAAACAAAAATATCAGAATTATTTCAGATGATGCAATAATTTTGGGGGCACCATGGTAAGTAATAGAACAAACGGTATATTACTATAGATTTCAAATGAAACAGCTGGCTTCTCAAGGCACAAACCTTTTTAAGACCTGTAATATAAGTTAGTTAGCTTTGTGCCAAAAATGTGGAACATTACAGACATAGCCAGTGATTTTCTCGACCCAGTCTGAATTGTCACTAAGATTTTTTATCAAAACCCCCAAATACCTGCAAAAGATCACCTTTATAATCTGCAGACTATTTCTTCTCAGCAAACCAAAAAATTTCCATTCTCAACACCCAAACACACTTCATTCTTCATTTCAATTAGTATGGCCATCCTTGTTTGCATGAACACATTTCTAAAATACGTTTATTAGTTAGCCAAATTGCATGTTTTTTTTAATCAAATTCACACCTTGATCTTTTACCAAGATAATATTTAGGCAATATACATTTGAGTCAATTTATGCTTTTTTATTTTAGTTTTAAATATTCAAGTTTTTTTTCTTCTGCCTATTTCTGTTGCAATCCAATCAATAAATCATACCACAATACTAAACTGTACAGTCACAAAACAATAACTCCAATTTTAATCCAAATTTTCCTAACCTTTCTTCTTCAAACACTAAAGCTGAATTAAAGTTTAATCTATTTCATTTGACGCCCCTAGTATACAGGAATGAAGTATCCCTCTAGCAGAGAGATAAAGCTGGTTCTGACAAGTTGCCTTTCTTTATTGTCAAAATTGCACAATTTGTTTGCTGAGGGTTGTGCTATAATAGTAACGGTGTGAAGACAAGACACCCAGACACACTTCATTAGTACAAGTGTATCCCTCCTGATTTTTACCAATGGATAGTCCCCGGTTACAAATGGCATTTTAGTAAACTATTTCACTCTTCAAAGCTACAAGGAAGAGGAAAATACCAGAAAAAAAAAATGTAAGAGAGCTACAAAAAGTATCAGAATGGAAACAAATGTGAGGACTACTGTAGTAGTACATTAGAATGGTGGGAATAAGGAGTAGCTGTACTTGTGAATATACTTCAATTACCAATGAAGACTGAGTGAAAATGTTAAAAGAATCCTACTGTATGATTAAACTAGTAACATACAAGGTCTGTTCAAAAAGAAACCGAACTTTTAAAACAGCGTGCCAACCAGCCAGTGCAGCGTGCTCTCGACTGCAGTGCTGTGTATCGGAGACCTTGACCTTCAGTCTAATAATAGCCACATCATGCCACGTCAGTTAGTCATCGATCTACATGCACTAGAGTGAACATGTTAAGTGCATTTGGCAATTTGTCACAAGATGAACAATGAAGGATCATGAAGAGCAACATGTTTGTGTGAAATTCTGTTTCAAATTGGGAAAAGCTTTTATGGAGACTTTTCTAATGTTGCAACAGGCCAATGGGGAGGATTGTTTGAGCTGTATGCAATGTCATAAGTGGTACCAGCATTTCAAATTGGGAAGAACATCCACTGAAGACAATCCCAAATTTGGATGATGATCACATTGAGAAAGTGCATGCTATGATCCGTGGAAATTGTCACCTGTCTGTCTGTGAAGTTCTGAAGTAGTAAGCGTCTGTAGAAGTTCATGCCATATGATTTTAAAAGAAAAATTGAACATGCATCGTGTAGTCGCAAAATTTGTGCCGTGTCTGCTGGCAGATGAACAAAAAGAGAACCGAGTACAGTCAGTCAGGAGTTCTTTGATCGTTCAAATGCTGATGAAAGCTTTCTGAAAAGTGTCATAACAGGTGATGAAATGTGGGTGTACAGCTATGATGTCAAAACAAAAAGGCAGTCGTCGTAGTGGGTTGGATCATCATCGCCGTGACCAAAAAAAGCAAGTCAGAGTCGCTCAAACGTGAAGGTGATGTTGATTGCCATTTTTGAGGTCACCGATTTCAGATGATAGAAGAGATCGAAGAAAATTCGCTACGAGAACTGCACTATTCTTGAAAACGCATTCCAGGATGCATTCCAAAACTGGAAAAAAACGTTGGGAGCAGTGTATCAACAGTGGAGGGAACTATTTTGAAGGAGACAAGTCTGATTAAATTGTAAGTAAAGCAATAAATTTGTTTTTTTTAAAAAGTTCACTTTCTTTTTGGACAGACCTCGTATGTACATGTGTTTAAAAAAATACCTTGCAAATAGTAAAAGTTTATGAATGTATGTAGGGAGAAACTTTACTTTTTTGCAGACATTTATCTGTCATTCAGTTATCCTTAGCAAGAAAGGGTCAGGTAACCTACCTTTGAGTTTTTGTTTTTCAAAATGGCCTGAGCCCGGAGTTTATAGCGTTCAAACTCTTCCTTCATCTGCTGCAGTTCTTCTTTGAACTTGTTACTCTGCAATCGCTCCTCATTGAGAAAAGAGCTGCTCTCTGAAAACAACTCTGAAAGAAAAGGTGCATTATCAAAATGATGAACAACCTGCATGTAAGGCACCAGGAAATTAAAAACAAACTGATGTACACTAACAGAGTGGTGGCCTGAATTATTGCATCCCCTTAAACTTTTATGTTAACTGTTTCACCGCATGAGCTACAACATTAAAAAAAACATTTTCCCATGATAAAACCAATTGTTTTGACATATGCAGGGCTTCTATACAAAATAAATATTGTTAATGTGCTAATTTCCTGTGGAGACAGGAGAGAACAAACTCCAGCAAATGCCCACTTTGCAATATTATTTTAACAAAACAAATGTTTAAACATCGCATTAGTCGTGGTAAAATTTCACTTAGCGAAAACTAACAAAAATCAAAATTAATTTGGGTGATCAATAAGTTTTGGCCATTGATGAATACAGATGGTAAATGAAACTGGCAATAGTTTTGCTATGTTTAATGAACAAGGGCTGGGTAGTTATGTGCCAGTTGTAGTTTGTATGTTATATAAAAAATGGATGTTGGAAGATGCTTACTGCATATTTTTGGTTAATGGTTGAAATTTCATCACCACTGTACTTAAAAAAGTAAGATGAAAGCATAAGGGATATGAAACCATGGTTTACACAGAAAAAAACAAACCACCACCACCAAACAACATAAAGATTCCTCCTCGCCTTGGTCCGAGGACTTTTCAAACTGGATTTGTACAATTTCTCATAATGATGACGGATAACTAGTTTTATTTGAAAAAAAAAAAATGTTCTCCAAAAATTAAATTGTGAGAGGGTTAATGGATTTCATTTTGTTTATTGGTTTTTGCTTCAAAATGTTTGTGAATATACTGCAATATGCAGGACAAGCTTTGCTCACTACAGCCAATCAGTGCACGATGTCTAGAAAACAAAATTATTGACACTAACCAATAAACTTAAATCTTTTAGTTATGGCAGAAAAAATAAATACTGGATTCGGGTATAAATGTTTATATGCCACAGACATCTTTTAAAAAGACTTTGTCAGAACCAAAAGAGTGTTAAATATGCATATTTGCATTTCTCCATTGAAGGAAGTTAATGGAGTGCAACATGTATGAAACAGAAGACTGTTGAGACGAAAGGGACTACATCTGGATTTAGTAAGTATTTTGTGTAATCTTTTTATAAATGTATATGCACAGCTTCAATAAGTTGTCAACAGCTAAATGGAAAAAAAAAAAACAAAAAACCCAGGCTTTCCCACATTAATCTTTGGAGGGATGGTAATAGTTGAGAAGTTACTTTGAAAAAATAAATTCCTGTGAGGTACAGTAATTGACATGAAAAATGTGCTTGGAAATTCCTAAACATATTTAATCTTCAGAAACATTGTTACAGTAAAGTTAAAGATAATGAATGACTAGGTTTGTTTATTTTGTACTACAAAAAATTTAATGTATATAATTAGAAAGGTACAAAGTAATGCTGGCATCACTCACTGAGTTCCATGTAGCAACCATATTTGCACAGGCACTTCTTTCTCATTACTGTTATTATTCATTATTATTAAATTGTACACTAATAACAACAGAATGAAAAGATGTCTCACAGCTCATTATACAGCAATGCAAAGTTTCACTCCATAGAGTTTAAAACTCAAATAAAATTAATAAAATGCATTTTACTGTACATGCCTATTTAAAGTTTTGTATGCCCATTAAAACCAGAGTATAATCTTTTACATATTTGATATTTATAAAAATAAATGCTTTAAAAATATTGTTTTTGTAAGGACAGAAATCTCAAATACTATTTCTATTACTGATTATTAAAACTAGAATAATGATCTTCAGTAAACTAATGTACTTTTAGGAGAATAGGCATTAATTTGGAATTATTGGACTTTTTTATTATTTTGCTACCACTTATAACATTTACAAACATTTTGTTGCATAGATATTGAATTTAATTTTTTAATTTCTTTTTAACTGTCTGAAACAAATAGTAAACACCAAGAGATTCTTGAATCTTAGAAAAAGGGAAAGTCTAACAGACCCTTACAACCTTCAAATTCACAATATAGAGGCAGTCATCTTCAACAACAATAAAGGCTAATGCACTGGTAAAGGACTTTGTTGTTTCCTGTGGGCTACAAGTATCAATTGTGAAGAATCCTACTTTCAGAAGTTCTTGACAATTATGGAACAACAGTTTATGATGCCTTCCAGGCAGGGCCAGCTTTAAGCCAATTGGACCAATTGCTTCCAATTGGGCCCCACGCCCAAGGGGCCCCGCACTAGGATAATCTATCCATATATCGTGGTGGAAGTGGGGTACACGGGGACACGGCGTATACCTACTTTCAATTTCCAGATTTTTTTAATGTTCAATGTCTACTAATGGAGACATTTATTATTAGGTATCCTTTCAGACCCAGCGGCATTGGCAGGCATTGTGGGTAGCCACCTATCCCAATTTGTTTTGGCCTAAAGCCATGCTGGCTAGTGTGGCACTGTCCAGTCTTTGTAGCGTGCTCTGTCTGACCACAGGTGTTGTGGTCAGAGTGTTTTAGCCAATGGAATTGTGTCTCGATTGCATCAGTCTTAGTGCAGTAATAGTTAGAAACATGGACAATACACGACAGGGGCTGGAACTCTATCAGGGTGGCAGAGTGACAGGAAGTTGTCGGGGGCTGGTGATGCAAGTGTAAGTTACCACAGAGGCCTAGAATGGTTTTCTATTATGATTTTTCTCATGTTACATTGAAAAATCATTGTGCGCCCCCAAGAAAATTTAATGCCTGTCAATGAATTTATTTCTCCTGCAGGGTCTGCATCCTTTGTCAAGTTTCTATTAATAAAAATGTACTTGTTTATTTGCATATTTTATTCAGTTCTCATAATAAAACAGATAATATACTATAACAGTAAAAGCAGTTCAGTTGGACCATTGGAGGTTAGGGGATTGGAGTGGCCACTGGGTGGCTTTGTGAAGGATGAAGGTAATGTGAGGTCAGGTTGAGTGTGGCCATGTGCATGGGTCCCCCCCAACTCCTATGCATTGGGGAGGGGGGTGAGTGAAGTTGCCATTTGTATTTTATTATTCATTGTTCATATTGCTTTGCAAGTATTCTGAATAATTTGAAATGTTAGATATTCAAATACAAAATTTACCATTAGTAATATTGGCATGTATTCGATTGTGGGGCAACACAGAAGCATAAAATATTAAAGAAGTAATTATGGTGGTGCATGACCTCTCCATGACCTCCCCCCGGGCCGTAACACCACCAAAATGTGACATTTGCATTAGCATCAGAAGTTTACTGGGTATAGCGGAGTCGATGAGACAGATGCTGTTCTACTCAAGAGGCTCCCTTTTATACAAAAATATAATTTAAAAATTATTTTATCTTATTAAAATAAAAAAATTAAAAATTTTTCTGGGCATGGCATATTGATATCTAGGCCCAACAAAAAGTTTCGATGCCACACACAGTGTGAGAGAGCTGAAATCCGTGCAGCTCAGTTGTGTGAGAGAAAAAGAGCTGCATTCCGTGCAGCCCCTCCATTTTATTTTACCAACCCTACCCCTAAGGGGTCGTCAGCGTGGATCGCCTCCTGAGACAAGAGCTGTCTGAGTCTGGCTGCCCCGACACTCCTACATCTAGGGAGCCACGCCCTCACATCTAGAGAACACCATCGCCCTCACACAGAGGCATAATCTGCTCCAGTCCAGGTACCAATGCCCCTGCCCCTGAAGATCATTAGCAAGCAAGTCTTCAGCAGACACAAGGAGACCCACGCCATCAGCAACATTCTTTCGAACATCATCGAGACCAGGATGACACTCTTAGATGGAACACACAGACCCACGGATATCTGGACCCAACCGGTAGGTGCATCTTACATCTTCTTTTAAGTTATACTAAGTCCGACCAGCGAGATGCTTTCTAGACGTGAATTACTTCCCCTCTTCAGCACATTCTAGACCTGATACCTCCTTGCTCTCCATTCAAAGTCCTCCCCCCCCCACCCACTGTGAAAGTGCCTATTCTCTATATCCACACTTACTCAATTGATCTCGGCAACTCAGAGCTCCGACTCAGGAAGGTAGAGGCCATTTTTATCCAACTCGTACCCTTCATACACTGACTGTTTTCTTTCATTTTTTACACTTTTCTGATTACATTCTCACATAGATCCAGTATGCCAAAGGAAATTCAGCTGTCTGTGGATCAGAAGAGAAAGGTTTCCAAAGAAAGAAGTGAAAAAAATGCTGCTGTATTGGCAAAGACACAATGCCTTACAGAATTTTTCTCTGCTTCAAAAATGGAAAACAGAAGCTGATGATGAAGAACCGGTACCAGATGTTCCTTCTGATAAACCACCCGCACTTCCAAGTACATTTGCAGAAAATGAGAGTAACATATCTAATAAAGATATTGAAGGTGATGGATCATCACATCCTACAGATACTTCAGACATGGACAGTGAAGCGCCATCATATGATCCAGACCCAGCCATGTGGTTTCCTGTCAGAGAAAAGTGTCCCCTTCTGTTCAAAATCAGCTATGATATGTCAAAACAAAAATGTCTCTGACTCCTACCCTGAATCTCGAAGTCACTATCAATCTGGTCAAGGCAAAATGAAAGGACATTGTCATTATTTCAAGAATTCCATGTTTTACACTAGTCATGACAATGGTGAGCAGCATTTTAGAAAGTGGCTCCTGTATAGCCCGTCAAAGGGTGCAGTTTATTGCTTTTTATTGTACTTTGATGTCCAGCCGATGTGACAAGTTTTCCCGCAAGAATGGCTTTAAGGACCGGAAATTTTGCCTGCGGTGTGCAGTACCAAGTTCCATTCAAATCGGGCAACAAAAAATGTAATTACTAAGACTTTTGTAATTATTACTAGCAATACAGTGTGTTTTAATTTAGCAGCTGCTTTGTCATATCCTAATATGGCAACAGCAAAGTGACGTAGACTGAAATCGAGAACGAGGCTACTACAGTTGAGAGGCCAGGCCACCACATTATGATTTGGCGATTGTTTTGAATACAGCGTGAGCATGATGATTCCTGAAGTAAATGCTCAACTTTTCATCAAGTTAAAGTTTGACCACTCAATAATATTAAAATTGTGTCTTCCTTTCGTCATCAATCACCGTCACAATGGGAACCCAATGGGTTCACGGGGTCGTCTAGTCTAGTCTTGTCGAGTAAAACTGCTTTCTATCAGAGCCAAACCTGTAAAGACTTGTCATAAACCAACACAAACTTGCAAGCTAATGTTTATGGCTGCTGAATTCTTTATGACAGAATACAGATATGAGTCAGACATTAAGTACAGTATGCTGTTTTTTATCAGTTTGGTGATGGATGCCACTTTCAATATTTTGTTTATTTTTTTTTCAGGATCCCCTAGATATGAGTAAAAGACTACTGTAAGGGACATTGGCAGAAAATATTTAAGTGGCAGTCAGAAGAGGGCTATAGCCAAGGCAAAGAAAGCTGAAGCAGAAAAGGAGAAAGGTGCACTAGATAAGTATTTAAGCAAAATTATCTCAGAAAATGCAGAAGAGCAAGTGGAGCCACAACACTGTGAAGATGACACTGAAGGAAGCCAGTCTGAAGAAGTTATGCAAGACAATCAAAATGGGAATTTATTTACTGGAAGTGATATCAGCATTTTCGAAAGTGTTGAATTTGACAAACAAAGAAACTCGCCTGTTGATATCAATGCTGGTGCCTCTGAGGCAAGGGAGAACTGGAATGCAAAATCTGCCAGTCCTGTTGAATTAACAGATGATCCTGCAACATGGCCAGAAATGATAAGTCAGAGTGTCAGGGACTATTTAGTAAAAAAGGGACCACCTACAATCATTGTAGAAGATTTCCCAAAGAATGAGAGTGGATCACGTTTTTCAAAATTTCACTGCAGAAGAAAACTGCCAAATGGTGAAACTGTATATCGTCCATGGCTAATATACTCTGTATCAAGTAGTAAAGTCTTCTGTTACTACTGCAAGTTTTTTGATAATAACGCAAGTGCACCTGCAACTTTTGGTTTTAATAACTGGCCGAACATTCATACAAGAACAGCTGAACATGAGAACTACAAAGAGCATTTGCAAACTATGCTCAGTTGCTGTGAACTGCAGCAAAGATTATCTGCTGAAAAAACTACTGATAAAGCACAAGAAAAACTAATCAGACAAAAATCAAAATGCTGGCATCAAGTTTTTGAGCGACTGGTAGCCACTGTACAGTTCCTGGCAGAAAGAAACTTGCCATTCCGTGGATCTGAGGAACACATAGGAACACCACCTAATGGAGATTTCCTTGGTATTATTGAGTTGCTAGGAAAGTTTGAGCCAGTAATGCAAGATCATCCACAAAAAATCCAGAATAAGGAATTACATGATCATTATTTAGGAAAAAACATCCAGATTGAGGTTATTAATATAATTGGTGAAGCTGTTCTACAGGAAATCATTCTGCGAATCAAGGCTGTTAAGTATTTGGCAATAATTCTTGACTGCACTCCTGACATCAGTCATCAGGAGCAAATGTCATTGGTAATTAGATAAGTAGCTGATGGTGTACAATCATACTCCAGCAGGAGTATATGAACATTTCATCAAGTTTTTAGTGGTGGAAAGTAGCACAGGTGAAGATTTGTGCAACACCCTTCTACGAACTTGAAACTTTAGGGTTGGATGTTGAAAATATCCGTGGACAAGGGTATGATAATAGTAGTAATATGAAGGGACACACCTCAGGTGTGCAGGCATGATTTCTAGAGAAAAATTCAAGAGCTTTCTTTACACCATGTGCATGTCACAACTACAACCTAGTTTTGGGAGACATGGCCAAAACATGTCCAGAGGCTATTTTCTTTGGAACTCTGTAGCGTATTTACACCCTTTTTACATCATCTACTAAAAGATGGACTCTCTTTAGAAAACATGCGACAGGTCTGTCTGTAAAACCTTTCTCTGAAACACAATGGGAATGTAGAATAGTGTGTGTCAAAGCTGTACAGACCAAGTTGCTGAAGTTTGTGATGCACTAGAAGAGTTAGCAGGAAGCACTGATGCTGCTCAAGCAAAAAGCAATGCTGAATCATTAGTCAGTCAAATGAGAGATTACAAGTTTCTGGTCTCACTAGTTTTCTGGTACGCCTTACTCTTTCAAGTGAATTTTGTGGGTAAGGAACTTCAGAGTGATACCATTCCAAAAGCTTTGTGACTGGTTGAAGACATACAGGGAAAAAGGTTTTGAAGAAGCCTTGATTGATGCCAGAGAACGTGCCAAAGACCTAGATGTTGAGCCTGTATTCAAGAGTAAGCGCTTAAAGAAAAGAAAATTATTTGATTATGAATCTGCGGATGAACCTTTGTCAGATCCAAAAACAGACTTAATAGTGCAATATTTTAATCAAGTGGTAGATAAAGCACTGCAAACACTTGAGCCGCAGTTTGAACAACTGAAAAAAGCATAAAAATTTATTTGGATTCTTGTGCGATTTTCAGGACCATAAGAAAATGTGCAGCAGATCTGGAAGTGGCATTGACAGATGTCAAGCTGGCACAGGAAAAAGAACAAGTTAAAACCACAAAACTGGCTGATATCATGCTTTGTGAGGAATGGAGGCATTAAAGTCAATTCTGCCACCAGAATTTCGAAACCACATGGAAATGCTTGAATTTCTTGCCTGCAACAACAGGTCTACTGCATTTCCAAATTTATTTATTGTTCTTTGGATTTTTTTGACAATCCTAGTGACTGTGGCATCAGGAGGGAGGAGTTTTTCCAAGCTGAAATTGATCAAAACTTACTTGAGATCATCAATTCAGCAAGAATGTTAGAACAGTTTGGCAATTATGTCCATTGAATGTGAAATTAGCAGGAGTTTAAACTTAGACAAAATACTAAAAGACTTTGCAGAGAAAAAAAGCAAGAAAGAACTTTTTTATAATAGAAGGCAGCTTTTAGAAATCCAAAAAGACAATTTGTTTCCAACAATGCTGTTCACTTACATTTTGAATGTTTTTTTCTAAACAAAAAATAAAATTAATATTTTTAATAAATCATTTCACTAAAACAGACCTTGGCTGCGAACCTGGGCCCCCGCCAAAAATGTTCCAAATTGGGCCCCACAGCTCCTAAGGCCGGCCCTGCTTCCAGGTAGCCTGACTTTATCCTGACCGGCAGACAGATAAAATGGACAGAATCATATTTTACACATTTTCTTTGGTGAAATATTTTTGTTGAATATTTTAAATATGATATTTTTTTATTTAAATGTTTCAACTTCCCATTTTACTTTTATTCATACAGACAGACAACAGACTAAATACAGGTGTTCCCCACTATACATCCACTAAAAATAATAATAGCCCATCATTGAAGCATAAAGCTGATAGGACAGTGTCAATGTGCTGATGTAATAGCATCATGACACCATCGCAATGTGATCAAGCTGATGTAACAGTAATATTGGCCCGAGCCATTTAGAGACTAGCCAATGAAATATGACATCACCTGTCTTGTCACTATTGATAGACAGTTTGTCGTCTGCCTGGATCACCTTGACCACTGCTTGCTGACTCGCACACAAATTCCTCTGCATCAGGAATCCACTCATTTTTCAAATGGGGTTGGTGCAACACAACACTGCCAAGCAGGTTGGCACCACACAAAAAAAGCAGCATGAAATTTGTTGAGACCAAAATAAAGTGGCAAGAAGCTTCTCTATGAAGGTTTTGCCTATGTTATTGACAGAGAAAGAGATGGGCAAACTTACTGGAGATGTGAAAAGTGAAAAGGCTGAAGACAATTAATAATGTCATCCAGGCTACTCCAGTGGAACACACACATATCCACCAGAGACAGCATGCATTTATGCTCTTAAAATTTGTACACAAAACGATGAAGCAACAAGCTGGACAATCTGAGGAAGCTACTAGTAGCATCATACACAATTGTACAGGAAATTTCCACCTGAGCACAGCTGGCTCATTGCCTAAAAAGGAAACATTGGCACAAATGATTAGATGGAATAGGAAAACACCTGATAGTGGCAATATAAGTGAAGACCTAAAACTCAGCCAGAGGGGAACCATTTCTGGCATTTGAAAATGAGCAAGTGGTCATAGTAACAACATCTAAAATTTAGACTTCTTGTCCACCAAGCCACACTGGATTTTCAATGGCACATTTGACAGCACACCTTTAGGAACCCAAATGTACAGTCCATGTTATTATTGACAAAATCCGCAATCTGCCCTTGGTGTACCATGTAACGAAGATAAAAAATGATGACACACGTCATATTCAGTTACATGAAGAACATTAGAAACATCAATTACAACTGACTTCAAACAAACAGTAGTGAACAGCATCAGAAAGCATTTTCCAACTACCAAAGTTTTTGGATGCTTTTTCCACTTCACTCAATTTTTTTGGTACAATATTCAGTCTCTTGGACTGAGAGTGAGGTATATGAAACTGGAAAACACTACCAATGAAACATATACAGGCACTTGCATTTGCTCCACCAAACATGTCATTGACACATTTAATGCTCTAATGTCCTCTCTTGATAACGAAACATGAAAGAATAGCAGAATTTTTTGCCTGTTTTGAGAGCACTTGGCTCAGTATTGTTACTTGAGGGAGACAAAGGTGACCCACGTTGAGATTGAAATGTGGAACATCAACAGCAGAGTTCAAGACAATCTGCCCCAAACCAATAATTCTCTGGAGGGCTGGCACCAAGCTTTCAACCAACGAATGATCACACACACAGTAATGAAATTTTGATCAAGTAGGCTGTAATGGGATTGAACATAAAGCCACAAAACAAAAGGTACATCATCATTAATAACCACCTGAAGACACTAGTTGCCAACTATACCAATGAAGACATCCTCAAATATGCAAATTTGATTGCTCATAATTTGTGACTTGTATGATTTTAATTCTCTATGATTCAGTGCAACAAATTTCAATCATTAATTTACTAAATTTCTGCTGTTTCAGAATGTTTGTCTTGATATGTTTTATGTTGTGTTTGTAATAAATTTTTTATGTAATATTATATTCTATTTCTTATTATTGTCAGCATAATGTCTATCAGCATTATGGTGCTTTTATCATATATGGAAAAATTTTAATAAAAAATTATCACAATGCAGAAGTTTTTATTTTATTAACTAACTAAAAAAAAGTAACAACTGCAAAATTTCATAAAAATTAAGTTTTAGAGGTTGCTCAATGCCTTCAAAGTTTTACACTAGGTTAAAATAATACAAAATTACACAAATAGAAAAAAATATTTATATCAAGCTTTAAATTTTTAATAATGTGTCTAGTATCATCACAGAAGTATAACATGGATTACATCAGCAATGCACCTTCTAAGGCCTTTGGAAATGCCTTCCTGTGGTCTTCAACTAACTGAAGATGATATTGGAGCTGCTCCTCATTCTTTGTCCTGGGGTTATTGGTGAAGGATTGAATAAATGATACCCCTCTTTCGGCATGATCATTTGTTACATTGAGGGATGAAATTAGCTCTTTTGCTTTGGAGAACAATTCATTTTGCTCCAAGATAGCTGGATCAAGGTCCAAAAAAGAAGAAATTTCCAAAGTTCAGAAAAAGTTTAAAGTTTGGGAGGAACAAAAATCTGCCAGGGATTTCACCGATGGTTCTGGAACCCAGACACATTGAGCAGGATCTGCCAAACCTTCAAAATTTTTTTTATTTTTCTAACCATGTTTTACTTTTCAGCTATAGACACTGATGCACTGAATAGAGCCAATGCAATGTCAACCTCTGAAAGATACCAGAGAAGACAGCTAAAACTCTTAGATCCAGCAGTATGGATAGCAGGTATCTCATTTTTCCAAACTTTGGAGGAGTAAGAGATCCTGTTTTGGAGCAGAGTACCAGGGGTCAATATAATGCTTTGCCACGAACGTGCAAAAGTGTTTAAGTTTTTCCCTGTTAAGTTCACTCTGTGATGAACATATAGTTGTAGCTGGTATTTGCGAAAGCACATGTTTTATAAGCAATTTTTACATCTAGATCTTTAAAGAATATATTGCGTGAGCCATCCATCGTGCTCGATGTAGTGCTCCTGGAATGAACTGCACATCATTTCTTCCATAGGGTATTCCTCTGAGGAAAATAACCACAAGTTCTAATAATTCTTTGTCGTCATCTTGGGTATGTTTCTCATGAAAGAGATGTTGTGCATGATTCATTATTTCATCAGACCATGATTGGAGAACTGCTGTATCAGGGTCTCCAGGTCCTGTTGTATAGTCTCAAACATTTAAAGTTGGCCAAATTTTGCAGAATGTTTCAAATATGGTAATGCAGGGGCTCTTAGATTGATCTTGTGCAACAAGTTCCAAGAATGCTGCATCAAGCAAAAGTTCTAATATGTGATGATAGCAAGCAAAATAAATTAGATTATGACCAATGGCTTGTTCAATCAGAAAGCAAACCCCTCCCCGAATTCCCGTGTTGACATTTGTTGTGTCAAAGCACAAGGCCTAGCCAGCATCCTTGATCTCACATCTGGTTTTATATGGTTTGAAGCAGACAATCCAGGCAATGACCAAATGAAAAGCAAGATAAAATTAAACACACCAATGATTTACATATTCTGTAACATAGTGCTACATATAGCATAACAATTTGTCAGATGAAATTGTGAACCAAGTGGACCAGATGTGCCCCAAAAGAATCTGTAGCTCCAGCAAGTAAAATACGCAGAAGAAAACTGTTTTTCACATGAGCAAAGACACCAGACTGTGGGGACTGCTATACCTGCATTAACAGAGCACATAGTGCAACATTACTTGGATGATGTCAATTCCCAAACTCAAGGCACATTTTCAAGGACTGACTCCAATTGGGTTTAGTACAAGATAAAAATGTTTACAAATGAATGTTGCCTTTGTTTGGAAAGATATTCTGCATTCCAGCCATATCAGTGCCTGTTAGAAGGGTATTTAATCAGAGTGGACTGCTAATGCAACCACACACAGCAAGAATGTTTGATAAAAACCATAGAAAGAGAAGATTAAATGCAAATATAAGTAAAATAAGTGAACCACAAGTTTTCTTTGTGAGCCACAAGCTACTGAATGTCCATCTGGTCAACAGATGGCAATAGTGAAATATGAGCACATTAAAAAAAAAAAATCCTATAATCAGTGTTGACCAAAAGGGCCATATTCATAAACTAATTACTACTATGTAAATTTACATCAATTTTTTCCCAATGAGAGAACAATCAAGTTGTCAAACATTTTTTCAGAGCCCTTTATAGGCATCATAAGGTTTATTTTTGATTTTTATATTATGAGGAGTTAGCTTCCATTGTTTAATAAAACTGAATGTTTGACTGGCCTTGTCTTTTAAAATTTTTTTTATTGACTTTACTTTGAATCACCCAGCCTTCAAACTGACTTCTGCCTAGATGATCCAGCCTTGATTGGGCTTGACCTTACAGCTTTTGGCTTCAAATTTAAAATTAGTTTAAACACACAAGTTAAGCAGAGAACATTTCATATTTCCAGGAGTTTATCTGGCAGGTAAGTTTATTGTTAGGGTTCAGCTGTTAAAATTCTGTCTACTTTATTGTGCAGCATCTAGCACATTGACTGTTGACTGCAAAGAGAATTTTTAAAAAATTCTAAAAGATTTTAGAAATCAACAGATCTCAAGGTTCACATTATACAGGAAGAAATCTCATTAGCTGCATTTTCTCATGAGATATATCAGTGATAATTATAACATGCATATGTGCATATCTGATCTGCTAAACTGAAATTTTTAGCAATCTAAACAAGTTTGGCCCCTGAAATTGTCTAGGAGTTCTCTATAGCCTTTTATAAAAGTTGTGATTAACACTGACATAAAAGAGTTTAACTAGGGAAAATCTCAAAACTACTGTACAGTTAGTACTGATTAGTAGTCAGCCCAAGAAAATACTTGAAGTTAAGTGGTTACTGTATTTTTTGACTAATGTCAATACCACCCCCCCCCAAACAAACATTGACTTATACTCCAAATCAACTTACCTATGGATAGTCGATGAAATTGCTTTAAGGAAAAATTTTAAATGATAGTTTGTTAATTTCTGAAACTGTAAAATTGTTAATTTAAAACAGTCAACAAAATTTATTGTAAGGAACATTTGCCAATTGGATACCAAAAAAACCAATGTTTGCAATTTGTTTCAAATGTCTCCATGATTATTACAACCATGTTTAAAAAAACTATTTCAACACCCCATTTATCCAGATCATCAAACAAAGTAGTTAAATGATAATGCATAAATGTTCATTAATATTTGTCAGCCTGAAAGTACCATAAGCAGTGATGCGATGCAACAGGGTTATGAAAGAGTTGAGGTATTTTTCTGACGAGTTGAAAGTTTGTCTAATTACCGTGGTTGATCTAGCCTTGTCTTACAATTCAAATAAACTTATCTCTGAATGATGGAAATAAAAATGGGAAAATTAACCAATTCAAATTATACTCCACAGACTTATAAACCAAAAAATACAGTGATAGAAAAATTTGTTGGAGGGTTTACTGCACCTTTGATATCAACAGGCTTCTCAGATCTCTCATTGGCTAGCTTCAAGAACTTCTTTAGCTTTATTATTTTGTTGGCCAGAGTCTGAGCATCAAGGTTCTGATCATCATCACCACAGGATATCTGTGAGGGTGATTGAGTAGCTCGTGCCAGTGCCATGTTCTCAAGGTCAAGCTGTGTCACTCGTTCCTTCAGCCGCAGGATGGCCAGTTGATCCTGGTAACGCAGCCGTTCATAGTTGCCAACTACCTCAGAGAGCTCAGACAGCTTGGACTCCAGCGCAGACACCCGTTCCTCACTTTGCTGGGCCAACTGACCAAGGTTTTCTTCTGCCTCAGTCGTTCTCTTCTCTTCATGCTGCACTTGAATTGCATACTGAACCTTCAAAAAAAAAAAAAACAACAAATATTCAGCTATTATATCATATAAAATTTAAGGAGCATACCTCCTTCCCTACTTTCATTTTTTTTTTCTTTTTCTTTTCTATAGGATCTTTTATAAAAACATACTATCATTAATCCTCTGGCAAACATAGACATCTGGACAAGCATATACAAAAAAATTTTGAAAAATATGAAGCAGATTCCATAACACCAACATCAAACCAAAGAGTTTTTGTGACTTCATAAAATTTCAGAGAAAATGCATGGTCTCACTCATTAGTACCAGATTCCAGGTATCTTAGGGATGGATCCAATGTTATCAGGGTAAACAATTACAACTATTTTGCTATATCCAACACACACCTGGCACAGCTAATTTTCAATTTCTAAGTATATCACTACCACAATGGTCCACTGAACAATCAGCAAAGCAAAGTAACCACCACCAGGTTAAATATTAAATAGATGTTGTTTGTTTTTAAAATGTAGCATGCAGTATTTTCACCTGTTTTATGTTATTGCTTCTAAAAGAAAATTTGAATGAGTCTCTTAAAAATTTTTAATGCTAGAAGTAACAGTAGGTATCCTAATGGTTTAAAATAATAGCAAAGAATACTTCAGAAAACTGGAAAATAAGTTTAATGCAGTGTCTCTCAACATTTTCAATAATTTTTGTTTATATTTATAAAACCATTTCTGAAGTGAAAAAAGATTAAGACAATTCTCACATGACTTCATAATATATGCTGCCAAGCTAACCATTTTACATCATGACCTTTGAATTCTTATCAATTTTGTCTGAAGAATTGTGGGTGAAGCACCAGAGCATATTCCTATCCACTGAGGTGGGATGGCTATCTCATGTGTATTATCTCCACAATGAGCTTAAAGCTTTTTTAATTTCAGAAGAATTGCCATATACAGATCACTTTTTCAATAGGGGTTGGTGTTCAAAGCTGGCCTACCTTGCAGACATATTTGGTCACTTCAACAAGCTGAACAAAAAATGCAAGTAACAAATCAGAACATCTGGGCAACCAGAGACAAAATGGAAGGATACAGATTAGAACTAGCATTCTGGCAAGAATGAGTAGCAAAGGTTAACTATAATGTTCCCTTTGGCATCTGTGGACCATATCACAACATTATGTTAAATCTGTATTTTAATAAACAACAGAAGAGAGCACCTACAGTCAATGAAGCTGGATCTGCTTTATTAACAGTTCCACCCATGATCAAGCAACTAAAGAAAAGCCTAGGTTTTGCATTAATATATCATAATGTTGTACTCAAATTGGGAAACATTAGTTTAGTAGAGACGGCATCTATATATAAACTATTGTTTAATGCTAAATATTAGATTACAACAGATTTTTTTAAACGATCATTTAAGGGAAAGATGGAATATATCTAAAAAAAATTGCCAAGCAATAAAAAAAACAATTTTCCTTATCTTTTTAATGAAAAAACTCAGGCAAGATAACATTAAGTGTTCATAAAACAACTGAAAGTAAAAATCAGTGAAATTTAGTCACAAAAAGCTTTAAATGGCTGCTTGGTCACAAAGATGAGGTTGCAGAGACTAATATTATACAACAGATGAGCATTATTTGAAAAGGAGACACTAGGGATTTAACAAGAACTACCTACCTTACCTCGTCTTGATGAAGGTTGACTATTTAGAACAGATTTAAAATTCTGGATACAATAAGCATCTGATAGGTGTGCTAAAATCTAACTTATCAAGACTTGAAGTAGACATTAATTTTCCATTAATAAACTTTTTTAAAACACAAAAAAAAGATAAATTAAATCAAATTTAGGATTTGTGAATTAACTGCCATGAGGAAGTGAAATAAATTACAAATTATGGTCATTGGGTGTTAACACAAGTGTCTACATTTCAAAAAATAAAATGGAAAAAGTATTTTTTAACCCAAGAGGAAGGCAGCCTTACACTAATTCATACCTTCATTTTTGCTAGTTCCTGCTGTAGTTCCAGTAACAATGAAGAAGGTTCACAGGCCTTCATCTCAGCCATTTTTAAATGGTTCCGCAGTGCCTCAAGCTCTTTGGACATGTCTCTTATCTGCTTTTCATACTGTTCTGAGTTGTTGGTAATTTTTTCCTTGTCCTTTAGTGTTGATTGTATTTCATCAAGCTAATGATGTAGAGAGTGAATTACCAACTTTAATCATGTTTCATAGCCAGTCAGTTTTGAATTGGAAAAGAGCAGCCAAGTGATCTATAAATACATGGTAACTGCTTTGGTGTCCATTTTGAACATGCTCTTAGATTTCATTACAGAACTGCATGTACAAAATAACGATACAGAAAATTAGTTTAATATGATGGCACAGATCACTTGCTCTGACCATAAGTTAAGACAAATATAAATTTTATGGTACTGATTATTAGATTATCATTAAAAACTTAATTGTAATCAAACTATCTGACAAATATGTAATCTTGCAAAAAATACTTTCATATCTTTGATAAAACAATAAGATGCAGGATGATAGATACACTTAGTGTCTTCATCCAGTCTGCTTTGGTATGATGCTGAAGCAGCTCACTTTTCTACCACTTATATTATTATGGACAGGCCCAAATATCAGTAAATGTAAGATGACTTAAAATTATCAAGGTGATTTTTCATTCCCAATTATTTCCAGAGATCATTAACAATTTTAAAGCCAAAGTTACTGATTTCTTTTTCTGACAAAAATGCAATGTAACTGAAGTAACCAAATATTATCTTTAATAAAATCTCTTTCCTTGCACCTTCCTCTTTTTGATCAGTTTTATACATCAATCAACAAATTCTGTTCTATCTTATCTGCTTTATGACACCTAAGAGTTAAAAGCAGAAATAAAGCAAATAAGAAAACACTATTAATTCTCTAACATATAAAAACAATGATTGTGAAATCTTGTTCACATTATTTATTGGTTTTCTTTTCATCAGAAAACTTCCAGTTTTAAGAACATATCCTCAAGATGGCATATTCCCATCTTTTAACAAAATCATCTAGTAATGTAAGCATTTTTTCTCTCCAGAATAATATTTCCTTAATTACATATATGTATGTGCCAAACTGCTGCATGTACATAAAACATCAAAAAAGGTAAATCTTTTTTTTTTCTTTCTGATTTGCTTTCTTCTACGTAAAGTTTTGTTTATTAGATACAAGGAAGCAGATAACAACCATCAACGGACTCTAATATGGTAGACAATATGCAGATCTTAAATTGATTAATACTATCATTATTAACCATGTTTGCCAGTAAATTAGCTATTAATTATGGTATAAAATAGCTATTCCAATGTACAATCAAAAATGCTTGTAGACAGGCTTATCTTTTTTCTCAATGATAGAACAAGTTCTATGTCAATACATATATGTATTTCCTCAATATAAAGTAGCCGAGACGAGTATGGACCCATCAATAGAATGTCAAAATAAACCTGTTAAACTTTACTTAATAACTATTTTGTAAATAAACAAAATCAGTGAAAACTACTATACATTAATACTGGACGCACAAGCCAGCCCAGGGAGTTTTCACGAAACTCCAAACAGGTGAGATTTGCAGAATTACATGATTGGATAAAGAAAATGTTTTTCTAAATTTTGATTGGATTTGGCTGTTTCACAAACCAATGAGTTTTCTTTATCGCGCCGTTGCCAAGGCTAAATAACCCTCCCTCTTAGTCCAACTCTACCTGTTCATGAATCAAGAAGAAAATAAAAGCATTATACAATGGCTGCCACAGAGCTAACTGCTATAATTGTTTAGGATGCAGTAGATGCACAGGTAGTTGCCGAATGATCAGAAGCTGACAGCCAAGACCTATCAATCCTAACTGATTTAGAGAAATTGATGACAACGAAAAGACTGAACAGCAACGTAAAAGCCACACAAAGCAGCCTTTTGAGGAATCAGAGGAGCAAATGATGTCGACTGTATCAGATATTTGATAATTTTTGCAAAGAGCAGCCAACATTGGACATGGAATGCCCAGCAAAGCAGCAAGAAAGACTGTATCAGTGACAGATTTGGAAGAAGAATCAGTCAGCTGAATGATCCACTATGCAAGCTAGTATTTGTGAGGTGACATATCCTCATAATCCTGATCTGTTGAAAAAAGAAGTATGTGCTCATAATAACCCATTGGAGAGAGTGCTTCAAACGACAAACTGTTGATGAACATGAAGAAGTTGATCAGCAGTTAGCCCAAATGGAATATTCAAAAGCATGTATTGCTGGCTCTGATATGTGAAACTTCCCACCAAAATTGCTGAAAGAGCTGTTTGGTATTGGTGAAGAGTATGCAGCATATTCAAAAGCATGTATTGCTGGCTCTGATATGTGAAACTTCCCACCAAAATTGCTGAAAGAGCTGTTTGGTATTGGTGAAGAGTATGCAGCAACTTCCAAGCAACATTTCAAATACATGGTTGAAGGTTGCTGTTGAAACAAGGCATGTAATGCAATACAGTGAAATGTCAGTGAACAAAGCTGTCAAATTTTTACTGCATGAATCAAATGTACAAATGATATCCTTGGAAACAAAAAAGATCTTACTGGATGGCAATGAAGCAGATTTTCCAAAGCTGATTCAAAGACGGCCATCCAGACTCACTGTGAGCATGCTTGGACAAATACCCAGATCCAATTGATCAAATTTGTGTTACTTCATTATCGAAAATAATCAAGGCTCTAACATTGTATCCACTTCAACTGCTAATGCTGTTGAATTGAAGAAGTTAGTCTATGCATTTTAAGCATTTATGTAATCAGTGTTTTAAAACCATGTGCTTAAGTGTAGCTCAAAATCAGTGAATTATGCATTGAATACTAATAGCAGTTCAGTGCAACTAATTGTGAAACCTGCTGCCGTTCAAAGTATTCAAGTTTATCAAGGAAAGGATTGACTTGGAACACAAGCAATTATTACTAGATAGCACTGATAAGATTAAACTCTACATGGGACAAGAGATCCTAAGTCTGCAACCAGCAGTTTCATATTGATAAATTCTAGTATCCCTTACTTGGAAACAACCATACTTTGTAATGGATTTCAAGATTAAGTTTGAGGTGATGTACTTTCATGAAAAAACTGTAGATCACTAGGCGAAAAAGGAAATTATTGGCACAGAGTGATGATTTATACAAGAGAGAATCCAAATGAGAGTGAGCAAAATTTGGATGACCATCACATCATGTATTATGATTAAATCACATCAGATGATACAAAACAAGACTGGCTGGCAGTGTTAACCTACTTTGAAGCAGCTGTGATGCACAATTGCCTTGAAGTGAAGTAGAGGAGATTTATGTCAAATCGGACAATGCAAAGTGCTATCAAAAGCCGAAGTTAGTGTATTTTATGAATGTGGTTGCAAAACATGGGTTGAACCTAGTTTCTTACATCCACATGGATACTCGGGATGAAAAAGGTCCTCTTAATGATCATTTTGCTATCATGATGAAATGTGTATCAAGGTACTGCAACATAGGTAACAATGTCATCACTGAATGCAATTTGATTGAAGCTCTACATTCAAATGGAGGCATAAACAACTCAGTTGCAGAAATGGTTTGCTCCAACCAAAACAAACTGAAGCAACTTCAAGTGGAAAATGAGCATGTTTTGCAGTGTTTCAAGTGTATGACTATGTTGTGTATGACAGTAAATGAATACATATTTATGATTAGTCAGGAATTGGTTTGGACAAAGTAATTAGTATCAACACTGAAGCTGTGGATGATGGTAGAGCTAACGAGGTGTCTGATTCTGATGATGAAAACGTGGATGAAAATGAGGGATACATTATCAATGCAGACGATACACCAAGTGCTAGTGCTGTATCTGACACTGCGATTGTTGGACCACTAATGAAATGGACTATATGTCAACAACTATGAATTAAGACAACACAAACCAATCTTAATACAATGGAAGCATTTGTCAATATGGAGGAAGACCCATTACAGTGCTTGATTTGTCGGAGGCAGTTCAGTTCTGTTGCACAGGTAAATGAGCACACCTGCAAAGAAGTTGCTGGACAACAGGATTTACTACATTATGCATTGAAATATGCAGTCACTTGGATCCATCAACAGCAAGTTGAGTATGCTGATGTAAATCATGATAGAAATGATATAGAGAAATTGAATTGTGTTCGAAGTATCGCATGTTCAAAAGAGATTGGACCAGTTTGCACTTGTCAGCCACCCTGGGATAAAGGATATGGTAAGAAATACATTGAAGATTTCAAAGCCGTTGTTAAGATGTTTTGGATGGGTTTGAAACAAGTCACTGAAAATGTACCCTGGTAGAATTCAAGAGAAACTACTGCAAATGTATCCTCATTGCCTAGATAGATTTCAGATACTGAAATTAGAGCAGCAATTCAAATGCTTTTCAATAAACAAAAGAAAGGACAGGCAGTGACATTGCAATCAACAAGGGCATTAAAAGAGCCTTACACCTCTGCCAAGCTGCCTATATTTGTGGAGTCTAATGGAGCCATAGCAGGGAATGCAGCCTGGAGTGAGTTACAAAAAGCTCATCTGTCTTTTGAGGAAGCAAACAAACCTTCAAAATGCCAATTTACGTCCAAAACAAAAACTCATTAAAGGCCAAATTCAAGAAAACAGGTGAGCTACTGGTCATGAGGTGTTAAAAGGTGTTCATTTGCCATAAGTTATTTGATGGATGACGATTAATGTAAATCTTCATAACTACATAACTAGAACATTTCTGGAGAAAAAAGTATCTGCATGATCAGAATGATCATAACTTTCATTTAAACCACTGAACAAGACCTTTTATGCAGTTTCCATGCAAGTCAACTTCTGACAGTTTCACATCACACCTCCAGACTCCCCAGCCTGGCTTGCACACTGACTGCTAAGAATATACAAATGTATAAGGATATATTGTTAGACCACATAAAAATATTTGATACTTAATATTTGAAAAAAAAAATGTAGTTGGAAATCTAATTAGAATTCACAATAAACACTCAAAATTCTTATCAAGCAAACTCTTCCACTTGGAACAAAATTATTAGGCAGAAATTTTGCTTTATAAATAATGATTCCAAACACACTGCTGAGGCTGTCTGGTTTTACTTAAAATGAAAGCAGGAAGCAGCTCTTATACAAGCAGAATGCCTTCCCAATCAGATCAATGATATGAAAACAATAAGAGATTATATTTACAGAATGTTGGTGGAATTATGAAGATGTCTGACATTTTATAATTTTTTTTTTTTTTAAAGGTTATATACCACCACTATTGTTTTCAAATTATCAACATTTCAGTAAACTTTTCCTGTTGTCATCCTCAGGATGGTCCTGATAAGATCTTCTGAGTTTTGCAAAGATAATTTTTGATAACCTTCACTTCACTGACAGTGATAACTCATAAACTAGTTGCTATTTAAACATTCCATCTACTGAACCAGCAAAGCTTTCATCGTACTAAGCATTTCTGTTATATTTAAGGTTTTATTTCTGAATTAGACACATTTTTCTGATCTCCACACTAGGTGTACCAAGCAGAGAAGCAATCTGTAGAAATATCTATCTGTATGGCTTCTTTTATCTTTTTCTTTTGGTCATGTTGTTCTTGATCTCAAAGCATCATCTGCTCTTGCTGATTTCTCTAATTCTCCAAGTCATGCTTCTCTTCTGTTTTCAACCCTAATTTTGGTGGGTCTCTGTTTTGCTAATGTACTGTTTCTCACAGTCACAAATCAATGAGTATATATTGTTCTTAGCTGCCATCAGTTCCTCATTAAAAGTTAACCTGGTCAAATGTTTACATATCACACCATTACTAGAATGCATAACTCTGATGTTAAACTCCTTATATAGATGAGCAAGGTGTTCTGATGTACCTCTAATGTAAACAATACAATACATAGGTAAATCAAAATGCTTTGCATGTCAATAAAAAAAAAATACATTTTTTTAATGTATATATTTAAAACTATAGAATGTTGCAAAATAATAATCTGTTAAACTTTACAGTGCATGTAATTACTGTGTGGGGACAGTGTCAACTCATCTAGCACTAATCTCTTTCTACAGACAATAAAGATGGGGTACAAGCTAGCAATTAGCAAAATCTCCCTGCCACACAATATGCTTTCAGCTGTGTAAATGTACAAGCACTTGATTACTGTAAGAAAAAATAAAATAAATAAATAAATGCACACCTGTAATTCTAGTTGCTCTTTGGCAATTCTCTCATCAGACACCAGTTTCTGTAGTTCCCGCAGCATGCATGCATGATCAGTTTCCTCCCTTTCTCTCTCCTGCTGCTGAGAACGCAACTTCTGCTTCAGCTAAAAGGAGAAACATCATAGCAAAACACACAAGGCTTGTCAGACAGGCATGCAAATCTCCAGCTAAAGCTCCCTCTCTCCTGAATTATAAAATCCACTTTACTCACCTCTTGAAGTTGGTCCTGCAGTTCAATGCATTGCCTCACTGAGTTGTTTTGTTCTTCAAGCAATTTCTTCTGAAGTTCTTCGTTTTCTTGCTGAAACAAGAACAGAATGAAAGACGGCAGACATTGTTCTAAAGATGGCTGTTAATGGCTACAGAAGCTGCTTCAGAGAGACCCTTATTTGGGGAGAGTGCACTGAGAATATTAATAACTAGATCAGAGGTATAACTGAAAGCTGGTATTTTCCTCGCTGTCCATAAAAGACTGATGATTATCTGAATGACAATGCTCATACAGAGGTTATTTAAAAACAAAACTTTTGTTTCTAAAAAAAAAAAGAAAATAAAAAAACTAGATTCCAACCCTAGATGGCACTCAAAAACCATTAGTTCAAAGGGTACTTTAAAAGCATAGTGATATTTGTAAAGATTCTGAAGAGAGAAGAAAACTAAATCTGTATATCACATTCTGCATAGCCCAAATCATTAATTTTTTAAAAAGGGAGAATATTACCAACAATTTTGCTATTTTTTAAAATTGCATTGCAAATTTAGTGGATCACATCCCTCTAGTAATTCTACTACAACAGAAAATTAAAGTTTGACTAGGGTTCTGTTAATAGTTTGTCACTGTATTGCTTCAAGCTATTTAAAATTCTTTTTTAGAAAAACAGAATTCAACAAATTATTTTGTCTTGATGCCTTAGTAAAATCTGCATAATGTCAAAATTTAGAAATAGTGGGTCTGTCTGTCTATCATGATGCTAGTTTTATAGATCAGTAAAAAATATTGGAGAAGAAAAAGAACTACTGTATTTTTTGGGTTATAAGTTGATGTGTAGCTTAAGTCAAATGGGTTAATTTTCCCATTTTCCAAGCCTTCATTCGCATATAAGTTAAAGTAGTGTATAAGTCAATAGTACAACTGTACAGTAATAACAGTATAGAATTTGTCAGGGTTATAAAACAGCAGTGGTGGATAACAACAAAGTGAGATATTTGGGGAAGGAAAAAGTTTTAGGCAAAATAAAGCAGATTCAATCCATGTGGAACATGGTTTGATATGAGTTTTGCCTATCAAATAAAAATTTTAATCATGTGTAAGGTGTTACAAATTATGTAGACCCTTAGAAATAGTTCTTAGAAATTAGTGAGTATAGCAGTATAACCATTTAGACTGTTATGTGCGCGTTTGAGTAATGATACAAAGATTTTTTGTTTACAAATCATCCTTAGAGTAGACAAAAGACAACATGGGCCTTCCAGGTCAACAGAGATCTAAGATCTGAAAGCTTGATAATACAGATATTGATACACAAACCACGTGGTAGAGATGAAGGGAAATTGTAAAATGCCATATGGCATGAAGAAGCTACAATGGATGTCGATGATGACGATGACTTAAGGGAAGACGGAGTTTTTGTATAGGATCTGTCATCCTAGAATGGGTCTAAATGAGGCATATCTTTAATTTCCAGCCCCATAACTTCTTATCCTCTTTATATACATGCATAAAAACTGAACATAACAACATTACATATATTTGGAGTAAAAACCTAAAAAATAAATATTATGGAAATTGGTCAGTTATTGTAACTTAACTCTATACAAAATTTTAATTTATATAGAACAAAGATAGGAACTTAAATATAAAATTAATATTTGCAAGGAAAAGAACACAAAATCTACAAAAAAAAAAAAAAAGTTTCTCACCATTTAATATACTATTTAAAAAACCCTTCCATCTTCAAGCTGATCTTCAACATAGGTCAATTTCACTTTGCAACTTCAGTTTGCTTTTTTTCTTTTTTCAGTCTGTTGTAATGAATCCTTCGTTTTTTGCCAATTGCAAACACATTTCTCACTAATGCCACACTGCTGTTCTACTGCCATATTTCCACCATTGTTTTCAGAAAAATTCACCACTTCTAGTTTAAAAGCTGCAGTATATGCTTTCCTTTTCTTTATAACAGGCATTTTCAAGCAAGGGTTGATATATTTTTTTTCAACTTTGGAGAATTGAAGCTCCCCTAACAGATATCTGTGCCTAAGCACTAAATAAAAGGGTGGTAACTGAATCTGAGTCAGCATGCACGTACAATCATACATAAATTTCCCCATGGTACTTAAGGGTCCTGTGTTCCCAGTATCATGATTTCATCCATATGTAAGTCAGAGTGAAGTATAAGTCAATGGTCAGGCGCTTGCAGGAAAAAGTATGGTATTATACGCCAAAAAAATATGCTAGATAAAGCAAATCTACAGAGATTATCTACCTTACTGTCTAACCCAATTTCAACAAAAGCAATCAGAGATAAATTAACAAAATTTTAGAATAAAATTTAATAAATAAACTACTTCGTTTTCCTTTTTTGTTTTGCAAAGATTGACAGTACAATGAAATTACTAAAACAATGAATATGAGTAATAAAAACAAATTAATAAAACAGCTGTCCAAATAGAAAGACAGATCTAAACGAACAACAGAGTGGAGTCCAGATTTTCAGTTTAGTAAGGTACCAGAGTCAAAACATTGCACAGCAAGAAGAATGCGAAAATAGCTTCTAAATTTTATTTTTTATTTGAGTTTACATGGTTGATTAAAGTATGAAAAAGAATAAACAGATCTAAAGAAGCAAAGTTGTACATAAGTGATTATTTACAAAATTGCTTTCCTTAAAACTGGCATAATAAAACCCTGAATCTGACTGGCCAGAGATGGCAGCAGACATGTCAGTTGTTAAATTGTATACCTAGTCTCAACAATTAAGACAATCTGGTGAGAGAGTACAGCACCATGTGTATCCACTAGTGGGCATTGCCTATTCTGCACCATAAAGGGACCCAGCACTTCTAGTTTCAGCAGGGTTTGTTTTCAGATGTGGAAGAAAACTCACATATCTGACTGGTGAAGTGGAAAGAAACCATGTCAGGAGGATATACTAAACCAAGCTGGTTCTGACTGGGGATTGAACTCAGGCCCTCAATTTTGGCAGTCTGGTAGTCTTATCAATGGACCACTGGCATGTCAGTGAAACTCAAAATATTCAAGTGGAAACTACTGTGACTTATTCTAAGCCAGACACACAAGCCATTTCTGATTTATATGACTGACTACAGCAGTTCTCATTGTTAAAGAAATTCCTAGAAATATCTGGTCCAAAATAAATTTTACTGTTTAGTCTTGACTATTAGCCTCGGATAGTATGTTGTAGGATTGAACAAGAACACTGTTTATCCAAGAGATCTTACAGAAAAGATGAGCCAACATTATGGCAACACAAGCAATGCTTCAAATGACAATACAGGAATAAGGGTTACACTAATGCAAATGCAACTATGGTACATAGGGATTGAAATTTGATCAATTTTAAACATTAAACATAATAATAATATGCAATATTTTATAATGGCAAAAGAATGACATTTAAAATTACAAAGGACAAAGCATTACTATAGGAAACTAAACCTATTGTGAAAAAAGAAGAATAATTAGGGGATGACTGGTAGAGACAAGAATTAATATCACTGGGGAAAGGGAAAGATATGAATTAATCCATAAAAAATAGTAATCTAAAAATTGCTTAAAAATTTAATTCTAGTATGTAAAAATGCTTAAATTACAAGAGCATTTAAAACTGCATTTTTTAAAAAAATTGAATTTAGTTAATCATTGTAAGTATAACTTTAATTATGTTACAGAGAACAGGCAGAGGAAAGCAATATGGGCACTCACCCTGAGCTGCTTTTTTTCAGACACATAGCTGCTTTCAAGTTTAGATTTTTCTTTGGTTAGTGTAGCTATTGAGCTGGTCAGTGTGACCAACTGCTCTTTCATCATGGTCAGATCGGGTTCAGAGGGTGTGTTGCTTCCAGGCTAGACAAAAAAAAAAACTATGCCAAACAAGATCTTCGATCGATTTAACAGAGTTGGTTAGATTAAGATCTGAACTATCCCAAAGATAGGAGAAGGGGGAAGTAAATCAGGTGTATTTTAGAATTCTTGTCATAAGAAAATGAGCCAACAAACTATAAATTTACTGTATTCAAGCCTCCTGTTCTATAGATACCTAATTACTTTTTTTGTTTGTGTTTTTTATTAAAGATTTTTCTTTTTTTAATATTTATTTCCAGATTAATCTGCATACAGACACTCCCCGAGTTACGTAAGGGTTCCATTCCAGGGACCCTTATGAAAATCAAGTTTCACATAAGTCAGATTTCATACTGTAAATACCATAACAGTACTGTACACCTACATAATATATGCTGATTAAAAATACTGTACACTTTAGCAACCTGAATTTTTAAAAAAGGATTAGATACAGTAATTGGACATTTTTTCCCCTTAATTCCTAGTGTTGGCTTGCTTATGTGAAGTGACTTGGAGGTTGATGAGAAGGTGCCTCCATTACATTGGAGTGGTAGGAGGAGAGGAGGTTTCAAGCTCTTCCTTAGGGTCATCGGGCTCAGGTATATGAGATGCTGCCAGTTAGGAGGCAGTGACTGGCGAGACAAAGAAGTTAGAGTGGCAGAGGTTGACGCTTCAGGTACTTTAGAGGAAGCACTAGAAGGTTTATCAACCTTGTTACAGAAGACGTCGAGGATCGACTGAATGGCTGCTCGCTTATTTTCTTTGTAAATGGTTTTGTAGCAGGATAATCCATCTTGAATTGTCCCATTAAATTTACCCAGTCCTTCCACGTTTGTATTCATCTCCTCAAGAGCAGCCAGTCCAGCTTTAACCAACCTCAAGGTACCAGCTAACCCCTCTGTCATAAACTTCTTTCGATGTTCTTCGTCAGCAGGGTCTTCTTCACAGCATTCCTTCTAGGCCTCCAACTTCATCAGGTCTTCATTTGAGAGCTCCTGTGAATGGCTCTCAAGTAACACTGCCACATCAGCCTCCACCTCCAGCCGGAGTTGATGAGCCAAGTCAATGACTTTTTTGGGACACTTCATCGACAGTGTCCATAAAGCTCTTGATTCATATTAATTGCCTTGACCTCGTCCTACACTGCTGCAATGTTCCTGGTGGCATGAAGGATATTGTAGCCCCTCGATAACACCCTCAGCATCTTCCTTTTCTTATCGGTAGCCTTGATGGCCTGGGAAAATGTGCGCCAGAGGTAGTAGGACTTAGTTGCAATGACCACTGGTTCATCAGCTGCAAAATGGAAGTAGTGTTTTCCAGAATGTACATGACTTTGATGTCTGGATGGTAATCATTGAAGGTTGGTGGATGACCAAGGGAATTAATGAGGATGAGCAGTATCTCAAAGGGAATGTTCTTTTCCCTGCAATTTTCCTTCAACTCAGGAATCAGGTGGTCCCAGAACCACTCCTTGAGTGTGTGCTTTTCACCCAGACACTGACGTTGGATTTCCAAATCACAGGAAGGGAACCTTTACAGATGCCCTGGAATAGCTGCGGATTCTTGGCGTGGTACTTTAGCAGAGGCTTTTGCTTAAGATCATCCTCCACATTGCCCCAAAGCATCAACATAAGGCAGGCCTTTGCCACCTTAAAACCCCAGGCATTATCTTCTCGTCCTTCCCAATGTAGGTCCAGTCCAGCATTTTGTTCCAAAATAATCCCATCTCATTAACATTAATCACTTGTTCGGACAAATACCCTTCCTCATCAATAATCTCAGCCAACATAATAGAAAATTCTTTGGCCGCATCTTCTTCAGCAATAGCGCTCTCACCACTAACTTTCGTGCTATGCAGGTTTGCATGAGCATTGTACCAATTAAACCATCCATGACTTTCCACAATGGAATCCTCAGTTACACCTTTTTTTTCACTTGTAAGTCTTTGTAGAGACTCTTGGCTTTTGCCTGGATAAGCTTAAGGCTGAACAGTGCACGCTCCTGGGTTTAGTCTTCAATTGACAAAGTTAATACTTTTTCTATTTCCTCAATTAAGCCAGATTGCTCTCATTGGGGCAGATCCTTTCATATGTTCTTTTATTCTCATCTTATCCTTCACAGTCATGTTTATCATCGACACGGCCATCCCCACAGTATATGCAATGGCAGTTAAACCAAGTTCGCCCTCATATTTGTTAATAATGTCCTCTTTTTCCTATAGCGTAATCGTTTTATGCTTCTTCAATGCACTAGAACCTTTCACGTTACCTGCATGCCTGCTTGTGATTGCAATGGCAAAGTCACAAAAACCTTATGCAAAGCGGAGGCTTGCAGATCACCAACACTCGAGATGCAGATAAACACATGGGACTGAGATACAAAGAAGATGCAGTGTGAGAGGGACGTGTGACCATGTGGCACCCACCACCACTGCGCAATTACAAGTAATAAGCAAATTCACGTGTACATAAAGAATTTAGCAGCCCGAAATTCTCTGATTTTTTCAGAGGGCTTTTACGTATCCTCGAATTTACATATGTCAAGCGTTATGTAACCCGAATACTTGCTGTACTTGCTTCCCAGAAATTAGCTACATCAATAGTTTTAAGTAATGACCAAACTTGTATGCTGAACACTAGATCTGATTTTAACATAAAAAGGGATTACTGTCAGATTATCTCCTTCATTTTTTTTTTTCTCATTACACCAATGTGACATTTAAGGATTGTACTGAAGAGTGTTTTAAAATGTATTATTGCCTTATGTCTGTTTATTGTTCTGACTGTTTTTTTAACTTGAAATTGAGTGAATATTTTATTTCAGTCAGTCAGACAGTCAGACTAGCTGTATTCACATACTGTTAAGCATACTAATAATTGATTAATCTTTAGGGCCAAGAAAATAAAAACGCTTAAATGTAAAACATATTTTCTTCTTTTAACAAAAAAAAAATGCTATATACAGCATACCAGTAATAATTTTTACTGTTAAACAGTAATGCTAAACATGATATATTAAAAATTAATAATACTGACAAATGTCCTTGAGTACCACAATAAAGACCTAGACACTAGGCTGATGTGCCTAGTTTTCAAGCTTAAACCCTATAGATTATTTATAGTGAAACATTAACAGGTAACTGTTGTTTTCAATAACCATTTAGCAGCTCAATATAACAACATCTATTCTCAGATCAAACATTAAAATCTGAGCCTATCAAAAAGGCATGCAAATCTTGTTATGCAAGGGCATTCTAAAGCAAACTGTTGTCACAAGGACCAGCAAAAAAGCTGACAAACTAAAACAATGCAATATACACAAACAATTCTCTAGAATTTGTCAAACTTCAGAAAAAAAAATCAGAGGTATTATGATTTCATACTCCTGAAATCTATTGATGTGGCTGTGATTCTTTAAATTCAATATTCCCTTTTACATCAACAAATAATGTTTTACTGAATTTTTTAAAATTCTTTTTTTAAATAAATGATGTATAAGAGAAAAAATATACAGATAAAAGAAATTTAAACAAAACAGAAAAAGGATAGGAATATAATTACCAAAGTAAATAATTCAACTTTAATTTATTTCATGATTTACTGTTAAATAAAAAGGACATTACATCAACGGATTTCATATTAAATATATTTAATTTCAATCTGTTGTATTATTTTTAAAAGCTTAAAAAGATATAAATGAATACATCCTCAAATGAATCAGAGTTAAAAAAAAAAGCAAGACGAAAAGGTGATATTCACCACCATCAAGCAACATTTCATAGGTGGTGCTTTACTTGATGCTGGTTAACAATTTACCAAGAAACCAGAACATGATTTTCACAACTGTACCTACTGGTGATTACAAGAGAATTTTCTCTCAGTACTCACATAAGCATTCAAGGGATCAGTCTTGTAATCAGCAACTCTACTGTCCTCCACTGTCCATACCTGCTCATTCCTGTCATTCCCTTGAGCTGAGGCCAGCAGCACCTTCACACTTGCTTCCAGAGCCTCCTTTTCATTTGAGAGCCCTTTATATGCTTGTACCAGATCTGAAATGAGGGACTAATGAGGTTAAGCATTTTCATAAAGACTCTTTTCTCAAAAAAAAAAAAAAAAAAATGGTCAAAACAAGACAAGTAAAATAAACAGCTTTAATTTCACCACCATATTAACTTTCAAAGTAAAAGAATTTGGGGGCTCCTTTATTAAAGTTAAAATACTTCCTGCTTTTCTGAAGACCATTAACATTTGTCTAATTTCCCCATTTTTGGCTAATCATGTAAAGTTCTGTGTTCCTGATTACCTCCTTTGTCGAAAATGTAAAATTTAAAAAAATTATATAATTACTAATTGTCTATAAATCAACAAAAAAATAAGTAAAAAACTAATTACAATAAAAGTCTGTTTCAGATCTGTCAACCCTAAAATTAAAATGAAAGCACATTCTTAAAAGAGATTAGGTGAAATAATGCATAGCAAAAAATCCTGTTTTGTTTCAAATTTCTATTAATTATGCTGATAGTTTCATGTGGGAAGTACCTTCTGTTGACACACAACCAGATAAAAAATTCCTCATGACACCATGAGTGGACAGTGAAAAAGAAAAAGAATTTAAATGACCAAAGCAATTCAGCACAAATATAGTGAGCCACACAACTGGTTGCCAAATAGAAATATTTTAACAGCTACTAAAACAATCATTAATCAAATTGGCAGCCCTGAGCGACCATTATTATTATTAAACATAGAAAGCTCACAATATCTGGAATTTAGAAACCAAAATTGACAACTTTAATTTGTTTAAATTATTCAATCTGCAAGCATCAAACACTAGAGTTGAGTGTGTATTGTATATTGAGGACTTAATGAAAGAAGTCCTCGAGAACCAACTTCAAATACTTATTCAAACAAAACAGTTTTAATCAGTTTTTGAAATAGTCTTCAGAGATGATTAAACTGCACAGACAATCTAGGAGGCTACCTATGGCAGAAAATATATGGGGTTCAAGTTAATTATAAATGATGATTAAATGCAACATGTTGAAGAATCAATATCATTTTTAAAAACTGGTTACAAACAAGATTCTGCAAATTGCACAATATTATCTAACCAAGGGAGGAAAACATGTTGGTTTGTGTGGAAACAGCCAATGACACCTCTGGTGAATTGCAACAAGCAGACAATTAGATCAAAGATTCTAGCAACAGATGACATTTCTACTTTTAGTCAGTGATTTCATGAGTTTACTCAATGAAGAATATTTTTTAAACTTTCTGCTCTAATCACTAAAAAGTATTCAAAAATTCTTGCCAAAGCAGAGTATCACAAAGTAGTTTTCCTGGGGTACCCTATCAACTCAAGCCAATCCTGATGGTCTTCGCTGCTCTTGCTCCTGACATATTTAGTGACATTTAGGTAAGCAGGTCAATAATTTCCACAATTAATATGACTATGAAAAATAAAAGTCAAGTAAACTCCTTATTCTAAAATACACAAATACAAATACAGTATGCAGTTATGGAGTCCTTAATGTGTTAATGACTTCAGATAGCTTCAAGAGGGGATTAGAGATGTATGATAAATGACATGAACAAAATATACTTACAGAGCATATCTTGAATTATCAAAATTACCTAGTTTGGTGTATCATCAGTTTCAAGAGCTGACAAAAGTTTACAAAATTTGAGAGAAAGAACATGTCAGAAATATTTCTTATTTTTTTTTTACTTTAGATAATGCCCTCATGTTACAGGAGGTCACCAGGTAAACTTTTTTTAAATATCAGAGTTGATTAAATATTAGAAAATTCGTTGGAAGCCGGCACATTGTAAATTCATGAAGTTTTAAAGATTTAAGACATGCACATTATTTTAACACAGAGGCTCTCTATATGTCACTGCCTTTTAATATACAAATGAATTTATCCAAGCATTAAAACAAAATGCATATTTAAATCAAGTCTGTGTTATTTAATCTTTTTATAACATTTAAAAACATTTCCAATAAGCAGGAAAGATTCTTAAAAAAACATGTTCTTTGCTCTGATAGTTTTCTCTCCAAATTGAAAACAAATGTCCACTGATCTTATTATTTTTATGGTACAATTTAAAATAGGTCGCCTGTATAAATTACACAGTAGTAATAGATTTTGTTTTTTCTGTCACCCAGGATCTTTATAAATGTAGAAATTACCTCGTAGCCTCGCTTCATAGCGTTGTAACTGTTCCCTCTGGCTGTCTATGGTCTTCAGCAATTCACTTCTTGGTGCTCTATCCATCATAGTTCATCTTAAAAGTAGCTACTTTATTCTTTAAAAAAACAAAACAATAAAGATGTTGCTAGTTAAATTAGCATAACAAAGTTTTTTTTTTCTAAAATCAGCTTTTTAAATAAATGTTTTAGAAATTAGTGGACTAACAAAAGAAACCCTGACCGTTTTTAGCATAAGTTTTAGATTCTTTCTTTTTTTTATTACTTGCAATAGAAATATTACTACCAAGTTACTATTTCATCTAATCTTGCGTAGCCCTAAATCAACAGAAATATGTTGCGGTGTCTCCCAGGCCATGAAGCATTAGTAGGTTGTATAATCAGCGCGTCAATCAACAAGTTACCGACAAAAACCCTGACTCCGGTGTGGATGGAGCAGCACTGCAGGCTCAGTTACCTGTGCCACCCTCCATCAGCTTCATCTCGAAGTTAACATCGCTGGTGTCATTTTTACGACTATAAAATAATAAAGCCTTTTGCAAACGAACAAATTAAAATGTACACATGAGATCTGTGCTGACAAGATTAACTACTGCAGCTTTCTTCCGACAATATATTGACAACATCAGTTGGTTTAATCATAATGTATGTATACCTCTTCGCCCTGCTGTTGTTTTTCTTTCTAAATTTCAGCCATAATGAAGTCCGCAGTTAATGTAATTTGGCAACAACCTATCTTAAACGGCTTATTACCAGTTATTAAATAATTTCTAATTATTATTTTTATTTCCAAATAAAAGGCTTTAATTTACTTTTTAAATATTGATTTACTGAAAAACATATGATTTGGAATTGTATATCATCGACGTGACGTCAAATTTCTTTATAATACAGAATTACAGTAGCATTTGATATTTTTAGAAGTTCCACTAAGTAATCAGTACAATGTCAGCTAATTTAATTAATAGTTTTTTATGCCAAAAATAATATACAAATCGTTTTTTTTTACCAAGTTTTTATGTCTGCTATAATTACTTTCGTAAACACAGGCGTGCGCATGTCAGTAATTTTTTTCTGAGTTGTCTCCCTTCGTTTGCTTAACCTTAGCAGGGCATGGTTTGCCGCATTAAATCAGAGAGCCTCGGATGTGTATAAATAATTACAAAAAATGTTTTAAAAATTTGAATGTAATTCAAACTAAATCTTGTTCACTCTCTTTAGCTGACTAACTAGTTGATATGAGAGAGAGAGAGAGACGTTAAATAACTATTTTCAACAATGAAATGCAATGATGTTATGTTAAAAGAGTACTACTGCAATAAAAATTTTCTTAAATGAATGGATGTATAGAGATATCCTCTTTGTCTTAAAGAATCGATAGCATATATATCCATACTTTTAATGATAGCCTCTTTATAGCGAGTACTTAAAAAAAAAGAAACTTGTATCGCTTCGCTACTATTGAAGAAATGGTTACCGTTTAAAACTTTCAATTAAGAATATATTATTTTCATTAATAATCGAATTGCTAGTGAAATTAATTACGGGCAAATGTAGTGACTAGCGATAGTATTAATCAATTTTGTGGTCACTCAGGTTTACCTTTTAATAAAATAATTCTGTCTTTTTAAAATATATAATGTTACTTTCTCTCTTATTTTGTGCGCAGATCAATAAAATAAAGTCTACGAAGTACATAACAAAGGTTTGTTGGTGATAAATATATAGAAATATTGATGTCGTAATTATATTCTAACATTAACCATGTTAAGGTGCGTGTTTTTAGATACAGTTTCATGGAAAAATTAAGTTCGTTCAGTTTATGTTATTGTTTACCAGTAGAGAGCAAAACATATCTGAAGGAAGTGTAATGATTCCTATTTTCTGTAAGCACAGTCATACGCAAAAATTTAGAAAATAGCCGTAACTGTTGCTAGAGGATTAATAAGAAAGGATTAAAATTCAGATCATTTTTATTTATTTATTTTTCACATACATTATTTCCCCGAAAGGATTTTCTATAAACTCCGTCGTGATATAGTAACGCAGACCAGGCCAAGATTCCAACCCACTTACAAGTCTGTTCGACCCAATTTACCTGTCTCTTCCTGAATCTGCTGCTAATGCAACTTTTCTTCTATTCCTTGGACGTGCTCTGTCTGGCCCCGGGCCGTCGCTATAGTAAAATTTACGGCTTGTATCAGGCAGATCTAGTAATTATCATCATCGATCGCACCTGGAGGGCGACACCTTTTCTAATCGATGTAAAGTCGCGATGCTGCGCGAGATCAATTAAGGACGAGAGAAGGTGCCCTTTTTTTTTACCTAACCAGAAACCAGCCCCGTCACGTCATACTAAATTCCCATAGTTAGTTGTATGCAATACAAACAGAAAATAGCTTTTGTTTTTCATCTGTTTGTTTATTTAGTTTTCTTTTAATTTTATTATTTTCTTTTCCCGTTAAAGCTTTTCATTTTAATTCTTTAACTTTATTTTATTTCATTTATTTGGAAAGTAGAAATTTAAATACACTAATTTCCTAATTCAGAACTGTGGATACCACCCCACTATGAAGCGTTTAATAATAAAACAAGAGAGAAACCATGTTATTATAAATTAGCTAAACTGCCTGGTAAAGACATTAAAGGCTATATTTAAAGCTTAAAATAAATTACTATTTTTTAAAAATGAAAATTAATTGCATCTCTGACCGTTATTCTCTTTACCAATGAAAAGGTGATGCTAATGTTTGTCCATGTTGAGCAGAGTCGGGATTCAAAATAAGTAAGAATTGAGGTCACACATCAGTCAACACAAATTCTCTCCATCCGAGATTCCGTCATAAACTTAACTGCCATTTGCTCTTTTTGTTGCGCGCGAAAGCCTTTCTTTAAATTTCATTTCGCTTTCTCCATTACGATCACGAAGTAATTTTGTGCGCAGAATAGATGTTTGGCATCCATCCGGTCTCTCCCGCTACATTTAGATCCAATTATTAAAATGTTTGTTTTATTATAATCTATTTGGGGGACGTCACTGGCTATGCGGCCTGGGAAACAAAGAGAGCCTGACGACGTTCGACGGCGGCAGATTCCAGAATTCCATGAACAGCTACGAGGTGGAGGTGAAAATCCGCGGAACGAACCCAGAGGCGGCCTTTTTTTTTCCGGTAGGGTTACTGGCCGCATCTACCTTGCCTACACCCTAATTTGAAAGATAAACCAATAAACAAACAAATGCTGTTGTTACTTTTTAAGTAAACATTTATATACGTTTCATTGAAATTCGAAACAAAAATATTCTTTAGCATCATTTAGCTTATAAATATTCACTGACCAGACCGCGTGGCATTTGCCGGATGTCGTTTATTTTGAATTTTAACAAGAAAAATAACTCCACAACCCTTTATGCATGATTCTTTGAAAATACCATCAGCTTTTCAAATAGAAGCTTATTTATATACTTATTTATTATTTACATATATTTATTTATTTTATATTTTATTGACTGTCAGTGTTTGTATGAATGCATTATCTCTGTCACATCTCTTTTATTTATTTGTTTTAATTCATTTATTGCCCATGTAATTTGTTTGTTAATATATTTATTTATGCATTATTTGCTTCATTCATGTCACTGTTTATTTTTGTAGCCCTACTATTGTTATTATTATTAGTAGTATTTATTTATTTACTTATCTATTTATTTAGTTCGCAGAAAATCAACCAGTGAAAGTGATCACCGATTTGTTTGATGTGAAGCCAGTCACCGCCAGGCTGAGTTGGGCTCCGTTAACCCGGGATACAGGCAGAAATTGACGAAGACGTCATCAGAGGACGTTCGTGGAGGCCCACACCAATGATGACCCGGGGCCTTGGTAAAGTATACGTATCGTTTTTGTTTGTTTTGTTTTTAAAAAGAAGGTATTTCTTTTTTCAAAATGAGGGCTCTGACATGTATCAACAAAATAGTTACAAACGTCCTCTTTTTTTTCACTGTTTATTAATTTGCTTCTCCAAAACGACAGTAGGTGTTTTCAAACAAGGATGTTTTATTATTAAAAAATAAATTTTTGTACATATTTGATCTTGATGTTGCGAACACTCCTATTTTTAAATCTAAAATAGTAATTAAAACAAACAATGATAATAAAGTTAAATGCTAAAATCTACGCTTGTGTTCAGATAATTCAAAGTAATTTATTCGATTTGTCAGTCAAATGGAAAATAGGGTTTAGCATCCATTAGTTATTAAAATATATAATCGGGATAAGTTATGCCCATCATGTAATATAGAAAACAGAAAATTTTAGAATTTAGTTCCAGAAAACGATTTAGTAGTCTTATAAATAAAAATTTTCACTTGGTATAGTAAAACATTTTGAATGCTATAAAGCAAATAGAATGCTAGGAATAACTAACCAAACTGTCAACATTAAAACCAATTTTTTAATTTCATTATTCAGATATTTTGTTTTTCCACATTTTGAATACGGCCATATAATTCTTATATACGCAAACTATTAATAACAAGGACTCCAGGTTTCAGGCATGTAGACTTTGCAAACAAAACTCATTAGATTTATCCAGTTTGTAGCTATCATGTCTAGGGAAAAAAGCATTCTTTCTTCTCTCTTTAAAAATATCAGGCTCGTAGAAACCAATTTGAAGGTTGGGAAAGTTAATACGTAAATCATACCACGAAGAGGCCACTCAAATCCGAAACAGTGGCTTATGCTCACCGCCCAAGTTGACTTAATATCGTTAAGTGCAAGCAATTATATTATAAAAACATCGATGCTTGCTCTTAACAGTGCCGAGTGATAAATCTCTACAAAAAGTTCAGCAACATTTAAAATTACAATAATAAACCGTCAAACAATCCGTTTATGCGAAATTTGAGTCATTCAAGACGAGATCTGAAAATGATCAAATAGGGTAAAGCGTTTTATAAACGCAAAACAAAAACAAAAAAAAACATGGCTACTTATGACCTCAAGTATCAAGACAAGTTGATATTAGAATTGTAAAGAAAATCATGATATTTATAGTGACGGAGTAAATCTGATTGACACGTTCTCTGCTATGATGGCTTCCTTCCTTCTTGTAGAAGCTATATAATTAGCTGTTAGTGAATGTCTGCTCTTTATATTTCCTGCTTTAACCATGTTTAAGTTAAACTGAATAAATTCATAAACATCTTCACTTTATCTTTACTGACTCACAGAAAAAAGAAAAGATTACCTCTAACTGGTGTTCAGCAACTTTCATATTTCAGGTCATATAAATACGACGTAAAGATAGTCTTTTGGTTCTTTATTTATGTCAGCCATTAAAGGTGAAGTAAAAACCTTTTCATGTCGAGTGTGGGTAGCTTTGTCTGAGAGCAGTAAATGTAAAATGTCTGATAGACGGGCGCAGTGCATTTCCATCGGTTTGAAGTTTCAAACAAAATAAATGAACGCATGAAAAATAAGAGCAGAACAAAAAGGGAAGTCATATATTTAACGTAGTAATCTGGACGGAAACATTTGAAGCTTCACTTCCTTAGTAGCCGACTCCCAACAAATTAAATAAAGAGCGAGATATGTACCAACACGGAAGAGACTCCATGAATAAGTAAAAACAAAAGCAACAGTAATGATTTCTTTTATACGCGGCTTCCAGAGGTCTCATGTTCTGCTAAAAATCACCTTTATGTTGACGATCAGTTCCGTTGCATTCAATATAACGGGGTTTTCCACGGATCATTGGATAACCAACAACATCACAGCCCATGGACTTTGGCGGCAGTGTAACCTGAGAGACAACTACTGCTCCTCTAGTCCAGGAGGTAAATAGGTATATTTTTCCCTTCTTCAAAGAAGCATATTGTCTGTTAGGAATAAGGCGGGATGTATTAATGCACATTAAAAATGGCTGATTTGAATTTCTCTTTATAAAAATTCGCTTGTATTTTCTCTTTTCATCCTTGTTACTGTTATTTTAACAAGATTTGTTTTGCCTTTTTTCAGTTCAGAAGAATTCAATAATAATAATAATAATAATAATAATAATAATAATAATAATAATAATAATAATAATAATAAATAATAATAATAATATAATAATAATAATAATAATAATAATAATAATAAATAACTGCCAGAATTCGGTTTAGGTCCCTTTTTTTTTGTTTGTTTACTTGAAGTAAAAATGACAATAAATTTTAAAAAGAAGTCGCCAAATAATCTTAAATTAATAAAAACAAATTATTCGCCTTTTCAAATCAGCATTAGAAAATAAATAAATAAGTTTAAAAATAACGAATGCAGGGAGCATTTTTTCTTTTCCGGTGCGTAGAACGAGTCAGCTGGCCGAAGGACGTGCCACCGTCGTGCATCACTATCGCTGGATGTGATGACGTCACAGCTCGTAAACTACCGTAGGGTGCTGTCGTACAAGGACGGCTATCCTAGATAAGAGATATCTGTGCTAACTGAATCCGTGCACTTTTATCACATATTCGGAGATCAGTTGGAGACAGTTGTTAAAAATCTTGTTCAGAAAAGAGGTTATAGCGAGAAATGAACACTTATGGTTCAGTTAATGTTAACAGAGTGTAATGGACAGCCCCAAATAACGAGATGATACGCTTTAGTCGCCGGTCTAAGTGCGAATAGCGATTTTCCACTCTGTGACTTAGGTTTTAGATTTGGGGAAAGGGAGGGCGGATCGATGGGGTCGAAGATCGCCTACCGAAACGAGCCGCAATCGTTCGTCGATCCCCCTTTTCCGTCGGTGGCAAAAAATAACAGTTTTACACGTCTATGCTGCATATTGATTTTACTATTTATGTGTAAATTAAACGGTTCTGTCAGACCTAAATTTAAGATTCATTTAAAAAACAAAGCAAACAGCAACACCGGGACAATATCAGAGATGCTGTTTTGTAATACACGTTGAGATAGTAAAAAAATATCTATTTCGAAAAACATTAATCGGACATATTTTTAGGTAAAATTAAAGAATTCCCTTAAATGTATTTTTGAGCAATTTCATTTAGTTTGGGTTATAACTCTCGAATTGCCAGCTGTATTCTGAAGAAACGTCTGGATTACAAGCATACCAGCCAAAAAACAAAAACTGATCGTTCATTTTATATCTGCACCGATTTCTCTATCTTGAACAAAATTACTGTAGTTGTTTTCCACTTTTAAAGGAAAACATTTTTAACTTTGCTCTTTTATTTATATATTGTTATTTCTAACAGAAGGCTGGCAAGCGGTAGGAGGATTGCTCACTTTGGGGCTGCTACTTTTGCTAATTTCCGTTGGGTTGATGATCGTTCGTTTTCTGAAAGAACATCTGGGTCAACGTGTCCAGTATAGAGCGATAATCCTGCTGCTTTTGTATTTTTCGGGTGAGATGCACCTTCTCTTTTAATTTATGTTCTATTGTTAACATCAGAAGATTATGGTTTCTTGCACAGCAATCTTTATCTAGCAAATACTCATTGTTGTTAACGGCAGAAAGAGTACGTATTGGTTTTTTGTTTGGGACATTTCACCTAGCATTTTGAGACAGCTGCGCAGAATAAAATCGGATCAGACTGTGAACGTGGCCATAATTTTGGCTCAAATTTCATTAAAAAGTTAATAATTTAGTAATCATGTTTTCACCTTACTGAAAATCCTCTTACAATAATAATAAAAACGAAATGTATTTAATGGTTATTGGATTAATGAAGAAGTAGGTTAAGTAACAGGTATTTTAATATTGACCAATGGAATTAAACAATAATGTTACTGGATTTCAATAAGTAGAAAGGAAATGTAAATACTAAAGAAAATTTGCTGTGGTGTCTTTATAAAGTTACTTACACAATAGCTAGTCTACCAATGACGTGTTGATTTTACAATTTATCATCCATTTAAAAATTATTCTGTATCTAACATCTCTCTATCGCTTATAAGGCAAACATCCTTACTTACATTCCAAATAAATATTCCCAATGATGGTCACAAATAGCACTGAGCTTCAAAACTCAGAATTTAAAATTATTTAGACTTCTTTCTTGAGAAAGAAAAAAATTATATTTTATCAACAAAATATACAACCATTCTCATCCTACTGTTTTTGTCTTTGAACTTTGTAATTCGCGTGAAGACATCATCAATTTCTATATTCAAATTAGGTATGCAAGCTACAAAAAATAAATAAATAAACCATATTTGATGTTATGAAAAACTGCAACATCTAGAACGATGACAGATTTTAGTAAAGTTACTATCGATCGATAAATGTTAAATAAAAATAAATTGGCCGTTTACAAAGGATTTTAAAAAGTAAAAGTTTTGTAAGTATTATCTTTAAAAGTAAACAATTTATACTTTAGTTACATAAATCAGTGGGGACACTTAAAATAGAAATTTATTATGCTTATAGTGGTAAAAAATAAGTTACGGTTTAGCAACATTTGTGTAGATCGTGCATTAAAAAATACTGATCGCAGACAATGCGAAGTTAGTCACGAAACAATGACATCTTCATCTCTGTTGCGCATGCGCCCCGATATTGTTGGAGAATTGTAGGTAGGCGCATTCACGAATATTACTGTTTTTATGAAAAGCGCGCCGCGCATTTTTAAAGAAAACATTCACGCGGTCGGCATGTTGTTACATTGATGCGGTAGCTGCAGCGGGATGGAGTGAAAGGGTCTGCGGACACGACGACGTATCGTAGCTCTACATTTTAATGCTTTGCAGTCAGTGGTTGGCGGATTTGGGGCACTACACCAACGGAACAATGACGTTGATGGGAGAAGATTCCAAGTTAACAGCACATGCTTAAGATCAATTATATGGAAATCAGGATCTTCGGAATTGCGGCATCTGGCCCTTGAATGCAACTACAGAGTTTACACGACAAAAGATACGTCTATATGAAGCCGTAGATCTGTCAGTGCAGGTTTTATCCCTAAAATCTTAACAATAGTAGAGTGGACATTACACGAATAACCAGTTTGTCGGGGATTGACGCTGTTTCAGTATCAAGAACGTGAAACGTAACGGTTCAGAGAATGTATGAACCAACTTTGAGGAAGGCTCAATTTGTAAACAGTTAACCGAAAGTGGAGCTTGCAAACAACCCGCATGCATAAACAAAGCGTTTGTACACATTTTGGCTGTCAGTGAGAATATAAATTGATTGTTGTAACAATATGGCTTACATAAGCAGACAAGATATTAAGTACAGACAAAAAGCATACCTACCAATTGCGTTCCACAGTATCCATGGAGTACAGATGGGGTAAGAACGCAACGCAGAATACCTAGGCCAAGTTCAAGTGAAGGTAGAAGGGAAGAGTCCTATTGAGCTGTGGAGTGGAGGCTAAAAATACAGAAAAAGTGCACCGTGTTACCTCGTCTATGACCTCAAGCTGTCATAGCTGAAGTAAAGTCAAATGCTTTAAAACTGCCTTTCAGTACTTAGCAATTTAATACTAGCGATCCAAACGAATGGCAAATGTTTTCCACCAACTCGTCATTTTATTCGAACTACTCGTCTTCTTTCTCATCATCCACATCATCCAAAGGATCGATTTCCATTTCACATTCACTATCACTCTCATCGCTGGCTTCCGCCAACTCCACATCTTTCCCATCATCAAAATCGATCATCTCGCGCTAACGAGAATGCAAAAATCACTTCGAGGAACAGCTACACTATTGCAGTCGGTACCACATACACTCAATGATTTTTTCACGATAGCTGGAGTTATTTCACGCAGAGAACGAGAAACCATGTCCACAATAGTTTGGTACCGCATTACCTCACCTAACTTCATGCGGTTATGCCTATTTTAGAGTACAAATTATAAAAAAAAGCTATAACCGCAAATCACTTATAACCACATAGAAGAGGTAATATTTTACACATGATAAGCGTGACAGCATAGAATTTAGATCACATTTAGCTAATAAAAAGTCACCGACAATATCTCTCTACATACATAACTATATACCTCATACATATCAATCACGTTGTGTGCGTAAACCTTTTTTGACTATTCATTTGTTGCTTTCCGAGAGGGTTAATGTTAGCTTTGGGTTGCATACATTCGCATGAAAAAAGAGTAATTGTCAAGTACATATTATAGAAAAAATTCCAACAAACTTTACAGATTTAGAAAGGAATCCTTAAAATGATATAAAATATTTTTTCAATATGGCTCTTAGTTTTGTAACTAGTATTAGGTTGTTACAAAAGTTATGTCGGTTTATTTTTATAGCAACAACGAGACTTCATATCGTCGTTGAACGTGAAGTTTATTAATCAGAGTAAGTTCCATTACAATCAGTACACTTCTGCCAACGAGTTACAAGTGCATTTACACAATTTTTAAAAAAAACCTGGATTTCTGGAGTCAGTAAACTGTTTGAAGGCAGTTTCAATAGCTGCTTGGTTGGAGAAGAAATCCATACAGAGGAGAAGCTATTGAGGTGTTTGAAAAAGTGGAGGTCTGTGGGAGGAAGGTCTGGTGAATAGGCTGGCTGAGGGAGAACTTGGTACCCCAACGTGTTCAGTTTCTGAAGAGTCACTTCTGCAACATGAGGACGGGCATTGTCGTGGAGCAGGATTGAGCCTCTTTGATTCACCAATGGCGGCTGTCATTGGGAGAGATTCTGATGAACAGCATTTAATTCACGACAGCACCTTTCATTTGTGATGGTTTTTGTTTCTTGTGACAAACGAAGAGCAGATCTCCAATCGACGATTTTGTTGTTCATTCAACTTTTGAGGCACCAACCCACATGTCCAGCCTTTTCACCTGGCCGATTGCGTCAAGATGCCGGGAAACAGTTGCACTGCCTACGTCAAGCTCTCCAGCAATTTATCGCACTGTTTTTCTTGGATCGGCTTCAACTGAGGCTTTCAGATGGTCGTCATCACATCTGGAAGGACGTCCTCTACGTTTCTTATCTTCGAGGCTCACATCTCCTGATCAAAACTTTGCAAACCATCGTTGTACTGTGCGCTCATTAGCTGTCTCTTCACCCTATGCGAGTGGCCTCGCTCGCTTTGTGGCGCGGTTTGAACTTGCGAAGCAAAATGGCATGAAAACCTTTTCTATTCCTGCTTCACTCAAAACCCTGAAACAAATATCCATTTTAAGATTTTTAAAAGGTAGGTTTTGCATAATGTATGCCAAAGCACACACTACAAAAAGGTATGTAACTTGCCTACATACACCTTCACAAGCATGGAAAAGATGAACCCCAAATTAACATCATATAAGAACCGACACAGCTTTGGTAACACCCGATATTTACAGGTATTAATACCTTATCTAGCCACCTATTAGCTGTTGTCTTTTTTTTTTTACTTTCACCTTCAGTTTACGATTCCAGGGAAAGACTTAGATCGGATAAAACTACTTTGGAAGAAAACAAATCAAAAATATTTTGCAGTCTTCTTTTGTCATATATTTATTAGCAATGTCACTTATTTACTTAAAATTTGTTCCTTTTGTGCATAGTAAATACAAGAACAATAAATAAAACAAAATCCCTAGTTTTGGAGACTAGTTCTGCCTTTCACCGACGACATTCGTTCTTTCTGTTGTACAAATTTAAATGTCCACTCGCGAGGGCTCGACGTAATACGCTACTTAAAATGCTAAGGTCTTTTCCGCCAGTACAGTAAATAGAAATTTGGTGGAAGAACGCTACCCTTTCCGGTTATCTTCGCGGAGTAGTGAATAAGAACGTTTATATGAACGCAATGTACCCATTAGTGTTGTATATGTCATTTTTCACCTTTAAAAAAATCGTCGTGTCATTTGCATCTGAAAAATATCTTTCAGCAGTAGAGGTCATCGGTGTGCAACCAGCAATAAAACAACTCACCAAGCTTAAAAACGAAAGAGAAAAGCCTTCTTTTTATAGCATATGCGGATTTTATAACAGTAATATGCAGCTGTATGAATCAGTAAATTGATTTATGCATGAAATACGAAATATTCCATTGGTAAATCCACAAATGTGGCCATCAGTTACATATAAACATGTATACATTTCAGTTTTAATACTGGATGCGACTAACACCGTGTCAGTCGGTATTGTAGTTTTTACGGCTTACTAGTTATTTGCTTAAATATTCAGGGTTTTATCAGAATGGAAATGTCAAAAGAATTGTTTTAAAGAAAAAAAAACTGCGAATTGACCGTCGAATTTTCTAATACAATGCTCGTTCATCCCAAATCTGTAACTCAGCGAAATTTGAGTAGCCCAGCTTGATGGCTAGCGATTTCTGGCCGGATTATATATTAACCTTCCTCGGTTGTTTATTTTGTCTCATAAAATGTTTGCAATCATCATCCCCTGACTGTTGAGAGACGCGTCATGGGTAATGTTTAAAAAACAGTGTAATAATCCTGAAGAATTTCCTATTGAATTTTTTCTTTTTTATAGGTGTGTTTATCACGACTGGGTGTGCGTTGGCCAGCTTGCGGTTCTGGGTGGGCAGTTTTTCCCCGTCCTGGTCTTGGGCGCTGAGCGTCTGTGGTGGACTGCTGACCTATCTTGAAACTGCTCTCTGGGAACTGGGGTCAGCCGCCGAACGATGTCTTCCGAAAGATACCAAGTCATCTCCTTACGACAGCGAATCGTTCGATGGCACTTCTCGCGACATCTTCATCGACTGACTCTCTTCATCGCCAAAAGCTCTCTCTCGTCAGGCATTATCGAAATGGTTGCCTAACTCCAGCAAGTTTAAATGCATTTCTGTACGTAATATAAATAAATAAATCGTAAATTTACTACATTTTGCTAATCCGCTTATTTTTGATTATACACAAATAAATATCAACGAGCACCTTCAATTAGTACCAGATATTTCTTTTTGATGAAGCACATTGAAATATTTAGACATTTTAAAACAAATAAGATTGCAAGTATTTTTCATTATTTGTGTACTATCAAAGTTTTTTCATGATAATTACAATTTTGTAATAATGACAAATAAAATCTAAATATTTCACACATTTTATAATAATCATCATCTTTCGAGTATTTGTTTGTAATTATTCTAGAAAGTCTTCTTTATAATGAGAAATTAAAAAGGGATACAAGTCAAAACTCTTTAACAAAGACTCAGTCCGAATTGAAAGGAATTCCATTTTTAGATGTGGGTAAACGAACTGCTAAGCCCACACGGTCAGCTGGGGAAGAAGAGCGAGACGAAGCCAATCTAGAAAGGTAAGTCAAGCAGTGGATTTGAACTCAGGCTCTCAATTTTAACAGTTCGATCACCGTTCTACCGCGTCGCCATTTTAAATTGCAATCTGTTTTAAAGTTTGCTTATTACGTCAAAATTATAGATAGTTGTTTTAAGAGCTTAGAGCTTTTTTAAATATTTACCTGCAATGTTCAGATGTTAAACATTTGTTGATACTTTTAAAATTTAGTAAGAAAACGCTTTCCATCACGTCAAATTAAAGTTAAATATAAATTATGTTAATATAGAAAAGCAAAAGAAACAATTATATCGACTTTATATATATATAATTACTCTTCTTAAGAATACGCAAAAATGTTTGTGTATCGGATCTGTTAACTCAATATACAACAGAAACTTTAACAACATTTTCTGCTCGTCTGTTTTGCTGATTAATTCTGATCGATGTGAATAAAAAAGTGTATTCTTTTTGTCCAACACCTGAGCTTTTGGTGCTGTGATTTTCTGTTAGGGGTGGGGTTATCAGTCTGCTTGTTAGTGAATGTATGGCATCGATTGCTTAACCTGGGTAAGTTTGGAGGAAACGGAAGCCAAATGTTTCTAGTTATCTGTACGACTATTTGACTGTTGCGAATGATCCCCATTTAGAACGGATCTTGTCATGTTTAAAACTTCAACTTCCGACAAAATCCCTCTTAATGTCTTTGGTAAATCCTGGCCTGATCACCTCGGCGTTTTATAAATAAGAATCGTAGATCTTTAGTACGGAAAACAACAATTCTCCATCGTTCTTCCGTACAGAATTAATGACAATCTCTGAAAACGTAGCTGCGTAAGAAAGCATGTATTTGTGTGCATCGACTTGAGAGACTGTTATAATGCAATTAGATCATTCTGGTCTTCTTCACGTATTTCACTTCCCTCCATGGGCCCGAAAATGTCAAGACAGTGCACATGAAAGAAACTCGAAATTTGGCCTTATGGGTTTTAATCTATGTCGTGACATTTGTTTGAGCCATTTGTTGCACCCGGACTGTAATTTGAATGACTAAATAGAAGCTTTTTTATATATACAAATATTGCGGATTTTCCAATGTGATCACAGAAATCCGCAGTTGTTCAGAATCACATTTCTCCATGCGCTTACAAAATGATTTCATTTCTTGCTAAAATGTGCACAATGAACTTAATGGCTTACCTCCTTGTAAGTTGTTCCCTCAAAAATATAGTAATCAACTTTCTGTTCACTCACGGGAAGGGGTTTACTGTATACCGACGTTATCCTATTAAATATTTAGTTTTGGAATGCTAATTTTGATGACAAAGTATACGCAAAAACAAATATAAATAAATCTCTTGAAGGAGCGCCAATTAAATGCTGTATATACGGCCAAAAGTCTTGCTTAAACTTAGAATTTAAAAAATAATTCTTGATAAAGATGAAGTAAACCGGCCGAATTCGAGTAATATGTTGCATTAAGGTATTGAAATGTACACCGCTTTGTAGTATTTCAGATATTTAATGGGATGATGTGACAATCTGAAATCCAACAAGTAAATGCATTGTTTCTGAAAACAGCTTATAAATCATGACGGCAAGTGTGACTCAATTAATAGTTCTATTTAAAAGCATACATTTAGAAGTAAGTACAGTGTCTAGCTATATGAGCATGATTTGAAGATAGATCTTGTTGTTGTTGTTGTTGTTTCTAGGATGATACAAAACTTTTGGCCATGGTTGTATGTATTAAGAGTTTTCGTTGAGAAGTAGAAACGAAAGAGAGTATGACTCATCTTTATTTTTATCACAAGATACTCAGACCAGAATTAATGTACAAAAGGAAGGATGTCAGACACCAGGATATGGCCTCCTGGCCAGCTAGCAGAGGCAACAGGATGGACAACGGATGTGCTTTTGGTTTCGTTGATACGTCTACTACCAAATAAAATGGGTCAGGTGAGGAAATTTTGCTATAGACGAGACAGGACCATTTAATTTAATTTTTAAAAAAATTGAATGAAAATTATTTGAGGTATTTACGGATATTTATTTTTCTATTATTAATCTGTATCACGTGATATTCTAGCTTTTATCAGTATTTAAATTATATTGTTTTCATCAGCTTTTTGAGAGTCGCACCAGTCCATTGTTCTAATAAAGTCTGTTTCAGTTACGGAGTTAATTAGTTTCTTGATGTACAGCTTTAAGTTAAAACCCGCAGTTTTAATTGAGAATTATTCTTCTATCTATTGAGGCTTCTAGACAACTAAATTTATGTAGAAACTAAGCAAAATTTACTTATTAGTCATGCAAAAACTCAGGCCTTATCAAAAGTACCGTGAGGACGACAACACAAATGGTTTATCGAAACAATGATGATGATTTAGGCGGTAATAGAAGCTCGAGATCCACGTCGAACAGGATTATGTACGCGAACTAACTGGATAAAATCCTGAATTTAATGACTGAGTTAAGGTAATTATTGTCTATGTTCACACGACATTAACTTAGATCTACTGAAAAAAGATGGAATTCTGACGTAAATTTCACTGGAAATTTCAATAAAGACGTCTTGCGCAGCGTAAGATCGAAAGAAAAGTAGAATTTCGAAAAGGGTTTAACTTTTTATTACTTACTGATAAACTAACGAAAACCGAATTCCACCATTGTTCCAATCGTAATATAAAAACTTGGCTTAAATAACTTTTACAAATTTTGCCATTAAAATAACTCGTGAACTTTAACGATAATTGTATGGGTAGAGAAACTAGCTATCACTCAGCAACATGGCGTCACTGGCTATTCTGACTTTCAGCAGACAATGAACCAACTTGCACAGACTGTGATGAAGATTAAACAGAGGTGTTATAGAGACTTTGCCTCCAAAGCTGAGAGAAATCCACCAATGAAGGCCAGACCAGCGCTAATCATGGAGCAAACGAAGGACCAGGAGTGGTTTTCGTTATCCTCCATTTTTACGATGAATATGGCTCCGCCTAGTAATGTAGAAAACACTGAAAATACACAAAATCAGTATTATGTTCTATTGTTGTTTCCGAAAATTCGGGAGAGTTAAAAAAAACAAACTATGATTATCATTTGTTTGTTTTCATGCAAATTGAAAGAACTGTTTGTGTTTTTTGTTGTAAATATGCAACGGCATAAACAAAGAGTACTGAAGAAAACTACTGGAACTAACGTTTCAGAAACATTCGAGTCTTTTTCGTACTTAAAGAAACACAGGAGCCTGTTAATAAACAGACTTACTATATTTCTTGACTTGAAGTATTTTGTGAGAGCCAACCTGCAATATTAATTTCAGAATAACTTCAGAAAAGTCAGTCTTTAAAATACATTTTTTTAACATGCATGGGGGCGCCATTATAACCGGACACAGCGCTGTGTGGCGTTCAGCTGGGCGCCACAGCCTTTGGTGATTTCTGATCAGTTATTTTATCGTCTAAACCGAATCCTAAATGGTAGTGATTTCTGCTAAAACTGTGACAACTTCAACGTTCTTTTAGTTGTGAGTGTTGCTGCTAGATGAGAAGTCCTCGTCTATTTCTTTTCCCTTACCTCCGAAAAAGGAGCACACGGATACAAGGATGATGAAGTTCCGTTTACCGTACAGGTAAGTCAGGCAGCCGTACAAAAGAATCAGCAGGAAAGCCACCGTGACTAGGATAACCCCGAACGTCTCTAAGACCCGTACTGCTTGAAACCAACCTACAAAAAATCGGGAAATAATTAAGTGCTGGAAAGATTAGGATTTCTTTAAATGTGAAAAGGTGGTTCTGGATACCGAGAGTGTTACTGTTACTGATTATCACAATACCGTTGCGTCACTAGCCATTATTCTAATACTGATAAGATTATTCTGTAAATTATTAGCGCATTTATTATCTTTGCGATATTTATTATTATGTGATAAAAATCTATTATATCATCCTGTCGAATTACCGCAACTATCGGTTAGTTCAGTACTTAAGTAATTCCGTATTGATTGTTGCATTACTGGATTTGTATAATAATATTTTTCAATATTATGATGTCATAATACTGTTTATTGGGTAAATAGCATTAAAATATCATATTGCAAGGGCATTATAAAAATATCCAATGTATATTTCTAGTATCGTAATTAAATAATTAATATATCGATTAACGATGTTTAGTGAATGTTAACCTTTTTAAAGTTAATCAGAAAATATCTTTGGTTAAAAGGAAGCAAAATAATGATTCTAAAGCCGATAACAGGATTTCTAGCGAGGCAGTTGTCTTGATGTGATTTACGATCAGGTGTACAGTAATCATAACTAACCGATTACTTTAATAAACAGTTAAATCCTACTACTGGCTATAAACAGGTCATTGTGGATTATGATTTTAATATTCCCAAGTATGGAATACTAATGTTACGAAATGTCGTATTTAACTTAGTTGATTTAACTATGCCCAAGCAATCCATCACAACACAGATTAAAAACCTTTTACAAATTAAATACATAAATTATGCTGCAATTTGTTTCTTAATACAATATAATAAATAATTATTGATTTTATGAAATACCAAATATAGTCCTGAAAAATAATACTTTTCTTACCTGTTTATTGGAGATTTGTATAAATCGAACGTCACTAAATAATAAGCACTTTTTAATGTATTCTAAATAATATGTGAATATTACTTAAAGAGTATGTAAAAACGGAAAATGAAGAAGAAACTTTAATAGAGTACTGAGGTCCACAAGTAAATATTGCCAAAGGTCACCAAATAACTTTGAAGGTCTCTGAATGGCTTTTAAATGATCTGGTAACACATATGCTACACTCTATTTTATTTATATCACTGATAGCCAACGCAGTTATTTAAGGGTTCTTTACATTTCCTTAGAATCTAAATAACCAGTAACAGGTCTGTTTGCCTATTTAGGGTCATTGTTTTTCTAGAACTCAAAACCTGAACCAATTAGATTTCATCTATTGAATATGGCGTGATGAACAGAATTTGCTTTTATGTCCATCCTTCATTAATTTTAACCAATTTACCAATTTTACTCAAGAATATACATTTCGAAACTTTAATTGCACTCCCTCCACACTTTACTGTCCTAATTAGATACTGTTTTATGTACTTTATGCCAACTCATCTTATCAAACAATTTAATTTTGATGCAACTGTAAGCAATACATTTTCAAGTCTTTAAAACTGCCAATTCTTGTGAATACTCTCCGATGTCCACCTCTTTGACTTGTTTTCTTATCTTAACAATGGTTTACTCACTGCTACCCTTCCATTAAAACTTTTCTAGTGATGCAGAAAGTTCTTTATTCATGCTTTCGCACAGTTTATCTGTAAGCATTTGGCTGCTCCATCCCTCAATTACAAATGTCTTCCCACATCCTCAATAAGGTTTTTTCTTGTTTTATGGTCCTTGACCGTTATCTCTGACAAAGTCATATTCAATGCATTCATTTATTGAAGTATTTATTTCTTACTGTTCTCTCGCCTGATAAGTCTTGGCTTGGAGCTCTGGAAATGTAGAAATTTAAATGTGCTCAAATCTTTTGTAATGCTCTGCTTTGGGTTGCTGGAATACTTAAATTGTATTGACTATTCTGATTTAAGTGATTATTATTATTTAATATTTGGAAATATTATAGAAAAACAAAAGTATATAAAAAATATACCTTTAATTGGATTAAACGTCGTTATATGCTTTTGTCCCACGCCGAGCAGAAAAACATTTTGTTAAATAGATTGCACAAAAAATTTGGATTTATTTCTCATAATTCACCAGGTTTTTTGAAAGAGCGAGTGATGGATCTCCGTAAATGACCTATATAGAGCACATCAGTTATTCGTGAAAAGCGCTGCAATACAAATTACCTGGAGAACCAGGGTTATCATGTCGGTATTAATCAAGTCACACTTTACTGGATCAGTCACGGTGGGTGGATCTTATGACCGTGAGCTTGACCATCTCATGCTGCCTGGAACCCTAAATGCCAAAAGACCGTGAAAACGTCATTCTTTCTTATTTTGACGATCACCAGTGTTCATGGTAGATCTCACTGTAGGGCTGCACAAGTGCAATATCTCCAGGGAGATGTCATTGAGTTCACTACTTGGTTGTCTATGAGCTAGCACTTGACAAAGCTTCTATGGGATCAAACTGACCGACCTATAGCACTCGTGGCCGCGCAGAGCACCTGTCGGAAAAAAACGTGTATAAAAACGTAGTTAAGAAATTTCATAGCTTATACGTACGGTATAATTGCTTACCGAAAAAACCGCAACAATAACCGATAATTGCATTGCAACCATAGAATCTATGATTAATTTATTTTTGATTGACATCTAGCACGCTGTGATTGGCTTGCGGCCGCATGATTCTGCTCAGATTGACGGAATGTTGTTTCGCTTTCTCACAGATGGAGAAATGTTATTAGGGAAATGTACGAATGTTTTTGATATGGATCACTTCTAAAATTCTAAATAGTATGCCACCATCTTCTGGGCAGAAAAGTTTGGTTCAGCAGAAAATTCAGTAAGAGTCGAGAGAATTAAGTATCCAGAAGATTTTTAAAAAGTAGATTTTCCAAAAGCCGTTATTTCAGGGTACTTTCGATTGGTATAGTTGTTGATGGACGCTGCGTTGTTTACTCGAAATCTAAAGATGCAATATTTTATTTCTGTTGCAGAACTTTTCTCAACCTAAACGTTGACTAGATTAGTGAAAGTGTCACTGACTGACAGAATTTAAGTCGCATTTTATTGCAACATGAACGTTTATCAACTTAGAAATGGTGGAGTTTCTGAGATAATTAGATGCTTTGATGTAAAAACATTTTCGAAAAATAAATTGAAGGTGAAATACACGATCAAAGTCGGAGCCAGAGATATTAGATGAAATGTTGTTGAGTGACAAAATTTCTTGGTGTCATACAATGATAGAGATTTCAAAGAAGCAGGAGTAACAGCAAGATAACTGGCTAAGTCAATAAGTACTAAGCCAAACTTTTCTTCAGCTATTGCAAAAATAATTCCAAAAAGAAAAACAAAGCTTCTTACAAAGAAACAATTAACCAATATCTGATTATGAACAGAAATTCGAAGTGGATATTTTCAACGTCGTCCTGAACAAGGCAACTGCTACAGAAAAAGAGGGATTCCATAGTCTCATCACAAGAATTTTGGTTTCTTGTACTATATCAAGTGGCTCTGAAAAATGCAGATAAAAGATCTAAAAAATGAAAATTTACAAACTTTCCTGACGCTTGATGGCAGCTCCAATGTAAATGCAGTTGAACATTGCGATGGATTAATTACCGCTGCAGCAGAAATATTGATGCAATCAGACCCTTTATGTACTAAAAGCTTGCTTTTCAGTTTATCTATACAAATAAATTCACAGACATATTTTTAATGTGTACAATATATTTCGAATTCTGCTAACAATTTCGGTTACTCTGGCACTTTGTGGCAGAAGCTTTAGATGATTGAAACGTATTTGTGCTCAACAATGAGCCAAGACGACTTGATAGGATTTGCATTACTTGCAGTTAAACAAGACATTACAACTAGCTTGTCTTTTCATGATGCTATAGACTACTTTGTTAGCAGAAAATTATATAAAATCGACGTTTCAAATAATATTTTACATGTATGTTTTATGGGCACTAAATTTGAATTCTTAGCCTTCTTATTGTACATCAGTGCAACGCTGACTTATTGCGTTTGGTTGAGAGCACCGGACTTATATTGGGGCACCGTGCACACTACACTAAGGACGTTTCTGAAACCAACTCTATTGTGAAGAAAAGAAGTCCCCCTGTTCACAGTATTACTGAATTGACATGTGGCAGAAAGCATTTGATATCATGGAAGCATTATGGGGAAGTGTGAGGAAATTGTGTTACTCGATTGTGGCATTAAACATTATGATCGAAGCTTCTCGAACACCAACTGCCATGCAATTTACAATACAGTTTAATATCCAGTTTATACTTTTTATATGCAATTTTAAATTGATTTATATTAGTATAAAATAAACAAATGTCGTCGTTTAATCTGCTGTTCCTTTTCACAATTTCGGTACTATGATGCATAAGGTAACTTTTTTTCATCGATACTTTTTAGATTACACAGTAATTCTACAAGAAATTTATTTATAGAAAATCCCGTAGTGTTTAACATAGGCAGTCTTATGAATTATTGGCGTTTCACGAAAGCAAGTTTGAGGACTTAAGAACATAAGTTAATTTACTTCACCTGGTTTTTCTATTAACAGCGACATGCAGGTCTTGTCGGTGTACTGGGACCATTCCTGATAGGGCCGGGACTGGACCATACCGTCCCAGAGACCGATGTGAGACATGGAAGTTTTACACCAGTGTTGTGTGGAGAAGCCAGCCATCAGCAGAGCGAAAGCAAAAACCATGATGGCTGTAGCTAACTTAATCCATAGCGACATAGAAAGAATGTCGCTCATAGCTAAATAATTCTCACGTAGGTTTGCACAAACCGAGCAGAACTGAAAAATAGGCGTAGTCCAAAGACACCTGTTGCAGCAGTGATTTCTTTCGTAAGTAATGATTACCAAACTACTGTTTGTGCTATTTTAAGTAATAAATGTAAAATATTCATAAAATTTCAGATTGAAGAAATGGAAATAATTTTGCATGTATTCTGTATATACAGGTAAATCTAGAGTATTTTTTTGCTGTTCGATTTACAAGTAAAAAGATATCGAACGAAAATTGTGTTTCAAGATCAAAGGCGGGTTATTGATTGAAAATTTAACCTAATGCTGCGAAACAACGAAACAGTTTTTTTCTTTCCATTTTTCACACAACCCTTACGACCACCATACCCGGGCAAAGAGCGGGATGTCGACACACATGGATAGTTAGAACCAACCTTAAAAGAAACAAAACTGTTTAAAATAACAATCGATGAGATCAACATTTATATATATTCTACTGGCGGTATTGAATATCAATAAATATTATCGTGTGTGCGCGTCAGGGGAAACGTGGAAAACAAGTGATGTGATATGCGCGAGTGTTTCAGGATGTAAGGGCAATTCAATTGACGTTGTATCATTTATTGGACTGCATCACTTTTCCACGTAGTCCCCGTGTTCTTCAACACACACAATCCAAGAACTCATGAGTTTCTTGATACCATCTTGGTAGAATCTTCTTCGCTGCTCTGTGAGCCACAATTACACCACCTGTTTGACCTCGTGATTACTGGCAAACCTTCGACATCGGAAAGCATCTTTCGGAATTCCAAAGAGGTGGAAATCGGATGGAGAAGATCCGGATTGTAGAGAGGATGCGGTAAAGATTCAAAGTGTCGATATTTTGCCAAGCACTGTGTGGTCTCGCTGGTCCTTCTTCATCCACTACTGGTGTTTGGCCATTTTTAAACCTATCCCCCCAATCGCACTCTTCATACTGCGCCTACATTCTCCGGTAGATTTCAGTCAGAAGAACTTCTTCGGCCCACAGAAAAATAATCACAGAACCCTGCTTTTCTTTGGTGCACAGTGACGACTGGGAGGGTTAGGCTTGTTCACTTACTTGGGTACTGATGGCGCGAATGCAAAACGCGTGGACGAGAGCGCTCTGCTAGTTTCTATGCAGAGAATGTAGCGAGTCGCTTCTATTCGTTAAAGTTAAAGTTATTGGCGCATTTGTTTCACAAAAGAGGGCTTGATAGCTAGAAATATTTGTTTGCAATTGCAGAATGCTCCTAGTATGTCTAGTATCGACTATCTAATAAGAGTGAGATGGCGATCATTTCATTGCGACACTGGCAACATTCTGGCGGCCGGCCACCACGTGACCTCTGTCACACACGACAGAAAAGCGCATGTGACTGAACTGATACGAACCATACTCTTTTTTAAAGTTTGAATAGCGGTTTTCCTATAATTAATTAGAGCTTATTATTTGCAGTACAACTCGTAATTTTTGAATATCTAGAAGTATTTGGTACTGCTAGCACTCCCAAAGAAAAGATGGATGTATTAAGAAGGGAAGTATTCCTCTCTTTTTTTAGTTTTCAGGCAATTTGAAATTTAAAGATTTTAAACTTTTAAACAGTAATAATATATAGCTGATACCTGATTTCACACTAGATGGGTACCCTGTTTTACAGAATGGGATTTTATATTATCTCTTATTTTGAAATTTACCTTGCCAAATATACAATGCATAAAAATAAAAAATAGTTCCACAATATTTTAAGTTCACCACTGCAATTAAGAATACATAGATCTTTTTATTGTTTATGATGGATAGACAAATATTTCTAACCACTACGCTTCATATATGATTTTCAGAGCCGGATAGATTGTTTCTTACTTCCCTTTAATAGCATTTCTGTTCATAATTCAAAATAAAACAGCTCAGATGGACACATGATCGTACATAATCTTCCAATGTTAATTTTAAATTGGTCTTGTGTGTTCTGTCTGGTTCTGGTAGGCTCTTTTGTCATATCAGTAATCTTTTAGGTTGTTACGAAAGTTTTGTCAGTTTTTTACCGCAACAATGAGAGTCCATATTGTTGCTGAACGTGAAGTTTATTAATCAGAGTAAGTTCCATCACAATTAGTACACTTCTACCAACAAGTTACAAACGCATTATACCATTTTGAAAAAAATCTAGATTTCTGGAGTCGATAAACTGTTGGAAGGCAGTTTCAATTGATGCTTGGTTGGAGAAGGATTTCATACGGAAGAAGCTGTCGTGGTGTTTGAAAAGGTCGAGGTCTGTGGGAGGAAGGTCTGGTGAACAGGGTGGGTGAGGGAGAACTTCGTGCCCCAACGTGTTCAGTTTCTGAAGAGTCACTTCTACAAGGTGAGGACAGGCGTTGTCGTGGAGCAGGATTGGGCCTCTTCGATTCACCAGTGCCAGTTATCGTTGGGAGAATTTTTGATGAACAACGTTTAATTCACGACAGTACCTTTCATTTGTGATGGTTTTTGTTTCTTGTGACAAGCGAAGAGCAGATCTCAGATCGACGAGTTTGTTGTTCATTCAACTTTTGAGGCACCAACCCACATGTCCAGCCTTTTCACCTGGCCGATTGCGTCACGGTGCCGGGAAACAGTTACACTGCTTACGTCAAGCTCTCCAGCAATTTCTCGCACCGTTTTTCTTGGATCGGCTTCACCTGAGGCTTTCAGATGGTCGTCATCACATCTGGAAGGACGTCCTCTACGTTTCTTATCTTCGAGGCTCACATCTCCTGATCGAAACTTTGCAAACCATCGTTGTACTGTGCGCTCATTAGCTGTCTCTTCGCCCTATGCTCTCTTAATGTTACGAGTGGCCTCGCTCGCCTGATTTGAACTCGTGATGTAAAATGGCATGAAAACCTTTTCTATTCCTGCTTCACTCAGAATCCTAAAACAAATATCCATTTTATGGTTTTTTAAAAAAGTAGGTTTTGCATAATGCGTGCCAAAGTGCACGCTACAAAACGATATATAGCTTATCTACATACACCTTTACAAGCTTGCAAAAAATTAACCCCAAATTAACATAATATAGAAACCGTAAAATCTTTTGTAACGACCTGATATTAACGCTGATCATTTAGGTCGACCCTACTTGTTCTTTTACGGTTTTGTTAACCATCCGTCTTTTTATTAATGATGTGAAAATACTGTTTTGATAGTTGTCATTTTACTTACTGTTTTGGTTCCAGTAAGAATATTTATCGTAGCAATGATCTACCACTAATGACGCCTACTTTTCTGGTTGACTTGTTTTCTATTTTGGTTTTTATGGGCCCTTTTTTTACTAATGCAGTTATTTATATTACTTCAAAAATAGAGTCCGAATATGAACTCCGTGGTCGATGTTTTCAAGCCAGATGTGTCAATTCCTGATCCATGTAAATATTCCCTCTTTTCTTTTTCCCTTTTTGAAATAAGACGATCCTGTCAGTAAACTATAGAATTATTTGATTTTGTATGATAAAACTTGGATTTTCAAATAACAGTTTTCACTCCCTGCTAACGATTTTTGACAATTACGACAGCTGTTGACGAATTTGGCCACAAAAGAAAACTGAAACTTTTAAATCATATTCAGAGTATTCTAGATGAAATGTCATGGTTTTACACATTTATTACTATCGAAATATTAATGACACAAGCAATAAAACTGCTATGTATTACTATACATAGAAACAGTCTAGAGTCACGCTTCATGTAATAATATATGCTCAACGTGACCAGCATTCCAACTAAACATATTATGTATCTGTCTGCATATGTAGTCCATAACGTTTCTCGAGGTGCCCAGGCTAATACCGCGAGTGTAATCTGGGATCGTTGATAGGCCTGGGGCCCATCTCGTAAAATTGCTTCTGAAGATCCCTCCAAAAAAAAAAAAACGAAATCGCACGGAGTCAAGTCTAAACGTCTGGGTGCGGGGCTGGGGTTTGGCTCGAGTTAATGACCCTGCCAACGAGTCTGGAATTGGGGTAATTGTGTATGGAAGCAAGTTTAAGTCCTTCCTAGGAATCCTCAGGTTGCCACTTCTTTCTCTCTTTTTTTCTACACACCTACTTCCTTTGACGAATGATATGGTGGTTTCCTTCGGGGACTCCGCCCGTCACCCGTCGGCCACCATGGTTAGGGTAACTTCAAACGTACTGCTGATCAAACCGACGAACAAACTTACACTGCGAGACCCAGTGGCTAATAAACCTCCACTGTACCATCGCAACGGATCTGTCTCGGTCAACCATTCATCGAGTTTACCTTTCTGCTGCAAAATCGGCTTGCGGTGCCCCGGGCGGACAACAAACGGAACACGACGTCGCCGTACCTCAGACTCTCCTCTCCTCAATGGGTCACGCCAGCTTTACGTTTGCGTCATCACCGGCTTGTTCCTCATAGATGCCTAAAATTATAGCGTTTCACTTACACGTCCTGTACATGCAGCTTAGTTATTATTAACACAAATAAATATGGAACACAGACTAAATATTTTGCACTATATTTTCTAAAAAAAAAAGGGGGGGATTTTCCATAGGCTATCACAGAAAGTCGCTCGTGTAATTTAGTTATTTTGTTAGTAGTAGTGTGGTACAGAACACTGCATCTTATTTTAACACGAAAAGCGACCATCATATCAAAGGCAGCCGAGCAGCGAATGCGTTATGCTAATGATGGGCCGCTTAAATTAAAAGTGGGCAACATCTGTTTTGCTCAGCCATTCTTGGGTTAATGCTCTGCATGCCATCGATCCAGATCTATTTACGAGATCTGCGCGTTGTCAGCTGGAGATAGTTCGAGGGATGTAGGAACGAGACGTCGGAACCACTCAGAAGGGGAAGTTCGCGCAGGGATCCGCACATCACAGGTGCGCCAGAATAATTAAAACACAATAACCGTGCCTGTCGTGCGACTTTTTCATTTACCGATACGTACTGACACAGTCTCGCCACCGTACTGCCAACGATCGTTTAAGTTTGAGCGCACAAAGAAAGTTCTTGACGAACAGCTGTCCCACCCCTCTCGGTCGCTTACCAAGCCTCCGGGGAAAGCACGTGGCATTTAATCTGTAGGCAAACAGCGAAGACAGAATCGCGCGCCGAGGACTGTGGGAATAGCCTCGTCGCCTCGCGCCGTTTAAAACACGAATTAAATATTATTCTGGAAAGCCATTTGATTTTTTTGTTGTTGAAGAACTAGAATTTCGTGAACTGTTTGCTTAGTAAACATTGCAGAAATCCGGGCGAGATATGAAGTAGTAGAAAAAAATTAATTATTCTGAATAAATTATGTTATTCTTTGTTGAATTTTTTTCATTTATTATTTTAGGAATGTCGATTTATTAAATGACTAATTTACGATTATATGAGCTAAAAATCCCCATTATTTTTTTTTGTTGTTTTTTGTTATAATATTTTTATTTTATTTTTTGGCAAATTTCTTATTTGTTATATCGTGTTAGGAAAAAATTAGAAATCTTTAATGAAACTGTCATCATCATCATCATCATCATTGTTATTTATCTAGTGTTCCGTTTTGTCGCGATAATGTGGCAGAATTACCGGGTATATCGATGACCATGAATCCTAATTTCCGTATTCTTATATCACAGATATGACGTCATAAGCAGCTACTACATTCTGAGAGCAACCAAATACATAATATACGTCTTATCTTTTTCTCTAAGATATCATCATCTTCGGGAAAATTTCAATGAAGTAACAAAACAAAATCATGTTTTTATGCTTAAAACAAGCGAACAAGTGATATGCAAAACCCAAATAAATAAATACCTTACGAAAAAAGAAGCAAAACATTTTTTGTTGATAAAAGCTTTTATTTCTAGTTCAAAGGTTTATTGACATAATGAATTCATGTTTTTTTCCAGAATAGATGCTAAAAGAATCTGTGTTATTTGGATACAGATATACTCAAGATGTTCGCTAAATTTGTGATTCAGCGCGAAGACATAAAAAAGGGAGGTTAGTCAGCGTAGACTCTCCTAGAAATGCTGGCCTGCTCTCGGCAACAGTGTGAGAAGAGAAGAGTCAAGCCTCTGTACCACGTTACATACTTTAGTTATATTTTTATCTCCTTTGTAAGAAGAAAACCTAGAGATAAGAAAAATAGCTAATTCAATTTTCAGTTTATAATGCTTTACATATATTTATAAAGCTAGCTAAACTATTAGATATGAACTATTTCAAAACTTCCTGCACAAGCATTCCAAAAACCGCCATCGGTTTCGACGTGAGGAGTTCCTTAAAATATAATACTCTGCTGGCTTTTTATTCAGTCGCTCGTGGTAATAGTATAAACAGAATGCTTAATTTTATTTATAGAACTAGGAAAATTATGTGTTTTTTCTAGCTGGTGCGATCGATGGAAATGCTAATGATGCACACCATCAACAAAAACTGACAATTTGAAGACAAGTGCCTGGATTCAAAGATCTAGTTTACCTGGACAGCTGTTTATCTATATGTAATGTTTACATGCTATCAAATATATAAGTAGTAAATGTTATGTAAGTTCCTTAAAAATATGTTTTTAAGCTATTTTTTGCAATTATTAAATAACTGGTAAAGATCGCGTTTCTTCCAATCATTTGCTGTTGTTTGTAATATTATTGTCTTCATTTTCTAACGAATTGTGAAAAAGTGAAGAAATATATTTTCTAGCAATATTCATTAACGATGAAATAAGATTTAAGAGAGGGTAAAGGTAGTATCAGGCGAGCTTAGAGTTACTTCTTGCAGTCGCTTGTTAATATCTCCCAAGCGGTAACTAAACCTGTTAACAGAACTGTGTATACACGGGAGATCACGAGAAATGCGTTTCCAGAGATTTTAGATTCTTCCAAGGGGGCGCCACTTAGGTCCCGTCGAGTCTAAAAGCGAGATATTCTCTGAAATCGGCGTGTAAGTAAAAGAAACAATAAGAAATTGAGTTATCAATACCATTTTATGGAAGAAAACAACATTTTGTTAACATGTTTATGAACTGGTTTAACCCATTTCTGTAAGTTCAGCCGTTTTTCTGGGTCAGCGGTTGATGCAGTCTTCGTATCTTACATTGTCTCGCGCATCACCGTCCACAGTTTACTTGTTGGATCTTTGCAACAGTTTTCACATGTATATGTGGGCGTCTTAATCGTAGTGCATCGGCCACAGATCCAGGCTTCTCAAATTCATGGATGAGATTACGCACAAACAGACACCTCTGTCGCCACGAATGACGTGTGAACTACTCGCACGCTACACTCACCGCGGGCTTGTCTGCGAGTGACAGGTCTGACACCACTGAAAGCCTATGCTGTATGCAGAGGAGCAAAAAACGGCAGGGGAGGCGTCACCTAGCGTAAGTGGCCTCCATCCGATGACAAAATCTGCAAAGTACGGGAATGCATTCTTCACGATACAAAGAAAGTGTGTAAACTTTTACTCCTGTGTTTTACGGTTTGGGAGTTACATGCAACCGACTGTAAGAAATAAATCTATGGTCAGACGGTATACCAACAGTCTGGCGGAAAAGTAAGATGTTTGATATACTGTAAAAATATAATAAGCGCTAACATGAAAATCACATCCTCGGCAATAAGTACAATAAAAATGTTTTGTCGATTTATAAATAAAAGAATATTAGCTATTGTAATCTAAATTCTTCCTTTTCATGTGGCTAAATCTGCCTAAATTTTAACTATAAAATTCCATACAGAAGAAATGAAGAATCGCTCTCGTCTATGCAGACAATAAATATTCTTTTTTAAATGGATTCTAACCACATATAGATATCAATTTTTTAAAAATGGATACCTTATTTATTGGCGCATCAGAGGTTTTGGTTATCGTAAATGAACAGTTAATTATCTTCTATCCATGTCAAAGTGGCTTTGAACCCAAAGAAGAAGTAATTTTTTTCTTTGATGTCATGTCACGGTTGCTATGACGGTAAGATGGCAGCGCATCTCACAGTCCTCTCCCGACCTCTAGCGGTCGAGCTGAACAAAGTTCTGTTGTCGTAGCCTTTTTAATTGCGTCGTTGCGATTCAATTTCGCTTTCAAAACGTTCTCGCTCGGCAGCAGTAGATCTAGTTTATCGACTGGGCCACCCGATCCCCTCACCATCGATCAGAGTTCTTGTTTTACTACATTCCAGGAATAAACGTAGATTTGTGTTTTCAAAGAATCGCAAACAGCTAACCAAACAATAAACCATTTTACAAAGCTGGTCCGTAAAAAACAAACAAACCCACGTTCTATCTTTCCGGACTACGTGACACAGACTAAGAGAAAGCTGCTGTGACAGCTGTCCGCCGGCGTAGTTTCACTATTTATATCTGTATTGAATATATTTGACAACCGTTCCGGAGCTGGTCTGGCTGAATACTTATGTCTACTCTGGGTTTGCATGTCGTCTGAACTCGGCCCCACAAACCTGTACGTCACCGGCTTCAAGGATTCGTCCATTGTCGCTAGGGCCGCTCTGCTGATCCACGTTTTCGCGCTTGTGTGTCACGTAGTCAGCTTCTCCACGCCCTACTGGTACATCTTAGTCTCCGGCAGTCACGTAGGCATCTGGACACGGTGCTTGAAAGTCGGGGAGGAAAGATTTGTCCTGTGTGTAAATAACTGGGAAAAACCGGAAGCTGATGAAGAACACGTGGCCTTATGGGAGAAGTGTCAACAGGAGAATCCAAAGGAAGCATGGTGCTTTAATGTCCCTGGTAAAGTAGATCTCTTAAAAGTTTTTTTTTTTTAATTTCTTTTAATGCAACACAAAAATATCGTTCATTCGTTTTTGGCGTATTTACTTATCGATCACAAACATAATCAATAATTCTCTCTCTCTCTCCTCTCTCTCTCTCTCTCTCTCTCTTCTCTCTCTCTCTCTCTCTCCTCTCTCTCTCTCTCTCTCTGTTTTGTTTTTTGACTCTTTTTCTATTTTTCAAATAACAAAACCAAATGACATGACAAAAATTTTGCACTGTATTACGGACAACTGATTTTGTAGGGAAAAGAAATGAGATTTGAAATAATTTCAACAATACAGTTACTAAAATATTAAAGGAAGATGCATATACCAACATTTGTATATTAAAACAATATCACCGAGGTTTACATTTGTATTATAATAGAAAACGCGATGATGATTTTAGATCTAAAGTGTATACATAAACAAAATTGTTTTTCATCTGTGAGTATCCATTTTCAGGAGCGCCTGTAGCCATTAAAGGTTTACTCCACTAACTCTGTGCCATCTGTGGGTTCGATTTAGTCCACAAGCAGTGTCAAAAAAACACCCGTTCTATCACGGTTCTCTCATGTGGACGCACGTGCCTGAAGTGCTGAAAAGCGCTGGCGGTTTACACCGTCAGGACTTGGCTAAAAAAAAAATTGCCGGCCCGGGAAGGGAGGGAAGGGGGGGGTTACGAAGGTTTCCGAGCCTCCTATCCGTCAATAAAAAGAAGCTATGTGAGGTTAACAAAGATGACAGAATAAAACAAAGAAACGACGAAAGAATTAGGGTAAAAGTCACACAGCCGTTATGAGGCACATTCATTGAGCATCTTGTCCCCCTCAAGTTTACCGGAGAGGTTTCGTATTGTGTGAAGAGCCGTTTTCTTTTTTTAATTTTATAGAATTGTTCTTCGTCAACAATTCAAGCTCAGCGCTCATCAGACGAATATCGAGCCGATTAAAGGGCACTCGATTCCTGACCGACGATAATATGGTTGTGTGTGTAGAAAAGAGAGAGGGAGAGATAGCTTGAGGTTTTTAAAATTTTGGTTCGCGTTTTATTTATAAAAGTGATGATTTGTTTGTTATTTTAAAATTTTCCATACTAAAACAAGTTTGCATATTGTCTTTGGTGTTCAGACCTCGCTCTCTCTTTCAGACTGGTTCTCAATACTTCAAGGTGTAGAGACAGCTGGGGTATTTTTAGAGTTACTGGCTTTTGTGATGTTACTCTCCTATGTCTTCGTCGCCAAGCTACACCGGAGCAGAAAGTTCGTCTACTACATAGTCTGCACTTATTTCGCTTCGGGTAAGTTCGTTTGTCAGTTCCCATTCTTGCTGATAAACTAGTAGGCAAAGTAACCTATGAGTTTTTACGGTCCTTCCATTTCTTGTTAACGTTAGAAAAGTTGCGGTCAGTGGCTAACATCCGTATTTAGAAATCTGAGACATCCAAAAAAGGAAAGCTTACGACTCTGGCAGATGATACCCGGACCCCCTACACGTCATTCAAGTTACTGCAGTGTTATGTGATTTGATCCCCGGCCGTTAATGTGGTTCCAGTACATTGTAGTAATCTAATTCACAGACAGAGATACTGGGAGACCCTCTGGTAAATAAACGTCACTAAGTACTGGGTGAGTTTGAGCATTATACGTTAGAAGAGTTACAAAATTGGTTGATACGTTGACCCTTAAACAGTGGAAACTTAGCGCTGGTCCAATATCTTACACTGCACGAAAATTATATCTTTACTTTATCTTTAATAGAAACGAAAGACCATAGAAATATATCTCATGTAAATGCCATACAAAGGTTTCCTTTTGTTTTATATCAGTCATTAAAGATGAAATAATGATGACGTTTTGTCAGGTGACAATCTTTAAAAAGCATCGCCTAAAAGATAGAAACTTAGAATTGTGGTAGAAATTCTGACTCACCATTTTTTTCATTGCAATTTTTTCCCCAAAGTCTAACTAGAATAACAAACGATTAGTATTTTGAGGATAATATTTTACTATATAATCCTTTTGTTATGCAAAGAAAAGTTAAGAAACAGCCATAAACAGAGTGGTTTCCCCTGATCGGTGTAGCGATCCTGTTGAGAAAACTTCGATAATGAAGAGATTGTTTTCCTTGTATTTTGATGTTGCGCAGAACGCTTATTTCTAAAGTCGCTAAAGAAAACAAGAAGCGCCGATTAAAACTGAAGGCGAGATGCTGAGACGCAGTAGCCGGTTTTCGTATTGTGTAGCGATGTGAATTATTCCTACAAGTTTGTTTTTCTCACAATTAGAGAGACTGATGCTTATATCAACACGTCAACAAGCACTGCAAGACAAAACAACTGAATAAGAGATTGGACGAAGAAAATCTCTATGAAGATGTTAAATGATGATAAATAATGAAGTTGGGATTTAATTCCATTTTCTTAGAAGGCATTCGTACAGTAACGTTTTCTGACTGACGAAGTTGCAACTGAAAACATCACCAGGTTTAAACCGGAAGCAGTGTCATTCCAGTCAGCAGTAAAGATGTGGCCCAGTCAGTGATCGGAAATACCGATATGTTTAAATAAAACAGCCAGCCAGCCAGAATGTAGCCTAGATAACAAGCGGAAACACCTCAAGGTTAAATTAAGAATATGTACGTTCGGAAAATTTAGAAAATTTAATTAAGAAATCTGAATTGAATAAGGCAGAAAACAAGTCAAACTTTCATTTAAAAAATCTCAGCTGTCAATTAAAGCGTAATAGCTCTAGCCAGACTTCTAACGTTGCAGGAATACTGCCGTGTGCCACCGGAAGGGTTAAGGTACTAGACCATTAAATGCTGGAAATAAAAATGTATTGAACAAAAAGTCGCTTTATAATGCATGCACTAAGGAGAAGTGGCACCAGTCGTAGCTTTAAAATCAGGTGAACGGTCAACACGCTGTCGGTAAGGAAAAGGATGTCGTTTTACATTCGATGACTCGTGGGAGCCGAAATTCCTTGATTACGTGACAGGAACAATCAGAATCACATCCTGGCACGTTCGGCAATTATATATATTTCCGTTTGTTTTTCCAGGAATACTGACTGCAAGTGGAGGGATATTTCTGGCAGCGCATATTCACCGAGTAGGTCTGCTATCTTGGTCCTTTGCGATGTCTCTAGTGGCTGCTGCACTCGCCATTTTGATAGGAATCCTGCTGAGTTTTGAAGCCAAATCATTATAAACTCATTTCACTCGCTTCTCTTTTTCAAATTCTTGTTTGTTGTTGTGTATATTTGAAATAATTAACCAGTCTCTGGCTCATTCTACACATCCCTCTAACAATATTTATAATTGTGTATGCTCTTAATATGAACAATGCAAAATTTGCCGTGATTTTCAGGAAGAAAGAGCTCAGAAATTTATGATAAAATTAAAATGAAGTTGTTGGTGGATTTCTTTATCTGTTCCGTTTTCTAAATGTATTAAAAAATAATAATAATGAACGTTTATTCTTCGATTGCAGTAGGCAAATGTTTTGTTTTGCTTGTTTTTTTAGTTTTATCTATGCTGTTGTACATCTGTGTCTTGTATGAACTGGGTTTTTTAAAATTGCTTCATGTATTGGAAGAAATTTCTGGATCAGATTTTTTCTTAGTAACCATATAGTATTAATAACAATAAGAGGAAGGATGAGAATAGGTAAAGATGTTTCAGTTATTTATCTTTCTTTTTCTGTTTTTGATACATCTCGGTAACAGATTTTTAAAGTTATTTTACATATGCAAAAGTATCTCTCTAATGACAAATGTTTTAATTTGAATTCCTATATTAAATAATTTGTGTCAGCCATTAATCTCCAAAGTGGCGTTTTGCGTAGGTACTGAGATATTGACCTTAAACCTTTAATTCAGTTTCGTGTTTAACTTAAAAACATTTATGTAGTAAATATTAGAAGATCACCCACAAAAATTGCATAAATATATTTATATATTTTAAATTCTGTTTTCACTTAAAGAGATGTGAAAGAAACCAGATGACGTAATCAATCGTCTGTGTCATCAGCGCGTCACTTCCCCTGTCCCTGCAGTGACGAACGGGACCGAGACTTGCGGTTGAACGCTCGTTTTCTCCAGGAATTTCCGACTGGGTTGAAGAGATGTACGGTGCAAGTCACGTGTACTGCATTAAAAGAGCGCCTTGAGGGTGCGTTCCCATGTTTTGATCATACGTGTAATATTGTCACTGACGAATGCAAAAGTGATTCGATATTTCTGAACTGTTTCCACGTTTGAGAATCTCAAATTTTACGGTTTTTAAACAAGCGAAGTATAGTGAAAGAGATTTAAGTTCCAGAATCTCTTTCCTTTGTCGGCTTAAAGATTAAGTTCCTCAAAAGAGTAATATGGCACCGGTATGCTTTGTAAAACACAGCAGCCTTCAGCATCCGTGGTTTTGTCTGCTACAAGAGTATGTCCAGCATTTGTTTCATGTCGTTTACGCGACTTCGCAAATTGGTCCAAACATCGATGTTCTTCAGCGAGCTTTCCAGATAGTTCTTTTTTTTAATGGCATGATCGACGAGGACGAGGAGTGGAATATTGGCGGGTGCAGGACACCTCTACGAGTCGGTGAACTTTCGTTATACGATGCCATTTTTTTTTTTTAGTCTTTACAAAAATCGGCTGCACGCGGAAACACTCGAATTGGACAGATTTATATTTTCGGCGCATGGCATAAAGAATTCTTTAAAGAAAATAAGGGAAACGGCTTATTTAATGTGTTCACAACCTTTTCCAAGATTTCATGGACTTTATTCAAATGTACGATTTCTGTGTCCACCGTGACCTCTGTCACAGAACCGAATCCACACTCATTATTAACCGTGCGAGACTGGTTCAAAGTGGCGTCGACAAGTTGGACCAGACATCCAGTATCGCGCCTACACACAAGAACACGAAGGAAATATTCAGACGAAAACAATTTATTCGGATAAGTTCTTCGTAATGTCACAGCGAGTCAAAATGAGAGAAATGTGTCAATATTTGCCGAAATTTAAAGGTAATTTTAAATAATGGCGCACAATTCTATTTAGTAGAGCAGTCGTTGAGAATTTCCACGGTATCGTTAACATCATTCATCTTTCATGCTGCCAGTTTCCAGGTACGGCTTCAGTCCGTCGAAGTTTTTACACCGATAACCTATCCACAAATACAGGAGCTCGAAACCTATTTTTCCTGCCTTTGGACACATCTCGTTGGCGCACGTGAGCATCTCGCTGATCTGAAGATTAAAGGTAGGAGAAAATTTAGGAGGATAGTTTGTCATCGTTCTGGTCACCACTGACATCAAAATCACGGCTAACACAAAAAAGAAATATAAATATTCACAAACGTTACGAAGGATGATTTGAGATAAAAATCCGTTAGTAGGTTTATTGGTGAAATGCATCGTACGTTTTTTAATTTTTGAAAAGCCATGTTGATTAATTCACCATAACTGTCTTACTACTGGGCATGCAGGAATTGTATGTATGGTTAAACTGTCCGGCCACTCACCGAGGAAGTCAGAGATGTGTCGCTTTGGACGACCGGCGCTATTTCGGTTTAACAGCAGGCAAGCTCACTTCATTATCCAGGCTCATGAAATTAGTTTTTTAATTACCATTATTTTGAGCGCATGGCTAGAAACCTGTCCAATGACAGGATGCTTATACAGATAGTTGCAGCGGATACCTACAAAGAAGCACCATCATATAAACAATGACTGCTGTCGAAGACTAGCACATCCGTTTGTCACAACATCACTCTACAGTCCTTCTTTGCTATTAAAGTAAAAGTAGTGTTCTTTCTTTCCTGTGATAATACAGGAAGTGTACTTACCATTCCATCAAAGCAAATGTTGCAGACAAACAAACACGCGTGATCAGATCGCATGTTTTTTAAACTTGTAGACGGAAGAACAGGATCCGCATAAACCAACATTCCTGTCATGATTACAGTGATCATTATGGCGCATGTCCCGTTCATTTGTTCTCCTTGATTAAGTATACCCACGCCTGTTTAAAAGATTAAATATGGTAAATATTTGTAAAGAATTACAAATGAATGCGTCTTTTTCATGAAGAGACTCTACGTGGCGTGAGATTTCTGTGCTGGCAAACCCCCCCCAAAGACCTTAGAAAATAACTTACCTGCTTATAAACAGTATTGATGAAACCGGTCCGTATGTACCATGTGGTCAATTACATTAAACAGCCTGTTATTCGACCTCCCGATAACTAATTTGTCAGGTTGTCCGATTTTTCCATTATAAACCAAAATCAGTTCATTTTCGACTCTCCAACTTTTGTAGTGCATAAGTCGGTCACTGGGGATCACTCCATCCATTGCTGCGCATGCTCAGATCGTTTCTTCTCAAATGGTTAACTCTTTACACTTTTTGCCTGTTGATCGGTTGTATTCTCCCTTGCTTACGATACTTATCAGCGATAATAATTGCAATTATCGCAATATCTCCTTTAATAATGCTAATAATGGTTTGGTTAGTGCTTTGGCAAGAAATCCAAAGAAAAGAAAGCGCGTAGTCCTTACTATTAAGCAAAAATTAAAGAAGGAAGAAGCTGCTGGACAAGAGGCAACACTTGTTTAAAATCGTTCTGTTTAGGTATCCGACCACCTCCAGGCTCCATTGGGGTCAGATGACAAGTTGTTTGGTGTACTTTGAAATACAACACGCACACTAAAAAGAATACGTTAAATCCGATAAATTAGTCATTATAAATGATCGATATTCAAATATTTGAAATGAAACAAAAACAAATGAAATATATCGAGTTTCAAAAAAACTACACAAGACAAAAAAATCGTATAGCTGGCAGTAATTTCGCATTATCTATTTGGAACTGAGACGTCTACCATTGCGTGATTACCGCGCTATGAGGTGCGAGGCCTAATCAAGGTTTTCCTGGCTACACTCGATTTAATTTGCCATCGATATCATTTTTCGTCAGAAAAGTTAAAAGAAAGAAAAGGTTATGTTAGCGGAGTTAGATGTAGCAAGCAAACGAAGCAACCTAAAAATAAACAAGCAAAAAAAATAATAATTGGTAGGACCCAATACAACCGGTTGACCAGTTTCATTAAATGCTAAACGAAGAAAGAAAGTAAACGAATAGATGGATGTATCTTTGTGAACTATTCAATCTAAGTAAGAAAAATCAAGATCATGAAATAAAAAGAATACTAGCAGGATGGCGAGCCCTTGGGAAACAGTTCAATCGTAAAAAGTAACCTACCTATTTGCCTGAAAAAGATCAAAAGTCCAGTCATAGTGTCCCGAAACACATGAAGCAGAAACCTTGAAATTTAATAGCAAAGATACAAAAAAAAGCTTTCATTAGTTCGCCACATTATCTAAATTGCTACGTGCTTGGTTTCGCCTTCAAGAATTGGAATTATGCACACAGATCTGACAGTAAATCAAGTCCAAAATATTTTAGAAAATATTAAACATATAAAAATGGTTCTGGGATGAATACTTAAATAGAACAAACAACAACAAATGGTCGGTCAGTACGAACAAACCACGTGACGACCATTGGAGTGTAACACAAGTGAAATGCTGGGGAGACGAGTTGGACGGATTCTGGAGAGGCCCAAAACGGCAGTGAAGTATCCTGAAAATATCGTGTTAAGGTCTCCACTAAGAAGAGGACAGACAACGGCTGACGATCATTATTTTGACTCTTTATTATTTTTTTCTTTAACGTTTTGTTAATGTTTTAAACGTTTGTCCGCCACCCCATATAGGTATAGTGCAAGTAAGGTAGCTTGCATAATGTCGTATGCAACCAGAGGAACATTGTAACAAATTTGTTCTCTCCTACATTTCTCAGATGGGCAAGACGATGTGCTAACGGAATCGGCGTCAGCTCACTGGGTTGTAGAGAGTACGGTTGGGGCTTATGACCTGCGCTCTCCCGGATAATTATTTTCTCGGTCCGCCCCGACACCTACTATCGGCACGGCGTTAGGTTAGACACTTCTCCCCCTCCCCCAGGCTTCAGGGGGAGGAAGGGCCCCGGTCCTTCTTGGTTAAAATCAGTGGGAGGGGCCTCAGACACCCACTTCTCATTTGCTGCTTTTGAAAAATTCTCCATCGTTTAGTTTGAGTTTCGATGTCTTTTTTAAATCGTTTTCTTTAATTTTTATTTTTACTTTATTTTTTGATACATAGTATTTATAGTGATATTCGACAGGTTCGCGTTCAATTACAGCCCTTCAATTCATAATTAGATTATTTAATTTTAAATGTACAGTAATTCATCATTAATGTATCTAACCTTTAACCACAATTCCACATCACAATTTTTCCAGAAACACGCAACAGAACGATTTTAAATGTTTGAAAAAGCAATATTTATATTCTTTTATATGTGTAATATATGCAATATAATCAATGTGATCTGGGATATATATAATTTGTGATGGGGCACGAGGCGTTATGGTAGGTTTCTGGGTGACCCAATTATTAGTTCACATACTCGTGCTGCTTCTCTCGAACTCTCTGAAACTTGAGCACTTCCCATGACAAGATTTCAAGAAAACATCTTTGTTTCCCTCTCTCCTACTCCAGCTTCGAAATTCCACTCGGTACATCTGGTGTCACTTTTCGAATAACGAAAAGTCTAAAGTAATAACCACAAAAAGACTAAATGTGGCGGATCGCGGAATCAAGATGACGAGATGTCGAGAAGTTACAGCAGCTGATTACAATGGGAGATCTGTGAATTGTCAAAAGTCTAGCCAGTCCCGGCACCGATTTGTTGGTGGCCAAGTTGGCCTAAAGCCGAGCTGGCTAGTGTGTCACTGTCCAGTCCCTGTGGCGTGCTACCACAGGGGTCGTGGTCCGAGTCTTTTAGCTGCAGGCCCCCCATTGACAATAGCCAATGGGAGCGCGGCTCTCGATTACGTCAGACCTACTGTGGTAACAGTCCGAGTTCTGGCCCCTGTTTTTCTATTATGGTTTTTCTTATGTTGCGTTAAAAAAATCATTGTGCCCCAACCGAGAAAATTTAATGCCCGTCCAGGAATTTGTTTCTCCCGCCTCTACCTCGACCTCGCCTATTTAGGAAGGCCTTACTGCGTGGGCGTCCGCAGGATTGGGGGGGGGATCGACTCGCACCGGTAAACTTGACGAATTTGGCAAAAAATAATACTATAATTACACTATCACCATCACATTCCCAAAGTGGGAGTTGCCCTCTCTACTTGCGGACGCACATGGGCATTAGTACAAAGTCCAACTATTATAGTTATTAATTATGCACCCCCTAACATTGCGATCAGTTATATTTCTTTATATAAGAGCATGAGTTCCCGTGAGAGCTGGGTTAGTTTCCGCTATAAAGTGGCGTCACGCGTCTGATTGGTCAGTAAGAAGCCAGTCGCACGATGACCCTGTTCCACAGGCTTTTGTGCTGCTACATAGGCGACAGGCATTTAGATTCCGAGATGGCGACTTGATGAAAACAGGACCGTAGAAATGTCAAATTCGTCAATAGTTCATCTATGTCATTGCGTAGAGGATACTGTGTGACGTCTGTACACGGAATTTACAGAATGCAGGATGGGAATTTTAGACTAAGCAACATTATAAAATAACGTGCCATTTTACGTCCAGTAGAGCATTATCTTTGCGTTTTAAATTTGATTTTCACGCCGTTACGAAGAACGCGCAAGCCGCCATGTTTAAATGGCAGCTTCAGAGACTGGGTGCGGGGAGTTAACCCCCAAAATTAACCATGTTGTTCAGATGCCCGGAAAATATGTAATGACTTACTTGACAGGGCGACCCTTAACCGTCTGTGACGTCACATCTAAAGACTTGCTGAGGAATGAACGATTCTGAACTACGTTCGATAACGTTACCTTTTTTCGATTTTTGTCTTTAAACACCGCGGAATGGGACGTTTTTGGTGTCAGAGGCAGAGAAAGGTTGGTGACGCGAACAGAACGGGACTGTGCAACTCCATCTACGGCGGTAGGGAACCTGTCTGTTCACGAACTTTCGAGCGGGACTCTTAGTTCTCGAGTCAACGCAATAAGATTTTTGCTGGTCCTATAAGACGTGGACCAGACGAAGCTAACGACAGCATCATGGTTTTACTACGTCTATCCACTGCGCATTCTCTGCTTCCACAGACAATTTTTTATAAATCTTCTTTTCAATGTGGGAGTCTATTTATGTTTAAAAAGAAGTACTTCTGGTCTGGAAATTGTATGCTACTGTATATCAAAGATGATTTAGGAATTTCTTTTTCCGTTTTTCATTCTTAAGCACACAAGAGATAAGCAGTAACTATTCAGCAGAAAGCTAACTGATCAGCTGACCCATACACGTGTTCAGATTTGCTTTCTCTGAATGACTTTGTTCAAACTTGAACCCTGCACATCTTTACTACTATTAATATGTTCAGCGGTCGAATGGTTAGTCTGTGGCTGTCGCTATTTTCTTGTTGATGTTGCTGACATGAGACCTGACCTTTCACCCACCGTCACAAAAACAATGAGGATATTTATTTCAGTTCCTAGTCATAGTTCACTGACTTAACAAAGCTTACAAAGTAATTATTAGTCGTTTGTTTTGTTTTACTCACTGTCTTGGTAGCCGAGATACAATCACCCATAGCTATTTCATTTTACTCTTATACTAAACCGATAGAAAAAGAAATTATTTCAAAAACTCCAGAAAATAAGGCTGCCCAACTAATTTTCTTTCCCAAGCCAATAATATAGATTTATTTCAAAGCAAATTCTATGACGCTTGAAATAAAAGTCCAGTAAAGAAAAGAAAATCTATTTCGCAGTTTTATAAAGGTCGCCATGTCGCCAAGTTTGGATACAACAAAATACTTACTCCACTTTAAATTACTGCAAATTTTAAAATTACTTTTGATTATCGTGATAATAACTAATACTAATTTTGATTCGTTAGTCAAAAACATCATCAGTAGCAGCATCAACAAAAACAACTACAATTTTCAATTTCAGTAAATTTATGCATTAATTAATCAGATGTATATGTAGTTTTTTAGAACCTCTGAGTCTCAGATTGCTTTTGATGGGAAGGGAAACAACTGAGGTAGGTACTCGCTCAGAAAGTTCGCATCAAACCCAGCTGGAATAGCATCGCCTTGATAACATCTGACGGAGTTTCATTTGGACGTCTCTAGTGTTAATGAAGCCATTTTCTTTCAATGTCACTAATTTTTTACGAATATATATTTTTAATAAAGAAAAAAGTTATCTAAAATTTGATTTGAACAAAAAGCCCTGTCTTTCTAATGATTTATTTCAATGATAACTAAATATTTTAAACGATATTACAGAATTTTCACTAAACAATAACATTTGACAAAAATTCTTTTTTTCTTTTTAAATAAATCGGTAATTATCAGTCGTTCTAAAAACCCTTGAACACACTTAAACACTTTAAAGGTTCCTATTAGACATCTATGCTAAACTACTACCTTTCTTTAGACGATGGAGGCTGCCCGGTTTTCAGTCGTCTTCACACAAAAGAAATGGGTGAGAGACTATTTATTCGTGCTTCACTTTGTTTTGATGCAATTTCACAGAAACCATCAGTTTGCGCGCGCACGCACACACACACACACACGCGCGCGCGCGCGCACGCACACACACACGCACGCACGCACACACACTCACGCACACGCACACACACACACACACGCACGCACACACACTCACGCACACGCACGCACGCACACACACACGCACACACACACACTCACGCACACGCACTCACACGCACGCACATATAGCCACACTTTAACAACCTCTTAGTTTAAGAGAAACAATTTAGTACAATTTTTTAAAAGGTTTGTATGATTAAGAGTGCGGGTCTCTACAGGGAGGAAGAACACAGAACGTTACTTACCCTGTCTTGTGCGATCTAGCAAAGTGCGAACCAGTCAACCGAAGCTTTACATCACCAGATGCTCGCTCGCCGACTGTCAGCCTGTAAATAATTACCCGACCTACGTAAATGACACGAGAATGTGTAAGTGGCATCATTTGCAATAAAAATTCACCTCCACGCAAATGAGATCAAAGAATGATATAAATATTCCCAACGTAGAAGCAGGTAAAGAAGAAATATTTTTGGAATTCGGTGAAAGCCAAACACTTTGAATATATCCTCACAACATCCCTGTCTTCTAACTTAGCAAGCGACTTGGGTCTTTAGAGACTTCTTCAGATTGTATCTTTTCGTTAGCGCAACATTTGGAATTTGCACTGTCGTTGTTTCCTAGTACATGTTAAAAAAAACAACAAACAAACTGTTATTTCAGTTATGTTTAGATTAGAATAACAAGTCATGCATACCGCAAAATCCTATTACAAATGTCTTAATATACTTTGTGAAACACTCCATAATTATTTAGAAAATAGAAGGCAGATACACACACACACACACACACACTCTCTCTCTCTCTCTCTCTCTCTCTTTCTCTCTCCCTCCCTCTCTCTCTCTCCAGTAAATTTTATTTTTTTTAAAAAAAAAACATTAATTAGCATTAATCAATTAATTATACAAAGTCGTGATCATCGTTTACCCAAATACCCGATCAGAGATCCGACTTCCGGTTTTAGTCATGAAATTTTATTCAGAAGCAGTACTGATGTTAACATGGCGAGTACTTTGAAAGAATCGAATTATTCTATGGAATTCAGTGGTGACGAGAGGTGGAGTGTCAGGGTTGATGAGTAAGGCGATGAATGTTGAGAATGCATTGAACACTTTGTTTATAGAGAAAGTAAAAGGTAAAATAGCTAATTATTCTTGCGATAACATTTTAAAACACAATATACTGTATCCTAAACCCAGTTTCAGTAAGTCACATGTAAATGTCATTTTTAAATTTGTTTCTGCATTCTGCAACCACACAACACAACCATAACTCACAGTTAGTAGCTAAAAACCGTTGTTTTAACAATTTGTCAGTCAAAGTTATGATGTCCAAAATGCATTAAGAAAACTTTATCCTTTAATGAAGAATTTCAAGATTTTTTCTTTTTATTTTTTAACGTGCAAGCGTTCTAGAATATACGTGTGCCGTATTTGATTGTTATTATGTATAGTGGGGGGATCTTCTATACAACAATAAGTATTCTAATAGATGGGTTCGTAACTTCGCCGTTAATGGCTAGCATAAAGAACCAAAAGACCATCTTTACGTCGTGTTTACACGAACTGAAATATGGCAGTCATCTAAATTCCGCGTTAACTCTACGCAATCCATTGAAGATGATAAAATTGTTTTAACTACTGCTAAATACATATTTGGGAACTCCACTGTCTGAAGTAAACAAATGCACGCCGCATTCACCACTACGCCTCTTTTCTTTCCCTTGCAAATTCAAAATCGGTCTCACAATGGCTCGGGCGCGAGTTGAGCATGTTGGGGAAAATACAAACACGTGCGATAGTTACATTTCCGATATTAATGAATGTCGAAAAAAATTTTTTTCTCATTTATGCATAAAAGTATTGCAAATTGTTTGCACCTTTCCGAGCTATCTTTTGACAGAGAACAACCAGTAATTCCGCTCTATGACACTTTTCAGTAGCCAATCGTGTGATGCGGAAACCAAGCAAATTCCATTTTTAGCAACAAATTTTTAAAAAGTTGTTAAATATTCGCATTGTTTACACTTACAGAAGTCTATTTAATGATTCTACTTTAACATTTTTCTTTCAAGCAAGACCACAAAAGTAATACTAGTCGTAGAATATTAAAAAAAAATTAAACATTCTCTCAAATTATTTTTCCCATAATTTCTATTTCATTTCTAAAATCCTTCACTAATCTACCAGTAACAGAATATTATTCAGGAAAATGGATCTTTTGTTGCATACGCAAAAATGAAGATAATCGTACATTCACATAGGTCACTACTGTGGTGCTTGACCACAGTAATTAGCTATACCTCTTATGCATACTTATAAATCTGTATATGATAATAACAAAATATAACAAATAGAAGGGGGGGCAAATATCTACTGAGATCGAATTCAAACGTTTTTCTGTTTCTTTTTTGTCACAAACACAACGCAACGCGATTAAGAGGCAACCTCTATTCTTTAAAAAAATAGTTATATTTGCACTCTTTTCTATCCCAACATTCTTTCGCTTATAACCAGTTTTAAAACGTCCACATCTGTTGGAAAATATTACTACTCTATAAATATCTTTCTCCCGTAAAAGAAGATGAAGATAACCGCCATGCTTCGCAAAATTTTAGGATAGTGACTTCACATAATTGCACGGTTAAGTTTGTCTTCGTTACATTACTACATAGAAAAGTTACCTGTGGTTTAGAACTCTGAGTACGGATTTTTAAATATCTGTAAAATAGATCCAATAAACTTTTTTCCTTTTCTATGTATGTGCGAATCGTTAAGAATGACAATAATGAAAGCATTTTTTTAAAAAAAAATGGTCGTTTTAAGAACGAATTTATTTTCAGAAATATTATTATAAAAATTAATTAAAATTAAATAAATTTTAGAATTTTATAATCTGAGGAAACTAGAACTGTTTAGATTAGAGAAACTTATATTCTCCAAATTCTAGACCTGTTGAAACGAATAGTAACATACCGATTACAGTATAGTGACATAGTTTGCACCATCAGTGTATAAATAAATCCTAAGTATGTTCTCAAAATTGATGAATGTAAGGTTTCTGATTACAGTTAAGCAAGTACTAACTTGAGGTGTCGGCCCTCTTCTCACGGCAGCACATACCCAAGTGGCTGACGCCCATCGCAGCGCATGTGCCACAATACGATGGGTATCGCGATTATAACGATTACATCATTTGCTTGTATCGCCATCTTGTTTCGTGAGAAAGAAAACTCAAACAATTAAAAACGCGATCGGTCTAGGGAATAAGAAAGATGGCACATCTTTAAGGCAGACGCTGTTTGGATAGAACAGAGGTCCAACAACCAGGTTAAAGTATTGTGGACGGCTTTACGTTAGTAGCATAATTATCCAGTTTAGAGATTCAGTTTCAGCAGCTAACCACACATCGTACTGTAAACAGCCAGAGAACTGAGACGAAGCAGGTATGATGTTACTGCCGTTGTCGTCATCTTTCAGAATTAATCTGTCCAGCAGATAATTACATTGTAAATATAAATACACTCATGAAATTCACGAATGGTTATTTTCCTAATCTTATCACTAAAAAAACATACAAATTTTTGCAGTATAAACTATACTATTACAGCCGACCCCCGCATAATCGCGGTTCCGCATTCGCGGCCCCGGTTATTCGCGGAATGTTCCTTAGAACCTAACTAATAATTGTTCGTGGAAACCCCCGCATATTCGCGGAATCGCAAATATCTTCCGCGATTTATTTATGGCTTTTTTCGTGGCAATATATTTTTTCTCACGCTTTTTAACACTAAATTATTAATAACAATATAATTTACTAATTTTGTAATATAAATACTAATGTAAATTCAGCAAAATATCAATATAAAATAAACGCTATTGGCTGGAGGTTTGAAAGTAGCCAATCCGAGAGCGTTATTCATTTCTCCTTGCCGCTGATTGGCTGCTGCCCACGAGGCGCTGTCTCAGGCAGATGCAGCCCAGCATCATCCCAGCTTACCGCGTGTAGCTATCTCGAGTGTTGTATTTTTTATTAAATTATTATTATATATTTACTTATATTTTACGTTATATTTTGACGTTTATAGGCATTTTTATGGACCACGTCCAATATTCGCGGTTTTTCATTCTTCGCGGGTGCTCTAGGAACGTAACCCCCGCGAATACCGGGGGACGACTGTAATTATACAAATAGACACGCATAGTTTTAGACCAATTTTTGTTTGTGTGTGCAGAGACACCACTGGATTCAAATATAATATCCTAAAAAAATTTTTCACAAAGCTTGATTTTTTTCTTTCGAATTTCTTTATTTTTTTCTACATACAAATATGGATTAGGATCAATGAGTACAAATACAGTTTCTTACATCTTTTTTCCCGTAGAAACTAAATAAAAAATTTATTATCACTTTTACCATCCATAACTGTTTTGCCATCAAAGATGGCGTTAATAAATAATTGTTACTAGGCACATGATCTCAAGTTACTCTCATCTAAACAGGTCTCACAATCCTTCACTTTTAACTTGCATTTGTTCCATGAAAATTGAAATTCATTTTAGTTGTTAGCCTGGTGCATCTTTTGAAAGTCATTATATAACTCTTGTTTACTTACAATTTCCTGCAGACAAAAAAAATACAATGGCGAGCAGATAAAGTATAAAGTCATGAATAAATAAAATATTTAGTTTTCTCTTTCCAATAAATTACACAGGGAGGTCATTATCTTAACTTGTATGCTAAAATTAAAATTTTTTTCTGACAAAAAAGATAAATATAATGTATCAAAAAGTCGTCTTTCAAAGCAGAATCATCTTAAAAGTAAAAGTCTATCATGAATAAGTGGATAACGGATTGATTATATAAAAACTAAAACCAAAGTCTGTGTTCTTTATTACAGAGTTTTGGTCACTGATTCAGAAATGTTAAAACGCAGAAAACAGTAATAGTGATGAAGTGTGATGTTCTGCGTTTATCTTGCGATCACCTCTGCTAAAGATCGGCAAGTTTCGTGAACCGGATGGAACCAGTTTACATTATATAGTGTTTTAAAACATTGTTCTTAATTTATAAATTTCTCCCTTTATGATTATGTCCTCACCAGACAAAGCTCTTGCAACCTTTTAATGCACATTTAAAAATGGAAAACGTGAGAAAAATTTGTCAGCTGTATTCTCTCTTTTTTGAAAGAGCTGCTAAAGAGATTGATTAATCTATGAGGTCGTTACATAAGTTTTGTCAGTTTCTATATTATGTTAATTTGTGGGTTCATTTTTCCAAGCTTGTAAAGGTGTATGTAGATAAGCTATATATCGTTTTGTAGCGTGCACTTTGGCATACATTATGCAAAACCTACCTTTTTAAAAACCATAAAATGGATATTTGTTTCAGGGTTTTGAGTAAAGCAGGAATAGAAAAGGTTTTCATGCCATTTTGCATCACGAGTTCAAATCAGGCCACAAAGCGAGCGAGGCCACTCGTAACATTAAGCAAGCATAGGGCGAAGACACAGCTAATGAGCGCACAGTACGACGATGGTTTACGAAGTTTCTATAAGGAGATGTGAGCCTCGAAGATAAGAAACGTAGCGGACGTCCTTACGGCTGTGATGACGACCATCTGAAAACCTCAGTTGAAGCCGATCCAAGAAAAACGGTGCGAGAAGTTTCTGGAGAGCTGGACGTAAGCAGTGTAACTGTTTCCCGGCATCTTGACGCAATCGGCCAGGTGAAAAAGCTGGACATGTGGGTGGGTGCCACATGAGTTGAATGAAGAATAACAAAGTCCTCGATTGGAGATCTGCTCTTCTTTTGTCATAAGAAACAAAAAGGACCCATTTCTTGACCGAATTTTTACATGATGAAAAATGGACCCTTTACGACAATCGTAAACAATCATCACAGTGGCTCCAGAAAAACAAGACGCTTAACCACATTTCAAAACACAGCCTCCGCCCAAAGAAGGTCATGGTCACTGTCTGGTGGACTGCAACTGGTGTCATCCACTATAATTTTTTGAAACCTGACGAAACCACCACAGCTGAAAGGTACTATCGTGAATTAAACGTCGTTCATCAGAAACTCTCCCAATGACAGCCGCCATTGGTGAATCAAAGAGGCTCAATCCTGCTCCACGACAATGGTCGTCCTCATGTTGCAGAAGTGACTCTTCAGAAACTGAACACGTAGGGGTACCAAGTTCTCCTTCAGCCAGCCTGTTCACCAGACCTTCCTCCCACAGGCCTCCTCCAACCAAGCAGCAACTGAAACTGCCTTCCAACAGTTTATCGACTCCAGAAATCCAGGTATTTTTCAAAATGGTGTAAATGTGTTTGTAACTCGTTGGCAGAAGTGTACTGATTGTACTCTGATTAAGAAACTTCACGTTCAGCGACGGTATGAAGTCTCATTGTTGCGGTTAAAAAAAACCGACAAAACTTTTGTAACAACCTAAAAGCATTTAATGTGATTAGCTAGCACAATGGCGATGTTAACTTCGAACTGTACATTAGGATGTTATTTACAACGCCAATGAAAAGAAAAAAAAAACACTACGCAGTTTTAAATCTATCGGACTGTCGTGCTAGTAAAAGAATCTCATCTATTTCGCGGTGGCCGGTCGCCCTCTTCACGATTTTCTCGAGTATTGCTATTTCGGCTGGTACCCATCAAGGTTAATTCCATTCCCGTACGCTGCACGCACACTGCTTATTGTTGTCTTAGATGGAGCAGCCAGCTGAACAATTTCCGGTTTTACCACAGCGCTCTGCCAGTGTCGTTATCCTCCCCAGGAGACTCGCCCAGCCGGTACTTAGATGTGCCTAGAGAACAAATTACTTGTTTAGATCTTTTACTCTGATGTTTACTCACTGCACAATGCATTAGCCCCTCCTTTTTTTTGTCTTTAAAGAAGAAATAAACAGATTTTAAAAAATCATCTAAGTTTTGTTTCGGAAAATGTGGTGGAAGTAATTAGAAGTTACTGATATTCATGGGACAAAACAGTAAATAAAAATGTCCAGTAGTCAGTTAATTTCAGGACTGCATCACATCTATTGCGCTGAAAGTTGCAACTTCATAATTCACGTGAGAGCATAACTCCCAGTACTGTTACGGAACTAATAAACACATAATAAACATTAACTTTTTTTTTTCATAAATGACGTTAAAAGCAACCTTCATATCAATTACAATACATTTTTTAAAATACCAGCTTAGAAAAACTTGATTTTTATACCAATTATATTATTTAATACCCTCGTAAATTAGCAAAATGGAATATGTTGTTTTCTTAATAACTCGCAGCCTTTGAAATCCTTTGCAATAGTTAAAACTTTACGATAGATAGATCACCTTTATTATATATCTAGACGGCATGACAGATCATGACTTATGGCATTACACTTCAATATTGCAGTATAATAATCATAAAAATATATCTTATATATAGACAGAGAGATTTGAGGCGTGCTTTTCTTCTTTCAAAATGGACCAAATCGTTTGCATCATGTGATTTAAAGATGACTGAAGCCAAATAATTCAGTAGGTGAATAAAATTGTTGGTTTTAGCCCGATATTGCTCTTTGAATTTTATTTTACCAAAACTTTTTTCTTTAAATTATTTAAAATAAAATACAGTTTTTTAGTGTCTTCAGAAAACAGTTACAAACATATGAGCTTGAGATAATAGAAATCTGCATTAAAAAATTGAAAGTAATATTTCTTTCAATAAAAATATCGTCAATAGCATGCCAAAAAAAAACGAAAACACTATATAAAAAAATAATGAATTTTTGCATTGGAGAGGCTCAGACATCCTCTGTTGAAGTCTGTATATTATTTTAGCGCTAGTAGTATATAATGTTCTTCTGAATGCTTTGAGATGTATTATCTACCATTAACCATGGAATACTCGCGCCTGTCTCATCCGGATAATGAGAAATATAGAAATAATGCAAGAATTATTTTGCATAGCTGCATGTTTTAAATCTGATCTAAAATGTTTCTCTTGAAAGCTACAACAAAAAAGTTCAAATCTGATCTCTGCTCATGAGAAATAAATCAGGTATGATGCAACCTAATTCTTTCGTATATATATTTTGTTGTAGTTGTATTTAGGGAATGCGAGTCCCTCTTTTTATGCAAAACATTTAAAGAAAACAAACAATAAAAATATTATTAATTTTGCAGAAACCGAAGAAATTGCTTTTTGCTGCTTTTAAATCTAATTTTTTTTAAAGATGGCCATAAAAAGCATGCTAATCAAATTTGTAATACTTTTATATCCACCAAGAGGTTAAAAACTGCGAATTCACTCCTCATTTTCGTCAGCAAATGTGTCTGCTTGTTATGTTTTCGGACACGAACCACAATTTTAAAAGTATCTTTATCGGTGTCTAATTAAGTGAACAGCGAACCTACCTTCTGTTGAGAATGTATCTCATGTTTTTTGGGACAAAGTTCAAACAACTAAGAAGACTCTGAACCTATTTACGAGCGGCAACCAGGTTTTAAAAAAACATTCTACATTAGTTTAACTTACTTTCTTTTTTTAAGTATTTGCTTTATTTTTTGAAAAAAATTATTAAAACACGGGAATCGTTGGTAAATAGGATTATGAACATGTCACAAAATATTTAATCTATACAGTTGTAGATACTCTCGGACATCCACAAATGAGGCAAATAGGCGCTATGCTGAAAATGAAGGGAATTTCACGGACAGAATAACATATGGATCAGAGCAATATGTAATGAGTCGATAATAACAAAACACGTATTAATTTGTCGATAGCGTCACTTTAAATTGTTTTTCTTTTATTAGTCAGATTGCGATGAGTAATCTCAACAAAAAACAAAAAAGGAAATTACCTTCTATGTATTTTTTCCTTCTTCCAACCTGCATGCCGACTGCAGAAAATCTGTTGTTTATCCTAGCTGTCTTGGTACCTCCTGGTTTGATGATTACTGCTCCTTTCTTTATGTACAGATATTCTCTACCACACCGGAGGAAAGTCTGTTCTTCCCGCAGAGAGATCGAAAGTAGTCCACAAGTATTTTTATGTCTAACCAGTGGTTAATTTCTGACGGGACGCTCCGGTTCTCCTTTCTTATTTTCTAAATTTTGGCAGCAGAATAAATTATTGTTTAAGTTAACTTATCCGTTAATTCGGTTTGATTTGACAGGCATGCTATCCTTGGAGTTAACAACCTTGTAGGTGCGTTTAACCCTGACATTACTCGGCATTCACTTCTGGGCAAATGATTGCCAACTCGTCACGTCAGGAATCTACTACGTCCACGTAGTGTAGGTTGTTTTCCTACTATATTATGATTATTATCCATCTATTCACCTATATATGCCTTTAATTGTTACTGTCACTTCCTCAGAGCTGAGCTTCAATCATAATACTTCATATCAAAAAGTTCAGATATCCATCCCTGGATCTCTATCAGAAAAAGTAATCGGTTTAACAGTAAAAGCTTTGAAGAATTTTTGTTGTTTTTTTACTACCATCAAACAGACATGCCAACATTATAGATCCTAAAATCGGGAGAAAATATTATTTAGTGATTTGCTTAGTATAGTATCTCCGTGTCCAATAGAAAAATCGTTTCCACACACAGTACATAACGCAAAACCTTCGCCTTTCCCGGATTTCTGAATAAATTTAAATTTATTACACCACGACTCGTTAAATTTTACAGAATATTTCTTTTTCTTCGAGGGAACAGGTCCCGAACTTTCCGCCATCTTTTTCACAATGTTTTGATTTTTTTTACGGTACCGATATTACCTGGTAATGAAATCGGGAGATCGGATTTACACGGGAAAACAAAATTCGATGCTGTCTGCGATGGAACGGTTGGTGTACTGTATATATATATCTACGGAGCAAAAAATAATATTTTTAGAATTTTCAAGTATAATTTCTACCAATTATGTGTCATTTCAAAAAATTTAATGTAAATATTAAGAAAATCGGGAGTTTTTACTAGATTTTAAAAATCGGGCGGGAGAAAAATTAGAGCTTTAAAATCGGGAGTCTCCCGCGGAAATCGGGAGTGTTGGAATGTCTGATCAAACATCTGTACAGTTGATATAGAGACGGCAGCAAATCCAGATCGTCTGGGCTGAACGCGAAACGTTCAAGTTTCATGTGCCAAAGAGAAAATCAATAATTTACACACTCGTTATTTAATAAAAGAAAATCGCTCCTACTGTGGCAAGCTGTTTCCACATACTCTCTATTGAAAGAGTATTCTGTCGTAGAACCGATACGGGTCACGCGCTGATCACGTGAACCAAAATGCGCCGACATCTTGGCTGGGAGTCTGACTCTACACCAACCAGCTGACAAAACCGTAGTCCCTGTTCGCTGCGAGGGGATGAAGAGAACCAATTTACCAGAAGAACGAAGAACACACCAACCTCCACTACTTACTTGTCACTAATAATTTGAATAGACTAAGATTTAAGACGCAACTTTTTATTATTATACAAACAAGTGATGACCTTTCACAATTCCGTACCAACTTTGAACGAGCGAAGAGTCTTGAAGCGAAGTGCTTCCTCGCCATTTTTACTTTATATCAGTAATTTGTTCCGATTTTTTAAAGTAAACAAACCTGAAAGTATTAATGCAAACGTTTATATTTAATCACGAGTAGAATAATTAAGACGCAGAGAAACTCCGTAAAGTTAGAAGAGAGACATTTTGACGTTATATATATAAGAATTAAAATAAAGTAATGAAATAATTGTTTGCAGTTCCACGTACAATGAAGCGTGTATCACGATACATAAAGAAGAGGCGGTAAAGTTAGTCGGGACTAGTTTTCCTTGTTGCTTCACTAGTAAATTTTTAACCAACCAAAGAGTTAGCATTTTAATTCATTTTCACTAGAATTTGAATACTTTTAAGTAAAAATAACTGATCAGAACACTAATATTAAACAATAAACAAATTCCTTATGCTTACGTATGGTCGGGGTCCTGACTTTCTACAAGGGTCGGCTCTATGATCGGGTATATGTGGTAAACGATAATCACGACTTAGTATAATTAATTAATTAATGCTAATTATGGTAGTTGAATAAAATTTACACAGACTGTATACACACACACGCACACATAGTGAACTTGTTTCATCTTAAAAACATGTTGCCATGGAGATTTAAAGATTATTTTTTGATTCTCACAAATAAATAATGGAAATTAATTTCTTACAACGAATACGGTGGTGATACGTAATAAACCGGCATTTCAACCAAGCTACTACGATCTAAAACATATTTTCGAGTGTTTGTGTATTTGTCTGTTACTCTTTCACGACCGAACCGTAGCATCTGAAGGTCCCAAATGTTTGGTGTTGGTACTTCAGAATCTGGGCGAGGTTCTAAGCTACAGCACGTTGGCCTTGAAGGCCGTTTTGAGGTCACCAGTAGATTACACTTAGTTCACTATACTCATTCAAAATAGGTGATCTACTCGGGATCAAAGGCAGGATCCAAGGGTATCAGGACCTGGCCCCAAACGTCAACAAAAGCGACCTCTCAAGGTTCAGTTATTACGGTTTCACGGTAGTCACCCAACTCAGAAGTGACCATAGATTCCAATTTTTTAACAGGCGGCCTTGAAAGCCATCAACGGCAGGTTTTGACATCATACACCATATAACTTTGAAAATGAAATAAAAATCCACTTAGTAGTTTTCTACAGGTTTGCTATCATTTTATAAGTTAGCCCCGTATTGTTCAGGTACTTTTTCAGATTCCTAAACAAAGCAGCTGAGACATAACCATTATGCGGTTTTAAAAAGCCTGTTTCCAAATTTTTTTTTTCAAGATAAAAATAAACTGGGTTCTTGTGCAACAAAGTTAAATTTAACGGCACAGTTTATAAAATGTCAAGAAATGTATCATTAGCATCAATTCCGTGTTTATCCAATGATTGTGTGTTTAAACAAATGAAGTATTTTTCAAATTGATATAAAACTTTTTATTATCAAAGCCATTTTTTCCAGTGCAGCGTCGGGTACCCCAGTTAGTTTAAAATAAATAAATAAATGAATAATTATTTAAAATACTAAAACCATGGCGACTTTTCTTTTCATTACTATTTTTTAATTTGCACAAAGGTTTCGGAACTTGCCTTTACAGCCTTGCTTGTCTGATATCGTTTCTAAAACATTTCGGATTTTGTCACCGTTGTGATCGTTTTATTTCAAAAGAAAACGAACTAATAGCAGCATCTTGCATTTGTTTTAGCAGGAAAGAGGCAAGTAGATTGTTTTTCTAACCATTCCTTTCAAATGTCAAGCAAGCATTCGGTGTTAAATTAAGTGTTACCTTCGTCGAGATAAACGATCTGACTTTAGAGTTTTTCACCGAGTTTACAGATGTCGCCAGAGTAAATTCCTCTCCCAGACGAACGGACGGACGTATGTTCTACGCACCTAAATCTCTGTGTCCACTTTGTTGGCGCATCTTTCAAACCTTTTATGCAGAGAAAACAATCTACATATTTATTCACCTAAAACTTAAGCAAACGTCTGTTCCTTCACTGCATCTCTGATGCTAATAATTTTATAAATCACTTTATTGTTGATGGGCACTTTTCTTCATGATGACCTTTCCTGTTTGTTTTTAAATTACAATTTCTTCAAACCCTGTCGGCCATGATTAGATCTGTGTTTTCAGAAATAATCTGTCAGGTGTACGTGAGGTTATATAGCCAGCAGATGACGCATCAGACACTTCATTTCTTGCAATTTTCATCTTTAGAAGATGGGCAGGCAAGGTTATTCCTGAAGCTCATACCAAGTTAGTCATTATTTTATTTTTACATTTTTAAATTACAGCAACGTAAATAGGTAACAGACAATTGAAATACAGTCGAACCTCGCTATAGGGATTCGGAGGTGGGAGTTCGCTAAATAAAAACAACGAAGAAACACGTGCAATGTCATGAATACTAATGAGATGTAAGTTAAAATAAATACGTAAATGTTTTTTAAAAAGTTCATGTTAATAATAAAAAAAAACGAATTTACATCATAATTACGTACGTTTTACTAGAATTTTAAAGAAATATCCAGAGTGAGCTGCTTCAAATCTTGAACATTTCCCCCACATATACGTGGTTTCAGTATATTATTGAGCGGTCCGAAAATTATCAGTTGCATAGTCTACGGCCTACGCGAAAAATGCGCAGCTTTTACCACTTTCTTTCAAAAAAAAATGATCGCTGGTTTAGTAGTTATATCATCTCCTTCAGAATCTTCATCCTTTTCTTCAGTCTTCTTGCTAGCCACTACAGAGTCGATGATGGCACCTAAGTTTCTTCTGACGTAATTTAATTAAGCTTTGCTTTTAGTACGCCCGGTCTTTCACATCATTTACGACATCCAAATCTTTAATTCCAGCAAAGGGTGCAGCTGCGCCAACTGCTATCTCGGAAGGGCTCCAGGCTCGTCACCTGACGAGATCAAAGGTGATAACGCCGCTTCGCCAGCTGCAAAAGCGGTTCCGCCAGAAGCAGTGACGGCTGCTTCGCCTAAGAAACAAAGACCGCGGAAAGAGAACAAAAGGAGAAAGCAGGGCTTCCGGAACTCTACAGGTAGGAAATTCGTGATGTCTGCCCCTAATGTCAGAGGGACCAAATGTAAACAGCATTTTGATACTTATCCAGGTAACTTAATACGCACTAAAACAGAGGTAACCTGTTTACAGGAACTACATCTAAATACCCAAGGCGAGGTAGATACTAGGCTATACCAAGTCTGCTAACTGGGCGAGGTCGCGGAGTAGCCATCTTGTTTCACCCCAAGCTACGTTCTAGCTTAGAGCCACTCTTATAGTGATAACGAAGGTAGATTAATTATTCTAGCCAGCGTTAAACTAGCAGACCAAACAAAGGTTTTGATAGCGTCGGTATTCGCTCCCAACATTCCGCGGGAGCGAATAAACTTCCTTCAAAACCTCAGTTTAGTCTTAGACGAAGAGCTACACAGCGGTCGATTTTAATCGTCCACACCTCTATCTAGATAGGCAGGGCCCGGAAACTAACCATGGGAGCATCTCGCACTACAGGAACCCTCACGCCCTAGTCGATCCCTCTAGAAACTGGATCGTACACTCATTACTGTGACAGGTTTAGAGTAGCGACTAGATTAGACAGGTGTGTGTGTGTGTTAGCTTGAAAACCGCGGAGACCCTCCAGGGCGCACTCTCCTGGAGCGATCACTACCAGATTGGACCCAGTCTTACTGTTAGGACAAGAAGCGACACAAGCAGTGCCTGAATAACTGGAGGACTATCTCACTTCTAAGCATAGATTAAAATCATAGCTAAGTTGTTAGCGAATAAGCTAGCCAAAGTTATGCCTATAACGATTAACGAAGATCAAACCTACTCAGTTTGAGGCCGAACCATTATGGATTCCCGTCAACTGATCAGAGAAATCCTGCACAAAGTAGACAAAACACTTCTCAGCCGTCAATCAGATGAAAGCTTTCGATAGGGTAGAATGGAGTTTTCTGTTCAAGACATTTAGATTTTAGATTCGGGGGGGAGATCTAGCACTTAACGAGACTACAACGAGATTTCGCGGCCATGTTTAAACAGAAACGGACGATAGCGATGGACGTAGTATTATTTTAAAGTCTTTTAATATATATATATATATTAACATATATTTCAAATTTTGTTATCCTAACAATGAGTGCTACAAAAACTACAAAAAAACCGGAAAATTGAAGATGAATGCCATACGTTTAACAAGGGATAGACGTAAGTGAAGCAGTGTTGTGCCTAATGTGCCATAACAGTGTTGCTGTTTTTAAGGAGTATAATTTGAAGAGACATTTTCAGACTAAGCACAGAAACTTTGGAAGTAATGTATCAGAAAGTGAACTACAGTGAAAAGCCAATGAGATGTTGAGAAGTTTAAAACAACAACAAACTGTTTTTGTAAAACAAACAACCATACAAGAGGCTGCCACAAAGGGCAGTTTTGTGCTTGCTTATAAAATTGCCAAACATAACAAAGCGTTTTCTGAAGCAGAATTTTTAAAGGACTATATATATGCTTGATGCTGTTGATATTGCATGGCCAGAAGTCAGAACAAAAATTGAAGCTATATCTTTGTCGAGGAGAACTGTAGTTCGTTGTATTGATGCCATTTTGCAGAATCTGTCAGAACAGCTACTTGAGGCTGGCAAGTCATTCGAGTGGTACTCACTGGCTCTGGATGAGAGCACTGACATACAAGACGCAGCACAACTGCTTGTGTTTATTAGAGGAATTGATGATAATTTTTCAATTACTGAAGAGTTGCTGTCCGTTGAACCATTGAAGGACACCACAACTGGCCAAGATTTGTATGAATGTGTTAAAAACTCCTTGGATGGATCTGGTTTACCTTGGAACAAGTTGGCAAGCATTACAACAGATGGTGCACCTGCATTAATAGGAAAACATGTTGGCCTCATAAAGCTGCTTGATGACAAAGTGAAAGGTGAGCATCCACTTCATACTGTGTTATCATTCCATTGCATTATTCACCAGAAAAGTCTCTGTAAATCTGTCCTGGATTTCAAACGTGTGATTGATCCTGTGGTATGTGTCATTAACTTAATTTGAGCCAGGGGTCTAAATCACAGACAGTTCAGAAATCTGCTGGATGATATGGAGTGCGAATATTCAGATGTACTGTATCATAGCAATGTACATTGGTTAAGCCTGGGAAATGTTTTGAGAAGAGTGTGGAATCCGAGAGAAGAAATTTTGCTCTTTCTTGAAATGGGGAACATTAGTTGTGAATTTTTAAGTAACATGAAAAAGAGGGAATGGGTGTGCGATTTAGCATTCACAGTTGACATTTTCGACAAACTGAATGAACTGAACATTAAGTTACAAGGCAATGGTGTTTTTGCACATGAATTATTTGTGGAAATTATATCATTTCAAGTGAAACTAGCACTCTTTTCCAAACAACTGAGTTAGCACAACTCTGTGCATTTTCCCTTGTTACAGACACAGACTGTCCCACAAGCTGCTTTAAAAGATGAGTTTTCAAGGCGGTTTGCTGATTTTAAATCTATGGAAGATCAGTTCAATTAGCTGAGGTACCCCTTTTCATTTAATATTGAAGCAGCATCAAATGATCTCCAGTTGGAATTAATTGATCTCCAAGCAGACAATACTCTAAAGGAGAATTTTAAGAATATGAAACTGACTGAATTCTATGCATCACTCAGTACAGAGAAGTTTGGTAATTTGAAAAAGTTTTCCAGAAAAATGTGTATTCTTTGCTTCAACCTATATTTGTGAAGAGACTTTCTCATGTATGAACATTAACAAATCAAAGAACAGGTCCTCTTCTAGCAGACTCAATTTTGCCCTCTGTTTTGTGTATAACTACAAGCATGCTGAATCCTGACTACAACAAACTTGTGCAGGATTGTGTGCAATTGCATAAATCTCGTTAAGAGTTTAACTGTCCAGTAGCATTTATGAAGCAACATAACATTAAATTCAGTTTTATCTGTTACTTTCTTTGTGTACCAAATAATACAGTTGTATGAATAATAATTGTATTTTTGTGTGAAAATAACTTTTATTAAATTTAGTTTTTTGTCAAATGTGGCCCGTTAGAGACCTTACGGATGTTCCATGTGGCCCTACGGGGAGAAAAGTTTGCCCACCCCTGCTTTAAACCGTGATGCAGAATATAACAAGGCTGCCCTCTAAGCGTGCTACTTTATGTAATCATAGCTGAGACGCTAACCCCAATGATCCACAGAAGGAATAGACAGACGTAACTGATAATATTTCTGCTAAGATAATCTAGTCCGCCGATGACACGACAATTGCCCTTCGGTATGCACAGAGCCTGTCAGCGGTTTTCGACATGCTTGTGCTATACGAAGCAGCGGTGCCCAGATGAACAAGACCAAAAACTGAGGGGGCCTTGCTGGGCTCTCTTCGGAAGGTACTGCATGACCCCAACAGATAGTGCACAAAATGGGCTGGGGACAGAATAAAAATTGTTTCCCTAGCTAACTACATAAACGTAGGATGATTGGCAAAAGCTAATTGACGATCAAAAGCAGAAAAAGGCTGGTAAGCCCATAATCTTAGCTACATAGGTAAGGAAACAGTAATCAATAGCCTACTTACCTCCCCCTCTATGGTACCGCAGTAAGATCATAGGGATGTTAGACTGGATGCGCATAACCATTAACACTGAAGTGATCAAGTTCTTATGGCAAGGCCACAAACATCTGGAAAATAAACACGTATTCCGCCTCCCCAGGACTTACATAGTCTAAATACTGTAAACATAGAGAGCAAAATAAGCGCTCAACAAATAAAAAAAATGTATCAGACATCATAGATGATGGCAATAGTGTGAAAAAAATGGCAAATACTTTTTGCACAACAGGTAGCTAAAGCCTTTAACATGGAAAACCTAGAATCCACCAAAAACTAAACAACCTAAACAAATTCCATAAAACTAGTATACAGTCAAGGAGCAAGAGCCAAATAACCCTACTAGGAACTCAAATCAAACTTGGACAGAAAATAATGCTGATCACAATTCGACTTATACCTCCTCCTACCTCAGCTATGGATTGCGAGTTGAACTATCGGAGGCCTATCTTAATACACCCTGACTTCCATGTCAAACCCTATGAAAGGATTACCAAAACTGTCGATTAGACAGTCATACTGCTGACATCCACTGGAAAATTATGCACTTTGTACTCACCATGCACGAGAACAAGTATAAATTGAAACTAATTAATTCTCCAATATGTCCCATTTGCAAGAGTGGATGATACGGTAATCCACAGAGTCTTTACGTGCCTGCAGCATAAAAAGCTATGAAACCTAGTCCAATATTTGATCCAACAACTTAAAGGTCGTCAGCTCAAGCTTAACTTTTACATGCACATTTTGGCCTCTTCCCTTCGCAATAAAAAGGACAGATTTTCAAACTTTCTGTCTTTCACTGCCCAGCAGTGTGCTTGGAGTAACCAAAGGGCTCTAGAGGATGGAAAAACTACTCCAAAAATTATATAAAGAAGATACATAAGAAGTTTCTTACAAAAACAATATGCAGTCAAGTACTCCAGTGCGCTTGACAGACATGATTTTCAGAATACTTGCTTAATTAACCAAACATTAGGTCGCCTGGATGGCACAAAACTAATTTTGCAAGTTTAGATGTGCTGTAAACAAACACATACTGACTTAGGATGGCTTCCTGAGCCAAAAACCCTTCCCTTTTCTTTCTTTCCCTTTCAGAAGGGCAGAAGACAAAGGACCACTCTGCTGGCTGACTGCAAAGATTAGCAACAACGATTATGCCTGGCTCTTTCTAGTTCAATAAACAGGTAGGCACAAAAAAAAAACAAATGGCAGCATAAAGCAAGTGAACTAATTTAAGTACTAAATATATTTAGTTAATTTTAGAAAGAAACCCTTACTAATCTCCAATTTACTTTTTTTTGAAAGACTCATTAGGTACCTGCAAAATTCTCTACTACTGAATAATACACAAAACATGAAAATGTAATTGTGGATGTGTACATTTGAAGAGGATAAAATAGATGTCCTTTCACAAATATTGCTTAATATTTATTCATTTTGATGATAATTGAAGCTCACAAGAATGATAAGCATATCCCAACAGTGCCATTCTGATGTTGTAATTGTATATGCAAAGTTTCATAAAACAAAAAGAAATTCAAAAAGAATCATGAAATGTGCACACAAAGATTCATACTACTATTTTCAATTTCTTTCCCTTCATCCTCTCCTCTGCTTTTGAGTAAATGCTGTCTTCTGTTACTTTTACAGCAATCAGATAATGTATTTGGAACATCAGAGATCAGTCTAAAGGGGAAGGTCCTGAGAGCATTCTTTGTCAAGAAATTCACCTGATAATTTTACTCTTGCTGAGATTGTGTTCCTTAAAGATCATTTACCAACCTTGACACCACTGCTATAATCATTTCCTCAACTATTATGTTGCCTTTCCTCCAACCACATTCACTAGGTTTGTTCTTTTTTAATTCCCTTTTAAACTAATTTCTGATCAAAATTTTCACCAATGACACTTATCTTTTTGTCTCATAGAACAAGCAGGTGCACATGTAAATGTAATGGAAAAATATCCTCTTTCTGGTTAAAAAGATTAAAAGTAAAACAGAATTCAGTTCCTTTTTTTGGCTGACCCAGAGGGGGGAGGGGATTTTTAATAAATGAAAAATCAACAATACATCAGAAGTCCTTGAAAAACTGGGCTATTTACATGTGAAATCAATTACAACTGATTTTAGAAATCATTTTTAAAGACAGCATAGCTTTATTATGTCCATTTGTTGTTTTGCTTTTCCACTCCATCTAAAATACTTTTTGGTCTCATTATTCCTGAATAAGCAAACTTTTTGTAGATAAATAGGACTAGTGCATGATTCAGTTCCAACAACATTAACAAAATTTTGCTTTTACAAATAGTGCATAAAAAACTGTTGACTGTAAATGAAAATAGTGGCTAGACATTGTTTTAAGGCTGTTTTTACAGATTTACTAGAACTGTGTCAGGAAGCACATCATTCTGTTAATGATTTACAATAAACAACAACATCTCAATATATATTTATCACCTTTTCTTGTACAATATTTTCATAAATTTGGTGGCACTAGAAAAGAAAATTTTATAATAGTCAAAAGTATCCCTTGAACTAGTCTACTGTGTAGCTTTTGACTTCCCTTTGGTTCCCTTGGCTGATTTTTTATCCCGTTTCTTTAGGCCATCCATGTTACCTTTCAGTACATTGCAGTATGCCTATAAAAAAGAGACAACAAAATGACAATAAGCTGCAATTCTGCAGAAAACATCAGCTGTATCAATAGATTCTTCTCATGTAAATTTCTGTACAATTTTTTTTTTTTTTTTAAATTCTGTAGAAATCAAAATGTGCACTACAGTGTTGGCCAAAATTATCGTTTGACCATAAGTTTGTAAACAAAATATTGAGTGTGCATGGTATGCATTACAATGCAAAAATTCATTATTTTCTTTTAGCATAGTAAAGCCAAATAAGCCTTGTTTTGATATTCATAAGGCCTTTACACTAAACATAACATCATGTGTGTCAGGGTTTCTTAACCAAGAGCCCCATCAGGGAGTCCATGCAGTTTTTTTAGTGAAGCAAAAAATATTTTAAGTGTAAACTTAAAATGATTTGTGTGTTGTATGCCAAAGTTACCTGCAAATAAAAGGATTAGATTCATGCAGTCTAGCAGGAAATGAATGAGTAAAAAACAGAGAGACTGTGCCCCAGTTGTCTGTTTAATATTCTATTGAATCTAATGTAGTGGGGAGCACAATGTCAAGGGATTTATTGGCCAATGAGAATGCTGGATGTTTACTAAGGCATGAAATGCTAGAGCTGAAATAGTAGGTGATTCCCATTGGCTATTATTTATTTTAGCCAGAAACTACAAATGGCCGGTACATAGCTGGTCACTCAAGCACATATGAGAAAACCATTACTTTCACAAAAGTACCAGTATTCTTCTTTACATTCTTTTTCGAAAGTTATTATTTTACACCATTATCTGAATGTACTTTAAGTGATTGGATGCATCTTTAGTATTGAATTTAAATAGTGAATGTAGTGATCTTTCTCATTTAGCTGATCTTAGAAACAGGAGAACACGTTTTTATAGGTTGATGTTAACCCAATTGTATCAGTGTACAGTCGATCCCCGTGTAATCGCGGTTCGGCATTCGTGGCCCCAGTTATTTGCGGAATCGCAAATATCTTCTGCGATTTTTTAATGGCTTTTTTCATAGCAATATATATTTTTTCACACTTTTTAACACTAAATTATTAATAACAATATAATTTACTAATTTTGTAATATAAATACTAACATAAATTCAGCAAAATATCAATATAAAATAAACGCTATTGGCTGGAGGTTTGAAAGTAGCCAATCCGAGAGCGTTATTCATTTCTCCTTGCTGCTGCCCATGAGGTGCTGTCTCAGGCAGATGCAGCCCAGCAGCTCCGCATCATCCCAGTTTACTGCATGTAGCTATCTCGAATGTTTCTCTGAGTGTTGTATTTTTTATTAAATTATTATTATATATTTACTTATATTTTTTATTATATTTTACATTATATTTTGATGTTTATAGGCATTTTGATGGACCACGTCCAATATTCGCAGTTTTTCACTCTTCACGGGTGCTCTAGGAATGTAACCCCTGCGAATACCGGGGGACAACTGTATTTGCAAGTTTCAATATTATGGAAGGAAGAAAGGGACTGTGCAGGAATAGGGCTGCTAGTAATTTTATTGTCTACAATAGCTGAGAGCCTGGTGCTATGATACATGTTTCAGCTTAACGTTTTAAAATACTACCATTTTGCTGAACCACTTCCGTCATCTCTTTGGAGACTCAGGAAAATTTATTCATAAAATTTTTTTTTACATACAAACAAATTTAATTATTCTAATTCTTTACTAATAAAAATTTATTAGTAACAAGTAATGTCACTGTCATTCAAGAAAAAATGTTTTTAATTCTTTTTATCTGCATTTTTTCAAATTTCTACTACTCTTTTTCAGATCTGATATTTTTCTTTGTCCACAATTTTATTATGTCAAAGAAGAATTGTTACAATGATATGTATCCAAACTTAAAGATGGCCAAACTGATGTGTGTTAAAGATGCAAAACAAAAAATTGCACAGATCCCTCTGTCAAACAATTTTATTCATGAACGAATCAAGAAAGTGTCAGAAGACATCCAAGGCAGGTTATAGAGCAGATTAAGGCAAGTCCAGCAAAAATCAGCTTTCAATTGGATGAAACAAATGATATCTCCAATTACACTCAACTTGTTTTTTGCTCAATATGTGCATGAAAATTACATCAAGGAAGAATTTCTCTTTTGTGAGCCGCTGAAAGAAACAACAAAAGAACAGTGAATGATTACCATGTGTTTAAAGCTGTGTGAAGTGGTTAATTCTGAACACACCATCCTTTTGTTTCACATGGAAGTATGCTGGCTTTCAAGAGGAATGGTTTTGAAAAGGATTTTCGAACTGCAGAATTTGATTGAAATTTTCCTGTGAAAAAGAATCTATTCTTGCTCGATTAATGGCTCCGAATTTTGCAGTTTCACTGGTGTACCTCGTACATGTGTTCAAAATGTTGAACTCATTGAAAATTTCACTCTAGGGTAGAGGAGTAATGATCTTGGAAGCTGAAGAAAAGCTAAAATCATTTCATGATAAGTTGGCTCTTTGGGGAAGAGTAAATTCTGGTAACTCTTCCAATTTTCCTTTCTTTGATGAAATTACAGAAAAAACCTGCTATGCGACCATGCAGGTAAGACTAACACCCAACAATTACGATAACGTTTTCATGGAACTGATTTTTTTTCTATATATTTGCGTATTTTAGTTATTTGGTAATCAAATACCATTCAGAATTGAACCACCCATAAGGCCTCAAATGGCATTTTGTACTTGGTATTCCAACCACTTTACAGTTGGTGGCTGTATAATTATTGATTTATTTTTTGTAGTAATATTGCTCTGCATGAGATTTCTCTGTAATAGACAATAAAGTTGGATATAATACAGAATAGAGTAAATTGAAATAGTTCTTTATTGAGGTTAAACATTAAATTTTTATTAAACATTAAATTTTTTATTTACTATGTATTAATTGTTAAATGTTATTTAAAGATCACTTAAAATGATATTAAACATATTATTTAAATAAGCAACTAACTTGAAGGCATGCTATTGGTCATAATCATTAAAGTGATTTATGACTAATAATCATTAGGGCATATAAAACCTTTGTTTTGTTTCAAGTTACATTAGGGTTGAGATTTTTCCAAGTGTCACATTGATTCCAAGAATTATGGCTAAGTGATGTGAACTTACTCTCAATGAGAAGCTCCATCTTATCAGTGTTAGTGAAAAGGATCAAAAGTCACAATAAAAGCAAATGTTTGGCATTAAGAAAACAAGTCTGCACAATTCTGAAGAGGAAAGCAGAGTTAATGGTTGCAAGTGATGAAAACCGACCTGAATAGAGAAAAAGATTGAAAATTAATGATCATTTTCAAGAGATCGATTCAATGTTGTGGTGTTGGTTTCAAGAAGCCAGATCTCGAAATATGCCCATATCTGGACCATTGCTACAGGAAAAGCCACTCTTCTTTGCTGCAAACCAAGGAATGGAAGATTTCAAGGCATCTAATGGATGGCTACCTTCCTTCAAGGGGAGACAACATAACAGACAGAATTTTGAATGGTGAAAATGCATTGGTATCTCCTCAGATGGTGAAAGCTTGGAGAAAATCTCTGCCAGGCAAAACATCGATGTACAATAAAAAGGACATATTTAACATAGATGAAAGTGGATTTTTCTTCCATGCTTTGCCCAATCAAACTCTATGAGTGAAAGGTAAAGAATGCAAGGTGGAAAATTCTCCAAGCACTGTATAGCATTGTTTTGTATAAATCTGGAAGACAATTTTGAAAGGACTGTTGTTATTGGTAAATCCCACAAGCCGAGATGCTTCAAGAATTTGGATGTATCGTACCTCCCAGTATCCTGGAATTTCAATAAATGCATGGATGACAGGTGAAATTTTTTGCAAATGGATCAATAAGTTCGAGCAATGAATGAAAGCCCAATGTAGAAATGTTCTTCTCTCGCTCAACAACTGTCCAGCTCACCTGAGATCTCCTGCTTTCTAAAGTCAAAATTTTATATCTTCCTGCTAATACAACATCCAAACTGCAACCACTTGATCAGAGTATCATTCATGCAATCAAGGTCAACTACAGAAGGAAACTTTTACGTAAGTCCAAGGCAAATGTGATGCAGGATCAAATGCATCTGAAATCATTAAATTTGTCACCATCTTAAAAGCTTGCCACTGGAAACAACCATTTCAGAAGCTAGTGTTATTCAAATGAAACAATCATCAATCCCAGATTTATTTTAAATGTTGTGTGTGTATATATTTGTTTGTAATAAATTATACTTTTTCAATAAATGCTATTTTAAAATTACGTGATTTGTTCTTTTTGGGTAGTTTTTGGATGTCCACCTTTCCAAGTTAATTGAACTCAGTAATGAAACCATCCTGCTAAAGCAATCAATAAAGTCGGTCCATTTCACTGTATTTCTAGCACAGCGTATCCAGTGAAACCAGGAATTTGTGAAAGTGTTATTACACATCTGGAAACTTTAAAAGTCACTTTTGAAGGATATTTCGAGACCAGTTTGGTAGCTGGTGTTTTAGTAAGGGGCCCTTTCACCATCTCTCTCAAACAAATTAGTGATGATAACCCAGCAAAAGATGAGTTTCTTGATTTGAACAATAATCAGAAACTTCATGATGATAATGAATCAATGGAACTGAATCAATTCTGGTAAAAACTTGAGAAGGCATATCCCATTTTGATCAAATAAGCCTACCAAGTTCTAGTCCTGTTTGTTACAACCTACCTCTGCAAGTCAGGATTTTCTGTGCTTTTAACGATGAAGACAAAGGGGGAAACAAGCTGAAAGTTCAGCATGACATGCATGTAACTCTCTCAAAGGTATCACCTAGAATTGATGTGTTAATCACTAATAAGCAGCAGCAGCAGTCCTTGCAGTTGACTAAGATTAAGTTTTCTCATTGTGTGTTGAGCAACATTGGATGAGAGTCCGATTTAAGTAAAAAATAAATTTGTTATGATTCTTAACAAAGGTTTTAGTGTTGTTATATCTTGTCTTTTTTGATAACACGTATTAGAAAAAAATAAGCTTTTACTTAATGGACCAAAATATGAATTAGTTTCTTTAAACTTTGTTAAAGCAGAGACCTTCTCTGGTAAATATGGTTTACTCTCCTCTGCAATCTTCTTGCAAAATTTCTCAAAGGCAAAATATAAAAACAGAAATTACTAAGTCACCATTGAGAGTGGGTACATAAAGTTTCACACTTGGTCCAAGGGGTATGGGAACTGAAAAAGGTTAGAAACCACTGTCTTAAGGGATTACAAACTAGTTTCAATGGCTCCTGTTTTTTGTTAAAATGTAGAATTAATTAATAAATAATAAAAACAACCACTTACCATCTGAAATTTGTTCACATCTTTTTGATTAATCTGAAAAGTAGGAGAAATAACCTCACTAGGGGGGAAATGAGAACGTGGATCTCAACACTTCAACAAATAAAACCAGCAAATTAAAAAGTATCACATCATAAAATGTGATGTAAAATGTAAGTTGTGTTTCAATAACAACACCTGCAATTCATATCAAGCAATCATTACATTTTTAGCAATTCAAGCTCATCATTATATAGGGTGCCAAAAAAAAAAGTACATTCATTTTGTACACTATTATACAAAGGCATTTTATCTTTTAACATTAAGATGTTTCATTCAGAATCTCACAAATGATGATATCATGCAACACAACAGCATATCCCTGACATCATGTTTTCAATATATGGCAAAACAGTATTGGCATTTTTGAATGAACACTTCACTGGGAGGTGGATGAGACCACATGGACCAGTTAAATATCCATAAAGTTCTCCAAATCTCACACCAGCAGATTTTTTCCTGAGAAATTTTGAAGAATAAAGTGTACACCACAAAATCAGCTACCAACCGTAAATTCCAATAGAGAACGGTTGATATTTAAGTTATTTCTGTAAAAACATGTGCTGCTGCTGTGTCATTCTGTTGTTAGATGCTGCAAAGTCTGTGTAGATGCTGATGGTGGACATTTTGAACACATATTGTAGTGTATCGTGCTCAAGGTTTTTTGATGTATAGTATAAAGCAAAAAGTCTATCTACCAAATATTTACTAGGCTATAGAAAAGTGAGTATATGCATCTTATTGGCACACCCTGTCATTAGTATGCAATAAACAAAATACCTTTCCTAAAATAAAAAAGAAGGGAGACTAGTCAACAAAATGTCTTTAAAAATGAATGTTTATTTAATTTTACCATTTGAATGTAGCCACTTACAACTTGTTTGAAAAGTTTTGCATATAAACGGAAGTTACTGCTGATACTTTTTAATTACTTGATTAGCAACAATTGCTAATATCTTTTGAAAATTATGATCCCTTTAAATATACTGTAGTTAGTGAAATAAATTTAGGTAATGCAATCACTACTAGAAATTGTACTTTTATAGTTAGTCTTCCACTACACTGGAGCAGTTTATGGTCTGATTAAGATTAGGATCTATTAGATAGCATCATACTTCCTAAAATTTCCTTCTGATTGACTTTTCACCAAACTGCTGATGATCTTCAGTGCTGAACAATGAATGAACAACATCTCAAATTTACTGCACATTGACATAATTTATATTATCCATATTAAATATGCAGTTCCATACCAGGTTTTATAAAATAAACTTTGACACTGAAATAGTTTGTTAACAAAAGGAAAATCTCAAAACCATGAAGTTAAGAGGTTAATGCTTCTTAATAGCATTCATAAGTAATATCCATTATTGTAGTTAAACTTTTGCTGAAATTTGATCATTTCTTCTAGAATAAAGTAGTATACTGAGACATAAAATGAAATCCACATAATTTTAGCATGTTAGACAACCATCTTTAAAATATTTTTCTAAATCTATGTAATTCTAAGTTAGTTTTCTCTTCTTCCAGGAAAACAATATATTGGCAGAATGTCACAATATATCACAAGTTCTCAAAGTTTGTGAAATGAGCAATTACTGTGGGTGGTTTTACTCTTTAATTTTTCATTTGCAAATACATTTTTATTAAAATTTTGGGCAATTAAATAAAACTTGGAAACAAAGTTTCATCTACATATCTATCCTGGTTGGGGGGGGCAGAGTCCTTGAGGCCTGTCTATTTTCTTGCTTGTGATGATACTTGTTCACAATAAAAGCAGGCAAAACTGTCATGAAGTTTACTAATCAGAAAATTATCTCAGTTGATTAATTGGTAATCAGACTTTTATTGATAGCACATTCCTAGCTTAGCCATTGAAGAGTCGATAATAACAAGCTTCTACTGTACTGCTTGCTTATCATCATGGGTTTGACAATATCAGATAAAACAATTTTTTACATTTGTGATTGAAAGTTTTGTTGTACAGTTTCTCATTTTAACTATAGATTAAAGCACAAATACTGTTATGTGCAATGAGACCAGAAATTATGTGTATAGCTAATTTTTGTATTTAGTCTTCAAGATTCTCCAAATTAAAACTTAATTTTTCATACTGCAAAATAAATATACATCAGACAATTACATTCAATCGTTGTTGCATTGGAAAACAAAAGAAAGATATTCAGCCTCTGTTGTGACAAATGTTCAAAGCTCATGTTTCCTCATCAATAATGAATAAAAACAGCAGCAGCCAACAAATGATTTTCTACCTATTGACTGCCTTCAAGGACAAATATTTTGTAAGTGAACTATGAAAATTGACTGTGGAGTAGATACCAAGTTTATAGTAGGTATTGGAATCTACACTAATAAAGACACCAAAAACAAATAAGGTTGTTAGACAAACGCTTTCACACTTACCACAGTACTTATTTTCTTGCTGGTTAAAGTTGCTCGTATAAGGCACTTGAACTCTGTTGATTCATGGGAAGGTAGCTTCATCGTTCTTGGTTTGGGTTTTGTTTGCCCAGTATCTACAAAACATTTTTTAAAAAATCCATTAACAATAGTCAAGTTGTCAAAAACAATTGACAGAAGCCATGTAGTTTCTTTTTGGCATCATTGGGTAAAATATATGCACTTTTTAAATCATCAGATGTCAGATAAACAAGTATACTCTGGTTAAACAATTTTTAAAGGTGTGCTCTAAGGATGAAAAGATTTTAAAATGCTGACACACTCAGAAAAGATATATCTGGAGTATTAAAGTCCCATGTAACCTTGAATACTGAATTATTCAAAAGGAATGATAAAACAAAAAATGAAGTGAACATCTAGTATTTTGTCCACATTATAAGGATAATCCTTAAAAATTTAGAACTTTAAATACTATCATTTAACAAACACTTGTTATTATATTATCACTTTCTTTTTTTTTTTAAGCTTTATTTATTTGCACAGTGAGTTTGTTCCATATTTACATCCTTAGACTAATGGTTCATTTTAAAATCTTCACAGCCAACATTATCTATTAATGTTGAGCTTGTCAGAATCAAGACAAGCAGCAGCAGCAGCAGAGACAGAAATATAAATCCAGTGATGAGGGCACCAATGGGTGTGGGTGAGACAGGGGAAATGGGACCATTTGCCATGGGTCAGTTCACCACAAGTTCGTTTGACCAGGATATGATGGCATGTGCACTTAGAGCAAAAGACAATGGACAATGGGGAGTAAATTAAGTGAGAGAGAGAGAGAGAGAATTAGCCAGTTTATAGAGTATCTTTTACAATGGGAGATAGATTTTTTGGGATGCCAACATCCATTATTGGTGGAAAATTTCACTTGTTTGAAATTCAGATTTTTTTTTGCACTAACATATTTGATTAGCAAAACATTCTCAACAATATTTCCCCAGGCTGTTTCCTATTATGTCCGCATCAGTCTGCTTTATCTCATAAAGCAAGGATGAGGTGTACATTGTTTACACTGTTATTGTTTAGACATCCTTGTGCATTTTCATGAGTAAGACAGTGAGGAGAACATCAAGGCTGTAACACAGTAACCATTCGACTGCTTTTTTCCTCTGTCCATGTTTAACCCCTTATGATCTCTCCCAAAAGTAGATTTAGAAGCCTTTATTACTTGTCAACATTACATTGACAAAACATCATTAGTGCATACTTTCCAGATAGCTGGTAACTTTACCCATCTAAAATGGTAGTAGTTTTAACCAAGTGCGGAAAGGAGAAATTGATAGTGGACAGTTATTCCTACATTTTTGAAAGAATGAGAGGCAACAAAGTGCTAAAGTTCTGGTGTTGAGAAGAACGAGGGAGGTGCAAAGCAAAAATCCACCCAGATGATAAAAATGAGGCTGAAACTTGGTATACATTCCCATGGTGCTTTGGCTGCAAAGGTGAAAACATTGAAACTGGTGATGAAATGAAAATGAAGTGGCGTGCGGCAGAAAACATGGAACCGGAACCTGCAGCCCAAGCCATTAATGAGTGCACAATTGGTTTGTTGTATACCACTCAGGCAACACTGCCCAATTTTGCAGCAATAATAAAATGGTGAGGTAGAAAAAAAATGAAGTTGGTGCAGTTCCTCCACTCTCAGATAATCTCAAAACTACAAAACTTATGAACTGCAGTATGGTGTAGTTGAAAACGTTTTGATTGTTGAAAGTAGCTATAGTCAAGCCAACAAAGTTTACTTACATCAAAGGAATAAAAAACCTGGTATGTCGATGGAACATTTCAATTTGCACCACTATTATTTTCGTAGCTATTGTGTCATACTTGCAGAAAGATTTAGTGGTGTTGATCCAGTATTTTATGCTTTGATAGCTAACAAGAAAAGAATGCATATGAAAGACTCTTCCAACTTATCAAACATTGAACCTGAAGTTTTCCCAAAATCTGTTTCATGTGATTTTAAAAATGCAGTATTCACTGCAATGAATTCCTTTCATGATGTGCATCTCAACAGATGCTTTTTTCATCTTAATCAAAATATAAAAAAACATTTATGCAAATTGCAGCTGTCCCATAGGTATAATAATGCTGATGATTTTGTGTTGAGTGCAAAAGTGATAGAGTGCAAAAGTGATCACTAGGCTCACATTTGTACCTATCACAGACTTGGATGAAGCCACAAACGGATTGAAAAAACTTCCAGAAAAACTGCAGCCAATGCTTGCTTGGTTTGAAGATTATTATATGGGCAGCCCAGCTCACCAAGGAAATGCAAGATGTCCCGCAATGTTTCCCCAAGAAACGTAGTCATTGTAATACAGGGTCCTCAACAAAGTAGATAAGACCAACAACCATGCAGAGGCTGCACATCAAAGGTTACTGAATGATACATCCAACAATATGTAAAATCATAGATGGCCTCCATAAAGTGCATCATGGGTGTGATATATATTACAAACAATTAGTGGCAGTGTTGTGTTGGTGTGGCTATGGCTTGGATTAGTAGTGAAAAAGTTGTCCAGACAATGTGTGCTATATTTACTAGGCATGGCCGCTAACAGTGAAGCCGGAAAATGGGCTTCTTTTAGGGAGCAGTAATTAAACCGTAAATGTAAAGGAAAGGGGAACATTTAGTTGCATGTGTAACTTGGTCAATGTGATAATACATCATCTCCCCCCTGCCTCTTAGATTAAGCTGGGAGGGACTAGCTCACAAAATCAATACAAATTTAGGGTTTTGCTATATCTAGTGCTATGAGGTCAGACAATTGAGAAATACTGTTCTGGATAGCATTTATAAAATATATGATCTAATTTATAATATAGGGGAAAACTTGCAATGAAGAAAATATGATTAAGTCTCTCAAGGCAAACTGTTCTGCCTCAACCCAAGTCAGTAGTCTGCTGTGATGTTGGCCCTGAAATGGCGTAAAAGTTCTGATCTCCGACAGTTTACTACCACACTTGGCATTACAAGTTCAATCTCTGTGGTGCTTTCACAGGCCGGTTAGAGTGGTATGGCTCGAGGCATGACCCAGCAGTTCTACCTAAATGTGATTCAGTGAGAGTAGGCAGGGCTCTTGTAGCAGGTATTGGTGTACGACTCGGAGGAGGTTGATGGATGGTTTGCAAACTTGGGACTGGATGAGTCAGTAGCGTGAAGATTGGGAGTGTGTGGAAGCGTCCCAGTGCTAGTGGGTGGTATGTTGGCATGAACCGTAGAGGAATGACCATGCCTACTATCACGCGTGGATTTTGGTGTGTTGGTTCTGGCAGGCTTAAGAAACTGCCTATTCCTTCGATGAATGCTGCCGTCAGGAGATTCAACTAAGTATGACCTTGGCTCCGAGATAGTCTGCTTGATTATCCCAGGCTCCCACAACTTAGTCTTCTCATCCTGGACATGGACTTGTTGGTCTGCATACAAGGTTTGTGTTGACGATTATTCCGTTGATTGTACCATTCCTTTGTTTTGTCTTTGCGTGACTGTGTCATCTCCCTTGTTTGCTCATCCCAAAGCTGTTTCTTGGAGACAAGTGGCGTTCGAATGGGTCTACCATTGAGTAATTCGGCTGGTGATTTGAGGATGGATGAAAGCGGTGTGGCCCTATACAACATAATGGCTAGATGAGGGTTAGTGCCAGTTTCTTGTGCTTTCAAAAGTAGTCTTTTGCATATGCCTACCATCCTCTCGGCAAAGCCATTAGACTGAGGATAGTGTGGTGATGATGTTGTGTGTGTAAAGTTGAACTTCTCTGCGAAACTGGCAAATTCCTGACTTGTGTATTAAGGCCAAATGTCACTGCAGACAACCTCTACACCTCGCTCTTCAAATATTGATTTCATCTGTTTGGTCACTGCAACAGATGTGGTAGAATGGAGACGGCATATGAATGGGCTACGACTATACTGGTCAGAAACCAGAAAGTAATCATTGCCTTCCATTGTGAAAAGATCTGTGCTAATGTACTGCCGGGGGTACAAAGGAGTCTCGTGCTGGAGTAAGGTTTCTGATGGGGCACTCGGTTGATATTTCTGACATGTGGGACATTTGACAACCATATCCTCAATGTCTCTGTTAATCCCTATCCATAAAACAGCAGTACTGGCTAGGAAACAGGTTTCCTCTATTCCTTGATGCGATACATGTAACTGTGAGAGAATGTCAGACTGGAGTGAAACGGGTACGATGATTTTATTGCCTTTGAGCAAAACACCATCTTGGATACCAATTTCATCTCTGAAATTCCAGTATGGGAGTAAGCAGCTCGAGCAGCTGGAGCGATCAGCTGGCCATCCAGTCATCACTGTGTTGGCAAGCTCTTGCAGAATAGGATCCTTCATGGTCTCTGCCTTCATGTAGACGCATCAGTGAAGCATTGAGGTGCATACTTAGTGAGTGAAGAATGTTGAGATCAATACCCTCAATATCTTTGCCTGGTCTTGGTGACACTGTTGACAAACAATCAGCTATTGGGACTGCTTTTCCCAGGCTGTACTTCACTGTAAAGTCATAGCCTTGAATTTTGAGTAGCATTCTTGCTAGTCTTGGAGGGGCTTGTGCTAGATTCTTAAGTGTAATTGACTCTAATGGTTTGTGGTCAGTCTGAATTGTCACTCTATGGCCCCATACATAATGTTGAAATCTCTCCAAGCCAAAAATAACTGCAAGCATCTCCCTTTCTCTATTGGAGTATCATGTTTCCGGTCCTGAGTGTGTTTTGCTAGCAAAAGCAACTGGCATATCGTCCTGAAGAAGAGACGCACCAAGCCAAGCAGTCGATGCATCAACCTGTATAGTGATTGGTGCTTTTTGATTGAAGTACCTCAGCACAGTAGTCTTGTGGATTTCCTCTTTATAATTCCACAGGCAGGTCACAACTAACCACAAAAATTGAAAAAATATTGTGATACAGATAAGGCTATATTCAAAATTACTACAGATTATAATAGCAGGGACATTTTAACATATCTTTGAGGATTAGCACACAATTACAGTATGGAGTAACATTTGTGATTTAAATTTACTACATTACAGTATTGTATAGACTTAAATTTGTAATTCAAATATATTTTCATTATTTTTTTTAGTGATTCCAGAAGTGTCACTAGGCATTGGCAAACTATACATATCATGCATAGTAATCCTCATGGCAAATTGTCTTCAACCCTGATACAGCACCCAGTGCTATTTAGCCAGCTATCATTCTTGTGTACCAGTCTTTTCTAAGTTGTTTCCTCCATGCACCCCCTCCAACCTCTAATTTAAAGTGTTTTAGATTTTTGGTGCTCAGAAAATCACCAGAGAGTCTGGTATCCCAGACACCTTATAAAGTTTGCACACACAAACGTACACCTGGAAAGCAGACTGGATTAGCCATCTAGAGAAATTGAATCACATCCTGGCTACAATCACAAACTACAGGCTCAAGTTGTCTGAACATGTGTTCTTCAAAGACAGTTACTTATTTGGGATATGATTTCTGCTGCTGCTCTACTACTGTTTGAAGAACATGTAAAAGCAATTATTAGATTCCAAATCCCATACAATGTGAAGCAGGTCAAAAGCTTCATTGGCTAGTTGAATTATTATTATGGCAAGTTTCTGCCTAGTGTTTCTACATTGTGTGCACTGCTTAAATGACTGTCACAAGGAAAGGATATCACCTCTCACCAATGTTCATAAAGGTTAGTCTGGTCATAAAAGCAGCATTATCAATTATTTACAATGTTAAGAAATTTCAACAGTACCCATGTGGTTGTCATTTCATGCTCATCCCAAAATTATAAATCTCTGCTGACTATTTTCAGTCTGGCCAAGTGTCAGTAGGTTATAAAACTGGAGCAAAGAGTACTAAGTATGATGGACTATGACTATGATATTCAGTACGGTGCTACAACCAAATCATTCATTCTTTGACAAAGAAGAATTGCCAACATTAATGTAGAAACTGATCAAAATGCTGTTGCAATGCTTGGTGGTTTCCTGATTGATACCACTATTGTTGCTAAGTACATGAAACAAAACACATGGTTCTTTGCTCGGCTCAAGTTTTTTCAAGACATTTGGCTAATTTCTCCACTCCCAAACATTAAAGAAAACATCTATGAGATGTACTTTTAAAAGAATTAAATTTCTTCATTGAACGTTTGTGCGTGTGATTCCTGCTTTACTGTGCTGCTTCTACTTTACTCACAGGTTTTAGATAAGCTGCAATCATTGCACTCTGGTATGATGCACATTAAGACTCTGGTGCAACTACAAATCTGGTGGCCTGATCTCAATAAAAGCATTGAGAAATGTTGTATGAATTGCAACCAGTAAGCCAAAAATGCTTCAAATGTGCCTGCCAACCTATCCATATGGTTGATTCCAGACAAATCATAGTAGTGCCTCTACAAGTTTTGCTTAAATGTTCGCTGATTGGTGAAAGAGACAGTCTGTTTATTCCATTATAGTTATATTAAAAATGCTTATTTGCTGACCTGGGTATGCTTACAATGAATCAGGCTACATATGTGCTTTCAGAATGATCATCATTACAGACAGACATACCACAGAGAGAGAGAGAGAGAGAGAGAGAGGCAACATGATTGTAGCTTTATTTTTATATTCATGCTCCTGCTTTGGAGAGTATAGTGAGGGGCTCTCTGATTTTAAGAATGTAAATATTTTTTTGAAAAAGCATGTACATTTTATTTTCTTTTAATGAAACAATTACACAAAGTAATTACAGGAAAATTCATTCATCAATTCTGTACATATCAATGAATTTATCATCAGTGCTCTTCTTTTTTTTTTTTTTACAGAACTTGTGATGTCATTAAGAACCTGATAAAAAAAGACTATATATTTCTGTTCATATGTAGTAATTATTAATGTCTTCTGCAGACCAGGGTATAGTGTAAATTTGTATTGTCTTCAACATGAAGTACATTGAGGCCATCTTTATTTAGGAATATCCATACTACTTTACATAATCAAACTAAAGTCAGTTATAAACAATACTCACATCTCTTCATTGTCAAACTTAGGGAGCCTGAATTTTTTGATTTCTGAAACATTCTTGTGAGTTCACTAAGAAACTGAAATTTTAAAAAAACAAACAACAATATTAAAACAAAGCAGCAACAAAATGTCTTTTTTTATTTGTTTGTTTTCTAAAAAAAATAATCTGAAAGGCAACTTCATCTGGTATAAACGCTGCTACTGAAATGACTCAAATGATGTCAAGCCTTAGAAGATATCCAAGATTCATAACTCTTAAAATCCACATAAATCACTACTCTATGCATCAAAGAATTTTTAGAATGAAAATATTAATTATCCAAATTAGTATGTCACAGTATTCGGGCTTTAAAAAGCGATATTGAATTTCGATTTTAAAAATTAAATAAACAAATAATTAAAAATAGCATTGTAAAATATAAAGGGCTAAACTAGAAGTTGAAAACACCTTAACAGAGCATGTAAAGAGTAGGGTATATAACTGAAGCCATTATTTAGTATATTATATATAGTAAAGTATGCAAAGGGTAGAAAGTCCATGACATATACAAGCCCTGTGGATCCAGAATGCTTATCAAATGCATTTTAAAACAAATTCACGTATGTAAATGCCATCATCCACCCAGAAAAATAAATTAAATTGTTAGAAACACACATACACACAGCTGCAGTATTTGGAGTATTAACAAACGAATAATTCAATTAAGGGCGATAAAGTTTGTTTTCCTTATCTGTTTTTTAACCGCACAACGGAATCTTCAATTGTTCCCAAATTATTTTTCTTAAAGAATTCATGGTTAACTGGTAACCAGGTTTTTAAGAAATTTTATTGAACAAGACAATGGAAACAGGAGTCATTTTAATTTTATGATTAATATTAGATAATATAATATTAAAATTTAGGAGCGAGACGTAGAGAATTAAAGCTGCCACTATTCCCACTTTACTGAAATCTTATGACATTCCTTTTCTTAGCTTTACTTTTATTCATACGTGTGAATACAAACATACAGTAATTCAATCGAATATTTTAGAAAAAGTGAAACTGCTGCACGTAAGGATTTCGGCCAACTTTACATACCGCATCGTTCTCAAGAAGTACCATGTTGGCAGCATAAAAAGAACTCTTCACTTTGAAACTGCATGAAGTCATATTTTACTGTTCGCGAGTTTAACCGATAAAAGAAGAGTTTTGATTGGTCAAACTCTAATCCATATGTATCATATCAACCAATGGAATTTGTTTTAATGAAATTGCAAAATGTGGTAAACTTTGAAAATGGTTGAGCAGCAAAATATCACGGAAGATGAGGTGGCCTTGTACGATCGTCAGATACGTCTGTGGGGGCTGGATGCTCAACGAAGGTAATTGTATGAAATGAAAATGTGATGTCAGTTGTGTTGGGTTGTAATTTGTTTACAAATTAGTGGCTTTAATCATGTTATTGCAGTCCTTGTGAATCGGCGATTGATTGATTGATTGTTACTGTTGATCAAACAAAGTCGAATTAATTAAGCTGGCTGTACCTGAAAAATTGTAGTTGTTGGCCAATAATTGTGCCACTTGTATCATTCTAGATGTATTTACGGGAATTATCGTTAAGGCTTTTGCCAAATAAAATAAAACTTTTTAAAAATCTTACAAAAATAGCTGCTCTTTTTCGTTTTGGTTTAGATTTCTGTCTCCCCTTTATAATAAGAAAACTCGATAACGAGGCTGGCTTGGAAAATGGCGTCAAAGAAGATGCGGGATATGTTTACCCAGTGTAATTTCTATTTGCTGAGGTTGCCAAGATTGAAAGATAAAGGGATATCGTGCAACATCGCGAAAAAGACGCGCAGCGTGTGTGTGCAGACTTTCGAGCTGATATCCAAGCAGACTTGCGACGGCAGAAAACGTGGCAGGCAGAAACCAATCTCCATTCAAATTCAATGTGATGGGAAATCGTTCAGGAAAAACTCGGCGAGCAACTGTTGTTTCGATACTGAAGAGCGGGAAAAATTTTTTCGAACAAATGCGTACAGACTGTTTTGCAAAAGAAAGTCACTTGTAAAAGCTCGCAAACCGACAATTCCATGCGAACTGTAGCTTACCTTGAACAAGCTTTGTACACCATAAAATCTACTCCAGAATTTTGGAATTTATATTATGAGGTAAGTACATTCAGATTATTATTATTATTAAGTTAAGTATTTAATTATATATTTTATCTTATGTTAATAAATCAGTACAGTTATTGACATTTCAAATAATCACTCACACACACAATAATATAAGTGATTTTTGAAAATACTTATTTATACTAATTTATAACTGACTTTACTCAAGTTTGATTAGTAGGTGTATGTGCCTTATTTAGATTTAAGCTTACGATTTTTCTCTTGATAGTTCATTGTTTGTATGGTTTAGTACTTGTGCTGATAATGACAGTAAAAGCCATGAAAGAGTTTTCCTTACATTTATTGTTGCCCATCACCAGAGTTCTGGTGCTGAAATATTTTTAAAATTTTATTCACTATAGATATACTTTATTTTTTTCAGATTAAGACTGACAGTAATGGCACAGATTTTTTGGTTGTTACAAGGCCAGATCAGTATGAAAAGTTAGGCTACCCTGGCGATCCAGTGCTACTAACATTGAGTTCAGAAGGTGTTTTTAGTATGCACACAGCATTCAGACCTGTAGAATTTTATTTTTTTGTCTGTAATTATCAGTTAAATATTGGGGCATTTATGGAAAAACTACAGATTTTGTCCAGTTCAGATTATATTGTCTGTAATGGAATACAACAAGAGAAAATTCCCTATGGGATTGCACCAAAATCTATGGTGCACCATACTCAGCCATTTAGCAGGTACCAGTCAGAAAAATGCCAAGTTTGGTTTAAGAACACTGACAGTAAAAAACTGCTCAGTGTCTGTTTTGCAAATGTTTGCAAACCCATCTGCTTGCTAAACTAAGCAGACATCAAGGGAAACTCATAAAAGCACATTAAAGGTAAAGTAGGTGAATTATGCTAATATTTATTATCATTGGCTAGAAAAGAAACAAATGTGAAATGATTGTCAGAATATCATCTTGTAGAAAGAGAGAATTGACGTAACCTGGCTGAAGGAAAAGCAAGGTTGGGGTGCCAATGGTTAACTAAACTAGTAAATTGTTTTCTGAGACAACAACATTTTACAGTGTTTGAAGTAATGGATGTTGCTCCAATTTTTCTTTTAGCAGTAATGGCTCAAGTATTACTGATGCTTGTATCTCTCACGATTTAGATTTTTATCTGATAGGAGGTATTCCACTCAATGACCAAAGTTAAATAGTGATTTTGCCAAATGCATTATCACTAGCCATCTACCTGCTACATCTTTGCTACAATTTTCTGCAGCAATCACTAAATTAATATATTCTTTACTGGTTAATTAGCTTTGATTACAGGTGGGGGTGTTTGGTATTTTCTTTTTTTTTTAATGTATTGATGGAATAATTTTAAATAAATTTAATTTTGAAATATTCAGTGTGTGTTAGTAATTTTTTTTTCTTTGTAGTAAATCCACTTTGCTTTTCATCACTAATCCATTCTTTACTTTGTTGCAGCTAGCAATGATTCATTAATACATTTTGAAATTATGAAATGTATAATACTTTAGTTGGCTGTTTGGATGTGTAAAAAAAAAAAATTGCATACTGCCTGGAGAAATAGGATTTACACTGGCAGCCATGATTGTGGATTTTTACCAATGAAATGTTCTTCACAAAACAATACATATACATGCAAATATCTGATTGTTAGAAAATGTATACATGAAAAAAAAATTGCCAAATTTTAATCTTTGTTTGATAAATTATTTTATTGGTGAATCCAGTGTGTATTTGATTCTTTGTGCAAATAATAGTTTGTATTGAAAAATTAGATGATTGGTCAGTTTTATTTAAAGGAAAGAAGCCAGTTTGAAACTAGTTTTGTTAAGTGTACTAGAGAGGGGGAGACAACTCAAATGACTTCAGTGTGGAAATGCCCTTTAATTCAGCAGTTGTATCTAGAGATTTATGGTTATAGAAGGAATTTTAAAAAATAATAATATGTGAAGAAACAGCACTAAATGTACTAGCAGCTTTTATCTGGCAATTACAGTAAATACTGAGTATATTATTATTATTATTATTGAGACAATATCAGTGAAACAAAATTAATAAAAATAAGTAAATATTGAACAACATTTTAGGTTTTTTAAAAATAACTGAATAATTAATCAGGATTGACAATTATTACATTCAAATTTGTTATTAAGCACACTACTGTAATATTTGATATGTAGTGTTAGTGGAATAACAGTAGCAGTACTACTGTCACATTTCAAGTCATATGACAGTTTCTCATTAACCACAAATTAAAAATTTTTTCTACAGGAACATCACTGCTGGAAGCCAAATCAATGATTACTCCTTTTACACATTTTAAAATGCTTAGACCCACAATATTAATTTATAGACGTTTTTTAGTAGAGTAATACAATTAATTTTGTCTTAAGAGATCACATCTGAGAAACTGTGTTTTGTTACAAAAATTGGTTTTATGTATAACTCCCTAATAATTGACCCATTCACCAAGTTGAGAAAGTAGTTTTTGGTTTGGTGAGAGGTCTTCTCAAAATATATATAATAATTTTGGAATTTTATTTCAGATTACGGGCTGCCAAAGTTCTATTAATTGGACTGGGAGGACTTGGTGCTGAAGTAGCCAAAAATACAGTTTTGGCTGGAATCAACTCTCTGACCTTGCTTGATCACACACAGGTAGAACGTAAATTTGTAAATAATCATTTACAACAGCTTTGCTTTGTTTGGCTGAGTTGTTCTAACAGAAAATTTTATTATAATTCAAAATTTATCTTTTTTACAATTTAATAATGTGTGTGTATAATTGTTGAAAATGCCTTTAATACTAATAGTTTTAAAGTGTAAAAACTAAACAATGTTGTTTTTCTGATGGGACAAGAGAAAGCTTATTTAATCTCTATTATGTGGTAGGATTTCCCTGAAGAAAAAGAAAAACATGTATGTACATACATACTTATGTACCTTTTGTTTCTATTTTATGGGACTAACATAGTAGTAGGTTTGATCCATAAGTGTATCTAATATCTGAACATATGTATAAAGAGAAATTGTAGAAATTCTCACTGTTGTTAAGTTAGTATTTTGTTCAAGTGAACTACATTACTGAGGCTAGGGTGATGTCATGTGTAGTGTGTAATATGTTGAATAATAAAAAAAGTTTAATCTTGTAAAAAAAAAAAAAAAATTGTCAAAAACCAGAATCATAAACTGATGAAAAGAAATGATTTTATGACTGGGGGTGAAGTAGATGTTAAAAAAATAATTTGGAAAGGTAGGAGACTGAGTTTATGAATATTATCCTGTTTTCAGCATTACCATTTTAGGAATATTCAAATTGATTTATGGTTTAAATTACAGTAAACTGTTTTTTTCCACCTTGAAGGTTACTGAGGAAGACTGGTGTTCACAGTTCCTTGTTTCCAGGAAGGACATTGGAAAAAATGTAAGTATGCTTAAATAATGTTTCAGTAACTGGGCTGACAATCAAGTGAACAAAATTTTTTTTATGCAGCAATTATGTCTTTTCTAGAATGATGTAAAGATTAATTCAAAACCCAACATAGAGCTCAGGCTGTCAACCTTTTAATGAAAACTTTAAACAGCTGATGTTATTTTTTGGGGTACTTTTGTTTGTTTTTTTTTACCTGTGCAGGCAGCATGTGGTCAGAATCTGAGTTGGGGTTTCTTGCTTTTCACAGAGTGAATCCTGACAACATTGGTGGGGCAAAATACATGCAACCTACCCTAAACAGGGGATGTAAACCATCATCATCTTTTTTCTTTTCTGGTGTTTTAAAGATTTTTTTCCCCAAACCTTAGTAAAATTAAGATTTGCTTCACATTGATGTGGATTTTGCCTTTTTATTGCTTGCAGGGGTAAAATAATCTGATTTTGAAAGAAATTGTTTAATTGACTAACTTGTGATGTTTTCTTTTTTTCTCCCCACTTTAAAAGAGAGCAGCATGTTCTTTGGAGCACACACAGAAGCTGAATTCCATGGTAACAGTGGTTGCTGACACAATGAATGTGAATGAAAAAAGTGATGATTTCTTCACAGCATTCAACGTTGTCTGTGCCACATGCTGCCCCATCTCTGTCCTCCTCCGAATAAATAAAATCTGCCACAAAAGCAAGATTCAGTTTTTTGCCGGAGACGTTTTTGGCTACTACGGTTACATGTTTGCCGACCTTGGGGTTCATGAGTATGCTGAGTAAGTAAATAATGTGTGTATGGCAGGATGCTGTTTGTTTGTTGCAACCAAATCTAGAATTTTTAAAATAATTTCCTGATTTATTTTTTTCAAAAGTATCTGCTAACAATTGAGTTACAGATGTATAAGATTTTAACTGTCACAAGTTAATATTGTGCAGCACTCAGTTCTTCATTTATAGTTAATGAGGTTTCTATGGCTTTTCTGAGTTAAACTTGTAACCATTTCTATATTATTTGCAGTTTGAAAAACGTTTTCCATAAATAAATTAAAATCTTTGATAACAAATTATACCTTTTCTTTTAAAAATGTAGAATTGCACACAAATATACATAAATAATTTGTCAGACCTACAGTTTTTTTAAAAAATAAGTTAATTGCAATCAAAATTTTTTTTTTTAAGGTGGTTTTTCTTTTTTAGCAATCCTCTGCTGAGGTGTAGATACTTAGGACTACCTCAAGTTTTTGAAGGATTAATTGTGATGTTAGCCCTGCTAAACAGTTGGGCTTCCAGTCTCTTAATGACTAAACCTGAGGCAGTCATAGTTTATGCCCTTGGACTTATGACACCCAGAACCCAAATGGGCACTGAATACCACCACTTTCAGAAAGGCAAAACAAAAAAAAAAGTCTAAGAAAGGGAGGAACCATGTTACCAGCTAGACCTTGAACTATGTCCATAATAATGGAAAGCAAACATGTTACACTACCTGTCATACCACAATATAGCTTTAAATATCTTTATTTTCTAATTTTCCAAGTTACTTTTCTCTGCATTTTTTAAATCAGGACCTTTTCCCTTTTTATTTTGCTTAATCTGCCTTGTTCTCATAAGTATAATCCCCTGAGAATCACTTATTTTTGCTTAACAACTAGACAAAGCATACACCTCTAGCTACAGTATTTTCATTTGTGACTACAGGGAGATGCTGAAACCAAAGCAGCAGGACCTTGAGCCAGCAGATGATGGAGAACCACTGGCAAAGAAACCAAAAAAAGAGGAAATGGAAACAATTGTCACAAAAAAAGTTTGTTGAAAAAAATCTTTTTTTGTTCATTTTTTTTAAAAAAGGAAGCAGCAGCCTTCATATTTAAAAGAAAAATATTTATGCAGTTTTATTACTTGGGTTTTATGTCAAGCATTTTTTTTTCTATAAATTTTTAGAATACCTTTTTTCATTGAAAATATTTGCTTTAACAGCAAACTTTGTTGTTTTTTTAGTTTTAAAGCATTATAGTTAGCTTTTACAGATAGATATTCCAAAGAAAAAACTATTTTAGTTAAATATTACAATGGACAAGAAATTCTTATTAGTATATTTTACACATTATTATTCATTACAATCTGGTAATTTATTTCATTTATTTGCAATTCTAATAGTAAAGAATATTAGCCATGACCTGTAATGTTGTTGTTAGTAGGATGACATTATACAGTCACTTTGTGTATGTGTATTAGTCTTCTATTTTAAAATGAATATGCTGAACTAAGCAGTTTATTTTTTTCTGCCTACAGATTTGTGAGTTTAACTGCCTCCAGGATGCTTTAGACTTTGACTGGAGTTCATCAGAGGGAAAGCAGCAGTTAAAAAAGACACCATTGATGTATTTCACTATTCAAGGTATAGCACGTGTTGAGTGACATACCAAAACTCTGTACTACCTTGTTTTGATTTTGTGCATGTTTGTTGGGTCTTTTGGACATGATGTAAATGAACTCTTTCTTGCAGTAATATTCAGGTTTTTGGAAAAACACAAGCGTCGCCCCAGTTCGAAGTCTGTCGATTTTGACATGAAAGAACTGGCTGCTTTAAAGACCAATGTTTTGGAAAGTTTTAAAGTGGACCCCAACATTATTGATGATACTTTTTCAAGGTGTGTAGTTTTTACCATCTTATTTCTGACTGGGATAGAAATTAGCGGTGGTCTTTGGATTACTTCCCTTTGGTACTGTCAGTCATCATAATTTTCTTCAGTTCATAAATATACTGTAGCATTATTCTAGTACATTGTGAATGCATATTGAGCTGACTATCACCAGGTTCACAGGCATAATGATTAAAATTTTGTGCACTATCCTATGGACATTTACATCCACTTTTCACTTTAACTGAGAGGCAAAAATATATTAATGGTTTGTGTTCAGGTCATACACCATTTATTCCCTTTCTTCTCATTCTTTGTTGGTGAACCAAGTTTTTTGACTCTTTTTCAGTAATTGTTTTGCTGAACTTGGTCCAGTTTCAGCAATTGTTGGAGGAGTACTAGGTCAGGAGATAATTAAGGTAAGACAGATCTTTAGTAACAGCAGTCAACTATATGTTAAACCGAGCTTAACTTTGTTAAAATTACCACATGTATAAGTGCTGCCATTAATTGAACATAGTTATTTTTTACCAGCATCTAACCCCTCATTATTTTGAATTTTTGTTAAGCTTGGTTTAACATTTACAAATGAGATGTATGTGATGATGTTGTTTTATTCCCTTATTAGACAGTTACATAGTGACACTCTGACAGTAATCACTTGATGAAACTAACTGCACCGGAGTCTTCACTCGTATTGCTAAAGGAATGGAGTCATGGCTTATTGCACTGCAGAGTGTTACAACATTGTGTTGTCATTTGAGCAGTTGCTGAGCAAATTTGCAGTCTAATGGGTTTGTTAAGCTGAGATTTTTTGTTGTTCTAAGGATATTATATTAAAATGTACAATTTTAACATCCACAAATGTTACAGGACTACTTTCATTTATTTAAAATTAAACGACTCCCTGTTCATTTGAGAGTTTAGAGGACTCTGCCTGTCAATAGTTTTCAACATTTTGCTAATAAGCTAGAGTTTAATTGACTGAGAAGTCAAACAAAAGAAACTATATGCTAGATGTAGTTGACCTTTATGGCATCAAGTTGTTGTAAACTAGTTTCTATTACTAAGGACACAGGAAAAAGTAGTGAAATAGATAAGACTTGTTGAGTGAAGTATGAATTTTAATAATTAAATATTCACAAACATACTTTAGGTGAAAATAATTTCATAAAGATTTGGATACTATTTTAAATCAGACTGGTGATTTTTGAAGATTGTATTTAATTTATTCAGTTTTCTTAACATATTTCAAATTACATTATTTTTTTAAACAGGCAGTTTCCCAGAAAGATAAACCACACAATAACTTTTTTTTCTTTGATGGATTGGAAGGAAGTGGTCTGATAGACAAGATTGGAAGTTGAAGATTTTATTTTCTGATACTGACAAAAACTTATTCACACAACTGATTGGCATGAACAACATACCCAGTCAATCCTTATCCTAAAGAGATCCAGGGCAGCTATTTGGTACTTTACACTTCTTACCTATGCTACTTATTGGAACAATCTGAGTCCAGCAAGAGACATGAGAACATCATTCTCCAAAGCAAAAGTGAGAGAACATTTTGGTAAATTTTAAAATAATAAAAGAAATCATAACTAAATTTAATTAAAAACTGGATTTGAAACTAGTCACCACCGGCTACCAAAGGAAAAGATTGATTAAAACTGGCTTTCTATTACTGGATATTTTATAATAAAGATTTCTTTATAGAAATTTTCTTTTCTTTTAGTAATAGCTTTATGCATACAGCAAAACTAGTTAAGAGTTTCATATTTATCTAACAATCCTACACTTGTGTGGTTTTCTATACTTTCAGCAACTTGCTAATGCTTAACAATATCCAACTCATCTGCTATTGAAATTGTTTAAGATGATAAAACTAGTATTATTATTATTAGAAGAAAATATCCTTCAAAAAGAAATTTAGGGTGACCTGGTCATAACCAAATTTAACAGCTTGAGGATCACCTGCAGAGTTAATGTAGGACATTAACTCTGCTGACAAGATCACTTGTACATTTAGACGGATCCTGGACAATATGATTATAATATTTAGGAAAAAACAGCAATCTAGTAGTGTGCTTGTATAGTTTTATATGCTCTCACTAAAGAGATAATCTAACCTTTACAGATATGGAATAAATAAGACAACACTACTGACTTTACATTGTTTAATTTGAAGAATGAACACTATCACAAATGAATCCTGTTGAGGGTTCCCATTTCATCTGTAGCAACAAAAAAAACTACTTCTTAGGGAAGCTCATCTTGAACAGACTGTACAGACTAAACCCAGTCCCAATTACTGTTAGCATCATAGTTGATTGGTAGAAGAATCTATCTCTGAATCCAAGCTTCTGCCAGACCAGCAAGCCATCATCTCTCTGCAGAAGATAATGTCAGTGTACTTTTTAGCATAGTGAATAATAGTGATATTGATTTATTTTTCTACCATTCAAATGTATTAATTCATTCAGTCCAATACTGAAGTATCTAATAACTGTGCAGTAGTACTTAGTGCAGTATTTCCTATTTCCCTTCAAGGGCAAAGCAATAAAGCGGAAATAAATTCTGACCAGTGTAGTAGTTTTTTTTTTTTTGCAACAATTATCCTGTTAAAGTGTAATGTTAACATGCATTAAATAAAGGGCTATTTACCACTAAGTCGTTTTTTGTTGTTGTTTTTGTAATTCCACTATTTTGTTGTTGGTTTAATAGCTAAGCAAAGAGTAAAATTCCAAACTTGTTCATTTGAAAAACAAATCAAGACTTAATATTGCACAATACCTACTAAAAAAACACTGAGATACTTACACACATCAAGTTCTGCATTTCTTGAATTTTCTTGTAACTCTCATTGTTTGGTACAACACCTTTTTGCTCTGATGCTGCTATACATCTTTTGGAAGTCAGGGATATGCCTCTGGTAAATAGTCTCTCCACATTCTTGGAAAATTTAAACAAAAAAATTGCATTAGCTCCCAACCTACACTAAAGGCAGCCATTTTGTTTTAATAAACCAAAGTTGTAGAGAAAATCAAATACGTGGATCACCACACACCAAGGTATAGAACAAAATGTTAATTTTAAATAACCAACATTAATTATACCGGAGTTGCAAACAGCTAACTGAGGGGTTTGAGATGAATTGGTTGATGAAGAATCATTACCCAGGGATCTACAGGATAGAAATTAGCAGAATGCGTACAGGTCATTCCCTCCTAAATGTTCATAAGATAGAGGTGGCCACTTAAAAAATATGCACAAATTGCAACATGGCTGAAACTGCTGAACCCTATATCAGAAAATGTCTGAAATACACAAAAGGCAAACAAATTCATTGGGGGCAGTAATGCTGGTACTTTTTAAAAATATCACCAACAATACAACTTCTAAGGTTGAATTTCCATCTTGTGGAGGACCATGAGAAGAATACCCTTGAAGCAATGGAGACTACTAACCTACCTCTCTCGTACTAGGTAAGGATGTTCAAATGAAAGAAAGCTAGACAAATATCATTGCAGTGATGCTGAGAAATATCTCTCAAGCATCTTCTGTAAAACTCACTTTGTGCACAGGAGACAAATGCATTGTAAGATTAAATGTACATTGTGATCAACCTAGGACAAAATGAAGATCAGAACAAGGAGCCTTATAAAGGGTAAAGAATATCACTATCTTTTGGCAGCTTCAGATCCTTATGGAAAAGAATGGAGGCATACTCATAATCTGCAAGGGGGATTGGAAGTCTTGCATAAGATCCCTGATAGTGGGGTTATTCCCTACTAGCTTCCCAGGTAACTATCTTAAGCTATTTTTAGAAAATATTTCAAGGAAACCTTGGTGTTAAAATGGCTATCAGAAAAATTTCATGTGCTTTTATATGCTGTTTTGGATAGTCACATTTGGCCATCCAATAAAGATATTTAGCTATAATTTTAAATCATTATTAATTATCACTTACAAGTTAAAACAGCTCTGTGGCTGTTTTAGGATTTAGGGGCACACATGGTACCTGCACTGATAATCTGAGCAGCTTTATAATTAGGTACGGAACATTCCAAGAAATAAGCATCAGTCAGTGAATTAATTTGTACACGTGACAGAAATTAAAAGATGGGTCTACAACAAAAAATTTCAAAAACTTCCTATTTGAACATGTGAGCAACTAAAATATTAAAATTCGTAAGTATAAAACTTATGTCTGGTCTAGTACCAAATTCCATCTTTGTGGCTCAGCTACTTTTATGGTAAATTAATGTTTATATGTCATGATGCATACTAAAAATCCATTGCTAGAGCTACCTTGCCAAACATCCATATATTAATTGTAATATTCCAGTGATACAATTGATAAGACTATATTAGATTCTCTAAAAGTGGAAATAGTACTAGTGGCTTCTTGAACCTTAAAAAACCTAACTAGGAAACATGCTATCACCACCAAATATAATATGGTAACAATGAAAAGCATAGTTTTGATAACAGTAGTTAAGGGTTTTACCAAATGTAAAAACCAATAAAGTTATTTGTACTTTTTTAAAGAATTAATCAATCAGCTGTTCATAGTCACGTCCTACTGTTTGGCTATAAAGTGCCCAGTGAGTGCTGTACCCTTCTGATGCCTGTACGAATTTCTACAAAGCAGTGCACCAAGTTGGAATAAGAAAACAGCTCAAGAATTCTTTCAGCACACTTGGTCAAGAAAGCAAAGGAAGAAAAGGGATTACATGGAAAATGGAGGGTTGCAGTGCTTAAGTGTGTGTGCATCATATCAGATAGTTTAAAACATGATGCCACTACTGTGTGAGCTTTAATTTCAACTTTTTTTTTGGTATCTTAAGGAGTTAGGTGATTTTCTTCAGGTCAGGTACCATTTTCTAGTATAAAAATTACAAAAATTTTATCAATCTGTCATCATCAAAGACTGATCTTCAAGAAGAATTTCATTTTCTTGGAAAAAGTCAACGTGATGAAACATGAGAAACAGTGAAATTCTTATTGACATGGGCTAGCTTGCAGCCAACTGTGAGCCATTCATAATTTATAGGGAATTATAAATTCTTAATGCTGATTATGTCCAAAGGAATTTTTTAAAAACTGATTAATTCGAGGTATCTTTAGTGAGCACTATTCCAGGAACTTGTTCACACTAATTTTGTGATACCCATCTTTCGATTTCTGCCATATGTACAAATGAATTGAGTGACTAATGCTTATTTCTTGAAATGTTCCTGTAACTAAAGATTATAAAGCTGCTCAGATTATCAGTGCAGTCATCATGTGTGTACCCAAAAATCCTAGAATGCAGCCACAGAGCTATTTTAACTTGCAATTTGTGATTTGCCATTTTTATGAAGAATTCTGAAATGAGTGATAATCAGTTAGGATTCCAAGTTCTAGCAAAATATCTTTATTTGGATAACCAAAAGAGCCTATAAAAGCATACATTTTACTGGTGAATGGGCAGGATAGACATTTTCTGAGGGTCATTATTCTGCTGTATATTTTTAGAAATTTTTCTAGAAAAAAAAAGAAGACTAGACCGTTCCATACACCTACCACTCAGAACTTACGGATGCCTAACCCACTTCTTTAAACAATGGCCCCAAAATTCTTATGACAAACTCCCTCATTCTTTTCCGTAAGTGAGGGGACTTCTCTGCTCAAAATCAGTCTGGGCTGTCAATGCTTGTAATAAACTCTAAATGAGATCTGGCCAAGCTAAGGAATGAAACCAGTAATCCAAAGGTTTTGCTGGACAGTTAACATTTTAAAAGTTTTCCTGTTAAAATATGGTATTACTCCCTAGAACCATCCACTGCTGGTAGAAATATTATATATACTCAGTCCAAAACTGATAGGTACACTAAATTATATCTACTAAGTGGGGAAAAGTTGATCAATTCTTCATCTATACAGTTGTCGTGAGCAGAATATACGATCATATTAAGCAATAGTAAACTTAAAATGTGACTGAAAATTCTAATCTTGCCTCTATCTTTAATATTTTGGGGAAAAGTGCAGAGTTCGAGGGCACTTCTACTGTTACAAAGGTGAGAGAGGAAAGAAGATTATTTGAATAACTAGTGTTTATCAAGGCCAACAAAAAAGTATACATAATTGAATTATAAACTGCAGTCGAGGTCAAAAGAAAGTGTAAATGCTATTTTGAGACTGTGTAATGACCAACTGTATGTATGAGAGAGAACCTGTCTCCGAAATCAACATTTAACTAAGCCATTTCGAGCAATGGAACTGCAAAGTTCAGGGGCACCTGCTTTCAAATTCGAAAAAAAAGAAGATGACATCATTTATAAACACTTTAAATAAAACAAATTTTGCTCAAATTAAAAAAAAAAAAAAAACCCCTGGAGAAAACCGATGTCGTCATACGTTCTACCTGGTATTCACCGACTGAGTGCCGATCAAGGTCAAGCAGCTCGACGGTCTCGTGATCCAGAACTATAGAGAGTTTATGTTCGTGACACAGGAGCGCAGCCAACTCATACAAATTGTCCTTTGGTTGCTATAACATTACCTGTACTCTCATCTTCGATAAGGTAGACCGTCTGGCCGGAAATGATATTTGTCTGAGATACAAAGTGGAAGCAGGAAGCACAAAATAAGTGAGTGCGCGTCCAAGGGTATTTAACTATCAAGGGAAGCAACTGGTAAACTTCTGTCAAATTGTCTCCCCGCTATTACTATATCGCATTAGCTTTGTCAATTCCATCTGAAGAGATCAGTAAAAAAATAAAAAAAGCCTAAAGGTGAATCATGATCAGAATTAACTTGTTTGTTTTTACTCTTACCTAAGAATGAGCAAAATTTAAGAGGGAAACTCCACGCCCATTTCTGAATGTATTATCTATATCTACTACAGTGGTTCCCAACATTGGGGCGTGGCAGGGGTGTGTGCCCGAAAAGCCAACGTGGTCTCACCAACCAACATCTCTTTTCTCTCCTTACGAGTGAAAAATTAAAAATTATGATGCATTTTTCCGTGAATCTGGATTTTACCAAAAGTTCCCAAACAATCTTTGCACTCCAATTATGAGTATGAAAGACCGTACCAGTGAGTTGCGCTGAGTTCACAAAGGGGGCAGAGCCACTGAATTTCTGCCAGTTTTGTGTTCAAATGAATATTTTTGTTTGCATGAGATTAAATGAGCGGCACCCGTGGTCCAGTGTGCATTTGTGTGTTTAATACACCGAATAAAAACTGTTAAAACCTGGATTTACACCAGATTTCTTTTAATTTTAAATAATTATATACATATTTAGATTTTATCAGAAACCTGAGGGTTTGGAGCTCCTATTGGTGGCCAATTCAGCAAAAAAAGGTTGGGAACCACAGATCAAGAAGAACAGGCAGGGTGAGCTCCACTCCTCTGGGACGTTAAGTCCCTGCAAAATAAAAACAGTCACGGGCGGGACGTAGATATCAGGGAAAGCTTGAGAGACCTCAGCACAGAATACTGTCAGAGAGGCAGGCTAGAAAGGAGGAAATAATTTTTTTTTATACAAAAGCAGAATTCCTAAATATGAAGTTAAGTTCCAAAAAAAAAAAAAACACTATGTCATTAAACAAGGAAAAAATAAGTGCCAGAAAAGCAGAAGGCAACAGAGTTTGGGCATAAAAAATGAGATACAGCAAAGCCTGTAGATTTTTTTAAAAAAAAGTTTCAAAGTGATATCACTTTTAGGCTATGCAAAACTATAACTGGTGAGACTGCAACAGAGTTAACAGGTCCACAGCTAATTTAATTATCATCAGGAATTGTGTGTGAATAGATCTATCCTGTCCCAAGATATCCTCCTGGAAAATTTAGAACTTAGACCAGAACCCACAGATGTTGGTCTCTGAACAGGTAAAAGATAAAATATTACATTAGAGAATTAAATAAGGAAGAGTTGGCCTTATAACCAAATTCTATCATAATTCAGCTACATGTTAAGAGATCTCACAGATCTCCAATTACATATGAAATAGGGTGATCTCATCCCCAGCACTGTTTGGATAATTTGGAGGTCCATTAGTTTAATAAATTAAGATTATAAAATAATCACTATGGTATTAGCAAATTAGCTAATGGAAATAATGAATACAGTAATAAACAGTGATCCAATCTGCTTAGTTCAGAGGTTAATCCTTACAGATCTGCCTTCAACCAATCTGAGAAATAGAAATAATGCATAAAACAGACACAGATAACTTCCCCATGACTGTTAACTCTAAATCAGTATAAAACATTCAGTAGAATGAAGTTATCCATTTAGGGCACATTTATTTTTAGGAAGAATTTCATCTGTGGACTGCCTTATAAACACCATACTATACATGTTGGCAGTGTAGATGTTATCATTTACAATTAGGAATTCAAATCACTTAAAACAGAAAACAAGTACAGTATGCAGGTGTTATAAGATCCAAGTAGTATTCCTGCAGTCCATCCCCCCTCCCACGCTCTGGTTACATGGGGGTCCATTATAGGCCTTGATAGTAAACATTAAAGTTGTGGCAATGAAAGTAATAGACATATGGAAAACAGACTAGTCACCCAAAATGAGTGGTAAAAAAGTACCATGTTTACCTGGCATGTCAGAAACATCTGATGAATAAACATATGTTCCATCTTCTCCATAACAAACCACCTTTTACAGACAGGTTGGGGATATAGTTTACTAATTTTCTTTCTTTCAACAGGGAAGAATTAAATAAGCTTATCAAATACATACAACAGTGTGTGTTGTTTTATTTCACATATTTGTAAAGAAAAATCTACCTAGTCTGTAGCCATTCAGTTTTCCAGACTTCACGGATCAGGACCCAAAGGAAAAAGATCATGATCTTTTTAGGAACCATACAGAAAGTAAAATTGGTTTCTCAAGAAAGCACCTGCTCAAGAGATTGGATGGGTCGGCCACCTTGAGACAAATCAAACTTTTGCAGGCTTTCAAACTTGTCCATTACCCTCTATGTGGAACCAGTCTAGTTAAACCTCATTCACTTTTATCCAAATGCCAGTAGTTAGAACTTTCTTTGCAAATACAAATTTTTCACACCACCACACATCTTCAGCTAAAATCATACTGCTTTAGTTATCCCACAAATAACGTAAATCATGCATTAACTGTTTTCTTTTGGGGGAGGTAGTTTGACATATACAACAAACAATTCTTCAGTCTGATGAATTAAGAAATTATGAGAAAATCTTGATGCAGAGTTGTATGCAGTTGTTTAGTACCAGTACATATATATCTATTTGATACTCTCAAAACTTTCTATAGTGAAGAAAGTCTATTACTACAACCAGCCTTTTAATTTTTTGGGTGTTGCTTAGAATATTGCTATATATAATAATTACATTATACACAGATTTAGAGGCAAAGGCACTTTCAGTAAAATTAGCAGCTTCAAAACCTAATGAGTTAATATTTCCAAGTTATTTCACAATCAGATTTTTTCTTTAGATTCAGTATATAAGTCCTTAAAATAATGAGAAAAATCCTACTACCTATAATACATTTGAGCTTTTTCCTGTGCTAGCCTAAAGTGTGAAAGATGGCAAAGTGGGAAGTGTACTGGCTTATTATGGTTAAGGGTTCGAGTTCAATCCATATTAGAAACAGACTTAGCTTGAATTTCCCTACATTTTCATTCCATTAGTTATATATAGATTTCTCTCAATGTTCAGTTCTTCAACAGTTAAGGTAGCATCCAGATACACATGCTTAATGTCAATATTTAAAAAAACAGAATCACTTTTTCATATACAAAAATTGAACTCATGATTTAGCACATTATCTTACTCAAATAATTTAAAAGTCAATGTATAACACACTAAATCAGGATTTTATTATTTAAAAAGTAAAATACCTGAGAATATGCTGCAAGATTTTTCCTTTCCCCTAACTTCCCAGCAAGTCTAAGTTCAGATACATGTTCCGTTTTTTTAAATACTACTGCCATACCTATGTACACAAGCCTTATTTTCACATTATACACAGTTTAAGTTTCAAAAGCAGCAGGTGTGTCTGCCAAAGACTAGTATTTGCTATGCAGACATTGAAGAAATAAAATAAATGCAGACCAATGTTTCCAAATAAACTTTATCAACAAACAAGCAAAGCAATATACAAAAATTTTAAAACTTTAAATAAACGTGCAGAAAGGTGAATCTTTATTAAACTAGATTCTTTAACAAGATCCTCACTGGATAAGAGTAACTTCATTCTGCAAACAGACATTCTTTATTTGACACCTTTAAACCTTGAAAAAAAAAATTATTAAAGTTAGATCGCTAGTAAATGCATGAAATCAAAATAAAAATATTATTAAAGAACAAATTCACACACAATGATACACTCATTTTCACCTAAGAAAATAGCAACAGCAATTTGAAAACTGTTAAACAAAATAATTGTCCACAAGTCAGAGTATCATCTTAATAAATTTAATTAAGGCATCTTCTCATTAAATTTAAACAGCACACTAATTAATCTATTTAATGATGGACTATTTATTACCTCTATCATTGCAATTCTTTCTTGTATGTTTCAGAAAGACTCTTCTCTTGCTGTCTTCAGACATATTTTTGGTATCCATTGATGATACTATTCACATGTCACTGGTTGATTCAAACCAGGAATCTCTTGATTGTCAAGAGAATAAACTTTTCAAAATGTAGCAATAAAAATTACAATAATGGAGGTAATAGTCCATCATTAACTACGTTACAAATTGCATCAAACAAAATCCACACACTCATTAGTTCAACCAGATTCTAAGGTATAATTACATATAAACTATTTTACATGATTCTCATTTAATTATTTGCTATCCAACCAAAAATAAAATTTTAAAAAATGAAGCAATAATTCCAAATGCCACAAAAATTACTAATATAGAAAAACTAAAATTGAATATAAAACACCATCATAAAAAATAAGTAGGAAAATTATACACAGCTGGCCAAAAGAGTGAATATGGGTAAAGTATGAAGAAACATCTTTCACAGATTTTTCTCAATGAAAACTTATTCTCAAAGAATCATTTTTCTTCTCACAACAGATAGAAACTAATTTTCTTATGTAGATTTTGTGGTTAACTTATGACAACAGCATCCGCTAACTTAGTAATTGATTAAGTAGCACCCATAACTCCTTGAGCAATCTTCAGAAACTTCACAAACTTTGGCTCAAGACTAGTGTTATGGAAACTGCTTGTCAATTACAGGTCACACAATTTCTATTTTGAGTTTGCCACTTCTCAGGCCTCAACTCAGATTTAAGCACACAATAATGCTAAAGATTAATTTTTCTTCCTAGATGCTTATTTTTAATTTGCATAAATTTTAGTTTTGTTTTAACAAGTCTTTTTCATCAGACCTGAAATATAAGTAGATGTGCAAAGTAGTGTATCCAATGCAGAGCAGGTTGCTAGTCCTGCTAGTGCTCCATTTGGAATGAATCAGGTCTTGTTATTTCCTCAAATCCACTTTGCATCCTGAGTGTGTCCAATTACCAACCATTTAATTTTTTTTTTCAAAATTATTCACAAATTTGAGGTATTGCATGTATAAATAAACAAACTTAAAAGAAAAACAATAATTATGTCATCCATAACATGTTGCTTCGTTAAAAATAATACCTTCTAGGTTATTTCTTTGGAAAGCTCATATCAAAGAGAACTTTCATGGCAAAAACTGTACCAGAAACTGCTAGGCCCATTGTTGCATAATATCCAATTCTATCTCTGGCTCCTCTCTTTAGCCAAACAAGTACACCATCATCTTTCTGAAATAAAAGATTGTCAATTACATTTTTTTCTGATTCAGATAAGACATCTCCAATCTTCTCCACAAGTATGAATCAAATGAAACAACAACATATAAATTATCAAAGATGAAATCACCAGCATTAAATTTAAAAATATTAAATAATAATTTGTTGAAAATATAGTGGACAATACTGTTATTATATAAATTAGTTAATGAGCAAATAACACTAGAGTTGAAATATTTACTACTTAAAATTGAGATAATTTTAAGATTACTTACCTATGAATTATTTTCATTTAAAAATATAAATTTTACCACTTTCTAGACATACAAAGATACTTGCTAGTGTTCCATTAGAATACAACAGAGATTCTTAATCAGGAGCATTCTACAGATGTGGTGGTGGGCATCTGAGTTTTGGAGGCAAATGGGCAGGGGAATTCTGGATTTCAGGAGACCAAAATTACATTTTCCTATAATTTACTTTTATGTTAATCACTGATGTCTATTTATCCATTTCTTTTTGTCCACAAATTGCAAAATCTTTGAAATAAAATCTATTTATATAAAGGTATATAGTACATGTAATTTTTTGTTTGATACATAAAAGCTTATTACAAAGTTTATATTTATAATGGACTTATCAAAATAGCAAGAGCAAATGATACATAAATCTGGTGCAGCATCTTCTGAAATTTTGTTTATAATGCTTGACAATGTTACGTATAAAAGCTGAAAGATGCCCTAAGCTATTTGGACCAGTTGGCTGCATGCTCTTACACTCTTTGACATCACCAAGTGAAATCCAAGTGTCTTGTGGGTCTCATGAGAAAAGTTATATCCAATAATAGCCTGAACCTGAGAACAGTCATGGCCTACAGTGCAAACAAAAGAAAGTGGATGGGCATTCAATTGACTATCTGAGGATGAGATTCATTGCTGCTACTCATGATGAAAGATTGCTACTGTGCCTTTTCTATGAACAAACTCTGTTAAATGAAGCCATGAAACATGGTTGTCTTGACAATTATTTTAAGTCAAAGCAAGAGCCTGTTAAATACTTTGCAGGACTAAAGTCCAAGTTTGAAAAATGACAAACTATTCACAGCAATTTTACAACCAGGACTGTCACTCTTGGTCGTTCTCTTGCAGCCAGTTATCAGCTATCACTATTTATAGGAAAGTTAAGAAAACCACAGACTAACTGAGAGAAGCTTATAAAGCCAGTTTTCTTAATATTTACAGAGCATTCTTCAAAAGGGTGAACAAGATGTTTTAACTATTCCTCTTAGCAACAACACAGTACAAATTTGCACTGATGAATGGCTATGAACGTGGGAAAACTCATGAAAATTTTAAGGTTGAAGTTACTCCTTGAAACACCCATCAGAGACGGAAACTTTACTTTTGAACTATGTGAAGTATACTGACCAAGAAAAGTTCTGAGAGGAGATTCTAAATCATTGGAAACACTGCTGCAGATATTTACAATAAATTTTAAAACATTTTCAGGAGGATATTCCAATAAGCTTTATTGTATCATGCACCACAGATGGTGCACCTGTAATGATGGGAAAATGTAGGGGGGGGTCACTTGAAACTTGAAACTGATGAAGGATGACAACCCGAATATAATTACTGTTTATTGAGTGATTCACCATGAAAATTTAGTCATGAAAAACCTCTCACCAGAATTGAATAAAATAATGAGTGCAGATTTCATGCATAAATACCATCAAAGCCAATCAAAAGACTGAATGTCTCTTTCAAGCATTTTGTGAGAATGCTGACAAGGAATTTATGAGGTTTTTGATGTATACACAGGTTGGCTGGATATACAAAAGAAACTGTCTTGACCATTTTATGGAGCTCTTTCAAAGTCTGAAGGAATTTTGGCAAACAATACAGAAATGAAGTGCCTCAATGTGATGATGGCAGAGCATTGGTCAGCTATTTGACATACTTTTGAAATTGCTTTGTGTCAATCTAAGTCGTGACCATCATCACTGAACATCTCAAGACTGATTTGAAAGACAAGTTCACTGATTTTCAAAATATGGATTTCAAGAGTAGTTGACACATTCTTATGCGGATTAGATGATGTCCAATTAAACCAGCAAAAAAAAAAGGGAGGGGCAAAGCTCCAAAATGTGTCAGAGAAGATGATCCATAAAATCAGATGACATTTTATGCGGTTCAGTGATGAACTTGCCAAAGATTATCCTCAAGCAATAGCTCATACAAAGAATCTACTCTTGCTATTCCCATCATCATACTTAGCTGATGGTCCCTTTTGTACTGTTGTTGATTTACTTTTCAAGAAACAGAGGTGCTGTTTACTTATATCCAACCTAATATTAAAAAGCTGGCTGATGGCCATTAAGCACAAGAGTCCCATTAAATGCTTTTCAGATATTTGAATTGTATGCATATATCATGTATGCACCTGTTTATCTGAATAAACCTGTATTGCCTAAAGAGCTATTTTCATGTTGCCTTCTTTTTTTTTTTTGTGGGTTTTTTTTTTTGTGTTTGGGGACTTTAGGCCCTTTTCAAGGTGACTGTAATCTGTAAGATGTGGCATTTTTTGCTGTGCGAGCACATGGACATTGTTGCTACAGAAAAATAATTATTGATTATCATGGTGCCAAATTTGTTTGGGGGATATCTGATGATAATGTGGTGTACTTGGTGGGCAGTAATAGAAAAAAGGTTAAGAATCTCTGAAATACACCATCACTGTATGTACACGAAAACTTTATGAGTGGTTCTACTACTACTACTACAGACATTCCAGTGTAGATCGTGATTGTGACTAAGTTGAAAAATAACTGTACTAGTATATCTTTAAAAGTTTCTAAGTTTTTAACTTAACAATTACAGACTTTTGAGAAACTAAATAGGAAGCATTATTTTCATGGAGTCCACAATACAACGGCTACACAAGCAACAAATGATGTGGCTGGTGATGTTAGTAAGGTGAAAGAACAAATTACCAATATTACAACTTTTGATAATCAACAATGAAAATTATTATTGTTTTATAACCTTTTCTTAAAGAGTATATATATATATCCAACAGTAGAATGTAAAATCTGTTTATATTTTTTTCTCATAACACTTCAACTCCCTACCACAATACTTATAAACAGTATTTTTCAACAAAGAATCTCCAAAAGTGACTTTTAGAAGAGAAAAGGATCAGTTTAAGTTTGTGGTTGCTATCACACTTTAATTTTCATAGCACTGTTTTTGTCTCTACAACTTCACAATGATAATGTAATAATTGATGTAAAAATATTTACATGCAGCAAAATTATTCAAAACAATTTTCGTGCATTTTTTAAAATAATTGTGATTATGAAACACTGCCATTTGATTCTATTTTTAAAATAAGATTGACTTTGAACAAATCTTCCCACATGAAAAAAAAAAAATTTAAATCTTGTTTTTTGAATGCACTAAAAACAGTAGAAACTAATTCTAGCAAACAAAAATTTTTTTAATGTTTAAAAGCTTAAAAAAAAATTCAACTAATATTCATAGGTATTTAAAAATTAGCAATAATAAAATCAAGTGTAAAATGGTATTTCCTGTCTGTTCATATATAAAAATGGCATTAAAATATAACTTGTGATAATGTATGGTTACAAGTGCTTGAGTTTATTAAGTGAGAGACCAGTGGTTCTGCACCAAAAGGAATATATGCAGTAAAGGGGTTAAAGACAACACTTGTGACAGGTCATGGGTCTCCTTAAATGAGTATCTTTCATTATGCTTTAGAGAAATACAACTCCATAATTCTAAAGACCACAAACATTTAACCCATTATCTAGCAAAAGATTAATTTTCTATTGAGGAATTTAAAGAAATGATGATATTAATAATCTGGGTTTACCTACAGCTGATTATTGTGAGGAATATGAACAGATAATTGTTGTTAATCCTCATCAAATCTCATGTCTCAAGATTCTACATTTCAGACAAATTATTTTGTAAATATTTTCAATAAGTTTCCTCAAGTTTTCAATGAAATTTTCTAATTATTCTCCTCGAAAAATTTTCAGCAAAAAATTTCGAAGACATTTTTTGAAAACTTTTCAAAGCAGCTATTATTATTTTTTTAAAAATCTTTTCTTGTAAATATTTTAACATTTTCTGTAACATAGTTTTGTATATTTTTTCCATAAATCTTTAAAAGAGAGAGAGAGAGAGAGAGAGATAAGCACCTGATAGATTGCTCACCAAAAAAAGGTTTTGCATCTCCATGATTTTTTTATAGCCAGGATCAGCTGGAACAATTCCAAGTCGGCCCTCACCTTTGCCCACTGAAACTCCCCTGGTAGACGACTGGACAGGCCGTTCTGTGGGGAATATCAGCGGAGTCTTCTTGCTGTCCATCACGAAAAATGTTTCCGTCATTTGTTTCGTGGAAACCCCCTGTGAAAGATGCTTTCAAATATTATCAAAGAGAGAATAGCCTGGCGGGGAAAATACAATTAGAAGATTCGAGTCGGATAGGCATTGTGATTTGTTGACAGAAAGTTAGTTATGCAAAACACTGTTCGTCTGCACAGCACTATAAACTCGAAAACAGAAATTTTAATATAACAATACGGTAAACATTATTACTAACATCTTGATTTAATAATACACTGGAGGAGAGAGGGAGAGAGAGACTTATCTACATCCTCCAGGCTATATAATTTTTATTAACATTTAGGGAGACGTGCAGTATTATAGAGCATTTTAAAATAGTTATTGCAGATAATACTACTAATTAAAACAGAGATTGCTTTTAATAGATAAAAAAAAGGGGGGGCATATTGTTTAATGGTCAGGGTTAAGTACCGAAAAGCTTTTAATACAAATATGCCGTATTCAGGGGAGACATTTTAAATGTTGCAACTGAGATTATGAATATTAACTCTTCAGGCTATCGTTTAAAAACAAACAAAAGCGTTGGGGGATTTCAAGTCTCCTGTAGGCCAGGCTGCTAAGTCTACAGAACCAGACGGGCCAGCCCCGACGACTACCGACGCCATGTCGCAAGGCCCTCACTTTCATCAGTTGCTTGACAACGAAAAGAACGACAGTGACGACATCTTCATTTTCTTAAAACAACAACAACAAAAAAACAAACTGTACTTGTGGGTTATAAGCAGTGGCCTGACAAGAACGGCTCAGTCGTCCTAACAATGAATTGAATTGGTAAAACATTGCACCCAAAACGGTTCACCTCAAGGACATCAACTTTGAAATACCAGACCGGAAAGCCAGCTGTGAGCAGCGACCTCTAGCGTGCGAACGCGGCTGTGGTAACTCTGGAAAGGGAAAAGGCCATCAGGGTTTTGCGACAGTGTACTTTAAAAAAAAAAAGAAGAGAAAAAACATCCAATCTACGATAATGCAAATGAATGGATAAATAATAATATTATTGGAAAGCGTTCTTGCCTTAAGCCATGACTAAATACAATCTACAGAGGACCGCTAACTATAGTATTAGCAGCTTCCTCTGCCTCCTCACTGGGATGGACATGAAACATCTCAGTACCAACTGATTATCCGCGAGGGCAGACAGTTGATGAGGGTCAGGAGGGTGGTTAGGGTCAGCAGCTGTAAGTGTAACCGACACAGCATTTCGGTTTGTTAACTATCCAACCAAAACAGAAAAGGAGGAAAGTTTGCTGTGAATATCCAGTAGAGGTCGCTGTACTGGTTTTCTGGCTGGTGATGGGTAAATATTTACCTGTTGTCAGGCACGCGGCGGAGTGGAACCTTCCTTGTTTTGAGAGGAAAAGGAGAAAACATTTGGCGACACAGTATGGCCAGTTATCTGAAAAACAGCGTCGATTGCGAGGGGCTTCCAGCCATCAACAAGACCCGGTTTCTGGATGGGGGCGGTACAGGGGCCGATGGCAGGCGACACATGGCTTGGAACGACGACTATCAGCACGGACCTCCTTCTTACCGCCCACCTGCCCCAGCTAACACGGGGCTATACAAGCACGACCCGACAGCGCTACAGCCGCGACCGCCCTCTCCCACCCAATCTAGGCGAGCCCTGACGGAGGTAAATAAGATGATGGTGTCGGTTTCTCTTTATATACGTAAAATAATAAACACTACTGTTTATCTGTTTGTCCGCACGCTTTTCTTAGGTAAAGTAAAGTTACTTTTTGTAAAAAAAAAAAAAAAAGCACATTGCCTTATGATGCTGAGACATTGTTAAATTGAAATGTCTATTTGATACATTTTCTTTTATTTATAAACAAAGCGTATGTCAGAATTAGTAGAATTATCTCCCCCTTCCCGAACTACTATCTGAGTCATTAGAGTGAAATATAATCCGAAATTCAACAAACAGAAAAGTGGAAAGAATTCAGAATTTATACCGGGCCTTTCTTTCAGATTTAGCTGTTTTCTTTGATGATAGTGGGGTTTCTCTAGGCGCTCCACCTGCCTCCCACAGCTAGACAACGATGCTGTGGTAGATACTTTACTTTTCCTGCAGAAGATGGAAGTGCATGCATGAATGGCAACATTTGTTAGCGGTAACCTTGGCATTACGCGCCTCATCAAATGTTATATTTTAATGTTGTAAACGATCCTGTTAGCAGAAAAAAAATCAAATTTATCTACTTCTGTCTTTTAGAAGCTCTGCATAATTGGAAAAATTGCATTTAATTAATTCATCTTAAAAGAAAAACTTTTTTTTTTAAAGACAATATTAGTGTTTGAGTTATTGGAAACCTTAATAATATTTTTAAATTTTGAAAACTTATTTACATATTACCATTATTACTATTAATCAAGGAAGCTATGTAGAAATACTGTTTATGGAACAATAAAATATAATTATATCAATTATGTAAATTTGAAAAAAAGAATAATACTAAATCTACTATTTTTGTTTCACATATAAATTGGAATTATTATTGTCATTTTTATTGCTTTTTATTTGTGTCATTTATGAATAAAGACAGCTGACTAAAAAAAGGACAAACATAAATTTACATTTTACAAACTATTTAATGAAAATTAACCAATAATTAGAATGAAATACTTCTTACAAATTATTTTGGTTTTAGCGAGAATCTTACTATAAAATATTTTTGACTTGTTGTTTTTTGAAATACTATTGTAAAATAATGTCTTCACTGTATTTCTGTTTTTCTAGATTCAAGATCAGTTGAAAACATTTAAAGAGGAAGGGATAAAAAAAGATGCCCTGATTCAGCAACTAACTAGGTAAACACACACTAACAAGCCTGTCACCGGTAAATTTCTGATATGGATGTATTCACTGCATTTATGAAATTTCTTTTTAATATTAATTCTTTAAAATATCTAATGACTTTTAAATGTTTTTAAAATATAATAATTTTAAACTTTTCTGAGAAAATTCTAAATTGTTTCTATGAACCAAATAACAGTATTCTGTTTTTATTACCTTAGCTTGGATACCAATGCATCTGTGGTTAGGCCATCTGCCAAATTATTTGATCCATTATTTCAGGTGAGTTTTTGTGGTCTTTTTCTACTTTGAATGATTTTGTAAATGTATTATTATTTTTAAAAAGCTGATGTACAGTAAATACTAACATTTGGTTTGTTGGAGAAGAAACACTATACAATATTTATTTATTTGTTTTGGTTTTTTAAAGTTCGATGCGTTTAACTCATCTGATTATCATGCAGTTGAAGCAGCTCGAACTGAACTAGCAACAGTCCAGGTAAAAAATGAGAAGATCACCAGTCAGGTGGGTTCACTTTAGTTATCTTCATGTTTGTATTGGTGTTTTCATATAATTTTGCAAAGTTTTTAATTCAGACTACTTTGAAATTATAAAGCAGAAGTATTATCAGTTTTTTCGCTTAACTGTCCACAAGGAAAGTTAACCTGGTATTATATATACAGGTACTCCCAGACTTACGACCGGGTTCCGTTCCGACCAACCGGTCGTAAGTCGATATGGACGTAACTTGAAGACCTATATGTATTTTATATGCATTACTAGTATGTACTGTACTACGTAATACATTTTATTTTATCTTTTTTATGCATTATTATACGCAGTTACGAATATCTTTTACTTTCTTTAGTTTGCTTACTCGCTGCTTCTCCTGTTACTCGAACATTATGCAGATTGTATGTTTTTTTGAAGCGATTGAACTGAACCATCCATTGTTCGCTTGAGAGTTTTCCTTGTCATCATCTCTCCTGTTCGTTCCTCCAGAGTCTCGTGAATACTTCCAGCCTCAGCTCGAATTGTTAGTAGGTAGGTAGGCTTATGGGTACATGTTTTTGTGTCTGGTCTTCCATCCAGAGCATCAACGATTTCTCCATTTCGTGGACAGGTCCTTGAGTTATTATCGTCACCTTTCACTGCGTCCAAGACTCTTTCCTTGTCCTTAAGAATGGTGGAGATGGGACAACTGTAGATCACGTGCGATACAATAGCATCTACTCCCACCTCCCCTCCCCTTCCCTCCTTCGTGTTGGCTAATTATTTTCATTTTAACTTCCAAATCAAGTGACTTCCTCTGTTTCTCGCCCGGTGTACTGGTAGATGGAAAATTCTTCCTTTTACATGACATCTTTTGGGCTGGTAAAACCGTAGAAGCCGAGCGAGATACTTGTGATGTGACTGCTGAAGTATAGCTGATGCCGAGAGATAACGTGCTGCTGCTGCTGCTGGGAGATACGCGTTGCCATACCGACTGTCGTACGGCGCACGGGAATATTTGAATTTTTTTTTACACATGGTCGTAACTGTGGGCGGTCGCTAGTCGGGGAGTATCTGTGTATTTAGAGTTTTGGATCTTTGCTTGTGGTAACTGAAGTTTTGTATCATGTTTAACAATTTTACGAGTTATCTCCCCTAAGATACCTTGGGGTTTTCCTTTAGACTAAATCAGATTTTTTTTTGCCTTGAAGGTGTGTAATTTGCAGCATGAACTAGAAGCAAAAGAGATCAAAGTCAGGGAGCTTCAGAACATAATTGAAACTAGCAGGGAGAGTGAGGCTGGGATGGTGATGCTGGTACAAAATCTGAGGAAGAAGCTAGAAGAACTAGAGACAAAGGCTGCGACATTTGGTGTGGTGGCTGGCCGTGGAGAGCTGGCCATTTCCAATCTACAGGAAGAGAACAGGGAGTGCCAGGAAAAAATTTTTGATCTTGAGACCAGACTAAGGTTAGCTGGCCAATAACTGCTGTTCCACCAACTTGCTGTGCCCCTTTCTGCGCTAACTACCCCGACTTTTTTACCTGTTTAAACTTTAAGGATCTTTAGCACTTGCTGAGTGCCTGTTAATTCTTGTGTTAGATTACTACTGTTGTATATTATAAAACTAATTACTTATAAGACTTAATGTGTGAGCTGCATCTGATAAAGTTCTAGTTAATTTTTGTTGTGTCCAAGTGTTTTTTTTTTTTTTTTACATTTTTAAAATATACTTTTTTCTTTTTTTTTTTATTATTTCTAGATCTGAGTCGATTGTTAATTATGAATGAAATCCTTGGACCCATTTAGCCAGAACAGTCTTTTTTCAGTGGGTCAATAATAAGTATTGCAAGTCTGTGTCTACACCAGTGACGTGCGGTGAGGTCAATGACAGGGGAGGCACTGAATTCAGCATTCAGTAAAATGTTTGCCCGAATGTAACATTTTGTTTTCTAAAGCAGTTTTCACTGCATATGCTTTAATTTTTTTACTTAAAAGTTTTATAATAAAATTAATTATAATTTTATTTTAATAAAAAATCATCTATGCATTTTCCTATAATTTTTTTAACAATTTTCATAGGCTCGCCCTTCAACGTGTTTCCGCATGCGTGCACCTCTCTGACAAAATTTTGATAATAACATGGAATAAATATTATTATTTTTTACATTTAACTACAAGAGTTTTTCATGACAGGGAAGGCTCTGCCTCCCTTTCCTTCCCTGACCGCACACCACTGGCACACATTTAGTTTGGTCAGGTAATCATCAAAGGCAAAGGAAACAATTTTTCTGATCAGTTCAGAACACTTCTGGTTATGTTTATTGCTTGCTAGTTATTCACTATGGTATATAAATGTAGTTGCTTGGAAATTTCCTTGATACAACCAAATTTTTAGCTTCAAGCGATGAGAATGTCAAAACTTGTGAAGAATAAACAGTAAATCAGATGATGCTCGAACATGTTTATCAGGATACCTTCAGCCATTAGTTGCAGTGCTCAGTGCTGTGCACTGTTAGTTAGTCAACTGAAATTCAAAGAACAGTGATGAAGTCAAAACAATTCCACACTAGAAATCTATCAAAACTGCTAAGTCACCATGTGTATTCTTAGTGTACTTCCACATTCTGTAGGTTTGATCTTTATCATTCAAACAACATCGATTTTAAACACGTGCATTGTTTTTATGTCTGAAATGTTAGGACACCAAATGACATTCTTTGATGAGCTAGGAAATGCTACATTGTGATTGCATAAATGAATTTGTTCATTTTTCTTAATCATTCAATTCAGTTTCTTTAAAATTTCTCCATGTAAAGTCCTTAATTAAAAAAATAATGGAATCTTTTTCAAGTTAAGTTATAACAGTTATGCTTTAGTTTTTTAAAGTACAATAATTTTTATTGATTTAGGATTTTTTTTAAAAAGTTTCTTTTTGTTTTGTTTTCTAGAAAGCAGCTGGAAGAGCGAGAGAAAACTGAGCACAAGGCCCAGCTGTGTGAGAAGAAGTACAATGAGCTGTTTACTCAGATCAGCAACATTCTGAGACATGATGTTAACATTCATGTACCTGATTGTGTTGAGAGTTTGTACAGAAAGGCAGGTGCCAGAAAAATTATATCAGTAGTACTTTTCAGTTGGTTTTACAAAATGTGTTGTTATAACTGCCCTAGTTGATTTTTTAACTTTTGATACAACTACAGAAACAACTAGGTTCCACAAAAGTATTATTACAGTTTAAATTGTCCTCTCTGTATGTCTGACTCTTTCTATTTTACGTAATTTTTTTAGCTGAGTATGAAAATGGGTAACTATTGGAGACTGGGTTCTCAATAAGCTGAAAGTTAAAAAAATTTTTTTAATAATAGAGTTATACCTAAAAGAATGTTGGTAAAAAAAACAAAAAAAAATAAATGTTGCAGTACAGTTTTTGTTAATGATGAATTATTATGTTAACTTAAAAATTGCTGGTTACTTTGCATTGCAGTTGTCAGATATGGTAAAAGAGAATGTGATGCTCAAGGGAAAGTTAGTAACTTTGAATGAGTTGTTAGCAAACAGTGAGCTGGAAGGGAAGGCAAGTCGAGAGACAATTATGAGGCTTGTGTCAGAGGTCAGCCGAGAACACAAAATGACAAGTCAGAACACTGTGGATGTAGAAACCATTAGAAGGGTAAGATGGATTGATTGTTATCTTACATCATCTGGTTACTATCATGAGTGTGTTGCTGTTAAACTTATACTGGACTTATGTTTTACGTTTTTCAGATTATTTTCCTGCCTAAACTTGACACACCATAATAAAGTGTAAATTCTTCTCTTCCACTTTCTCATATGGTGAATCTGGACAGACTGTTTCATTTGATAACTGACACTTCTAGAGACTTTTTAAACCCAGAAGTTATTAGCCTGAACTAGGATAACAATGATTTTATGTTCAGTTTTGTCCTTTGATTTTGGATTTCTGGCAGAGTTTTGAAAAAAAACTCATTTCATATCTGACCAGAATTTATGTTATCTATATATGCAGTAAATGTTAGAATTTATATACATGAGAAATTTGGTAACCACTCTAACATTTTATCTTTTTCTTTCTTGTTTTTTAGTATATATCGGTTTTATAATTTGAACTTGATTTTTAAAAAGCTGTCTTCAAATACTTATCCTTGAGTAAATTCTGTATATTTTAATATTTTAACTTTTGGTTGAATTTAATATTGATATTATTGTTTTGTTATAGAAAGTTAATTTTATTCTAACAAGTAATAGATGGGGATTTAATTTCTTATGTAAAACAAGTGTAATCACAAGTGATCAGAATTTAAATATTGGCAGAGAGTTTGTGCTGAAATCATGAATTCAAACAATAGGAAATCTATAAGTTTACATAAGAAAATTGTTTTTTTTTTTATAAATAAAGTATACAGTAATTGTTGTTCCTTATGGACTCCAGGCCCAGATAAGCATGGTCATGGGACATCAGTACTGCAACTCAGATGAGAGAACCTATCAGAAACTCTCTTGATTAGAAGTGGAGAGAAATTCAGAGAACAGGAGAGCAAGACAACAAACATAGCTCACAAAAATTTTAACATACCACTTGAACACACTTTTATTTGCTTTTTTAACACTTAATTTTAATAAAAAATCATTATTCCATAAAAAAAATTTTGAAGAAATCAAATGAGCCATGCATCACAACATTCCTTTAATTGTTATGTTGTTATCAATTCAAACTTTTTTCATTAAAATAGCCACCTTTCATGTGAATAACTGCTACATATATCTTGGGTGAGCTTTTAGTAATGTTTGGAAATATTTCCTTATTTTATGAAGTTGTTCTGATTCTTCTCTAACAAGTTATTGTTTCAGATCATTATTGTGTTGTTGTATAAACCCATCACCTATCAAACAATGCCTTGATGACATTGTGATATCTTTCTTTTGTGAGATTCCCATCAATTTTTATCAAGTTATCAACAAAAAAACATACTTTTAATATTTCCACCATTTTGCTTAACTGTAGGGCAAATGCAGTTCTCATTATACTTCAGATTTTTTTCCTAACATTGTTATCACTTAGAGTGAAATATTTCACATCTACTGTCATTTGATCACAATACATTTTGGCATTGTTTCAGGGTGTAGTTATAATATTGAGATAAGTCAAGTCAGGTTACTTTTTGTTACCATGTCTAAACAAGGACTTTATACCTGCTACTCAGCCAATCAATCCAATATTTCTTAACAATCTTCTGGTGGTATATGTTAAGATAAGAATTGTAGTCAGAAGTTAATTTGTCTACCTGTCAAGAAAGGGTTGCTTTACATTTTTTAACCAGCAAGCTCATCTTCACATTCCATGACTTTTCATTTTCTCTCTTGGCCATTTAAGTTCATGGCTGAACTAATTGGCCTCATTCTATAAATGTTTGCTCTTGCACCAACCTGTGTACCCCCTCTTCACAATTTTTCATAGGGAGTAACCACCTTTATGGAGGACAATAATGGATAGCTTTGTTTCACATGGAATTTTGCTTTTAGGTACCATTTTCATCTTCCAAAAAAAGCAATGCCAGTCATCAGTAACGCATTTCATTAAGACACTAAACCACTTTAAAAATGTTCATGAGTGTAAGGTGTTGACACTGTGAAAGAAACTTATACATGATATGGCAAATACTATTTTCTACAGCTTACCTGAGGGAAAATCATTTAATTTGTGGATACAGTACACTAGCATTGATTTTGTAATTTGCCACAATTTGCACTTGCTGCTTGCATCATTCAAGAAAGCAGCCTAAAAATTTTCAGAACTTTACTGAAAGAAGTGATTATCAATATTTCCATTCAAGCCATATATGTTCACCAAACAGTTTTGAGTAATGATGCTTAGATTAAGTAATCTTTAAGAAAAAATTGCTATAGGAATGTTTTAAGCAGATAAGTCAATAAGGCAAGTTTCTGTCCAGCTGTGGTGCAGGACTATTCAACTGACCATGGTATGCTGGACAACCAAGGTTGACAGTTGTGTGTGGAACTACTACACCAAAACAACACACCTAAGGAATAGGTTCCTGTCTGTGACAGTTGCAGTGTTAGAAACAAGGCAGACATGGCCCAGTGCATGTGGATACCATGCATAACTGCTTACATGAGATACAGGTACCAGGCACCATGACTTGCAGCACATGCAATTGTCCTGACAAAGGTGGAGGAATTTCATTTTCACAAACAAGAGCTGATTTAGTGGTACTGATTCAAGAGTCAGGATGTGGCACTGCAGAGGTGAACATCAAGAACACTTTGCGTAAATGAGAGAAACTGTTAGGGTGGTGGCAGGGATATGCAGAGATAGTCACATTCTACATGTTTTTTGTGGTCCAGTGACTGTGGTTACTTACAGACCCAAACCTGAATCTCCAGCAGCTGTACATTGCTTGGCCAGCACTGTCTTTGGAAATGGCACTGACAGAGCATGCCTGGGTTGTGTTGAGGCTGAGTGTATTGTCAAAGCCATGTCCATTTTCGTCAACAGTTTGAGGCTGCCTCCATCAGCAGTGGTACTGATACCATTGGTCTTCTCCAGAAGACTTACGGACTCAATGAGACAACACTGTGCATCTCTTGTGGTAAACCATCAAGACAGTCACCGCATTGGGCAGACTGTTTTTTTTAAATACATTATCATTTTTAAGAGGTTCCTATAAATAAAATGTTGTTTTAATGATAACAAAATGTTTACATGCAAAAATTAACATTTAATTTGAAATTTGAAATATCATTCAAATGGTGTAGATCAATTCACTATGTTTACACAAAAACATAGTATGAGCTAACAATTCAAATTTGTGGTAAGAAACAGTATTGGATGAATAGGGTAACATCATGCTTTTGTTATGAACTAAATTTAACATTCACAGTAATAACTTTCTGGCTCTGTAATTAAGCAAAAAGCTTGAAGTGATAATAGAATTACAATTAATGGTTTACTCTTCTGATATTGTTCAGTGAACATTTTATGGTTTTGTTGTTTCTTGCTAGGAAAATTCACTTTCATTAACAGCCAAATGTTGAAAAATCATTAGTGTAATAATTTTGAACAGTATATGCATACAAGCTTGTAATGTTATTCATTCTTTATAACATATTTGAAGTATTTTAATGATGAATTATCTCTTTAAATGTTTATTGTTTACCATTGTTTCTACTTTTAAAAAATTTGAATAAACATGTAAATTTTCATAATGTTTATCAAAAAGAAAAGAAGCAGAACCATTTAGGAAACAAACCTCATTGTTAAAAATTAAAATTTTTTAAACTTGATATTGTATTTTGATAAAGGAACGAGACAATGCTGTGGATGCAAAGAAAGACTTGGAGAGAGAAGTTGGCCTTCTTCAAGATCGGCTTAACTCATGCCAGAGGATGCTGGATGCAGCACAGAATGAGCTTTGTCATCGAGATGGACGACTAACTTCCCTTGAGCAAGAGATGCGGGAGTCCAGCAATAGTGTCCACTTTACAAACACTCAGTACTCTCTGTTCAAGGATCAGCTTTCATCTCTACTGAGTGATGTTTACCACACAGTAGAACCCAAGGAGGACAGCATTAAGGAGCAAATACGACACTATCAGCAAAAGAATAAAAATAATTTGGTGGTGAGACTTGTGTTAATGTTTCCAGTGTTTTTGTTCTGCATTGTAGTGTTTTGTACTTAATTTTCAGTTGTAATTGTTTCTTTTCCAAGTTTATTTTCTCTTAAGGCTCTTTGCCTCACACCAGCATTTATTGAGGAAGACACTAGAAAACCACTTACTCTCTGGTATTGCATTGGGCCATGGGGTGCCTGTTAGCAGACTACTGATAATTATGATATATGGGTTACATAATATTAGTGAATGCTGCATATTATAAATGGCAGTGATGTTTATACTAGTACTTATTTGTTAAGCATGCATCATGAATGCATTGTATAAAGATACATGTTCAAAAATTTTCAGTTAACAAAATATACATCTGTTTTGCAGCATATGGAAGCTCTGGAGTCAAAGGTGAAAATGTTAATGGAGCAGCTTGAAAGCCAGTGTGAATTGCATCAGACTGCAGCACGAAGAGTGAAGAAAACTGAGGAGAAGATGCTGTATTTGCAGGAAAAGTTGCAGAGCACTGAGGGGGAGCTGGCTGCTGGAGAAATTCTTAAAGATGGCTTCAAGTCTGACAAAGAAAAGGTAATAGCACTATATTTTCGCATTCTTCAACTGTGGCTTTCATATTGTTTTACAAAGAAACTTCAACTATGTGATAATTGTCAAACTGTTTCTTTTTGTTCTGATGAGAGGTTTACTAGACATTTATTTAACCTTGTAGTGAATTTATGGAAATTTACAATTCATATTTAGTTTCTCGGGCTCACTCAAACTGACTGTAGACACTTTTTTTTTTGTCTTTAGTACTTAAGATGTCTTCAGAAACTGGCAGACATCATGAAAATGAATGAGGTGTCATCCAATCTTGACTTGGATATGACCATCGATTGTGTGATCGCTCGAGCTGAGCAGCTTGTGAAACTGGAATCCTCTGCTGTGACCAACAAGAGCTCACATATCTATGGGCTGCAGCGGAAGATAAAAGGCATTAAAGAGCAGCTGGAGAGCAAGGACCTCCATATTGAGCTGCTTCGTAAGAAAATCACAAGCCTTGAGGAACGCCTGCATGGGAAGTCAGAACTGGAGAAGGAGCGTGACTGTGAGACAATGCGGGTGCGGAAACTGGAGAAACTGGTGGAAAAGTACAAGAGTCAGCTGCAGGAAGCCAGAGGTGACATCACTGACCTCAAATCTCGACTGCTGGGAACCAGTGATTTAAAGGTTCAGTACATATTTTTCTTAAAAAAAAAGTAGATGTGTCCCATAAGGATTCTGCATTATTGAGTTTGGATCATTCTTTTGGGTACAGCTACAAATAGATATTAATTTTGGTTTCAAAAGTATGTTGAAAGGATTATCACTTATTTTTGTTCAAAGTTAAAAAATTTTTTCAATAATTGTAGCATACAGCAAACTTAAGTTACACAGCTTTAGGTCAGCAATTGCTTAGTAGTTCTGAGTGACCAAATATTTTCTACAGCCTTAAATGACAAGTTGTCACTATAAAGAATGACTGTGATAAACATTCTATGTAAAGTTGGTAATTTTGGAGCAAATGCAGTGTAGGGTGCACTTTAAGTCTGGTTTTACATTTAATATTATCTGAACAAGGATGATTAACTCCTACATTAAACTGATATAGTTTTTTTTTGAAAATATGCAGATTTAAAGCAAACTTCTGGTATATTTTTATGTTAATATGATCTGAGTAAGAAACATCTACATTAGATTAATGAGCAAGAGACGATAACATATTGAACTGATATATAGTAGGAAATTTTAGATGTTTTCAGAATTCAAGTAAACCTCTAGTCCATGGTTACATTTAGCACAGTCTGAATAAGGGAATATAACTCAGAGGATAGGTTGATAAAATGTATATGATTTAGTTCTTTTTCTAGAGTCTGCCAATCATTAGTATATATACTGGAGATATCCACAAAATTTCTCCAAATACCACCATCTTATGCTCAAGCAAATATTAAATTTCTTCTAAAGCATGTTCTTCAAAGAATAGATCAGGATATCATTTGTGCATACTGCAGATGAATGATATAAACTGATCTTTGCTCTAGCAATGGTAAGATGCATATTTTCTGGTGATAAACAAGAGATTATAATGTAAATCAGTCTTTTCCATCAGAAAGAGTGAACTATAATACTTAGTTTGACTATTAAGATTGATCAGATGTTGTTGTTTTTTTTGTGTGATGTTAGAACTCCATGGGGTAAAGGGATGTACATTTTCTGTAATACTGTTTCTCTTTATTATTTCTATTTAGTACCAAAGAAAAAAATGTTTCATTACAAATGAGTTTTGTTGTTTCTGATAGAAAATTATTTTCCTCATTACATTTGACATTATAGATTTAATTATGTTATATCATATATAAATTTGTTGTGGTGTAGTCAGTTGGATAAACTACTGGACTGCTAAGGTTGGGTACTGGAGTTCACTTCCTGTGAGGATGGCTCAGTGTGGCATGGTTCCTTCTTTCTTTTCTTTCCTGGCCAGTTTCTATGTAGATTTTCTTTAAGCATTCTACTTTCTTCCTACATCAAAAAATAGAGCTCTAGTAGGGACTTTTAGTGGGTTTGTTGGTTGTTTGAAGTGTACTAGACACTTGTGCTGACCATATTTCTAGTCTTGCACACCTTATCTCTGACTATTGTTGATGAACAAAGTTTTTATTGGGTATACAAACTTTACAGCATGGATGATGGTGATTTTCCATGGAAAGCTATGATAAACTGTAAAGCAGGGTCATGGCATATAAATAGTGGTGATTTAGCTTAGTTAAAGTTGTTATCCTATGGTAAATGATCTTCCACAAATAGCCATGTAACATAGATGTTATAAATGTTATGATGTTTTAAAGAAACACGGAAGTCTGTTGATAATTAGAATTTAGTGCTCCATAACTATTTAAGTTTTGTATTTACCAGAAGCAGTCAGTGCTGATCAAAACCTAATTGTGAATTTTTTTTAGCCTTACATTGTGGGAAGGTCTTCTAAATTATTATCCTTGATTCAGATTGTAGAACTATGTGTGCCATGGATAAGAGTGTAGTATCATGAATAATCATTTAATGAGGATATTATAAATTTTGTAGTATAATTATGGGATATCTTAATAATGTACTGTGATGATGTTCTAAAGATAATAGTGATGGCTACTGTGGACAGTGGTTATAATGCTAAGGATGTGCTAGCATAACTGTTGTGAAGATACTCACTTTTTGAGCAGGTCTGCAGCCTGGAGCAGAAGAAAGACATTAGTGAATTAAAGCAGCAGGTGGAAGAGCTGGATCAGATTCGGCAGAAGCAGGCAAAAAAGATTGCAAGTTTCAAACAGGAACTGGAGTTTCAGGAGCAGAAGAGCCAGCAGAAGAGAGTTATGTCTGGTAATGCTGTCCAGACATTGTCCAGTGAACTAAAGACAACCAAGATGGCTCTGGAGGCAGTTACAGATAGAGAAAAGCAGGTATGTCACTAGTAATTGCCACTATATCTATTTATTCCTTTCTGTTTACTTTCATTATAAAGTCTTGAAATAAACTTTTTTTTTCTAGGTTATTCATTCACAGTAAATAATAAAAAAAAAAAAAACAAACACACACACACACACACACACACCACACACACACACAGAGAGAGAGAGAGAGTATTGAAAATTATGGAAACACACATGGATATACACAAATAATGAGTAATTGCAACTGAGAATCATGTAAAATACATACACAATGCATTATTTAAAAAAAATATGAAAAAACAAAATGAATATGCTGTACAGCGAATTAGTTTTTGTTGGGTGAACCCTTTACTTTATATAGAACATGACACTTTGTTTTCAAGGGTCCATACAGGTTATCAATGTATAACTGGGAAATGTTGTTCCAAATTACTTGTAGCACTTTCTACAATTCATCCAAAGTATCTGCTTGCCATATAACCCCATATAGATTCAATTTTGCTCATAACAGAAATTTGTACAGGCCAAGGTATTTTTGTGTGTTCCAGCAGTCTCTCCACATTCCAGATAATTTTTCCCATTGTTGTCTATATGCTTTGGATTATTCTCATGTTGGAAAATAAGTTCCTACCAAATGAAATGTCTTTCTGAAGGAATAGCATGATGGACGAAAACCTACCTAATCTATACCTGTTGGTACTTAATATACCTTTGATTGTATGCAAATCTCTGACAACCTTGGCTGACACATCCCCATCTTTGTATCGATCCTTCCCCATGCTTCACTGTAGCTGTTGTACAAACTGTTATACCACTCTCTGGTCCACCTATGAACAAAAACCATTAATTATTGCCAAACAATTCAAACTTTGACTCTCATATAAAGGTCACCTTGCTCCAAGTTTGGCCATCCAACTCTTTTATTTTTGCTGCTCATTTCAACCTTTGCCAAAACAGCAAGTTTTTTTGAATAGCTACACATCTACTGACACCACTTTGAACTAATGTGCATTTTATTGCTCATGCAGAAATGTTAACACTTGTACATTCAGCTAGGTCATTTTCAAAATCTCTTAAGGACTCATCATCTATTGCAAAGAGAACATACCCTGAAGTGCTTAACCTCACTTTTGGAGAGTTTGGGCTTCTTTATTCAACTACATCTTTTGACAATAGTACCAGTTTCATGTATCCTCCTCAGGGTCTTACAGCCTTTTCTGAAATATGAAGTTGGGCTGCAATCTGCTGCATGGACTAGCTTTCGGTAACTTAGACTTTGATTTCTATATGCTTGTCATCTTATGTTTTCTTCCCAGGAGGCATAGTATTCACCACAAGTTCAGCACATTACAATGATGTCACTGCCCATACTTTTATATTTCTTCTGCAGCTGTGGCACTTTCTGATTGCTTGCATGACAACCAGTCACAGTGTATTATATCAACACATGACCATACAGTAAAGCATTTCATTTTCACACATGAAATGTGATTCTTGCATCATTATATATCCATCTTTTCCTGTTTCCATAATTATTTACAATAGTGTATTTTACTACTTTTTTCTAACATGCATATAAAACAATTTATTAAAACTAAGTTATCAGAGGTACATGTATACTTAGAACTATCAAAGGGGTCATTTTGACTGCTGAATTAAAAGTTGTATAAAACTATTACTCTGAAACATTTTTTTGTTTTTCAAGCTGTTCATGCATAACAGGACAAAATTTCCTTTAAAGTATGATATGTTCAAAATGTTGAATGTTAAAATATACTTCTAGAGTCTAAATGTTTATAATATCAACATAGACATGTTACTTCTGTACATGTGCAGAGCACTTGCCAGACACTGTCTTCATGCACATATCACAGTTGTCATGCATCTTTTTACCCTTGCACTTTACAATCTGGCCTGGCATCACTTGCAGTTAGCAGAGAAGTCCCCAACTCTGCTGTAGGTTCTGCTATGAGCTTTGCAGTTTTTTCTTTCCTCAGCATGTCTGATGAAGTTCTGCTAGCTTTCTTGCCTGTGGTTTCTTTATTTGAGAAGGCCATCGTTGAGATCTAGCTTTACAGAATACTTCTTCACCATATGGTTTAATATATTAGCTCAGAGTTATAAAACTCAATAGCTTCTGGCACTTTTTTGCATTGTCTCTGATGAAAATGGAGGATTGAAGTGAGCTGAGAAAAATGACATTTTCCTTGGCTTGCACTTGTAACTTCGGTTGCAGCAAGAGTGCTTCAACAGTCTAGTAAAGTAGAGCTCTGTGTTCAGGTTCACAGCAGATGGTAGAAGTTCTCTCCTGATTTGTCTTACTGCACTGAGCAGGCTTGTCCTTTTGTTCTGCAACTATTTTACCCATTTCAATAATGTGATGAAGTTGACAGTAAAAACATTCCTATCTTTTCTTACAGTCTTCCATTAGGCAAAGAATCATACTTTTACCCAGTATTTGGTCAGTTGGATGAGTCTTATCTTTGTCTGAGTAGGGGGAACCTTTTAGAAGATATTTTGACTGCAAGCTAAACTTGATTCCAAATTTGTCTAGCTAGTTGGCCATATAATTCATTCACCAACACTGCTTTGGTGAGAAAAAACTGCTCATCAACTATGATTTTCTTTCCTGGTTTATAGCAGAAAATCCTGTTGACAAATTAGTTCAATTCCTCAGATGCCAGGCCAAATTCATCATTTTAGGATGTTGATAATTTTGATTGTCTTCAAGTCGAAATGCAGAAATCACATGTTTTTAGGAAATCTGTTTCTCATATTTTGTTAAAAAGATGGTGCCTCCCTAACATACTGGACCACACACCAGTTACAGGCCTTTTAACAATATGTTTTACAAGCATTAAATAGTGTGATAAATGCATCTAATTTCTCCAAAGAGATTGACCATCAGTCATCCTGCATTTGTCAATGGGCTTCAACTTCAATATATTGATGGATGTGGTGAAGCACAGGCTCATCTATCAATAGTTGGAAATCAGTACATGCTCTCTTCAGTGATGTGACAATCTGCATATAGGATTGGTCCTATAATTTCAACATGTTTTATTGAGCCATTTTTCTTCCAGGTTACAAAGTAGAATTTATATCCCACATGTTGCCATCATGAGCAATCTCTTACTGGTGCTGGCACTCACGCCTGAACACAGGCTGGTGCATGACCCTGTTCGTCCCTTTCTGTGTCCATTTGTTGCTTGTCTGCTTGGGTGACCTCTTTGCATGGTTTGACCTGATATAGGTAATTTCTGTACCCCAGGTGTCAATGAAAATTGAACTCGACCAGGTAGCTGTGGTTGTGTTTGTCTCTGTCCCAAAATTTCTTTACTTTCATTTTCAGTTTCACTGGCACTTTCATCACCACTGCCGTTGTCGGGGATTTCTATGAGAACCTCAGCACGATCAAGTAATTCTCATCACTTTCTAGGCATATGTCATGTTTGGTTTCAGATTCAGCTTCTGATAAGTCTTGTAATAAATGAAAGAACTGCAGTGTAGTCAGACATTTTCTAGGTTTATTTATTTCCATTGAACAATAAATTTGACAGCAGGTATATAAAAATTGGGGAATAAATAAATCTTAAAAGTCTGAAAAAGTCTCCTGTTGTAGCACCTACAAAATGTATGTGTTGTTTTGAAGTTCAGCTTGAGCAAAGGAACATTCTCACAGCAGGTCAGTCACTTGTTCACTAAGCCAAATACATTCATTCTTTATGGCAGGCCACTCCAAATGATAGTTCTAGGTGTAACATATTATATTTCCATTGGTTTTGCAGCTCTGGGTCTACTGCTGTTGAATAGTTAAATATAAGAAAAGTAAGAACTGCATGGCCATTAATTGCCAAATGAGCAGAGTAAGGTGTATTTAAAACAGCAAGCAGTCAAAATGGCTACTTGAGAGTTTCTTTTTTAAAGTAGCTGCATATGTAGTAATTTAGAAAATCTTCCCACAATGCAATGCTACAAAAACTCAATTGCTCACAAATAGAAGTCAGTAAAATGTTTGTCAAGCTTCAAAAGCAAATCCAAAGTTAATTTTTTTGCCATCCGACTATTTTTTTCACTAAGTTATTTAGTATAATTTTCTTTTGAAATAATTTTATTTTTCCTTTTTTGAGTGTTTTACTCATTTGTTAGTTAAATATTCAGAAGCAATCAGTGATGGTCAGAATCTAATCATGGATTTTGTAGTGTTGCATTACAAGAAAGTTTTCTAAATTATCAGTGAATAGAAACCAGATCCAGATTGCATACAAAGCCATTTTAACTTCACTTATGAAAGCATTTGAATAGCTTAATGTATTGAAGTGGAACGGATCCTGTATTTTTACCAAAATGTTGCAGTTTTTCATTGACATCAATGTCCACACCAGCAACAGTCTAAGAAAAGCACAGATGTATAGCTTGTTGTATAGTTGAATTTACTTTCATATCAATGTAAGATAATGTCATGAAACTTTATTTAGTTCTGTACATTAAAAACATAATAGAATAACATGTATACTGCCTAATTCATCAATATGCAGAAATCCATCAGCTGTGAAGAATTTAATGTGTGAAGATTTAGTGTATAATGTAATCTAAGTCATCTCCACTCACCCAAGCAATACATGCTCTTATGTAAGCAACCTCTGCTTGATAATGGAGTCAGTTTTTTTTTTCTTTTTATGTTAGTCAACAGGTTAGTTTGTGTAGCTGCTCACTTTTTATGGTGGTAATCTTAGAGTTTATTTCATGTGGGGTTTGCATTATGTCTGACATCTATCCAATCTTGAGTTTCTCTCACTATTCCATTAACAGCTTATTTTATGAGTTTTTATCTGGGCAATCCAGTCTCTTCCTACTTTTAGTCAGAAGAGTTACAGTACATTCTTTCCCTACTGAACATAGTCTGCCTGCATGCACATCACCCTGATCAAAATGTATGTCCTGCTTGTACACTCACAACTGTGCTATTACTTTTCAATGTTCCTGTGTGTATGAAAACATTAACGTGTCTGTGTGCTCCATTAGGTAAAAAAAACAAATGAATATTATTGACAGGGAGTGAGAACTTTATCAATATCATTAAGGGCTAATAAAATGATGAATGTAAATAACAGGGATAGTTAAAGCTCTTTTTCTGTTTGCTTGCTGTTTTTCAGCACAAAGTATTTCCAACTCTCAAAATGTAACTGATATCTCAAAGATAAATTTTTCTTGTTTTCATTTTTTAGTTGTTGGATTTTCGTAGTGTTGTGGCCCGGATGCTGGGTCTTGATATCAATACGCTGGCTGTGCCAGACTATGAGATCATCTCACGTCTTGAGAAGCTGATCCAGGCTCACCATACAAACACCATTACCTCATTGGGTCTTGAAGAATCCCTGGCTGACATGGAGGATGGCTTTCTCAGTGGCTATGAAGAGGCTGGCCAGTCTACTGGTAAATTCCAGCCCCGTCACTCCAGAAATCGCATAAGACAACAATGTTCCAGAGCTCGATCCATGTCACCAGTTCGAAGAGATCCACGGTCTTATTAAGACACCTAGTGATTTACTTTCTTGATCTGCTGTGATAAATCAAATGAGTAAAAAAGGAAATATATAATGTACCTAATTCCTAAATCTTTATTTTTTAAACTTTATATCACATGAATATATTATCTGAAATATCTAACATTAAAAAAAAAAAAAAAATTATCAAAAAGTGGGAAATGAAAAAATTGGGATTTATGAGTATCTATTTAATGACTAAAATTTATCTTTTATTTTTAATATATTTATATAAATCCCGTACTAATAATTAAATTTATATTATCTTTATTTTTGACTTAACAATAGCTAGAGTTGTTTCCCTTTAATCAAAGGCATGTATTATGAAGGAAATGGTAAGAAATCAGTTGATCATAAACGCCACTATATTTGCAAAACATAAATATTTCTTTATGGGAATTTTTTGAGTAACTGGAGAATCCTCCATTTCTAATTGGTTCAGTTAAAATGGTCAAAATAGCATTTTGTTCTTGGAAAAAAGATTCTCACATTGAAGGGATTTTGTAATAGCATATACTGGTGGCCATAATTGTTGGCCCATCAGTAAAAATGTAAGGATTATTTTGATGATCTTGCTGATCAGAGTTACAGTAAACATTTATTGTTACAGATTTTTTCATGTATAACGGCAGCCTAATTATTGCACATCTTTGTTTTTTCAATTGAGTATTGATGGTGCACAATGTAAAAATAATATTTAATATAATAAAGCCAATTAAGCATGTTTTTTAAATTATTTATAAGGATTTTGTACTAAGCATCCTAAATGTTGCAATTTCTTGTCAAAATGCAACTACAGAGTAATAAATTAAATTCCAGTAAATGTACATTTGTAATATACCTTTGACAAAATAAATCCATGAATGATACATATGGAATAAAACAGATGATTAAACATTAGTTATAGTATAATTACACTTTAGCAAAGTCAGAATTATTTCAACTCATAAAATTTTGGCCACCATGTACATGTAGCCATAAGTATTAATGAATTGAGTACATATATGAAACGTTAGGTATTTCATTAGTGAGTGTGCAATTTTGGTCACCAGAGTATATTTCTTATTTTTGTTGTACAGATATTGAGTTTGGCAATAGGTAGAATATAGGAACAACTATCTATCTTGGAGATTTGTTGATGGTGACTCAGAAATATTTAACTATACTACAGCATGGACTTTAGAAGCTCTGTTTTGAGATCATTAAACTAGTATGAACAGCAATAGACAGCCTGACACACTGGAACATGATTTATGTGTGCAATGGCAAAATTTGTAATACAGTAGAAAATGATTAGGGTTTCCCCCTCTTATCCCATCCATGCATATTTAAAAATATTTCTGACAGATTGAAAAGGCATCTGCTGCAGTTTTTACATCAGTTCTTTTTCTTCCCTCTTTCAGGTAGACAAAAACAGAGACAGAAAGTTTTTACTCATAACTTCTTCCTAGATTAATATATGAATGCCCTTTTAATCAGCTGCTTATTTTGGCAACCTAATTGAGTGTGTTATTATTATTATTTATTTCAAATTTACTTAAAACAAAATGTTGATGTGCTCTTTATTACCTAAAATTTGTAAACCATAGAAAGTTTCAAATCCTTCATTTTTGGATTTCTGTTGGCTAAAACTTGATTAGTTTCTACTCTTTCCCCCATGTGAATTATCTTTAGTCTCTTGTAAAATATAGTTTTTTTGTTCTGTTACATGTCATGAATTCACTGTATTCTGTAAAAACTCTCATTCAGATTTACTTATCAAGGTACATTATTAAATACTTTGTTGTTTCATCTGCACATCATTTACATCACCAACATCTTACTGGATTTTAACTCAGGACATTTGTGATGACTCAGGTATGGATCTTCACTGATATTCATTTTGAGAAACCCTGGGGTTGATGCTAACTAACACAAGTCTACCTATCATTAAAATCCACATAACAAAATCTTGACTCTCAACATGGTTTTTAACTATATATTCTATGTTTTGTAAACAATACAATGCCTTTCTGTAAGTTTTCACAGAACTTTCTAGTGAAGTGTATTTTCTTCACTTTCCTTAGGAAAATAAAGTTGGAAAAAACATTATCAGAGTTTTTTTTAATGTACTTTTTAAAATGCTTATACCATTTGAAATCTATCTTCTATGAATAATTAGTCTGGTATACAAGAAAATTAATACACCATTAGATTTGTTCATATACCAAAATTACTCGAGGTAATCTTCCTATGGCAACACAAGTAGTCAATGACTATGATTCACAAATAGACAAATCCATTGCAGAACAAGGGAAAAAAAGAAGTGATTTATTATAAGAATTAAAATGAATGGAAGACAATTAAAAAAACAAATGAAAAAGGCGGCGGCAAGTAATCTGCAGATTTGGAGGGTAAAATGGCAATTCCTGTGTGGTGTGTAAGAAGAGAGCAACACTTGACTATATATATATATATATTTTGAATTTCCTGTGTAGCATTAGCACAGATAGGATATGGATGGTGCCATCATACAATTTTAGAGGTACTAGCAAAGAAAATATAAGCAAAAATGAAAGTCAATGAAGAACTCATTCCCATTCATGAAATTTGTACAAGATAGCGAAAGTAAGTGGAACGACTATCCTAGCATCAGCTAATGATTGGACAGTACTGGCAAATGTTGGGCAGAAATTAGTATTTGTTCAAGATGTATTAGGTATAACAAATCTGAAATCTGGTTAATGGCAAGTTTTGTAAATGGAGTTTACAGTGCTATAGGAAGACAAAATATATGAGGCAAACAAAATATGAAGACTTGCGCCATTTAGTCTTTTTTTTTAGCCTATTAGAAGTAGATGCCAGAAAAATACTAGTAATCTCAGTGGGAAAACATCCAAACAAAGTAAATCAATACCAAATGCCTGAGTAAAAGCTTCAAGTTAGCTATTATCTAGATCAGTGCTGCTCAAACGTTTTGCAGCTTTGGAACCATAACCAAAAGGTTATGGTTCAAAGATGTAAAACAAATAATAAAACAAAATTTAAACTCATTGCAATTTTTATTTACATAGTTCATGCAGGGGCGTAGCTAATGGGGGGCGGCAGGGGCGGTCCGCCCCAGGCGGCACGTTTTGGGGGGCGGCATTTTTTGGTTGTCAAATTTAGTTCAGGACAGTATGTTACATATATAATGTATTTTTTCGTTCTATTTTTCCAGATATTATTTTTTTCCTGAATTTTTCGTTCAATTTTTAATGGTAGTTTTTTGAAAGGAAGAAAGTTTTTCTAAAATTTGCTGTAAAAGAAATTTGCTCACTTGAAGTGAGTCACTTCTAATTAATTTTGAATTGAATATAAATATTTTCTCATTATATATTTGATAATTTTTATTTTCTAATAGTACTTTTTTTTCAATAAATAAATAAATAAAAAATGAATTTTTTGGAGGTTTTGAAATTCTACGTTATTTAGAGGGCGGCAAATTCTACGACCGCCCCAGGCGGCACAAACGCTAGCTACGCCCCTGAGTTCATGGTATACAGTTATTTTAATTTTAAGAAATTAATTCAGTTTAAAAATTAGTGAAAAAAAAATTCATTGCTTTTTCTTGCATAGGAGTTTAATATCTAGAGCAATTCTTGTTAATTGCATATAATCTGCATTCAGCCTATTTCTATATTTGCCTTTTGTTTCTGTATACAGAGAGAAGGGTCTCTCATGGAAATATGTTGTTACAAAAGGCATAAGATATTTCAAAGCACAATTGGCAATTTCAGGGTAATAATCTTTAGAAAACTGAATCCAGAAATTCATAATTTCCACTTGATGGAACTTTTTTAATGTGTAATCAGTTGAAATATCAATAAACTAATCTCTCTCTTTTAATGGTTATTCACATACATTTCCAGATGCAACAAAAAGATTTTGAACTCAGTTTAATGCTTCTATTGGCAACGGAAAATATTCCCTGACTGTTGTGTGTGAGTCAGATTGGTGCTGAATCACAGCTTCTTTATACTTTCATTGAGGAAAATATTATTTGTTAATATGAAATCATTGAGACTAAAAACAAAATTAAAGATTTTTCATAGAAACACACTCATCCCAAAGTTTGAGATTCAATAGAATTGAATCCATTTTACTTTGATCCTCTGGAATATTTGTATTCACACCTTGCAATGAAATATTAAGTTCTTTAGATGTGCAAAAATATGCACCAGATATGCCATCTTCTGTATCCAACAGCTGTTAATTAGTTTGTGTACCAATTAAAATGGATGTTTAGATTTAAAAAGACTTTTATCTTTTCTTGTAATTCATAAAACCAACAACGCTTTTCCACAAGATAACCATCACATTTTGGTATAAGGTAGTAATATTTTATTCAGACTTCCCATTTCTTCACACAATGTGAATATCCAGGAATTGAGGGATCTTACTTTTATAAAATTAACAATTCTGACTACTGACTACCTTGTTGACTACATCTTTTAGTTCTTGTGGTGCATGTTTCATGCATGCCACAGCACCTAACATTTTTCCAACCATAACCTTAGCTCTCCATCAGTGTATGTACTGGAACAAATTCAAGAATATTTAATCCTTTTTCATACATTAATCAAATATTTTAGATATTTCCTTACCTATGGATTTGATTGAAAAAGATTTGCAAATAAACATATCTTCAAGATTCAAGTTTATAGAGCACAAACACAATTAAAATTGCTAAGTCTGCAACATCAGTAGGTTTATCCACTTGAAGTAAAAAACCTATTGTGCTTAGTTTTAAGTGTTTTATTAGTTCTACTTCACAATGACCTTGAATACCCTGTGTCTTGAAACTATTGTCAGGAAGTGGCGCACAATTTTCTTGCCAAATTTTGTATCTATCATGCTAGCTACCAAATCTTTGCACATGGTTTTATCAAATTTTCTGTGATAGTATGAACTTCACCGGTAAGAAGCTATGAGTGCATTTTTATTATCATCACCCAAAAATTTATGAAATACACTTTTTTTATGATGAAGTTCTGCACATTTTCTTTTAAAATACTCAGAAATTTTATCTTCCAAAAGTGGATGCTTGGTTTCAAGATGTCTTAATAATTTTGCAGAGTTCAGATTACTGTTACTCACTTGCTCACACTCAACACACAATCTATTTGGTTCATCTTTATTACCAGTCCAAGTGAAACCAAATTCGATAAACCCTTCAACTACTTTCATTTTTTAGTTGTGCTTACTCTTAAATTTTCAAGACTTGTGCTATTACCACAGTAGGTAGTTGCGGCAGAGTCACCACACATGACATAGAAGTAGATGCAGCAACAGCATTAGAATTGGTTTCAGTTTTCTTGTTTTCACTCCTTTTATTATTTCTGTGTTCATGACTCCATAGGGATAATGTAACCACATTTTTCAATGGCTCATATTTTACTGCACCCAGACAAAAATTCTGAAAAACAAAACAAGTTTTTTAACACATCTCTATATTATATACAAGGTTTCCAAGATGTCAGACTTTCAGCTACCATACTCATGACTGTTTAGGCTTCATAAGAATATAAGTGTAATATTCATGGCATTTCAAGATTAACTCACATATTTTGTTCTAGAAACTTTGAAAGTAGAGTAAAGTTTAAAAAAAACTTTCCTTATTTTTAAAGGTATTCCCCTGCTACAATTTTCCCCATCAGAATGGTATCACCTTGACAACAGAAGCATGGAGATCTCTAAGATGGATATGCAGCTATTTCAGAACATTTGCTTTCACAACCTCATCACTTTGAAACTAGATGCCTTCCAGATGCTTCTTGAGAAATTAAAAGAGGTATAAACTACTGCATGACTAGAAATTTGAACTATATATGGAAGTGGAGTTAAGCAGGTCCCATTCCATCTCTGCAAGCATTGCAGATGTTACATCAAAAGATTGAGGATAGAGGGCATTATCGCATAACACAATTTGAGAAGGAACCTGTTTATTAAACACCAGTGAGATATAACAGATCACTTCTGTAGTGCTATGCAGTAATGTTTTCAACATGGGAAACATGAATTATGCATCTGACAAAATCCCAAAGTGCTGTTGCTATGATCTTTCTGGAAAATGGCTGTCTTGAACATTTTTGGTGGTGAAGACCAAAAATGTTGCCATTCATTGCATGTTTAACAGCTTGGACTCTATGGTGAAGTAATGGATGCACACCTAACCAGTGTCACAATCATGTTGAAGAAGTTCTCACATTTGCTCTGGTAATGTTGTTACATGCTCCATTATGATGGCTACGCAAACTGCTTTCTGATCATACAGGAGTGCTTTTGGAATCCACCTAGTGATTACTTAATTGAATTTCAGGTGCAAATAAATGGCATTTTCCACACTTCCAATACCGATACACAGTTCTGCACGAGCGACACATATCATTCCTTGACTGTACTACTAATCACCTGTTAATTTATGCTCATCTGACATTTCCTTTCACCAGTAACTTCATTCCACAGCACATGACACTGTTTGCCACCATCATGGATACCCAAGGTGCTCAGTTGTAACCTCACTTTATGGAGTTGTTAGACATTGTCACTATTATTCCACACACTTACAACAATCTGTTATTCTTTTATGATTAACCTTGAATTACTCTTGTATAGATATGAATTTATGCTAATTTTTGTATATCTTTTTCTTAAAGGGTAAATTTTCTTTTTGAAATTAACAAATTGCAATAATGCATGGACTTTCTGTTTTTTTCTTTTGCACACGTTAAATAAAAATTCGGCTTTTGTCAGCCAGTTATTTAATAAACTAGAAATTGGTATCTGGGAAAGATGATAAAATAATTAATAAAATAAGCACGGCAACACAGATTTTCTTCTTTTAACTTATAAAAAGATTATCATATCATCAGATTCTTTCGAAAAGCATGTAAACTGTCAGAAGATTAAAGAGAAACTACGTTTCATTTCACTTATTTCTGAAGACCGAAGGGACCCTGCTTTTTTCTTTTTCAATTTCTTTTAGCAAAGGGAAGCAACTGACAGAGGAAGAGGCTGTCGTGACCGTATCGTCTTCGGCACCAACGTAGGATAACCAAAAGGAAAAAAAGACAAGAAAGAAACTTTCTCATGATCTCTCGTAACCCGAATATATGTACCCGATTTTCCGTTTGTTTTTTTTTTTTTAAAGCTTAATGTCTCCCAGTTATTATATCTCGCTACAAAGGTTTGAACAAAAATAAACGTTACCTTTGTTCTGCTGTTGCTGTTATTGTCGTCGTTTTTATTTCAAATTGTAAAGATCTTCAGTTGTTGTTTTTTTTTCCTATTATTTATTAGATCAGGAAAAAAAGATGTACAATAATAAGAACAAAAAATCACGCTGTTGTTGTCGATATCTAATACCTCAAATACAGCCAACCATGAAGATTTGTTATCCAGGGAATCGAACACGGCATCATGTCAGTTTTTTTGGGGGGTCAAAGGTTACTGGCTAGGAGAGCACTGTCCGCCATATTACGGAAAGTCGTTAATATATGTCGCGCTGTTGAACAAATTGAGTCTTTAACTGAGGATGCTAAATTGAATCAGGGGCACCGTCACACGGGGAATGTTAAAGAGCTATAAAAGTGATGGTGAACAGAAATTAGTCTCAGCCGAAAAAAAAAAAAAATTCATACGGTTAAAGCTGTATGGTCTTGCCTGTTGTATCAGAGTTAATCTTCGATCGAAGATTTCTAAAATTACGGTTAAGTTAAGGTTCTAACTCAAGTAAAATAGTTTATACTTATCCACAAAAATCTCAGGTGTTTTAAATAAAATGTGCTCTTTGAAAATTAATAAATAAATAATACATATAAAGAGAGAAGCAAACATTATGGACTGTCATAAGATTATTGATTGCTGCATCCAAGGAAGTAGTTGGCGTAATTTTCCGAAAATCATCTGTAGTTCTGTCAGAAGACATCGAACGTTATAGGTGTGCAAAGTGCCATATTGCGTTTTGTTGCACCTCATGGTAGTGCACGGTGGTGTGGTACAAGGAGTCCCCCTATTAGTTCTGATATCATTATTTTTCTACTTTGCAACAAAAAATGAAAGTGCTCTCCAGTATTTTAAATTAATGTGTTCAGCATTTCAAACCGATTCTTTTTCTTTTAAAATTCTGTCAATCAAAGGTTATTTTGGGGGTATATTTTACACGTATTTGATGGAGATATTTTACATTTAAGAAAGCTTAAATTTAATTTTTGTTCAATCTACTTAATTAAACTGTGGTTAATTAACTTAAGGAATTATAAAATTCAGGAAAACATTTTAAAATCATTATTAAGTTTCAATATTTCAAATAAACATCTTTACATTTTGTCAGGTTTAAAACAATTTTAAAAAATTTTTTTCTAATTTGCAGTAAATATCATGTAAATTCATCTTTATTATTTTACAGATGGATTTAAATTATCTTTTCTGTTTTAGTTAATAAAAGATTTTGTTCATTTGTTCTTTAAGAAAAAGTCAAATCAAAGGTTAGGGCTTTTACTTTTTCCACAGCACAAACTATTTTCTCCGTTGTAATACAATCGAATTTTTCAGCTTACAGAATTCCCACAAATTCTTTTTTGGAACTCATCTGGTCGGTCTTCGCGTTCCACGTTGGTTTGTTTGAAAAACTTCTTGACGTGTGGCAGAGCTTTAGGTTTCTAGGGAAGAAGTACAGTGCGTTGTTTCCTCTTCCGGACTGTGGTCATACGAGAGGTGGCATGTAAGCGCCATCGTCATCGATAATATGGGTATCGAATCTCAGTACGCCATGCTGGTACAATTGCAGAAGATGTCTGTAAAATGCAAATATGTCCCCCAAAATTGGGACGTCCTTTGACAGGCACCACTTATACTTCTACCCTAAACTTTCCGCCCTTGTATCAGGTCGTTACATAAGTTTTGTCAGTTTCTATATTATGTTAATTTGTGGGTTCATTTTTCCAAGCTTGTAAAGGTGTATGTAGATAAGCTATATATCGTTTTGTAGCGTGCACTTCGGCATACATTATGCAAAACTTACCTTTTAAAAAAATAATCAAACAGGTATTTGTTTTAGGATTCTGAATGAAGCAGGAATAGAAAAGGTTTTCATGCCATTTTACATCACGAGTTCAAATCAGGCGAGCGAGGCCACTCGTAACATTAAGAGAGCATAGGGCGAAGACACAGCTAATGAGCGCACAGTACAACGATGGTTTGCAAAGTTTCAATCAGGAGATGTGAGCCTCGAAGATAAGAAACGTAGAGGACGTCCTTCCAGATGTGATGACGACCATCTGAAAGCCTCAGTTGAAGCCGATCCAAGAAAAACAGTGCGAGAAATTGCTAGAGAGCTTGACGTAAGCAGTGCAACTCTTTCCCGGCATCTTGACGCAATCGGCCAGGTGAAAAGGCTGGACATGTGGGTGGGTGCCTCATGAGTTGAATGAACAACAAAATCGTCGATCTGAGATCTGCTCTTCGCTTGTCACAAGAAACAAAAAACATCACAAATGAAAGGTGCTGTCGTGAATTAAACGTTGTTCATCAGAAATTCTCCCAACGATAACTGGCACTGGTGAATCGAAGAGGCCCAATCCTGCTCCACGACAATGGTCGTCCTCACCTTGTAGAAGTGACTCTTCAGAAACTGAACACGTTGGGGCACGAAGTTCTCCCTCAGCCACCCTGTTCACCAGACCTTCCTCCCACAGACCTCGACTTTTTCAAACACCACGACAGCTTCTTCCGTATGAAATCCTTCTCCAACCAAGCAGCAATTGAAACTGCCTTCCAACAGTTTATCGACTCCGGAAATCCAGGTATTTTTAAAAATGGTGTAAATGCGCTTGTAACTCATTGGCAGAAGTGTACTAATTGTAATGGAACTTACTCTGATTAATAAACTTCACGTTCAGCAACAATATGGACTCTCGTTGTTGCGGTAAAAAAAAAACCGACAAAAAGTTTGTAACAACCTAATACTTGACCGCGCATTGAAGACATTGGGCAGATGGTATGTTACGCCTTTTCCAAACCAAGTAGGCTCCCGAAATGAACCACTAAGACGAGTCTTGCCAGCCCTAACTAGACTTTAGGCACGTTTTATTCCTCCTGGACAAAAGAATCTTCTTACCTGCTATCATGCTCTGTAGCCAAGTATGTGGGGATTATATTAAACTGTTTTTTGGCTCATTTTTATGGTATGGACAATGTCAGCTAGAGAATCGTAAAGGTGAGTGCGAATATGGTAACTAATTGCACGTTCTTGTTATTGTGTAACTGGTTAATGACTTCCAAGTGGCTTTCTAGCAGCAGTAATATTCGTCTTGTGCACAGCCTATTTTCGGAATGGTGATAAGTACACATTATTTCTGCCCACCTAGTCGTTTAATAAAGTCATAATAACATCTTAAATATGCAAATTTCGGTCCATTACATTTATAGAGGTTGAAAAATCGATATAGCAGAACTCTGTATTAAAAATATCATTTGCATATATCCTTACCTGTTGCTTGGTGGATCTTTAGTATTGGATCAAATCACTGCTTTCCATTTTCATTTATTGGCAGATTTAAACAGAAACAAACATTTCTATACCAAAAACATTTTGTTTTTTGTTTTTTGCGTCCAATCAGCTCTCGGTGGTTTTTAACTATACTTGGTTATATTCTTAGATATTTCTATTTGTTTAGTTTTTAACGAAGTTTCAATTATAATTCCCGTTAATTCTTTTTATTATCGGATTCTTTAACGAAATGTTTAGAAGGGTGAAGTTTTATTGTAGAGAATGGAAAGATCTTATGAGAAAGAAAGATAATTTACCTGACCACAGCGTATTTCACTACTGACCAAACTATTTTTGTTCAACTAGTCTTGTATGATTTTATACAGAGTTACGAAACCACATTTCGAAACTTGTACACTCGACTTTAGTTTAAGAGTATATAGTGTTACCAAATAAGAAAAACTCCCTCTTTTTTGACAGCGACCAACGCTGAATTTATCGATGGTTTACCGGAACGTAGGCAAGTTAGATCTAAGACAGAAAATCTTGATTATCATTGACGATTTAATGAACAAAGCGGACACCTGAGTCACCAACCTGCGCACAAAGTAAAGTAATCATCTCAACATTAGTGTTGTTTACATTGTACGGAATTTATTCTTTAAAAAAATTAACTCTTAATTTAAATAAACAGTAAATTAAGACACGATCATCTGGCAAAGTGGATGCATTCCGGTGGCGTTAGGTTTTTGAAAAACGTATTTGCAGACACAATGGACCTACGTCGAATGTTTTCGTTGATCTAGAACACTCGAAAATGAAAAGTAAGAAGGATGGAACATTTTTGGTGCAGATATTTCTTTTCCCAAATCTCTAATTTTGTTTCAGGTATAAATAATGAAAACCGTAAATTTTAACAGTTTAAAATTTGTTTTGATAATTTTTATCTGAGGCGTTTATTAAATTCAAATTTTATTTTGTAAGATTTCTTTATAAAAAACAACTTTCGTATTGATTTTGCCATTTATGTTCGATAATATATACTTTCAACAAGGATGAAAATTTAAACTCTTTTACTTCAGCTGGTTTGTTAATGTCTTTTTTCTGCAAGCAGATACTTTACCACCGCTTACTCGTGTTTCTGGGCTTGTAATACACAAAGCCAAATCGCTTTTCTTGATAATTTTCAACCAGGAAGTTACTCATAAGAAAATTGTATTAATGTTAGGTGGACATTTTAATTGTCCCATTAAAAATTTTAACGTGTGTAAGATTTTAGGGCAAAAATATTAGTTGATATAATTTATAAAGGAGAAGATTTTGAAAGATTCCAAAATTAATTTTAGTAATGATAGAAAATAGTTACCTGGGAATTGGTCTTGACTACCTTAGCATACGTGAGAGGTACAAAAGAGTTTTCTCCGCCGATATTTGATGACAGCAAAGTATTTTATGGATGTCAAACACGTTTATTACCTGGAACCCTGAAAGAGACCAGCACAAGACAAACACGTAAAAGAGTTAGAATTCCAAAGAGAATGGTGTAATCTTTAGTTTCTTACTTTTCGCGGAAAGAGATTTATTTTTACTGTAAAATTTTTAAAATGTTAACTCTTTTGGCGAAATTGCCTACCTTGTGACAAATATTTAGAGTGCATAGTCTTAAAATATCAAAGCCGTTTTAAATAACCAACTTATAATTTGGATGCGTCTCGACAACCATCTATTCTATAACCAGACCGCGTCGGCATCAACGAATGCACAATGAGACAAACTGGTGATTAAGCGATTCCATCGCACATATTTAACACCAACCCTTTTCGGTAAAAATAAATAAATAAATAAATACAGTTCAGCTTCGTCTTAACATCGATCGTCTCAAATTTTTTGCGTATGTTCGCATACGGTATGGAATTTAAAAGGTTTTGCTAATACGTATAGCAGATTGGTCGGGCGAGTTGTGTTATTTTTTTTCTATTGATAATGTTTATTAACCATATAACTGATTCCATTTATTCGGTTCCTACTAGTTTTCTTGAGGGAACAAAAGACATTTCAGTCCAAGTATTGTAACATGTGCGAGCAGTGGAGCGGGAGGCCAGCGGAACTACATTATTCTCTTTAGTGTAATTTAGCATTGCTATTTCCAGGTGGGAATAGGAATTGACAAGCAGCAGCAGCAGCAGCACTGATTTCTCTGGAGATAGCCGCCCATGGAATTCCTGATTCGCCACACCCACAAATCCATGCGGATCGTCTCATATGAAGTGACTCTTAAAGCGTTTTCCAGGAAACACAAGCATCGGTGAGATGAATGCTTCCACTGCGGAGACACCTGCGCAAATTGCTATCAGCTTTCTTCCTCTTTCTCCTAATTTCATTTGTTTGGTTTCTTCTTCTACCTGGATTGAGTTTTTTTTTTGCTCGGTAGTGACACCAGACTCATCTACAGTGCATGCAGAATTGGCCTCAAATTTGTAACAGTTCATAATCTCTGCAAGTTTATCAGAGAACTTGGTCACATTTTCTTGATTGGAGCCTGTGGCTCTCAGCTGTTTGGTGTCTTCTGGTACTCATTTATAGATAAGGTCGGGTTTCTCTTCAGAAATGTTGGAATGCAGTTCTCTCCTGCACATTTGTTCTTCTTCGAAGGTGTCGGAATTAAGATATCGTACACTACGGCACATCCACGTGATGGTTTTCAGGGTGAAAACCAAAGTAGATACTCGCTGCTGATTTCGTGTATGGGTCCAAAGTGAATCCTCTAAAACTCCCTATTTCTAAAAAAAATATCCACCCCATGCTTCTTAGTTATTCCACCCTTTATTTACCTTGAAATATCCGTTCAGACTTACCCAGAACAACTAATGCCCTTTCTGATCACATCTCGAACATAAAATTCCCTGCGGCAAATTCAGCTTCAGTCAATCCCATGCTACAAAGTAATGTTTACTTTCCCATAGCATCTTCTGAAAGACGCAAACCTCCCAGATTGCAGGCTGACTTCTGTGCGCACATTACTCCACTAGTTCCGGTTCCCCCAGTCATCTAATCCACTGATATTCGTTCTGGTTTTAAAGCGATTATCCTGTACTTTCTAGGAGAATGTGCTAAACCTTTCTATGAAACATACTCGATGGTATCATTTTTGTCTGACAAACAAGACAGCTTTATCATGATCTTTTAAAGATATTTGAAGCTATTTGTTTTCACTGTGGACGGAGCTGAATGTTGGGATATAAATGTAGGCCAAAGGTAGCCACCGATTGATGTTTCTTGTCTAATAAATGAAATAAGGAAATACCGTTTTTATAATCCTATTTCATACGGTATGGTAATCGCCTATTTCTATACTGCATATGAAAGTTTCTACATATCAATATTCAAAATAAAGTTATTAAACGTGCAGAATGCTGACATATAATCGACCTTATGCAGGTTTTTTTTTTGGTATCTAGATCTTTGTTTTACAGAAAAATGACATCTTACTATAGCAGACTGACGTAAATTATTTTTTTTTTTAATTGCTTATAACAATACAAACGCCTTAACTACCTAATGGCTTACACAAGAAGTCTTTAGAATAAATAAGGTACACGAGCTCAATTACTTGGAAAATGTACCTGTAAAATGCTGATACGATTTATTATTTTTTTTTACAGTAGAACCTGATGTAGCCTAAGCTTATTTGTTTTGTTCACTAGACAGCCATTTTAGTTAATATCTCGTGCTTGCTTGATATCGCGTCGGCACCAGAAGTGTTTTAACGACTCTTTAGAGGGAGAGAACTCGCGACAAACTGGGATCCGAATTGCTGGAGGTGCCTGTCCCAAGGATGGAGTTTTTGCTAGCAATGAAATGTGTTTACGCTGTCATATAAAGAGAGAGAGTTTTTTTAAAATGATGTACAATGGAATCAGCTTCTGCATATTTGCAATGATTTCAGACGATAACTCTTGGGTGGTCTCGGACAATTTTTAACCCCATCAAATTCCAAAGATTGATTATTACTAGACGGTATTTTCCATTACAGCGCTAGGCGGCAAGAAAATCAAACAGAATCCAAATTTGCATTATAATTAAGTTTTCTTTTTTATACTTTGTCATCCTTGAAGCGGATGGATGGAAATATTGTATAAAAACAAAACAACCCGAATGACCTATGTGGTATAAACGACCCCCCAGATTATGTCACTATGCAAAGATTTTTGTTCAAAAATGAAAAACGAAAAAAATAGATAAAATATATAATAGTTTCGTTTCTGTATTTGAAATGCTAGTTCAAAACTACTTTTCGAAAAGTAGCCATATTGACTTCACGATTAATTAACATACAATTCTATTTATATTGTTTGCGGACATTTTATTAACTATTTATTTTAGCATTTAATTAATTTAATGACGAAAATAATCACGTAGCTGGCACACAGGTAGGCTGCCAACCCCTTCTATATCTTTTTAGTCCATAGGATTTTATTTCCAAGATTTGTACCGACTTTAGTCATTTTTTCCTCTGTTCTTTTATCTGATGGATGCCTTCTTTTTATCCACTTTCATGCAGCTTATTTCTTACTCTTTGAGGATGGAAACTTATGCAGCAGATTTTCTGTTATCTATTACTGTTCCTCTCATCACTCTGCCTGTTCTTGGATGACTATTTCTAAGCTTACGAATGACACATTTGGGTGTTCAGAACTTAATAACTCCATGGTCTGTTGACCTGGGTCATTGCCATGTTGTACTCACCTTTCTTTCCAAATATCGGCCTGCAGAAGAGTCAATAAAAACCTTTTTTAAAAAATCATTTTATTCCAGCTTTTATACAACAGAAATCATTTACGTAAATTTATCTAAACAAAGTATGTCTGATGTAGGTGTATTTTTTCAGAGATTTTCAAATTTAAACAAATTTCAAAATTTAGTTGGTTATTTATATGACTGCAGTTTTGCAAGAAAAAATATATAATTAGTTCATGAAGGTAGAGGTATCCACAACACAATTCTTCTATTGTATTTGTTATACGTACAATTTTTAAAATTCACTATACGATGTGAGCACACACTTCAAGCACTACGTTTGCCTTAATGTCTATACTTTCACTTTTGTTGCTGACATGTAATCTATTTTTATCCTGTTCAGAACGATCAGTTATAACCAGACTTAGCCTAAAAAATTTGCAATGTCTGGATTACCTACCATTTATTTATGTATTCACTATATATTTTTCTATATTGTCGGCTTTAAATAAGACTATAAATTTCATAACGTCTCTTATTTTTTAAAGATCGATTTTGCCCGCATTCGTTTGAAATAAGATTGAATTAAGAACAGATTCCAGAGTTACTTACTGTCAGTGGAACACTATTATTTTGAATATGAAACAAAAAAATCTTCGAATGTCTAATTTTTAATTCATAAAAGATTACCACAAAATTTCAGCTGCTCAAATAAAGAAAGAATTAATAAATCACAATTGGAACAACTGATCCATAATGGAAATATACGCACTGCAAAAATATCCATCAGTTTACAACTAAGGTTAGGGTAAAGTCCAGACGTCTTTTCTTCCTTGTGTTTATATTAAAGTTCCTGCATTACAGACGTCTTCCGGGCATTCAATCTAACAGTGCATAATGTCGTAATTGAAAAAATTATGAAAGATGTTTTAAAAATTCAACTAAAACATTATTATCCTAACAGTTTGCACTTTATAGTGAATGTTGCCGATATTTTACAGTCTTTGTTACAGACAGTTACGCCAACGTTCACCATAAGAATTTTTACAGTGTAGTTAGTTTTACAATTAAAAAAAAAATTATATTAAGATATTTTAAATGTCACTTTCAATTTATTTTAATACAAATGTTATTTTGTGCGGTAGGCTTGTCACTAATTGTTACCAAGAAGCTACAGTTTAAGAAGGTTCACTTATTTTAATCTTGGAGTTACAATCGGCAGTAGACATTTCGAAAATTTGGAGAAAAAATGTCAATTACTTTTTAATTGTACTTCAATTTTCATCAAATTACATGACCTTGTTAACGGCGAAAGGACGCTTGGAATACGTTCACCTGTAGTTTGTGAATTTCTATGGTTTTCTGCTTGTCTATAGGGTTTATAGAACAGTACATAATGTCACTGCATTGGTCCAAAAAATGTAAATAACTAAATACTGAACATACATCATAAATCAGTGACTTTGTGTAATTTAGGATTTAAGAATATCTGTCCTAAATATATGCAAAATGTTTTTCTTGAACATTTAATATGTAAACAAACAAATAAATAAGCGAAATAATCAACAAAAGAGAGTAAAGGTCAAACTTACTCATTATAAGTTAATTTTATTATTAATAGTATAAATGTATATTTATACTTCAAAAAAGTTACGCAACATTTCAATGTTGGGAGCAATGGACTTGCACATTAATGGTGTTACCAGCCGCGTCTCGCTCGCTGCACGTGTGGCAACTGCTGCGCCATCTTTCGGATATTTACACAGGTCGGCTGAATTAAAAAAAAAAAAAAACACCTGGTAAGTGGGAGCTTAGTTGCATTCACTGTAATTCTTCTGAGATTAATAAACGTCGAGATAATTTGAAATTAAAGGGGGGAACGCAAATGGGTGACTGAAAACTGAAATAACTGACTTGTTCTGAGATCGATGCTACCTTGAATGTCCACTTATCGAGCGAAAGACATCAGGTTAATAACAACGTGTGATGTCAAATGCACAAGATCGGTAGGGCGAATAGAACATCGCAGCGCTGTTATCTGAGTCCATCCATCTGTGCAGTTTGACGCAGGTGAGATTTGGCCTCAGATGTCACGGACAATGAACGATATTGTTCAGTGATCAATCACATTTTCCGCTGCTCAGTACCGATGGTGACAGACAGTTTGCCATCACAGAAACTGATCCTGTGTACTTCACAATTGCCGATTTAGTGGAGGAAGTGTCACCAATATGGGAGGAAATGTTTTACAATCAATGCATCAATCTTGTAGGCGCATAGAAAAACACGAGGGCTTTAGAAATAAGGTCTCCCTAACATCGCCATGCAGGCCCACAGTAAGGTATTCCACAACGACGTCCAGCCTCGTGTCACGTGGAGGTCCTGCGAACACCAGCGTGCTACACTGGCCATTTTGTTCCACAAACCTAAGTCACTCAGAACCAGTTTGGAATGAGCTTGATTGCCATATACAACCGCTAGCCAGCGCCTTAGATGGACTTTTTAAGTAGAGCAGAGGATCTTCCTAGAGATAATATGTATTAGGGTTAAAGTCAGTGTTGGTTGACGTCCATGGTTTGCAGGTATCAGGCTTTGAAGGATCGTAACAACTAAAGGCCCCAAATTTTGAGTGTAGGTACTTCAGAATCTGGCCATGGTTTTCAGCTACCGCATTGACCTGAAAAGCCATCTGAGATCATCAAAGACATCTTTTCGAAAGCCCTATCAACTCTAATACATATTTTTAAGTGTTTGTACTTTTGTGCGTTTGTCTGTTACTCTTTCAGGACCGAACCGTAGCATCTAGAGGCCCAATTTTTAAGTGAGGTACTTCAAAATCTTTCCGAGGTTCTAAGCTACCACACGTTGGCCTTGAAGACCGTTTTGAGGTCACCAAAGGCCACTTTTCGAAAGCTTATAGATTACATTTAGTTCACTGCACCCATTCAAAATAGGCGACATTGCAGCCTCAGATTATAATGAAGGTACCTCGGGATTAAAGGTAGGATCCAAGGGTACCAGAGCCTGTCCCCAAACATCGACAAAGGCCACCTTTCAAAGTTCAGAGTTACTAAAGCTTCACGGTACTCACCCGACCATCAATTTCAATTTTTCGACAGTCGGCCTTGAAGGCCGTTTGAAAGGCATCAACGGCAGGTTTCGATATCATACACCGCATAACTCTGGAAACCAAGAACAAAACATTCATTTAGTAGTTTTCTACAGGTTTGTCATCATTTTATAAGTTATCCCTGTATTGGTCAGGTACTTTTTCAGATTCCTAAACAAAGAAGCTGAAACATAACCATTATGCCATTTTAAAAAGCCTATGTTTTCTGATAATTCTTTTATTCAAGATAAAAATAAACTGGACTCTTGTGGAATAAAGTTAAATTTAAGTGTACAGCTTACAGAATATTAAGAGATGCATCATTAGCATCAATTCAGTGTTCATGCAATGATTGTGTGTTTAAACAAATACAAATTTTGGTTTTCAAATGGATATAAAATCTTTTATCATCAAAGCCATTTTTTCCCGTGCGGCGTCGGGTACCGCAGTTAGTACGTACTAAAGGACATGATGGATATCTATACAGGTAAACTAATTGTGTGTAAATGAAACTGGACAGGTGTATTTTTTTTCAAAACATGCAGAATAATAATTTTATTTAAAAAAGAAATTATTATAACAAAGTTACACAGCACGGACAGACCCTGTTCTATAGTTTGCGACTTTGTAACAGAATCTTTAAAAATCCTATTTAAATTCTGCTCATTCTTAAATCACAGCTTCGTTAAATAACTATTATTGTTGCTTTTAAAATAATATAATAATATAAAATTTAAAAACTAAACTAATTCAATCTTAACACTTTCTATTTGCTGTTGTTGTTGTTTTTTATCTAACTATAACTTCGTGTAATATTTATTATTTTTATTGTTTCAACAAGGATGACTTTAACCCTTTTCCTTCATATCCAGCGGTAATGACACTGTTTATCGGTGTGTTGTGTGTAAGTGCACTATTCCTTTAGCAGGATATTTGATAAGAGAAACTGGGTAAGCGATACTGTACTTTGCTGGGCGGGCGACCTCGGCTCCGATATTTATTTATCAAGGCTATTTACGATACGCCAGTGGCGCTGACACTGACAAGACAGGACCTTCGCTTGATAAGAACCCCCCGAACAAAGCTGGTGGAAAATAATTCCCGTTCCTCAACCTTCAAAGAATCAAATTCGTGTTTTCCGCATTAAAATTAATAATCTACTCTACACATGCAAGCCACCAGTTGTAACTCGCGGGCAACACTGGCCCAAAGGGCCGAGGAGAGTCGGCGGGGAGCGACGAGAGTTTGCCCGGTGGCAGCGGACCCGTACGGCTTCCGCTGCGCCGTGTTATGGAGTTAACGCCGGGGTTTAATGTTTGCTAGACTTCTGCGGCGAAGACAAACGCCTGGAGAATATTAAGACATGGATGCTACGGTCGATAAACACCGGTGGCTACGGCGATGTTATTTGCGAGAACAGCGCCCCCTACTGGGTCCAGTTAAAGGCTAGATTCAGACAATCGCTCACTCAAAATGTTCTAGTAAAGCTAAACAGTCAAGAATTAACCTGGGCGATTCTACAAATACTTCAAGAGGGAAAAACCAAATATAATAATAATAATTTTTCTTCGTACAAAAAGTGCATTTCTGCGTGCAAACTTTAACAAACAGTCAAGCGTCGCAGACACCAAAGTTGAGGTTACAAGATGGTGTCTGCTCAGGGGGCTTGAGCGACACCTCCTAACTCACGTATCGATATATCATTTTCCTGACCTCAGGTCACTGTTATGTTTATATTGATTTTATTGAATATAGTTCAGGCCCCAACGGCATTTCAAACAAAGTCTACAACATTACGCACGCGGTAAACCCGCAGTGTTATCAGGGTTAGTAAAGAACGCGTAAAGGTGGCGACTGGCTGCGTTCAGTTTCTCCATATATATATATATATATCAAGGTGTAGGGGCCACTAAGGTCACGAGCTCACGAGGGTTTTTTCCGCAGATGAAAACAAACAAACAAACACTAAAGAGCTGATCTGAACTCTTCAACTATGGGTGAAACTCACCGTACAGATTTGACTCTCATGTCAGCTCACCGAAATCGACACGTTCCAGTTAAACGTGTTTAGAAATTTTCTAGTTTCTTTTATTTTCTTCTGGTAGTTGCACGACTCCTCCACGCCCCCCTCCCCTCCTTCCGCATCCTCCACGAAGATTTCCTGGCTGCACGCGCGAGATGAAAGATTGAATGCCGTAGTGTTTTTTTTCTTTTTCTATCTTTCTTTTTTATTATCCATCTTCTAATCCGTGTTACCGTTAGAGGCTAGTCGGTCCTGGCGTAGGTAACTGGACAACAGGTCTGGAAAACAAAGTTCATTTACTGCACACGAAAAAAGAAAAAGAAAAAAGAAATTAATAAAAGCGATAAATAAATAAAAACAAAAAGAAAACTTTGCTAACAGTGAGGCAGCAGCTGATGTAAAAACGTAACCCCGGAAGCTACCTTGCAGTACTGATTTCATTTGTTTGTCATGCGTATGTATGTGTGTAATAACACGCACACACCCCGCGAGCTGGTGAACTACACTCCAAGCTCTCCTGATGCGCCACATCTTATCGCCACATCATGATAAAACACCTCGTGCACGTGTTCACTTTTGTTCACGCGCTGTGTACATTGAAAAGTTTCTCAGTCTCAGACAAACTCTCTCTCTCTTTTTTTTTCCCCCACTTCAGAGTTATGATGAATAAAAGGACTTGCGCAGTGCATTTAAAATTTCTGTTAACTTTATCCCATTAACTACCGTGATTTATTTGTCGTTCTCTTTAGCTGTGTAAGTCAGGACAGAGAAAATGAAACGTGTAGACTAATAGGTCTGCAGTTTGCCTAGCTCTTCCAAAGAACAGACAGGCGGTTCGCTGTCATGCTGGCGGAGAGGTTGGCTAGTAAAAACGAGACGACACCGAGCTTTAACAAAAATTAATTTTTTTTGTTTTCCGAATTATATAACATTATATATAAACTTTTAATTTCGAAAACCAGAATAAAGAGGCATGTCTTGTAAATTAAAAAAAGAATAAATAACACTGTTAAAACCGAAAAAGTGCCTTCAGTTAACTGTACTCGAAGTTAACATCGCAACTAAAACCGGTGTGTTATTGGTTTCTTTCTATGCCCAGAGGTGCTGATTTGATTTGCAACAAAAAATAATAATAGAAAGAAAGAAAGACATTAGATCAACTCCAATTTCTAAAGATTTTGAAAATCGATAATCTCGAAACACCTTTAAAGGCATTTAAAACTTTCGTTTTGAAAAGAGTTTACAGCTAGAGAGCATGGAATTGAAAACATTTTCCTTTAAACTTCCCCAAACACAACGCTATGGAAATGATGGCACCCAAACCAAACATCGGCCGCCGAAAACTCCATCAGAATTAATGGTGTAAATCCTAGATCTTGTAATATTTAGAACTCAAAATCAGAAAAGAGAAAATTATGTTCATGTCCAGTTTCGGAAGTTGTGCACGTATTAGCATTGCATCCTTTAATTAACGCAGGAGAAAGACTTGCTGTGCCTTCCTTCAAGTACTGACTTCGAAGTTAGATGTATTGTCAAAATTAAACAGTATTTTAAAAAAAAATAAAAAGTAAAAAATTAACCACAAAGAATCCGGCCCTTTTTTAGTGGGAAACAACATCGTCTGAAGCAGAAGCTATAAAGTGGAGCCAAACCAGGTACAGGTAAAGCTGAGTTACCACGAAATAACTTACCACGCGTAGAGACATCGCAAGCTAAAACAACAACAAAAAACTTAGATAACTTATAACAATAAGTTTCATTACGTATTTATATATATATATATAATCTTATATCTATATATTTGTAAACATGGTGCCCCCAAAAAAGAAGTATACACTTTGTGGAATACCCTAAATAGTTATGCAATATGGTTATTTTTAGTTTTGGCTTTAACAAAGCAATGAAACGAATAGAAAATCCAAGACCAACCCTAATGAACAATGATGTCTAGGAACCGAAGAGCAGAAAGAAAAACCAGAAAAATTTGCCCAGGTGTTCGAGTTTGGTAGCTAAAGTCGGCTGGTGCACTCAAACTAAACTTGTGCCAGAACTCAACGGGAGATTCCCAAGATCGAAAATTAATATGGGAAACCGAGGAAAATGTGAAAAGGCTGTTGCTAGTCGATGTGCGCCGCCTTTTATTGTCTCCCGACAATTAGTCTACTAAATAAGACAATATCAGTCAGCTCTATTTAAGGATAAATGTTTATCATCATCCGCAGTGCAAAAAAAAAGAGTAAAGATAACGAAGGAGAAAGCTGATATTATTTTTTGGAGTTATGCACTTGGGCGAAACCATTTTAAGCGCTAGTCGTCATGACGACAGAAGGATATTGCAAATGTACATAGTTATCCTCGGTACGGGATAGGGAAGGATTTGTTTACCACATGGACTCCATATCAACATTTTCGGCTCGAAGGTACAGGTAAACGAGCGCTGTGGGGGGGGGGGACTAAGCAAAATGTCTAACACCTAAAATACTTTACAGAACCGCCGCCGGCCATGGTCCTGATGCAGTCTATCACTCTTTGTCAGCTTTCAACGCAAACAGTGTTGTCTCCTGTCACAGAGCCATCAGTTTCCTCCCAGCAAGGCTGACAGCTATCTTTATGACACTGTCATTTGTGTTTTCTCCGGCTGAAGTCTGTCATGCTTCTAAAATAAAACAAAAAACAACAACAACAACAACAGAAAAAATTCGGGGTAAAGAATTTAAACATTTTTCAGTCAAAATTTTTTAAAGAGAAACGGCTTTCCAGCTGTAGGTCGGGAGATGTCACGGCGTCGTCGGTCATTTAGCTGGAAAATACCGCCCACGTCGCCATATTTTAGCGGTGGCGCCTCACTGAGTCAGGGGAAGATAACCAACGTTACTAACCCTTAAGTGCATAAGGAAATTTACCAAAGTTAGAGCATAGCTTTGGTCACAGATGACCTGTCCAAGTAAAAAAAAATTAATTTCTAAGCAAATATCTTTTATTAACTCCAGCAGAATACGAGCAGGATGATACCTATACTAAACCAGCAACAGAAATAAACTATAAACACTGTATCACTAGCAAGCATGGATTGCAGTTCCTCGGTTATGATAGCTATAAATTGCAGTTAGCGCAACCAGTTGTTTTCGTTAAGTTTGAGGCTACAAGGCAGATAACTCTGGCACATTTTGCACACGATTCGCTAGTTAAGGCATATCGTGCATTTTTTTTGCGTTTGGAAGTAGTAGCAGCGTTCTTTAATGCGTCTTAATTGTGCTTTCCGTGACACTTTCACGCCACACCTTTTCAGAGTGTCCAGAATTTATTTCTGAAGTCCAGTTGTGTCCCCCCCACTTTGCTCGAACCAGGGATGTATCAATTCTGTTACTCGTTTGTTAAATACACTTCGTCTGTGAGCATTGATTTGTGTCGGAGGGCCAGCGTCTTGTGTGTTGTGGGACAACCAGGTGGGGCATAAGTGACTGACATATCCACTGCACCCTTTGGCTTCTTCGTTTAAGGATCAGTGCAGTTATCGTTATGCAGAGTCGATACCAGACGCATTTGTTTTTTCTTTGGAACAATAAACCGGCTGTTTTGTCCAAATCAATGTGATGTATCCAACGAGAACGTTCGATTATGGAATCAGAGACGTTCGACAAAAAAAGAAAAAATGCCAGTAGCAATTTTAAACCAGTAATGTTGGTACATAAATCACCTGTGACCTTTCTCATGCATTTAAGGTTAATAACCATTCTGATTTTGTTTTGTTAGAAAAAATTTAAAAAACCATTGTGTTGACTTTTTTATTTAGGTCTGCACGTTAGAGGTCTAGTTTTGGGCACCTGAAGATCAGAATGCTGTTCAATCGGATTCATGTCAGGGTACCTAGGTGCCCAAGAAAGAACCTGTAGTTTCTTTTGTCACTTCTATAAGGTAGTGTTTTATTACGCGCGAACAAGTGGCTTAATCTTCTTTTATAGCAAATGTGTTTTCAATTGCAGTTGGAAAAGTAACATAATATGGTTATCAAGGATGGATGTATATGCAACATAATTCAGATATCTCCTGATGAGCACCAGGCTAAACCCTTCAGTATTCCTAATCGCAGCAAGCAGGCTTTCTGAAATACCTGACTGATCTTTCTCCACGTATACAGGTGCATCTCAAAAAATTAGAATATCGTGGAAGAGTTCAATATTTTTTGTCAGTTATTTCAGAAAGTGAAAATTGTATATATTCTAGACTCATTACATGTAAACTAAAATGTTTCAAGCATTTCTTTAATTTTAATTTTGATAATTACAGCCTACAGCTAAAAAAATAGAAAAAACGTGTCTTAAAATATTGGAATATTCCATTTCGAGTTTGAGTAAATCACTATTTATGCAGTATAAATACCATGAATCTCTCAGTTTGGTTCAGTACACACAACCACAATCATGGAGAAGACTTCTGACTTGACAGTTGTCCAGAAGACACTCATTGACACCCTCCACAAGGAGGGTAAGCCACAGAAGGTCATTGCTGAAAGGGTTCTCATCTGTTCGCAGAGTGTTGAATCAAAGCATATTCAAGGTAAGTTGACTGGAAGGGAAAAGTGTGGTAGGGAATGGTGCACGAGCAAGAGGGATGACCGCAGCCTTGAGAGGATTGTCAAGCAAAGCCGATTCAAGAACTTGTGGGAGCTTCACAAGGAGTGGACTGAGGCTGGAGTCAGTGCATCAAGAGCCACCACGCACAGACGTGTCCAGGAAATGGGCTACAAATGTCGCATTCCTAGTATCAAGCCACTCCTGAACCAGAGACAATGTCAGAAGTGTCTTACATGGGGTAAGGAGAAAAAGAACTGGACCATTGCTCAGTGGTCCAAAGTCCTCTTTTCAGATGAAAGTAAATTTTGCATTTCATTTGGAAATCAAGGTCCCACAGTCTGGAGAAAGAGTGGAGGCACAGAATCCAAGTTGCTTGAAGTCCAGTGCGAAGTTTCCACGGTCAGTGATGATTTGGGGTGCCATGTCATCTGCTGGTGTTGGTCCACTGTTTTATCAAGTCCAAAATCAACGCAGCCGTCTACCAGATTTTAGAATACTTCATGCTTCCGTCTGCTGACAAGCTTTATGGAGATGCTGATTTCCTTTTCCAGCAGGACTTGGCACCTGTCCACAGCGCCAAAACTACTTGTAACTGGTTTGCTGACCATGATATTACTGTGCTTGATTGGTCAGCCGACTCGCCTGACCTGAACCCCATTGATTCTCTATGGGGTATTGTCAAGAGGAAGATGAGAGACACCAGACCCAACAATACAGACGAGCTGAAGGCCGCTGTCAAAGCAACCTGGGTTTCCGTAACACCTCAGCAGTGCCACAGGCTGGTCGCCTCCATGCCTCACCGCATTGATGCACTGATTCGTGCAAAAGGAGCCCAGACCAAGTATTGAGTGCATAAATGAACATACTTTTCAGAAGTTCGACATTTCTATATTATAAATCCTTTTTTTTTATTGATCTTATGAAATATCCTAATATTTTGAGATTGTGGATTTTTGATTTTCATGAGCTGTAATCATCAAAATTAAAACAAAAAAAGGCTTGAAACATTTCACTTTATGTGTAATGAATCTAGAATATATGAAAGTTTCACTTTCTGAGATAACTGACAAAAAATATTGAACTCTTCCACGATATTCTAATTTTTTGAGATGTATGTTCGTTCATTCGACATGAATTGATGAGATTCTTTAGTGAACAGAACAAACGTCCAAAAACGCCATAAATCTGTGCATCACCTTCTGTTGCCCACGGAATTCTGCGCTTTAAATTGATTTCTGTAAGCAGGAATTTTTGCCGAGCTGAATATTCTCTCTGGACCAGTTTAGGCAAATAATGTTGAGCTGTGTGCTGTGATAGATCCGCTGTGTTGGCGATGTTTGCAAGATTGGCGGGTGGATTTGAACCCACCTGGCAAGCAGGGGTTCTTCCGTCTCTTCCTGTCACCATAGATGGCCGTTCTGGTCGATGGTTACCCGCTCTCTCATTTCCCTGACAAAAGTTAACAGCGATGTCATGCACTTTCATTTGCAAGTCCAGAAAATCATACGTTATCTGTGTCTCACTTCGATCACTCAAGCCCGGGTTAATGGTGATTTATCACGAGCGCCGACCGTACGAGCCAGCTCTATCGTTTGATGGCACGTGCTATTTATAGCCCGAGCACACAGTCTTGTGGATAGCATGGGCCTTTCCATTGCTCCCATGGACGTTTATTTATTTATTTTTTTGCCAGGCCTCTGTAACTACTTTTCAGATCCATGCCGTGAGATTCGATAGTTTAGCCATATGACTGCGAGATATCGATGAAGAGAGCGTCAGCTGTTTTTAAAAAATCTGCGTTAGCTTTCTTTGCCGCTGAGGTCCGAATGAACTTTACAGCTCTTGGGTGTTTTCTCGGTTGTTCGGGGTTTTGGGATCTCGTTCTTCAGGAGTTTGTTTCTGGACGGCTGTCACGCGGTTAACTTACGCGAGATCACGGAAACCCCCCAAAAAAATTCCCAACTACGTTTCTGCCCGGGGTAGAAATCCCCATTCTCTTCCCCTTGTTCGTTGTGTACATCGTCCTCGAAAACATCATACGCTTCGGAGGTTTCGGATCCCTGCTTTGATTACGAGATGAGTGATCGTGTCCTTACATACTGAATAAGTTGCACTGCCATTTTTTTTTTTCGTGTGGCAGGCCACGAGCAATCGTTTCCACTAAAATTCTTCATTTTCAGATGTAAGAGGGAAGAGAGTGCCCCCGAAGTTACCATGCGCCCGGCTGCTCAAGGAAATGGAATTAAACCAAGAAGATAGACCAAACCAACCAGGTCTCGACTGAGAATCAAACTTAGACCCCTGGTCTTGGCAGTCTAACTACAGCACAGGCCGCCCCCAAAAACATAAGTTTCGGGGAAATTTAACCTGATGAGAACCCAACAGATTTAGTATTCTGCAAGGAGCCTGGAAGTTTCACTCTTCAGATGCTCTGCCTTGTGTCCAATTTAAGCTTTTTTATCGGTACTTTTGCCAGCTTCAGTAGCTCAATATAAAGCAGTTTATATGTATAACCTGGCGGCGAGGTTTCTCAAGAAAGAAATTGGATCTTAGTAACATTTTTAGGAAACGCCCACGGAATTCACTGATGAAAATCGATCTTGTCATGTAAATAGTACGTAAACACTGTCTTTGGTTTTTTTAATGTTAGCCATTAAAGATTAAGTAAAGATCAATTTTCGCCCAGTGATTTAAGTATGACAAGCTTATTTAATTATTTACTACTTTTTACAATAATCTGAAAACCATACTTAAAAAGATCTTGCTGAAAATTCTGCCTACCTTAATTATAAGGAGATATCTATTTTAAGATATTCGAGGTCTAATTAATTTGGAGAAATAAAACAAAAAACGAATTTATTAATATTAGTAATAATAATGTTACTATTATTGCTATATATATGAAAAGCAGATATTTAAATTTTGGTATGATTACAAATATTTTAGTAAGAATAATGTCCCCAACAAGAATATGCTTAGCAAACTATTTTTCTAAAATTTATTTTTAGGATAGTTCGATAACATAAAAAAGAAACATTTATTTATTAATAAGTTAAAACAATCAAATATTTTAAAATATAGAACACCATAATGACAGGTTTTAAATGCTAATTAAAAATCATTTTTTAATTTTTAATATATATTTATTGGCCAAAAAAATTGTATGCATTGATTTTATTAATTTGATTTTATTCACAAAGATTCAAAATTAAACTTTAGCTGAAAATAATATTTAAAATGTTTACTGCTGTATTATTATTATTATTATTATTATTATTATTATTATTATTATTATTATTATTAATTATTATTATTATTATTATTATTATTATTATTATAAATTTATTTAAAATATTCTTGTCTTGTTAGACCAAACATATTAAAATATGTATTAATTGTTTGGTGTACGTGACATAATTAACGACTTGTGAATTATCAATTAATTAATTCATAAAATTCATACGTGAAAACCGTGACAGAATGTGTAGATATACAGGAGTGGAGAGACAGAAATGGATGCCCTGTCTCTGTCCGAATGTTCTTAAAGGAATACTGAAATTATATTTACGCGCGCGTATGTAGAAACAATATTATTTGTCAAAAAAGTTAAGTATCGTGCAAAAAACAACAACAAAAAGGATGTTTTGCTTCCGTTTTTAACATTTCTCTTCCGCAGTTTATTAAAATATGTGAGTAAATTTTTTTTTTTACTCAAGTATAAATTGGTTTTGAATTCCGATATCATTAAAATAATAAATTAAGAGCTTTTGACACTTCTATTGCAAATAACGACCCAATATAATATGCCATGAGCTGCTGGCCGCATCTTGTTCCCATTTTGAACTTCAGGAATCCTTGTTTATCAAATATCTAAAGACTGTTTTAAATACACATAATAATTCCATCTCCCTTCGCAACTTTTCTTAAAAATCTGAATTATTATTATTTTTTCCCCCTTTTTCGTGCTTCGATATATAGACTTCGGTTTTCTCGTATTTGCACCATTTTGTTTGCTTATGTTGACGAGATATAAATGTATATTTGTTTTTTTTTTGTTTGTTGTTGTCGGTTTCAATGCTAAAATGACTAATCACAAATTATCAAAGTATGTAAGAATTAATTAATTATTCCTATGTGAATAGTTCGGAGATGGCCATTTTGTGATTTTTTTTTTTGTTGTTTGAAAAGATAACTTTAAACAGTAGTGAAGTTAGGCTACACAGCACAACACACTTGCACAACTATGACGCTCATTCGAACGCCATGCAGCACTATATACAACTATGACACGCGGTAAATTGTCCGTGGTCTTTTTGACAGGAAAGTTATGATGTCACGTATACACGTTTGTAAAGTATAAAAGTTTAAATTACTCGAATTTTCTTGAAATGAATGATATAGATAAATTATTATAAAAAACAAAAGTACATAAATGCAGCTCTGCTAAGGTTTACAATTTTTTTTCTTTTAAACTTATTAACAATAAAACATATTTGCGTATTTTTTTTAAAATGCTGTCAAGTGTTCTTTTTCCCACTTTTCAAAGTTTATTTAATTTAAAATGATTAATGTTATCGAGATTTATTGATTAGTTTTGCTTATATCTAGATCTCGGTGTAATCCAGAGAGTTTTTTGTTGTTTGATCTTGTGAGTACGCCACCTAACGATGAAGCAGTAAAACATAAATTCTTGGTCAAATCACAGTGTTCTTTTGAAAGGTTTAGAAGTGATTTATCAACACATTGAGCGTATGTGCTTGTGACCAAATCTTTCTTAAGTGTAACGTTGATCATAGCTACACAAAAAACAGCTTCTGCCACAAGTAGCATTATTTGATTAGTCCATGAAAATATCAGTCCCATGATTCCACCTTTTTGATGAATATTTCTAAATATTTAAAAATTATTTTACATCCGTGGTCGCATTTGAACGCTAATTTGATAAAAGAAATGTCTCAGGATATTATATCTAAAGCCCAATTAATTTATATTTAAATTTAGGTGGTAATCAATTTAGCATGAACCATGGCCCTCACATATTTATCTAGATTAGTGTAGTTACAAAAACAACAAAAAGGAAGCCATCATGGCTTATAAAGCACTTCCATAAAAAAAGAAATATGCATCAACAGAATTTTTAAAATCGATTTATGATCAATGTTATTTACATTGACAGCTAATTTATTCTTTTCATTATGCACCTAAGACAACTTGTAAACGAACAAAAGATTTCTGTAGTTTCCTATTTAATTTGTAGGCCGGCTTTCACTGGCAAATTTCTGACCGGTAACCGAGATGAAAACGTTTTGCATATATTTTCTTAACCAAACGTTTCCGACCAATCCTAGATGCTGTCTTTACGGTTTAATCATCAACAAATTTAACGAAATAAAAGTGGCTTAAACACAGAAAAAGCAAAAAAAAAAAAAAAGGGGGGGATAAAGCACCCACTAATCTTTTATACGCCCGGGACAGTCAAGTGTGGATCCCATTCTAACCTCGTAAATTGCTAATTTTACGTTTTCGCGCTTTATAGTCTGGCAGACGATAGGACGAATGATAATTATGACTGGAATATTACAACACAAATAAAGATACAGAGACGGGTGGGCTCCTCATTGTCATGTTGTGGGTAATTTATTAGCATGACATACAAATATTATCCGTTTCCGTAAAAAATAAATAATTAATTAATTAACCGTGATAAGAAAGAATTATTTCGTATTTATTAACATTTTCATTTATTTCACGTAGCGACGGTAGTCGTGACATCTGAAGGGCTGTCCGAATGCCAAGATGGGCCGATAATGAGAGGAAATGAAAACGGTGTGTTGCCGGAGATGAGAATTTGCGAAAGAAAGCAAATAAATGGTGCAAAAAAGCAGGAAGAAAGGTGCAGTTGTTGATGCATAAACAATAGTTGTACGGTACTGAAAGTAGTTCTTTGGCTTGATTCAGTAGCCGATAACGTGAAATATTATGACGTCACTAAAAGGAAAGTAATGTAAAAAAGTAGTTCTTTGGCTTGATTCAGTAGCCGATAACGTGAAATATTATGACGTCACTAAAAGGAAAGTAATGTAAAACAAGTAGTTCTTTGGCTTGATTCAGTAGCCGGTAACGTGAAATATTATGACGTCACTAAAAGGAAAGTAATGTAAAAAAGTAGTTCTTTGGCTTGATTCAGTAGCCGATAACGTGAAATATTATGACGTCACTAAAAGGAAAGTAATGTAATCGAAAAAACGCTGCTCTCGAGGAAGGAAACCGAATACCGTTAGCTGTTTCGTTTTGTGATGAAGAAGAAAAATGGTGAAAATTAGGGTGCCTAACCATAAAAGATTTTAGTTCCTGGATAAGCTTAGTAGCGATACGGATGGAGAATACTGAAATATCTGTTCTAGTTGCTACGTGACGCGATTAGAATATTATGGACCACCAGAACTTCGTTTGTTTTCTTGTTTTCACCTAAAGTAAAATACTGCAACAATGATGAATTTTCACAGTGTAAATTCGAGGTGTTACGTGTCTAAAACGGCCACAGTTCGCAAATATGGCACCGAGACGCTATACAGAAGCCCAAAGGTGACATAATTTCAATAAAACTTAAAATGCGAAGCTTTCTCGCTGAGACAAAGGGAGGAAAGTTGGTGTGCGATGTTACGTTACCAGTCACCGGTTTTGTTGCTAAACACTGTGTTCACAATACTGTTGTTCACGAAGTACGTAGTGAGCGTCCCCCCTCCTTAAAGAGACTCCTAAAAACACAGGAAGTTATTTACCAAAATGCGACACAATCTCTACCTACGAAACCTCCAGAGAAGTAACAGTAGGATGTCCAACAGAACTGTTCCCAGGAGACTGAATGATTTTTGTTGCCACGCTGTCGCCGTTTTAAATTGGAACAGTTCTTTTGGTAAAATTAAGGAGATGGAGGAGGGATACATTGATCTGATGAAAGCTAGTTTTCTGCACTGTGCTGAGAGTAAGTAAAATGAGAGCTTGCAACACAGGAGAGAAGTTTAGAATTAAGGAAACACTTCTGTGGTCTGTTACTTGTGATGGTGAACGTATTATGTAGGGATGAGTATTTTATACCTTTAAGCTTGATCTTGTTACTGTGCGTTGAACCTTAAATCGCAACAGTTATTGTGAAAAAACTATCGATCCTATCGTTGTTTCTGGACAGACATCACAGTGCAACTGCAATAGTGCATCATCTATAGGGCAGTGCGATTAAATACCTTGCTTTGCCTTTTTTAAAGCTCTGATTAAAACCAAATAACGAATATTTTGAATCAAATCGAGTGTAGTGAATAAAAGTTTTGTGTTCCATCCTTTTATTCAGAGTAGTTCTGAATTGGCCCAATCTTTGCATAAATAGTGATACAAATTACCACAGATATTAAGCTGTTACAAACTTTTTGTCGGTTTTTTACCGCACCAATGAGAGTTCATATCGTTGTTGAACGTGAAGTTTCTTAATCAGAGTAGGTTCTATTACAAGCAATACACTTCTGCCGAGTTACAAGCGCATTTACACAATTTTGAAAAAAATCTGGATTTCTGTTAGTCGATAAACTGTTGGAAGGCAGTTTCAATGGCTGCTTGGTTGGAGAAGGATTTCATAGGGAGGAAGCTGTCGTGGTGTTTGAAAAGGCGGAGGTCTGTGGGAGGAAGGTCTGGTGAACAGGGTGGCTGAGGGAGATCTTGGTACCCCAACGTGTTCAGTTTCTGAAGAGTCACTTCTGCAACATGAGGACGACCATTGTCGTGGAGCAGGTTTGGGCCTCTCCGATGTTGGCTGTCGTTGGGAGAGATTCTGATGAACAACATTTAATTCACGACAGCACCTTTTAGTTGTGATGTTTTTTCCGGGTTGTAAGAAGTTATAGTGGATGACACCAGGTGTAGTCCACTGAACAGTGACCATGACCTCATTTGTGTGGAGATTGGTTTTTGAAAGTGGCTGGACACCTTGTCTCTGTCCAGCTTCTGTGATGATCGTTTGCAATTGTTGTAAAGGATCCATTTTTCATCACACAATGATTCGGTCTAGAAATGGGTCCTTTTTGTTTCTTATGACAAACGAAGAGCAGATCTCCAATCGACGATTTTGTTGTTGTTCATTCAGTTCGTGAGATACCCACATGTCCAGCCTTTTTACCTGGCCGACTGCATCAAGATGTCGGGAAACAGTTACACTGCTTACGTCAAGCTCTCCAGCAATTTCTCGCACCGTTTTTCTTGGATCGGCTTCACCTGAAGCTTTCAGACTATCGTCATCACAGCTGGAAGGACATCCGCTACGTTCCTTATCTTCGGGGCTCACATCTGATTGAAACTTTGCAAACCATCGTTGTACTGTGCGCTCATTAGCTGTGTCTTCGCCCTATGCTTGCTTAATGTTACGAGTGGCCTCGCTCGCTTTGTGGCCTGATTTGAACTCGTGATGCAAAATGACATGAAAATTTTTTCTATCCATACTTCACTCAGAATCCTGAAACAGATTTCCATTTTAGCGAATGTTACAAAACGATATATAGCTTAGCTACATACACCTTTGTAGGCATGGAAAATATGAACCCTTAACTGACATAATATATAAACCGACAAAACGTTTGTAACGACCTAATGCATATTCAGTATCTTGTAAGTAGATGGAAGTAGTGTGAGAAAATCACATGTACACGGGGAGATTTCACTTTATACTAAGATTAAACATTCCGATCGGAGTTTACAGAACATTAACTGGAATTTGTTCGTGGAAAATGCGGTGGCGCCTTAACCTCTCTCTCTTTCTCTGTCTGTGTGTGTGTGTGTGTGTGTGACATATACAAACGTCTAAAAAAACAGGGGTATGACCAGAAATAAATGTTGAAAGAGAAGACTTTTAAGACGTGTGGAAAGGAATGGTTTGGGTAGATCTGAGTGAATAATAAAATCTGGAACACAACAAATTCAGAGAAGCCAGAAGTCTGTTTAAAACTTATATTAGTCAATTTTATTAGACAAATGAAAAACATTTTTAAAGCACTTAAATTGTCTGCTTCAATTTCCTTTCTTGGCAAAATATTTCCCGTTAAATGATGCTGCAAACAACATTACCATGGCTGACCGGAAAACATTCCTCATTTTAATTATTATTAACTATAATCTTTTCAAAAAATTGATGTCAGTAATTAATGAGTTTGTCAATATCTCAAATCGTTGTTTCCAAACAGCATTGGGCTTATTTTTTGAGAATTTCACGCGATTTTTTCTCCAACTTCTATTCTACATATACATTGAGTAATCTTTCTGCCGGATATGACGTCGATGCTATGCTAAATTTATTTCGGTTTTCGGATCTTTGCCAAATGTATCTTAGTGCAGTTCTGCTTCCATTTGACAGATTGCCAGCTTTCAGCACGCACGGCGGTTTGCCAGTTTTGATTCGATAATCTTGATCCTGTCTTTAAATGTTTCAGAAAATTTGTAAAAATTATTTTGTACTTTGTATTTGGAAACATAAAAATTCAACAAAATGTTTTCCGTGCTTTTGAGCAAAAAGATTACAATCTTATTCCGGAAGTCAATTATGGATTTATGGCAAAGACCAGCCCTTTGAACAGAAATTCTAGAATTTCGTGTCAGATCATGTTGGTTTTAATTTCTTATCATCCAGCATTAACAGGTTTTGCCACCCTATTTTACGGATACAAGCGACTTAAATTATGGTTAAGTAAACAATAAATACAAAAGCCCCACCAGCATACACTTAGCTTTGGCCAGACTAGGCAACCAATTTTAGTCTCTCTCCGGAATTAAAACCACGAATCACCAATTTACCTAGTAAACCACTGAATTGAACCTAAGATGTATACCTTATAAGTGGACCATATTATACTCTGCACTGTAAAAATAGTCTGTAAAGTTTACGATAATATCCCTGGCAGCCAACATGTCAACAAACTTTTTATCGTATTTCTACAAGCACCAAGATATACAATTCTCGTTATTTTACAGTCTAAAATGTGGTTCTCTATAATTTTGTTTCTTTAATACTAAACGCTTATGGTCACATAAACACAGGAATTCAGTTCTACTGCTTTAATAGCAATTCGGAAGAATTTTTTAGACACTGGAATATAGAGCTCTACCAATTCTGTTGCTGTATATCGATATTGTACAATCATTTTATCATCATTGTAAATTTCAATTATTGCAATATAAAACTGTTTTGATCCAAAATCTTTTATTGGTGACACTTAATAAATTACCAATATCAGTATAAATACAGTAGATACTTGGCAAGCCAAATGAATCACATGTAGCGCATCATAGCAAAAACTCAGTATCTGGTCTTCTGTTCCAAATTCCTAATTATACAGACGTTCTGCCTTGATAATTTTCACTGTCATAATCACGTACTATTTACTCAACCAGAAACCACTGTATCAAATAAATTCTAGAGAGTAAATAGCCACTCAAGTATTCTAAAGCATGTTATTCATCCAATTCTTATTTACTGCTTCACACTACGTACATTTGTACTGAAATTCCATTCGACAAAAGAAAGTTGATGATCTAAACTGCAGGCCAAATAAAAGTATAACGCATAATTCCACAAAACCCAGTTATTGCAGAAAATTGAATTGGTGCAGTTACAATTAGGTGAGTTCTTCTCTAGCAAATCCTAAATAAAAACCTATAACAATTTATTGATATGTGGGTTTGCACAGTTGTAGGCTCCACGGTCCAGAAAAACAACAAAACATGATAAGTAAAGCACACCACACCTTCCAACACGCCTGTCCAAAATAAGCGGCAAGGAATAGTTTTAAAATCCAAATCAGTATAGCTACCACTATTCCAAATTATCCACACAAACTCTTGATTTGTAATGATATTCCTTAGAGTTGTTTAATTACCAATACAAGACATATAAGCATCAATGACACACTGCCATAAATTTTACCATCCAAATAAAGACATCCCCAATTGTCTGGGGGGACAACCTTTCTTTAAATTGTCTAAGTAGGATTTAAAAAGTGCAATAACCTTAAATGCTATTCTTTGCACCTATTTCTCATCCAGGCTTATGCGCACACTACAGCATTAAGCACTGCTCAACGTTGTTTAACATAGTTAAAATTAAAACAAGAAGCAATTTGTACCTTGCCATAGTAAAGTGATCCAACTCATGAAAAAAAATTAAAATCAGCATTTCCATTTAACAGTGTCAGCACCTTTGGATTCACAATACTAGACTTCTTGCATGTCTTCTGCATTTTTGATCCTCTATCAGGATTGATTCGCACCAAGTGTTTGTTCAAGAAGATGAATCAAATATTGCTGAAGTTTTTCATTTAAACATCTTACAAAACAGTTTTATTTTACGATTCTTCTGAAACCATGCAAATTTGGGTAAATTTAACCATAAATAAACTGAAATAGGTTGGTCTAGTAATATATGCTTAAACCCATATTAATTACAAGACCAAAGCAATTATTGCATATCTTTATTTTATACATGATGAATACTTAGGAGAAATTTTCTAGGATTTGTAAAAACTAATGAATTTTTCTAGGTGAACTAAAATATGTGAAAAAAGCACTCTCAGAATCCTGATAGATTTGCAGCATATCCAGGCTCTGATAAAGATTGCCCAATGTTTTACAACATAAGTAATTGAGAAACTAATCTGAAGGACTCCGGGTGTCCAGAGCACTGTAAACATCAAAGTATTCTTAAAATTAAAACAACCAAAAGTATAGGGAGAGAGAAAATTTTATCTACAAATATAGAAACTTTTTGGTAAATGTAAGAGTGAAAGCGGAAGCATGTATGTACCATACTTGATGTTGAAACAGTGAGCAAATAACGTTGTAAGAGCTGTACCAAAGCTCTTAATTACCATTGATGATGTACTGGTCAATCCACAGTACAAGTTGATTGCTATAAGAAAAGAGTCACTTATAATATTTAAATGCATGCAAGTCAATGCCACAATTTTACAGCACTTTTTTCCCGAATCTTTAAAGAATCAATTTATTTTGTAATAATAATAATAACAAGAATAGTGAAAATTCTTTTAGAAACCAGATTTAATTTCTGATCTCAAATCTGAGAGAAACATGAGAATGAACACAATCTTTAAAGAATCAATTTATTTTGTAATAATAATAATAACAAGAATAGTGAAAATTCTTTTAGAAACCAGATTTAATTTCTGATCTCAAATCTGAGAGAAACATGAGAATGAACACAATCTTTAAAGAATCAATTTATTTTGTAATAATAATAATAACAAGAATAGTGAAAATTCTTTTAGAAACCAGATTTAATTTCTGATCTCAAATCTGAGAGAAACATGAGAATGAACGCACAAAAATCGAGATGCTATAGTATTATCCTATAGAGGCTTGTTTAATTTTGGACTCCATCCCATCTCTAAATTTTTAGGTCCTTAAACCATAGACTGAGTCCAAGAACCCCTTTGTGGTAATGTATTCAGTCTTTCATAGTCTATTTCTTCCCCATTCTTTACTCGTTGGTCTGAAATCATGATTCAAACCCTTGAACACCTGGTTTTTCAAGATATATCTTTACTATCTTTGAAACTAGAAGTTACTCATAGATCATTAGAGAGTCAAAGAATGTCTAAGAAACTTTCATCTATTTTACCACTGACAGTTTCAATTATTTCATTAAAATTCAATTTCAAATGATCACCTAAGCCAACAAGCCACCATTATTGGTCAGTGTATCAAATTCTAAGAGTTCAATCCAAATTCAGAAATAAAAATAGTTTTTGATGAATTATGCATTTAGGTAAATTCTAACAGTTAAAATATCTTATTTCAGATAAATGCCTTATCCACCTCCCAAATTCATGCCACCATATATTAATACCATAAGCAATTTAAAAGATGTTAATTTTATAAGCTTGATGTCAAATAAATACAAAATGCTACATTTTGTATTTATTTGACATCAAGCTTAAAGACATGAGCAATGATATAAATCATAAATAGTGTCAAAAGTAAATAAACTATGTGCAAGAGAAACTAAGATCCATTTTCTGAAAGAGCAATTATTTCCAAAAGTTAAACTTAAAGGCTTTAATCAGTACGTATGCTTAAGTATAAAAAAAACTTTTCAACAAGTGATTTAAAAAAACAAACATTTTAGCCATTTTAATTAATCAGTTCAAAATCCTTGAGGAAATCCGCGCGCGTGTGAGTGTTGTTGTGTTTAAATATCCTTTTGCATAAATACATGGTTAAGTCAACACATTCATACAGGGGTACTCAAGTAGCATTGTAACTATTTGAGCTGCACAGTTTATGTGTACCAATTTTTTATTAGAAATCTGCAAACACTGAATAGCATAATACAAAAAATTGTAAAAGTTTCAGAGAGCGTGTTAGAAGTTGGACTACACCCATTAAGTTTTACACACAAATAATTTCATTGACATAAAATATTTCTTTATGAATTCAGTTTTAGTCATATTTTTTTCCAAATTTTATGCAAAATAAGAAAGTAATTAAGATTTCATCTTGACTGATTTAGGAGGTGTGGTAACCTGAGGTACACATACTTTTAGCCTCAGCAATTAAACGCTGCTGCTGTTAAATATCTGAGTTGATGGCTACTTACTATCAGGCTTAGAGGCTCGCAGCAGCTTTTGGATTTGGATTGATTAAAAAGTTTTCTTGATGTCCTGTTCCTCCACAAATGCTAGGTTTCCGGTCCAGCTTCAGCCAAGATCACTACCACTGCATCCACAGCGCTGGATGGAACGCCAAATATGGCGGATACCTAGAGAAATGAACCATGCATGCGCATGCTTGTATAATGAGAGAGATCATATGGTATTCGACCTGCTCCGGAAATAACTTGGATTTGAAAGTAAAACTGGGTGCAGTCTGTGCGACGGTAGAAACCCGTATAAAATAGCAAGGTTTTCACCGTAATGTATTTTGGTTACAGTGTGCTGGGTCGCTTTAATGGTAGCATATCGGGAGCTTGCTTGAGTAAACGCCCGAAAAAGACTGCATGATTTAAAGCTGTCGTTAGCTTGGCGTAGACTAAATGCTTGCTGTTTTACGTTTCAATCCTGGATTAAAGAATAAAAAGAAACCCACATCTGCTGCGACACAACGATGTAAATAACGGAAAACTGAGCTAAATTTTGTTTCTAGATGATTTCTATGTAGTTTTTGTTTTAAAAAATTCTTTATTTAGCAAAAAACAACAAAATCCTTAAGTAAATTAAAGTTTAATTCTTTTTTGCATTTAAACAGTTTTATGCTTACAGATATGTAGAGAAACAGACAGGTCCCCTTAAAGATAACTCCATTAGTTTGATAGATGAAATATAAGAACCTACACGATCCCTTAACGAGTAATTTGCTAATGTTTGTACTGATGAGTGACCAACTCTCATTCCTCTATTGCTAACACTTCCTTAGGTAGTCACTGTCACTATTTGTATAATAATATCCTTCCAACGTTCAGTTTAGAGCACTGATATGCTCTTGTGAGGAAGTGGTCACCTCACTGGCGTCTGTTGGTTCTCATGCTGTATCCTTCGGCTCATTTATCTGACAATGGTGGACCATTTTCGGCCTTGCACCCAAGCTGTGTACTCTAGACGAATAAGTCTTTGTAAAAAAAAAACAACAACACTTTAAGAAAGCAGCTTTTCTTTCCTTGACAGAAGTCGTAAAATATGGAAACCGCAGGATTTCCAGCAGCGACCCGCCTACACGGAGTTCGTGACCAACTACAATCCATCAGGAGACCCGGAAATCGGTCGGGGAGATTCTCACTAACATCTCTCTCTGAAACGTCCTCGTCTTTTCAGGTCACCTTTCTCTACAGCGGCCATGAGCCATTCTCACAACACGCTGAGCTAATGTAGCAAAATAGCAAAAAATTTTAAAAATAAGAAGAAAGGATACGTGTGGAAAGCTGTAATGGAAATCGAAAAAACACCTGATGGAAAGTTGAGGCAGCAAATACAAAAAAAAAATTGTTTTATGCATGTTGAATATAAATTTGCTAAACAAGAAAATATTGCTAGAAGTCAGTGCATTTTGAATAGTGTACTTAGATACTGGCTTTATGACGAAGGAAACAAACTATTGATGGTTTCACTGTTTAGTAGCGAAAGATAAAAGCCACTACATCATTGCGCACATTTTTATCACTTAAAATAGACAAAATTTTCCTGAGTATCTGCAAATGTTTCGATTTCCGTGCGCCACAAGTCTACGGGAATATTTACATTAGTTCAGTTTTTTTATGGATCATAGGACGAATTATACTCGAACCAATTACTAAAAACAAAACTTATCTGGTAAGCGCTGAGCCTGGTTTTTAATGAAATTGGCAAACAAGGTTTTGGTGATGCAATCTTCGTGACCAATTTTTAGGTCAATGCTTTTTTTAGAATTTCATTGCTATTGTCAAGCCGCAGTCGAGCGATTTGGTTTTAATCGATTCGTCTCTAGTAGTCTATATTTTAATTACGCAAAGAACCTTTCATTTCCTTCATGTTTATGTGCAAAAGTATGTTACCTGTGGTGTACTTAAAGGTTCAGAAGTGTAACATGTAAAAGTCTTCGGAAAAAAATCGCGTAAAGACAGACGTTTTACATCCAGCAGAATATGAATAATAATGAAAAGATTTTGTTTAATTTTTTTAAAAAGAAATCCTTGAGATTTTATCGAACACAAGAAGGTAATAAATACCCTTTAGTCACGAGTCTGCAGTTCAGCGTGTGCTGGGCAAAGCTCGTAATACATACAAGAAAGATATTCTGCTCACTTGAGGATGAATTCAACAGAAACAGATACAACTCCAAACAAATGCTGAGTCAGAAATTGGGAATATTAGAAAAGTAACCCTATTTCTTTTAGGTATGTTCTAGTATTTCGATTTTGTTTGAATAAAATCACGGGTTTGTCCAAAAGGTATTAGTTTTTTCTGTAATTAATTACCTATTACTTCCGTAGGCGTCCGCAATGGGTGGGGGAGGACACGAGGGGCAACTGCACCCCGCCCACGGAAAGGTAATGGTAAGAATGTAACGATGCCATTATTTTTGCTAGACTCACCACGCTCGCTGGTGTGCGGTGAATCGGGCAAGAAACAACAAGTCTGACCGCAGGCCAAAGAGTTAAAGGCCGGGAAGAGAGTAGCAATATAAGAAAATACATTATAAAGTACTGGAAGAGCCTGCGTGTGTCAAAGTAAATGATTAAACTATCTGTCTCTCTGTGTTTTAGAAACAAGCTGAAAAGTTAATTAGGAAATGAAGGCGTCGCCAATTGGTTAGTATAACTGTTTTAATTAGTTAGTGACCCTAGTAACACTTCTAATTGGTTAGTCGGAGTAAGCGCCAGGAGCCACTCATAGATTGCACTAGTTTATAAGAACTGACAAATAAACTCTCCATCCAAAAGCCGAGTGACCCGGTCAAGTACGGTTTACATTTGTTATTGTTCCATATATTTTGTTAATTCTCATTTTTCGAAAATAGATAAAATAAATAAGTTAGCAAAGCGGAAATTAGAAACACCAGACAAGGAAGCAGAGAAGGGGGCGGGAACTTACGTATCTCTGGTATACCTGTAAAAGGCGACTTGTTTCTTGAGAATTGTGATTTCAAAGAGTTGCACGGGGTTTCCGTCGGGTGTGGCCGGTCGTTATTCATCATGGCTTATCTACTTCCCACAACTAACAAAAGGCAATCTGTAAATATTTACAATTCTCCTACAGCCAGTTGATCGTGGAACACGAAGAGCCTTCATTACCGCGCCTTTTACAAGGTGTAAAGACTTACAGGAAACTGCAAGAACTCATATTCTTATCGCTTAGCACAGAAATATTAGATGAATGCAACTAAGTTTTTGGCCATCAGGGAAAACCAGAAATGAACATAATACGTCAACTGGGCAGTGTTTTGAAGCGGGGCGTTGAACAGAACCGGAAAGTATTATGTCCAATATTGTCAGCCATTCTCTTTTGCTGTACACATGAAAATAATTTACGTGGTAAAGGAAGCAAAACTAGAGGTGTTGAAAGCCTGTTCAATTTTCGTATTAAATCAGGAGATGAGACGCTATGAAACTATTTGGAAAATGCTCCAGCTAATGGTCGCTATACATCTGCCCGTGTAGAAACCGAACTAATCTGTGTCTGTTAACAAACTTCCAGGGAAGAAATAGTTTCTTCGGCAAACAATTCCACTGAATTTTCAATAATTTCTGATGAAAATGCTGACATCACTGGAAAGGAGTAATTGTCACTTGGTGTACGTCTTGTCGACTCAACGACCACTGTAAATATTATCCGAGAGGAATTTCTTGGATTCGCAAGACTATAAGACCTGGATGCTACTTCCAACGACAGTACTATCACTGATCAGTGTACAAAGTTTGGCTTGAATCTAGAAAAAATTCATCAGAAAAAATACGATTGGTGCTCTAACATAGCAAGAAAGAAAATGGGCGTGCAAGCTACAATAAAGTATAAGAAATCTGTGTATATCCATTGTGCTGCTCATAAACTCAGTCTGGCTGGGAACGACTTGAATTCTGTACCTGAGATACGCAATAAAATTGGTACAATCAAAGTTATCATACAAGAGAAGATGTCTTTTCCAAAATATGCCACTACTATTTGAAACACGTTAGATTACAAAACACAAAAGTATTAGAATTTTTTCCGATAACTTCGGACGCAATCTTCATCAGTAAGCATACTGGCCCCTACAGCTGCTGGTAAAACACGACGAGATGCACACCACTTAGAATCTGCTTCATGCACAATGACGTTTATTTTTGGTCTGACTGTAATTTCTAGCTGTTCGGCAATGTTAGAATCTGTGGCACAAGCTGTTGAACTTGATGTAATGAAAGTGCATTATCATGTTCAGGAGCTCATAGGTGTGTTTCGTGAACACCAACAAAAAGCAGAAGAACAATTCAACGAACTTTTTGTTAAAATTCAACAGTTGTCGAAGAAGTTTGATATTGAATTATCTGGTCCAAGACAATAAAAACGGCAGACATTATTATCTAAAGTTGGAGGCTTAATCGTAGAGGCATACCATATTTAGACCCAATCATTTCGTCGCTAGAGAACCGGTTTGCTGCAGAAAGCAAAAAAAAAAATTCTGTCTTTTTTGTCTACATCCTGTACAAATAATGCACACTGAACAGGAAGAATTCAAAAACCAAATCGTAATAATAGATGAAGTGTACAAATTGAAAACTTGGAAGCTGAAGTTATCACCTGGTTTGAGATATGGTCCAAAAAGGGAGAACAATGTGTTAGGAAATTTTTGAAAAATGGACTCTGCTCTAACATCACCAAACGACCTGTTCAGCAGAGAGGTCTCTTAATTGCTAAGCTCAACAATGGCAGATAATCGTTTGTCTGGACTTTGTATAGGTGTTCACGTTACAGCTAACAAGCACGAACTTATTCAAAAAGAATGGATACATTTGGAGACGTTAAATTTATATAAAACAAAAAAATGTGTTTGTGTTGTTGTTTCGTTCTTGTGAGTTCTGACGGGGCAGCATGATAGCAAAGGAAGCAGACTAACATCGAAAAAATAAATAAATTTATAAAAAAAACAAATATTTCGCAATTAACGAAGGTTAGTCTCAGCCAACTGAAGAGTAGAGGTAAAAAGTGATGCGCTCCGATGTACAGGACATTTCCGTGGAAATGTCGGACTGATCATTTTATAAATAGCGGCATAGAAGCAAGCGTGTAGTACAAATGCAGCCTAAATTAATTCCATTAGTAGTGCAATAAGGCAGGGGTAACGAAAAATTTTTCAAAGGTAGTTTACCGATAATTTTTACGTAAAACAAATTTACTTCGGTCATAAATGAGTAACTGGTCAGAAAGGGGTTAACGCAATGCTTTATCAACAGCTTGGATATGTAATTAATAATAATAAATAAGTAATGCATTTATTTTTTAATAAGTTTCATCTTCTGTTGGTACTTGTTGAAGTGAATTAATATCTTTAGTGAGCCACAGCGTGTCGTGTGTCGTGTGCAGACAACTGTGGTAGCTTTATTCGCAGACGACAAAGATATATCATCTCCTTTAAAAGTCTTCACAGAAGAAATACATTCTGCCAGAATCCTCGTTTTCTACGAAAAACGGCAAAACCAACGAAAACGGTTTGTTGCAGTGCAGTCGTTTTCCTTTTTATTTGTTGGTATATCTATTGAAAATCTGGAGAGAACAGTTCCTTATTCTAGCCTCGTCGTCGAAGTCTTGGTAAAAAGTTTCAAAGGAATGAACGTAAACTCTGCTAAGACATACTATTGTTGTGCATGCGATAAGAAGAGCCGGCCAATGGTAAACTACCCGGATGGCACTTCTTCCTGTATTTACAAATAACGGTCATTCTGAGATCTGTGTTACTTAGGTTAAGTTTGAGGAAGCGACTAGTAAATAGTTCAAAATAAATAGCCATTTCGAGAAGGGCATAAATTCCTTAGTATTAATACCCACCCTATCCTCAGCCTTATCTAAATGCCTATTTAGTACAATTTTATACACGGCGACTATTACAATCAGTGTCTTTGCTAGCCAACCCTTCTAAAACGAGAGCCAGAAATAACAAAATAAACACCAAGATTTAATTATGTACTCGATCGTTTCTCTTTAAAATGTTAACCGTTTTCATTAGAACTTCAAGTCATCTTCAGTATTCAAAAGTAAGAAGTCTCACTTTTGCTATTTGCTCAGTGTCACTTTGTTCCAAATCATTCAGGTAAAAACTTTTTTGTTGTTGTTGCAACCATTCTGTCAAGCTGTGGGCACCTTTAAAATAACAGCGCCTGGAGCCTGGATTCTAATAAACTAAAAGGACCCAGGTGCCATTATTGCTGCAGAGGTTTTCCACGTGTCATTGACGTCAAAATTTTTTTGTCATACCTTTCTGACTAATCTTGCAGCGTGAGCGTGATCAACAAACAGGTGCTTAAATCTGTTCTACTCGCGGTAGGTGGGCAGAATACCAAACGGCCTGGATTAGCGGGCCGAACCTTAGCCGCCAGCATCTCGAGTATGCTCGCCACAAGCTGCACCCATGGGAAAGACTAATTCATGTACCTGCGTGCCCACTTCGAGCCAGATTTCCATTTAATTTTCATCCAATTATTTCATATCGTATTGACCAAGAAAGAAAAAAAAACTCTAATAATTATTTATATTTAAATTCCCCATTCTGATTAAATCAACCAATATAAAAACAAGGTAGAAAATAGACAAAGTTTGCTAAAAAGAACACTACGAATTCTTCAAATTTTCTCCGCGTGACATAAAATTGCTTCGATTTTTATCTTTTATACTCGATTAGTAGATTCTGTCATATGTGTGTAAGTTGATGGTGGTGCGTTTCTCTTAAAAATGGATCCACATAAATGGAAAATCTTACGTTTACTTAGACAACTATTCTTATTTATGTTGTATCTATTTCTAATGCCTTTCACTTTCTTTTTTCTTTTTCGGTTCTAATCTATTTATCCTGTGTTCATTTCTTAAAATTTATTTAATTTGTTTGTTTATTTATTGTATACTGAATCTGACAACCCTCCCTATTACTTCTAGTTTTCACTGTGTAAGACAACCAGCAAACGTTGTCCCAGGATACCGAGAAATCCTTTCAATGCGGGTTAATAGCAGATAAATACGAAGGCCATTGATAATCTGTGTTAATCTTGTTGTACGATACTCTTTCCTTCGGGTATAGTTGGTCTGTAAGGCGATGACAAGAAAATATTAACTTAGTTGTTCGTTTGAATAGAAAAGATAGGAATATTTAAAGAACGGGTGGCTATGAAATCTAAGCCAGATTATCTCCGCTGATAAGTAAGGAAGCGTTCCCTTAGTGAAATGCTCTAAAACATCGGCACAATCGCCTCTTTCTGCGTTTTTAATTGCAAGGTTTATTACAGTTGCAATCTCCAAGACCTGCATCGCAAAGGCTGGGCGTCTCTCTGAGGGCCTCTTTAAGTCGTGATCTGCACGATGTCATCTTCTGTAGTATTCGTTGTGGGACGGTTTTCTTAGAAATCGAAAGATGGAAATTCCGTTCATATTCCATAACCCCCCCCCTGTTTCAAACCTTCCGCACATTGATTAGAAATCATAAACTCGCTTACAGACTTAAGACGCCCCTCTTCCTCTGGTAGACGATCCGGTGTGGCGAGCCTTGGGCCGAGAACTTGTTGGACGGCTGCGCCAACCAGATCTCCGTTACAGACCCACCGGCCGCGTCGGAGGGTATAATCAACTCCGGGATCGGCATCCGTCCTATTATTCGACGAGGAAATCACGCAGAACCATAACGATGTTATTACACTTGGAAACACGAATTAAAATAGGCGATCGGTTGTTACAGACGTCGTCAAAACACGTATTTCAGTCCTGTTGTTAAAGCGATTGTCAAAAGACGCACGTGCTGTGATAAAGTACAAGTCGCACCGGAGGCAGCCGTGGTATTTTTCATTTTCCAGTCACGTGTATCGGTATACTTACTCACCTTTGAAATCCACCTCAGCAGTTTTTTCTCTCTCGCTGTTCATTATTCAATGTCACCGAATAATAATATTAATTACGTAAATATTGCTTGTGCTTAGTTTCATCTGTCTTTTTAAAAAAAAAACAAAAACAAGATAAATTAAGTTTAGGGTGGATTTACTTTGTTTTCTGGAAGTCACTGACTACCCTGTGATTATGAAAACTGTTTTTTATTAATTATCATTATTATTATCATTATGATTGGCTAATCTGATCCCATTCCGAAATGCATTTTAAGCAATAACTCTTTTTCCAGGTTTATGCAAAAAAAACAAGTCATTATTTATTTTAAAATTTTGTGTAAAGAAACAAACAAAAGAAAAAAATTAAGATTGGCGTCGTTCTCTTTGTGCATAATCGACAGTTAGTAATCGATACCGATACTTTTGACAAAATCGCTCTAACAGACAGAGCTTGGCTGGCAAATAGCACCGAGAAAATGGGAGTCTAAAAGTTTCCTTGAAGGAAATAGTCGGAGTGTCATTAAAAGCAGACCAGGTCGTAGGAAATTTTAACGTTTGGTTCGTATTGCAACGTTGGGAACGTTCCCTCAACTTATTGGCAGATAAAATTGGTTAACCCTCTCCATGGAGAGTGGCATTAATTTCACTAACTGTGGTGGCAAATCGTAGAATCTAATTCCAGTGCATTTCGCTGTCTGAACATATTTTCGCTAGTTACTACTGATTTATTTTTGTCAAAATTAATTTGCTTGAATCTTTTGATTACAATTTGATCTTTAACATTTTTAATTCAAGTCTCAACGAAGTATAAAACGTATATGGTTCGCACTAACAGATCAGACAAGACTACATCAATGACGTTAAAACACTTCTGCTAAACTTACTTGTGGGGCCATATTTATATAAAATTTATATATTTCGTAAAAATTACGAATATATTTATTGCCAACAGAGTTAGCAGTGTTTGAGCATTAGTAAAAGGACAGACTTTTGTGAAAGGTGCGTAAATTTGTTTTTTTTTTTACGTGATGTTATCATCATTCAGAATTCTGTTTTTATTTTAAATTATTATTATTGGCCACGATGAGAAACGTCGATGGTTGTTTCGTCAGCTGCTCACGGGTGGTCTGTATAAAGCGATTCCAGGTTTCACAAAAACCCTGCGCATTATCCACTCTAATCTTTTAGCCGTTTAATCCGATACCCCGCCCTCCACGCCTTGTGAGCATCGCTTCTTGTTTAAAAAAAAAACAATAAATAAATACATTTGTTCTCACTGTCTTAAGAAATCTTCCTATGATTCGGAAATTACTTTATAGCATTTCCTGTAGTCTTCACGCCGCAATCTGGTTTGTTCGCTCGCTCTCGGCTTTACACGAAGACCTGCAGTTCGCCTCGATCTGTTCTTGTCGGGAGGAGGAGTGGGGGAGTTAAAAACAACAACAAAAACGGGTGCCTCGAACCGGGAAAAGGCTGGAAAGCGCGGGTGCGGCTTTAATGCTGTGACGTCTCCGTCTTGTGCAATAAAACAACAACAGTGCAGGCGGGTGTCGCCTTACGTGCAGAGAATGGCTGGATGTGCATCTAACCGGGAAAAGGGGGTACGCGCCTCGACAGCTGGCGGTGTCCTTGAGAATAAAAGAAAATCGCTTTGATAGGAAAAGAAGAAAGAAGGATAAACAAACAAATACCGGGCTTCTTCGACGGCGTCGTGTTCTTGCATTCGAGCAGGGGTTTTTACGACGTGTGCCGTACGTAGAGGCGGGTCACGCGGTGTATTTTCACGGCGATGGGATAATAAAGAAAAACAAACTCCCTTTGTCTGTGTGTTCTTCTAGCCGTGTATTTTAATGCGGTTTCCTGGGATGCATTTTTCCTTAGAAAAATAAGTCAGGTGGAGAGAGAGCAAACTTTACAAAAGGAAATGTCCTGAGGAAAACAATGGTTTCGAAGAGTCTTACAGCTCCCTACAACGAATTCTAAATATTTTTTTCAACGCAATTTTTTAATTTGAAAACAAAAATTAAACAAACAAACAGACGAAGTCAGTAAGTAATATTACTTACCCCTGTCGATGGTGACGCCACAGGCAGTAAATTAGTAAGGACCGTAACTCGTGTTCCACCGGGAATCTAACTTTACCCTGGAAATATGAATCATCTCGGCGCCCCAGGAGCAGGACTACTGTCATAAAAGCAATTTATTTGTATTTGTTTAGAAAATAAATAAATTTTTTCAAAACAAGCAATATCATTGGTGTTGTTGTTTATTAAAGATAGCAACTCTAATGAACTATAACAAAACACACTTGCATACAGGCTCCTGCTCGACTAAATAGTCTAATTATCCCTACTATTCTAAATAATCAAGATTTAAATAACGGTATGTACATAGTATTTACAGTAAATTATGTAAATATAAGAGATAGTAAATGTAGTTAAAAGGTGAAATATCGATGAATCAAGTGTGCATTACACATATAAGTAAAATTCTACATCTTTATAGTGTCGAGAATCTATGGAAACCGACTCGAAAGTTGTCGCGTTTTACTTCAACTCGAGTGTAGCGTGAGGGTTTCACTCGACACAAACAACAGCGTCGCCTATCGGATAAAAGAAACACGCATTTTAATAAGAAGTTAAAACACGGACCCATTACTCTCAAAACCACTGTAACTGAGGGGGGGGTCAGTGTTTTCCCCTACCGTCCCGAAGTGTCTTGCTGTTTATCTGGATAGATGTGCACAAAATAAATTAACGGGGCGACCCTAACCGACAGCGACGTGGCTGTTTGTGTGGAGGACGGACGGACACCGGCCGCTATAAATCATGGTGACGAGCAGACAAAATCTAAAAAAACAGAAAATACTACTTAGCTGGGCCCTGACAACCTGTGGTGTTTTCTCGTCGTTGTTACCCACGTGCACTGATAGGTCACGAGCAAAGCCGCTCACGAGCGAGCATCCGGGCTCTTGAAATTCCTGCAGTTAGTCATGATTTTAAAAAGACTAGAATTAAAAAACCAAATATTTAACCACATCCAACTACAAATGGACGGAAACTTTCCGCCACCCGATCATTCCATCCGTTCATATGCATAGTTTGTAGGAGTTTTATTGCGATATCTGTAACTTCTGCAATTTTATTCGACCAACAAACAGTGTAAACAGCTTCTTTTATATGTTCAAGAAATTGCGTAACGAATTTGTGTTGGCGTAGTGATTGACGGCTGTGTAGTGCATTGTGGGAAAAACGCCAGCATTTTGAAAGCCTCCATACTCTTAACATGATTTATTGATGATGTCTCCTTTAACAAACACATGTTACATGGTTAAAGGTCTCAGATTTTCCTAAAGTAAAAATAATTGGAAAGGCGGGTATTAGAACTTCAATACCGAAAAAATAATTTTTTGAAATGACAAAGTGAATATACCTGGTAAAGGTTAGCCATAGGATTTAGCGACATTTGTAGCGTTAATCAATGTAAAAGCTATGCATATAATAAATGTCCTTGACTTCACTCCATCAGTAACTGCTAACCTCTTTTAAAAATCACTTCTGGGTTAGGTTAACTAACCTGATAATTCCACAAAGTATTGATGTTTCACGCTAAACTATTAGCAAATACAAAGAAGAAGAAAGTTTCTTTATACGTAGTCAACATTTGCCGGTAATTTCTTGTTTAGAAAAAGTAACTATAAACTTTGAACAGAAATGAATTGTTTCTTCAAGAGGTGGGAGGCAGTTAATGAAATCTGTTCTGATAATTACGGGCATCTTTAGTTATTATATTATATATATAATCAATAAATAACTCAGTTGATTTGATTAAGCGGTAAATAAATCGTCAACTGTAAATTAATTTTACACTACCGATTGATTATCTTTTTAAGTTTAACAATTATCGATATAGGTATCATTTATCGAAAGTCATTAATTTACGTCTCTGGATGCGTGCACTAACCTCACGAACTGGCATTTTTCTGAGTAGAGTCGCTCACAGGATATGTGCAAAAGAAAACACACAAGCAGGGCGACTATTTCATTGTGAGGTGACTGCAGAAGAGTTGTTCAGCCGTGGAACTCGAAATCCCTGACCACCAAGACGCGATGGCATCTGTTGATGATGTAACGTTATAATGAGCTTGCGACTTTTGTGCTTAAAAAAACAAAACAGAGAACAATGTCTGCGCTGCAGTAACTTTATCCCCAGTCATGCTATGAATTTTAGATTGTAATCTCGCGAGATCAGAAAATCGTTTAGCGCTATGGAGGAAGACCATTTTCTGCAACAAAATGTCCTACATGGGCAGAACTGCACGTGTTTCTAGAGGTGCAAAACACTTTTGTGAGCACGGTGTAGATTTTTAAAAAAATCTTGCAGACCATGCGTAACACTGACTTGTGAGTCTACCCGGTGTTGATCACAAGGTGTATTTTTTATGGCAGACGTGAACACAGCATAAAAAAACAAAAAAGAGAGACCTAGAAGTGGGGGTGTCTCTTACGTTATCGCAGTCTTCCTCGCACCGACTTGACATGACACCTTATCTTTTCCCAGTCTTTGTCAGTCTGATCTCTTTTTGTCTTTCTCTGGCAAAAGAAAACACGAGATTGCAGACAGATATGCCATTAACAATAACCTTTTTCGTGCTGGCTTAAAACGCGAAACCATTCCACCGGTACTAAAACTACGGTTCTCTTTTGTTTCGTTTTCAAGCAAAGACAGGGTTTCATTGAAACTTTTGGCATAAAAACCATAAAGTCATTTAGCTGGGAAGAGGTAGGTAACGGGGCGCCAGGTTTTGCCCACGTTGCAATTCCTGTGACCAAAACATCGTCTGTTCAGAAACGAAATCTACTCAGCTTATATAATTCCTTATCTCAGTGTTCCTCGTGTGTAGAATAGATCCTGCACAAGCCACAAAAGCATTTTCGTTGCTGTTCTCCGTTTTACGGAGATTAAAGCTGCGCAAGTTGATTCTGGGTAAGAAAAAAAAAATCAATTTGGTGTATTCCATTTGCGCACGAATCGGTGCCAATTGTGTGTGTGTGGAATATATATTTGTCCATTAATGTGACCAGATTACTTTGGTTCACGGAATCAATTTATCTTTGACTAAAAAAAAAACAAAGAAACAGTGACAAGCAAAACGCTTTGCAGAGTTGATCACCATCTTTGTTTCGTTAATTTAAAAAAGAAAGAAAAATCCCTGTTTCAATTGTAATTCTGCCACGTGATACAAATCAGCCTTTGAAGCATCTCTTTGGAATCTGAATAAAGTATAAACTTGCAGGTATTATTTTTTTTTAAAATCTTTTCTGCAATAAAGTAAAATCAAAGGGGAAAGAACATGACAGAGAGGAAGAGAGCTTCCGTACATATAAGAGTAAGATTTTGCCTCATTCCTAAATAGTTTCCACTCGAGAAACACCTTTTCTTTTAGCCAGAAATCTACGAGATTTTATTTACGGTTTCCAGCTCGCGAGTTCGTTAATAGATTTTCTGTCTCGCTGTCGCTTCTTCTAGCCAAATTTTACTCTTCGGCTCCAAGGCTGGAGTGCCAATGTGATTTTTAAGCTTGCTCGATCTATCTATTTATACATCTCCAGGTGATACTCGGTCGCTGACTGACAGCAGGTTAAAAAAGGGTGAGAAACAATAACCCATTTACATCTACACACAGATTAAAAAAAAATATATATGACCGCGTCGTGTGTAAGGTGCAGACTGCACCGAATATAGATAGACCAGACGGCCTGTATTTGCCGTTCTTGGGAGGATGATTTAAATAAATACGGCTTGTCGGTGTTAGGCACCGCGCATAGAATAGCGAGGGCTGAAAGGAAGAGAAGGACGAGAGAAGTTTAACTGAATGCATGAGTATCCTACGCTCTCAAGACGTTTGCTGGAAATTCGGGTAATCGATAGCTGAAACAAAGAGTGATACGTTTTTAATCCATTCCTGCACCAATGTAAGATTAAGATATTGGTGATATTTTATTGTTAAAATATCCACCAGACCTTACACAGGAAGAGAGAGGACTTATAAGACTTGAGCTTGTCTAAAGTAGCACAAACAGAACATGTAACTTATTCTCCAGCATCCGACTGCAGTTTTCTCCTCAGGATGGGGCGGAGTGATTAGCGAAGAAACCATTCAGAGTTAGGAATGACAGCTAGAATAAAACCGTTCAGCTGATTTTATTTTCCCTTTATTTCGCCTGCTCGTCCAGTCAGGGAAAATAAGCAAGGGCTGAATTCTAAGATCCTCTAGACTTTCATCTCACGCGCGCAGCCAGGAAATCTTCGTGGAGGATGCGGAAGGAGGGGAGGGGGGCGTGGAGGAGTCGTGCAACTACCAGAATAAAATAAAAGAAACTAGAAAATTTCTAAACACGTTTAACTGGAACGTGTCGATTTCGGTGAGCTGACATGAGAGTCAAATCTGTACGGTGAGTTTCACCCATAGTTGAAGAGTTCAGATCAGCTCTTTAGTGTTTGTTTGTTTGTTTTCATCTGCGGAAAAAACCCTCGTGAGCTCGTGACCTTAGTGGCCCCTACACCTTGATATATATATATATGGAGAAACTGAACGCAGCCAGTCGCCACTTTTACGCGTTCTTTACTAATCCTGATAACACTGCGGGTTTACCGCGTGCGTAATGTTGTAGACTTTGTTTGAAATGCCGTTGGGGCCTGAACTATATTCAATAAAATCAATATAAACATAACAGTGACCTGAGGTCAGGAAAATGATATATCGATACGTGAGTTAGGAGGTGTCGCTCAAGCCCCCTGAGCGTTCGCGCGCGCACCCCTCCCTTTAGTGCGCGTTTGGCTCTTTCATATTGATTTCATAGGATTCATCGTGATTTTTCTTGGAAATTTTAAGGTTAATGGCTGATCGTCAGGCAGGAATTGGAGGTAGACTGTTGTTGTTATTTCTCGGATGATGTAAACCGTTTGGCCATCGCTATATGCTGTGTTTTTATGTGTCTCTCTCTCTGCCCCACTCTCCCTCCCTGTTTATCTGTGCGTGTATTATGTATGCTATGTGTTTGTGTGTTTATATATGTGCTTCTCATATCTGTTTTCCGTGAAGCGCTGTTCGACCATGTGGCTGGGATGGCAAGGAACCAAAGGCGAGTTATTGAGTTTGACCTACTTACTGCAAATCGCTCCTCGACGAGGTGCGGCCCTGCCTACCAGACGTGTCCGCCGAATTAGAACTAGATGAATCCCTATCCGTGTTCTCAGACTCCAGCAACTCTGATCACAGGAGCCTTAATTCCGAGCGGTGTTGATGCTCGTCAACATACAAAAATCGATACTTGGTCGACAGATAAGACGTTAGGGACCTTCAGTAAAACAAGCAGAAAAGGGGAAATATTTTTCAACGTGAAATGTCTCTCTGTCTCACTCCGCGCTATCATTTTAAGCCGGAAAATAAACAAACAAACAAAACTAGAAGTACGTATAGTTACTCACTATCGTAAATCTCCAAAGAAGATAACAATTTACTAGGTCTTAAAATAAAAAAGAAGCATTTTACTTAGACTTGGCTGTCCAATGACAAACAGGCGTAATGAGAAAGGATGGGGAAGAAGAAAACTTACTATGTAGAATTCCCCTGCTTCCTTTTTTTAGTTGGGTTACAAAAGAATAAACACATCACCAAACTGTATGTGAATTGATCAGAACTGGTGTGATTCAAATTTCTAGTTTGCGATGAAAATTTGTCATAATGTAAGAAAAGCAAGTGTATGAAAAATATTTACTATCGATCATGCTGATGTATATATGTATATATGTATATATCAATCAGAAGAACATGTTGCTTTTCTATCAATGGAGTGTTCATTCTGTAATGTTTATTTTTTACATATTTAATGTGTCAATTTGTTTTTCTGCCATCGTTCTTAAACTTTTGATCGCTATTATATGTGTTAATATAATTTATTATCCTAATACCAAAAGTACACTGTTATCAGTAAAATATTTGTATTTAATAGTTTTATAAGTTTTATTTCTTAAAATTGTGTTTTATGTAATATTCAAGAATATATATGCAAAATAAAAGTGCGATGTCTTAGGATTTCCAAAGACTTTTGTACAGCATTGTATTTTACTACCCTCTGTCTTAAGCATTCATCATGAGGTTGATGATTCGCCACCACCGATGCAGAAGACTGCATTAAGATTGATGACAAAGAAAGGTGCAATGAGTTGTCATTACCTCATGCGTCAAAAGACCAACAAGAATTCTTCATCGTTTTAGAGAGGAAGGAAACGGGAGAGTCCGAAGAAAATCTTGGCGGTCGGCTGGTGAAGAATGGCGAGGAGAAACCATGCGGGAATCGAACTCGGGACTCCGCCTTAGCAGCCCGGTTGTATTCTATTACAACTGTCTGATGTATTGTGCAGATTTACTTCATTTCTTGCGTTTCTTAAGTCATATCGGCGTATGTTGCTAATATGTAAGTCGCGGATAGATTTTTCATGACATACTCATAAATCTCATTGGAATATCAGGTAGTATATTACATATCAAATGGTTCACGCTACATAATTTATAACATATCTATCATAGGCATCAGTATAATCGATATGAATTGATGAATAAGCCACAATATCATGTAAATCCCGTAAATTTGTCAATAAATTTTAGCGTAAATCAATATTTACAATTTTTATCATTTTGAAACTTAATTGCACTTTTGTATTTTTTGCTAGGTACAAGTTGATAAACAATGAAATGTAACTCCCGCCCAAAGACCTCTAGACAAATATAATATGACTATATAAATCTAAGTAAAGTGCTAGTTGTACAAAACTCAAATAATCTTTTAAAATAAAAAATTGGTGGAATTTTTGCAACAAAAAACTAGTGATCTAAAACTGTTTCTGACAACTTATACTACTGGACAAAGTCTTAATCATTAAATGAGAAGACAAAGATTAGAAAAGGACAACATCGAGATTGGATGTGTCATTTAATCTTTTAGTGAACTTTTTACAAAATTAATTCGACATCGCTGACAATCTAGCACACCCACTGCATTTTGACTTAATCGAACAGATCCAGCCGCACAGCTCCTCTTCTCATGTCTTTGGTCTGTAAAATCATTGTTTCATATTAGCAGTATGTAAGTGAAGATAGGAAAACTCTCTTTGTGCACAAGCCATTTCTGTATTTAAATTATGTGGTGCAGGTGCGACCTATGTAGTTAATATCAGATGTATGTTACATGCGCATCCAGCATCACTAGTTTACAACAGATGTATGCATGTCACAACGGTAGATCACAATGGTATAAGACAATAAAACTGCTACGTCACAAGACACATGACATCCGTAGATAAGACGCATCTATATAACTCACGTTTTGCGTCTACACTGTACCATGTAATTTTCTAGTCACACGCACTAATGAGCGTTTCGTGGTTGATTTTCATATAATCTGCGATATACGTCCGAACTATTATGAATCATGTTACACTCATTATTTGTTTAAACTTTGTTTTAATGCATATTTCATTCTCTTCCATCGAGTGGCATACATGTGCCAAAACAAAGTAAGTTGCACTGATCGGCGAGTCCTTATGGAGAGTCGCACTAATATACTGGAAGAAATTTTAAAAGACAATAAAAGGCAAGAATTTCTGTGAGAATTGAAATCAATAAGTCTATGTGAATAGTGTGCGGAATGAAGAACGTAGAATGAGGTTGGGATAAATAAAATTAAAAAGTACACAGAGTTGACTGCGAGCCGTGTAAATCCCAAATGAGTGGTTATTGATTTATTCACGCGTGACTACTGGCCAACGAGGTGCCAACAATTGATATTCAGTGGAGTACATGGTAAAGGAATAATTTTACGAATTTTATCTCGACGTCTTATGATTTTCTTCTATGGCAAACGTAATGTGTTTACGAAGTGGATATAGAACGAGTCATAATGAAAGTAATTAGAGTTGTCGCCATTTTATAGGAGAAAAGACAAATTTCGTAGGTAAAATTTAAAGAAAAAATAAAAAGCAGAAATCTTTTGATAAAATGGTTTCGCAGGTTTAAATTTTAGCACAGCAGAAAGGCCAGACATGATTTCTAAGTCATTGCTGAATATCGCAATATTTAGATTCGTTTAAGTCGCATTAATGCAAGATATACGCAGTATCAACATAGTGGATAAGTCGATTGAGTATATCAATAGATAAGGTGGATGATGTTTGCAATATCTCACATATTCTGCGAGTCATTCTTTAATCCTCTCCTTTATCGTAACTATGTTTACGCTAAAAAATGGACTTTCTTGAAAAGCCTGAATATGTCGTAATATAAAATTTGTCATGTTACGAGAATATACGAGGTCTGTTTTCGAGCACCATTTTGTTGTGAAGTGTCTCACTTTCCAGGGTTGTACTAATACGCTGTTCACAACACGTTTAGCAAGAATAAATGTTTCTCTGCAAGTTTGCATATGCGAGGAGGGACACCACAAAGGTAATGCTTCTTATTTATCTTTTTCAAAATTCTGTAATTGTTAACTTAAAAAACTTAACACAAACACAAGAAAGAGTTTAAAACAACACCAGTAGTTATTTTTCCACGTAGTCACCAACATGGCCTACATTGATCCATTATGCGGTTACATTAAAATATTTTTTTTGTTATGCATCAGTTCACTGCATCGCCATTTTTTAAAGTCTGCTCCATGTGTGACTTTCTTCAGGGGACCGAAAAGATGAAAGTTGGATGCCATGTCTGGACTGCATGCAAATTGAAAAAGCAATCCATCCGATTCGTCCAATGGCTCTGATGTTTTGAGGCTTCTGTGAGGTTCGTAGTGCTAATCCAGCAGATACTTTAAAATAAGGTCATCAATAATCTCTATGGCCGATACCAAGACTCTCACTCAACTCATGTAACGCGATGTGTCGATCTTTGTAGATCAATTCATCAACTTTCTCAATTGATCATCATCAGCAGCAGCAGCAGCTGATGGTGGCCGCCCGCTGCGAGGCCTATTTTGGAGTTCAGTTTCTCCACTTTTCACATGACTTACTCACTTTATCTGTCCGTACACATTCAGTATGCAACGGCAAATCTCAGTCGACGAAATCCCCTCCTCAAACTGTGGGAAATTAAATTACTGCTCTCTCGTTAACATGTGTATCAGTGCTAGTCACCATTATGAACTGCTGTGATGTGCTTTCCCCTGGTGGAAAAATAAAAGAAACTTTCAGAGTAATGGGAGGATATATAACATTATCCTGTGCATGATTATCATTACTATAACGCTTGCATCCTTGAGTCTGAAACAAGTATGAACATTTATGTCTCCAAAAAGATATTCTTAAACTTTTTTTTTAGTTTCCTCTGCACCAAAAACACAAAGCACTCTTCAATGCTTTGCCTAAATGATTCCGCCCTTGTGGTAAACTCCCTGCTTTCGACAGCGACGATAATCAGATAGTGAATATTTTATAAGGTGCAAGCATCTAAGGAAAAAATTTCTGAGCAGGGTGGAAAAACAAAGCTTTCTGTTTATGACTATAAATATTTATTATATGGAAAAAGCATATTCGTTGTTATTGTTGTTATTGTTCTGTTTGACACTGTCTGATACTGAAACTAACATATTCGGAAGTAGGCCTTACTCGGTACTTGACGACACATTCGGGGTTATGCGGTAAAAGAAATGCCCAAATGTACTCTATGGTAGCCAAAACGTTCTGATACCTTAATATTAGCAGGCATGTTTGAAATTGCTCTATAATGGCCAAAACGTTCAGAACTCGGCAACAAAAATGACAAATTCAAAAGTATTTCCTTATACGGGTCACTGCTGATTTCTTTTAGCTAATCCATTTATAATAAAAACAAATTATTGCATCAGTTTTGAGGTCCTGTTAGAAAGCGCCCAAAATTGCTCATCTTAGTTCTCAATATACAAACTATGTGAGAAGGCGGTTCCGTGAGAGTGAAACCGACAAATGACTTTTATCAACGCTCTGTTGCCTTTTTGATTTTTTTAGCTTTTTGACGTTTTATTTTGTGCATTTATATGATGTGGCACTCGGCTCAGACTTAAAATAAAAACGAAGAAGGTAACTGGGAAAGAAACAGCGACAAGCCAATAAATGAACTCAGTTGTTTAAATGTGATGTCTTTTGATTGTTTTCATCATGAACCTGACAGGTTCGCAACGAAACACATACTTTATACAACTTGTGCGCTTTAATCTTCTTTCGCTACTCCACGTCATGCGAACAAACAGTGAAGCCCAAGATTCTATTGCCCGATGACGTCGAATTACTTCTGCATATTTGAGAGGGATGCAATCGATCTGGTCATTTTTGTTACATTATGGCAGACATTCATTTTCAAATCCACTAACAACTTTAATAAATTATGCGCAAAATAAATAAATAAATAAATAATAATAATCAATAAACCTTTACTAAAATTATCTTGTGGATGCTTCATTGCTTTTCAAGAGAGAAGAATGAGCCTGTCATATTAATCAACACGTGCGCGTCCCCGATCCAACCATGACCTTTTGGCAGAGAAATTAAAGTAGAGAATGGCAGCTTTTATTCATTAGTTTTGATGCACCCTTTAAAAATCTAATGATCTTATAAACAGAACTAGAACAAAACAGTATCGCCGTGTATATTTAATAAACAGGTTAAAAGAATAGATTCTTATCCTTGTATGTGCTACAGTTTAAAAGAAAAAACTTTATTGTGAGGCGCGGGGAATTATCGTCTGCTATAGTTGTGGCGACATTCACCATTCACTTCGATCTCTTATCGTTTGTCCACACTAACCGTGTGGAAAACTTGGCAGCAAAAAGCGACTTTTGTTTTGGTTTTTTTAATTTTCACGCAATATTTTTATGTAATGAAAAAAAAAAAAACACCCTGACTTCACTCGCCATTTTTCGGGCCTGCAGATCGCCACACGTTTATCATTTTTAGAAAACAGAAACGTTTTTAGACGAACCATTGACGACGACGCTCAGAAACTTCAAAATTGGTCTGCCATTTAGCCGTGTCAATCTCGTGTGGTTATTTCCCCTGAGTCGTTAGCGCGGATAATGCAATCTCGTTTTTCACGGGATCTCGGCAGTAATGAAATCCATTTGGGAGAAAATGAAAAAAAGTCGTACATTACTATTTTTGTTAAACAAATTTTAAAAAGAAAATCTTTAATTAACAGTATCTACGTCCTGTTTTAAACAATAATACTTTATTTTTCCTCTACATGATGAGGTGACAATCATTGCCATTCAAGTTATACAATAAATGAGATAAGACAAACTTTTACAGTTTTCCACGTGATTGACTCCATCATACGTTTGTTCCCCTTTGCGATTCTTTACGCTATGCAAAGTGCGTGCTGTGTTTTTATGCTGCTAATCTACAGTATTGTGCAAATTAATGTGAACAGGATGAGAAAAAAAACAGAGATTTGCTAAACAGGATATATTTCGAAAACTGTAACAAACCTTAATATTTGATATGACCGACCATCATTACTTTTAATAACCTCTTAAACACACTTGGGCATAGAATGCACCAGATTTTCACAGATTTTCTTTATTTCTTCGTCATGAAACCAGACTTTAATGACAGATCTGACCATTTTTCTTTAGCTGTACAATCCAGTTCTCGAAGTCGAGTCTTACGTGTAGCTTATAAATTTTCGATGGAGTTTAGATCTGAAAATTTCCTGGCCAATCTAAACAACTGATATTGTTCACCCTGAAGTATTCCTTAACACATTTTGATGTATGACATGGAGCTAGATTCTGTTGGAGAACCGCGTTTAAGGATATCTTCGGAAGTTCAGGTTTGACACGGCGTTCTAAAACTTCAGTATATTTCTTACTATTTATCATGTCTTGCATAGGCACTAATGAGCGAGTTCCTCGCGCAGAAAAACAACTCAGGAACATCTCTTTTGGATGCCTCACAATTTGATTATAGTGAGAACTGGTTGTGGGATGAATGGCGTACTAATGCATATTGTTGAGATTAGACAAGAAAATGACTTTTGTCTGAAAATAACATATTGCCCTGGTCTTCTTTTGACCACCAAGCACATTTCTGCGCCACGCATAACGCTTTTTCTTCATTCATTTTCTTAGCAATTGTTTCTTCATAAGTTTTCTTTGATTGGCGCTACATCTCAAGTAATCGATGTCTCACAGTTGATGATGGTACCTGGAAACCTGCTGCTGTTGATTCCTGCTTAAGCAATGTCACTAGTTTTTTCTGAAATCCTATTTCTTCATTAATATTAATTATGCATCATCTCTGAATGATGTTTTCCATTTTCTTTTCTTTGATGGAAGTACTGAGCTTGTGGTTTGTTTCTTCTTAATAATCTTATTTACCGCTCACTTATCAACTTTTACTACATTGACAGTTTCTCTTTGTGTAAGAAATGTGTTCATTCAAGGCGATTATTCTAGTTATTTTCTTTGGAGTAATGTCCGTAGTCAACTCTTAACCACAAAAAAAGAACAAACATATCACACGTCTGACTCTGATTGAAAAAAATATATAATCTAGGCAGAAACTAAAGGACAAGCCAAATATTAGAAATGACGCAATTGTCTTGAAAGATTATGCATTCATTTCAAAAGAGGATGTAATAATGTACCGTATACTATAAATAATTGTTCACAGATAATAAATATTTGGGAAGCTTTCACTGGTTTTAATGAAAACAATATAGAATCATATTTTGGTTTCATGTTCACATTAATTTATAAAATACTGTAATTCTGTTTAAAAGAATAGAATTTCTATATCTATTGTTCTCAAATGCAGATGTGTGCATTATGGAAAAACAGCATATTACTGTTACATAAAATATATGAAACAAAACGTGTTACAATAAGTTTACGTTAGAACTTTTATCAAACAAGATAATAATGGCCAGCGGTATATACTGGGCGATCGACCACGTGACCGCTGGTAAGTCTCACACATTATATTTGTCAATAGGACTAAGTATGCATACCCAAGGGATGAGAAAAACATTCCCAGAGTTTTTATATTTTGCCAATGAAGGCGTCCTTACGCTATGTGATATCATTTACGGTATGTTCGTTTTGTATATAGGCTTATAGATGTATAACTTTTCCTGTAGAAAGATGCCTGCGAGCAGTTTATCTCCAAGATCGCACAGCACTTGTAACGTTTTTCTATAGCATTGCTCTGTAGAAGCAGCTTTACGAGCCTTTCGTTATATATCAGTGGTGTTCTTCGAGACCAATGTAACCAAGCGGCCTTGCGTAATCTCATCCATAAATCTGAAGAGACAAGATCTGTGATCGATGCATCGCTATCGCGAACGCCGCCAGGAACATTGTGATCAATGATCACGGCCATTGCAAACACTAACTGTAACGGGTTTCGAAAGTTCGGGGAAAAGTTAATAAATTTTAGTTTAATAAATCAACTCTTTGGTCTTTTTTTTTTGTAACAGTTACACATGATTTCAGAACAAGCTTATTTTAAAAATTGACACTGATGCCTCGGAATGACATCCAATAACGTAAGTGGTGCCCGACTGGCAAAATCCGAAAATTTTGGAAATACATTCCGTATGACCTTCTGTGTATGCACACTTATTTCCGATAAAAGATGTGTTACGGTTTGAGGGCAGGAAGTAATTTTATACATAGTTACCGGTATATATGAGAAAGAAAGAGAGAAAGGGAGAGAGAGAGAGAGAGAGAGAGAGAGAGAGGAGAGAGAGAGAGAGAGAGAGAGAGAGAGAAATCATTCAGTTAACTGCAGAGTTTGGAGTTTATTATTTAGGAAAGTAATAAAATAATGTTTATTAAATTTGAAAGAACAAATTTCCAAAGTAAGATAAATGTAACTGGATGGTAGTTATTTATATTAATTTTAACACAACATATTAAAGGTGAAGAAAAGAGGGAGACTTAGGGTCAGTGGCACCAGCCATGTGACAAAGTTAGAGTTCCGTGACTCCTTGATGTAGTTTTTTTAAACCGTTCGGTTGAACTAAGATTAATTATTTTACGCCCATTAAATTGACTCCAGACTCTGGAAATCTGAAACTGGTCTGATAGGTTTTTTTTTTTTTTTTGGATCTGGTGAAATGCAAGCTGAATGTGAGTTTGGTAGAGTAAGGATACATATTTTATTTTTTGAGGGTCAGTTTTGTCGCATTCTCTGTTCATCGAAACAAACAAATAATGCACATACATTTTCTTTTTTTGCTGGTTCCTCTCATTTGATACAAACTCTCCCTTTCTTTCATTTTTTGTTATACTACGGTGAAAGCTGTAAACTTTTGATCCAGCTCATCGATTAAACAGAACATGACATTGTTGTTGTTTTGTTTTAATCATCGAAACAAAAGCAAAAAAAATTAACCAGCGAAATATGTCTGTAAAACGATTGATGTTACGAACAGTTTCGATCTCGACCTCAAAAGAGTTCATTCATGTTTCCAGTACCCTAACCTTGTTTCCCACTTTACCAAGTTTCAGGCCGGCAGCTCTATTTATGTAGTTTTTCGCGATCAGCAGCTCATACAGGCAGTTAACTCTTTTGTTTCCAAGTGTCAATGAATCTACACGTCACAACGTGTCAAAAACAAACGACGTCATGTTACGTCTTTGGCGGCTGCTTATGCACTAGTTTTGTTACTTTAATTATAATTAACAAAATTGCAATTATTAATTATTATTACTCAGTTTGTTATCGTAGTAAACAAAGTTACTGTTCCACTAAAAAGTTTTTTAAAAAATAAAGTATGTAAGCCACCGTCTCGAGGAGAAATGCAGTGATTTAGCAGACTGACGACTCATCCGCCTTCACCTGTTGTCACACCTAAGGATGTTGTTAAGTAGTGAGTAGATGGTCACAGCTTAATGGGCGGACAATCAACGCTATATCCTCGAGGCGGATCCAGCTGACGGTCTGATCACACAAGCGTGAACCTTCTTTACGGCTGACTAACACAGAATTGCATCGTGCAGAATATAATGGTACATGCTTTTCTTTCTTAAATCGTTCTTCAGGAAAATATCTGCTCTGACGCTTTTAAATCAAGTCATTAAGTCATTTAATAGTTTCAGTTTGTTTTAAAAGAAACAAACAAGCACTAACTCCTGACTTCTTTTAAGCAGACAGATCGATATTAAACGACTAAACATTAAATAACGTATTGTTCTCGATCAGCAAATTTATTTTTTAATAAGATGCAGTCTTCCGCCTACACAAAGATTTTCTTTAATCTTGGTTTTGTTATTAATGAAAAATTAAACAATTCGATAACGTTGCGCGGTTTGTTTGTATTTTGTCAGAGCGTCGCTACTCTTCCAGTTAAATCAACAAGACGTATAAAGCAAAGAATTGTATTTGCATAAGAATGATACGGTTTCATATTTAATAATCAACTAGAAATAAAAATAAATTTCTGCTATTATTTCAAGTCTAAAAATAAATATATGTAATGCATATAGTATTAATACATAGCATAGAGGAAAATGAGGCCTCAAAAGAATTAACTTCTTCACGTTGACCTCGGGTAATCGCGCGTGTTGTCCATAACTGGACCGCACCAAAAGAAAAAACAAACTGAAGGTTATTTCAAGTCATTGATAATTTTTCTGATCACACGGAGGGAAAAAAAAAAATTTTTTTTTCTACGTCTCCACAACATGGACTGCCATCGTCTACTCTACCGTTTCAGATCTACGTGTGTAATAATATATAGAAAAGTTGTACTTGGTATGATATAGACTGTTTTCATTTCCTTCCTCGTTCTATTGTGTGTTTTTTTTCAGTTTGGCTTAATCGTTTCAATGTCTATTTAGGGCTGAGTAGCTGGAAAGTTGGCTCAGAGCGCAATGGTTCGAGTCACACTGGGAATGAACAGGTTGGTATGAATAATGTTTGGGCGCTTCTATATTCATACTGATAAAAATTAAATATTACTATATATATATATAGAGAGAAAATACAGAATGAAAAAGAGAGTAGAAAAGTTAGGTCGCTGTCAATCAACAATAAGTCTCACTTACACTCAGTTACGGCTTTTGAAATAAAAACTTTTTGTATAATGCAGTGTAACACATGCAGCTTTGTCACATAACGAGCGAGACGTTACCATGCAGCTTCTCAAGTTGCAAGAATAGATGCTATGGTACATATATTCGCCTGACAGAGCCGACGGACAAAAATAAAAACCATTATTCTCTTTCTCGAACACACGTACAATCTCTCTGAGTATAAGATTATATATATATATATATGTGTATCATCTTTTAGTACCTGTGTATAACTCTTTCAAACAGGGGAAAATTACATGAGATCTATACTGCAGTCTGCGGTTGTGTCATGTTCTCTCTCTCTCTCTGTACTGACGTCATCTCTCACTCTCTCTCTCTTTCTCTGATAGATGCTCTGTTTTTAGTAACTGCCTATCTCAAACAGACGTGAATTATAGTCTGTGATGTGGCAAGCTTACTCTCTTTCTCTCTCTGTCCATTCACCTTAACCTGTCTCCATAATCCTTTCAGATCTTCACTTTACTTATCTAAGGATGCTTTCACCATCAGTATAAAATGTAAACAATTTTTTTCTTCTTTTAATTTCAAACGTTTCAGCGCCCACATATCGCAAAAGTTTTGCTTTATGAAAACAAACAAACAAAATATTACAGGGCCCGCGCTTTTGTAGAATCAAAAACATACTGACCATCGACGTCTCTCAAGTTACTGACTGCTAGGTCTACCTTTCCGATTAAGAAACACTGTCACCACATCTCCGTACCAGCAGTGGCTTTACCCAATTGCTACCATCAGCGCTGTAGTCCGAGACGCTACTGTTTACTACAACAGCGGTGCGTCTCAACCCCGATTTGCGCTTTCAAAAATCCCCTCCGTAATCTTTATGAGCATTTTTATTCTTGTTGCAAACACCCCCTCGTTTTTGCCTATTCCCATCAGCACGATATTCTGCTGCCTGTCTGTATCAAATTCATTTATCTTATTTTCCGAAAAATCTACACCGCAAATAAATATTAATTAACTATGTTCATTCTTCTGATGGGAGTTGAATATAACATTGTATTAGGATAATGCAATAAATGCACTCAGTAATCCATAAATTTGTAACATATTTCTAGAAATACTTTTAAAAATTTTCTTTTCCTTTTTTCTCCAGAACGACATAAAATATTACTTTTTCTCTTAACGTAATCCGCGCTCATTGAAATCTAAAAATAAAAAGATGGCGGCCACAGGTGAGTGAGAAACCAGTGGTTTGTTTCGGAGGAGAAAAAAGAAGCTAATAAAAGTAACGAGAATCATTGTGATTAAAAACTGTGCCCAACCCTGATCACACACTATTTAAAAAAAAAATAGATCGCGAACAGACCGGGGAAATAAAACCAGTCTATACATAAAGAGAGAAAATGATAGCAAACAGTGAAACATAATCTACGGTTCTCATAAATATTTTTAATAGAAAACGGTAAAGAGGATTCAAAAACACGTCAAAAGGGCATCTCTGCTTTTAATAAGAAAGTTTGGAACACAAAGTCAAGGGGAGACAACGCGGGTTGGTCGTTTACCTAAGTCTTTACACGTTGTTTTTCATAATGGCGGTTCATCTTTCATCAGTTAGTGTTCATTATTAAATTACGTATGGAGTTAATTAGTGAAATTTGTTTTTTGTAGGCAGGAATCATTATCGATACTTGACAATTTAAAGGCAATATTTGAGGCGTTTCGTTCACAGTATGTGCAAGAAACTACTTAACTCTATACTACACATATTACTTATATACAGCTACGTCTAAATATTTTGCATCACCGTAGAAATTTAGCAAAATCTATCTTTAAATCACTCATATAGCTTGAAACTGTACACATAAGCACTTCTGCTTTTGAGTCACACATCATAATTTATAAGGTCTTTTCGGAAGTCATGTATTTGCATCTTGGATTTCAAATTGTTACATTTTTCACATTTAGTCATTTTTATATTAAGTTTGTGGAAAACTACATTACTGTAACACCATAGCGATTATACGTCGATATGCATATATTATTTAGTAAAATTAAAAATGTAAATTGCATCTGTCTTTAGATAGTACTGTGCATATATACGGCAAGTATAGCCGATTGCATGATTTGATATAAATCAGTAAATACACACGTGTCTGTATCAGTAAAGGTTCCGACATAACCACGAATGAGGAAATAGAATTATAACGTGCCTACACCATTATTTACTGGATATAATAATTACGGACTGTAGTTTATACTGTTTGTCGCCATCTACTTTATGATATGCGTATAATAAGAGTTAAAATTCCTTTATGATGGCGCAATGTGAAAAGGAAATGTTTGGCCGCACCATAACCATTCTGTCTGAACAGCATTGGGCGAGAATGTTTCCATTATTTCTCGGTTTTCTGTAGGCTCACGCGGATGACTGATCACCATCACGCATGCGCAGTTATGAAGCACCCGCCATTGAAACAAATGTTTATCGCCGTCGTAATCAACACATTCCGCACTTGACCATGTTTAAATGGTAAAACGTGCGCGATAATTACCGACTGATTCTCTCTGGCCAGCCAACAGATAAGACAATTAGAAGTGCATCTCTACCATTATAAAGTTATCTAAAAATACTAGTCAAAATGCAACAAAATAGTAATTCTCAGCAAGGGTTGTTGTTTTTTTTTGTATTAAAATGTGAACAGGTAAAGAAAAATATAATTACATTTGAGGAAACAAAATTGAGAAAGTGAAAAAGACCTTTTTTTTCCAATGAACAGATAAATAGAGAAAAAACTACTGTTAAATATATGAGCAGTAGATGTTTGATAAAATAACTGAAGTGATTATATTTGCAGGGCATAGAAGCAAAAAATACATTTTAAAAAGTTGTTTCAATCCATTCTTTATTCTTTTCTGTGTTGTTAATGAAAGACCACAATTCAAATGCAGAGCATATTTCCGCATTTTTCTCAATAGTTTAAAATGCCAAAGAATACAAGTTTAAGTACAGTATAAAAATATAAACAAATTTTGTTTATTTTTAAATCTGTTCGTCTCTTGATGGAAGTCAGAGTAACATTGATGTCAGTGACAAACTACCGTACCTGCCTACCTGTCTCGCACAACTTCTACTAAGTAGTAAACAACCCACCCCCGCATCATTATTTTGAATCAATTAGTGATAATCTAGCAACTTTTATTTAAGCACATTTCTTTCGTTTACTTTCTTTGTAATAATGTATATTTTTAGTTAAATTTTATTTCCTGTGATTGCTTTACTTCTTAAATATTTCTCATTTCCAGTCTTTTCGCCACACTTAAAAAAATGTCGATTAAATAATTATAAGCAAATATTTGTTTTTTTTTCTTTCTAAAGTGTTCTGATAATAGACCATCAAAATCAGTATAGCCCTTTTTAATAAGTAGACAGAGCTATTTTTTCCCCTACTCTTTCTTTGTCACAACATTTTATAAATGCACGGATTATAAACGGGAAAACCCAAACGTCAACTGTCAGAAATAATTTTAAAATAAGGAATCCGTTTTAAATCTATAAACATACAAAACTCAAATAAAATTTTTGTATATTTTTCTAATTATTCAAACTTTTTCAGTAAGCAGCCAGATGGATCGTTGTATTTCAGTCTGAATTAATTTGTTTTAATGTTCGCTATCATAAACCATTTTACTCCTTTTGTAAATAAGACTCTCTCTCTCATCATCTCTCTCTCTCTGTATTGACGTCATCTCTCTCTCTCTCTCTTTCTCTGTATTGACGTCATCTCTCTCTCACCATCTCTCTCTCTCTGTATTGACGTCATCTCTCTCTCTCACCATCTCTCTGTATTGACGTCATCTCTCTCTCTCTTTCTCTGTATTGACGTCATCTCTCTCTCTCTCTCTCTCTCTGTTTTCTTTCTTCTTCTCCATTCCATCCTCTTTATTTTGTTTTAATCTTGCTCCTTTGCATTCATTTTCAATCATTTTACTTTTCGTTTAATTTTTTTTATCTTCCTTTGCCTTTTACTTATCATCTCTTCCAACCTTTCCATTTTCTTCTTCTCTCCTTCCCGTACACCATTCTTTCTTTTTACTTTTCTCCCCCACCCCAATCCCTTCAATTTTTTTTTTCTTTTTTCTTCTCACTTGCATCTTTAAGAAAAAAAGACTTTTTTTTTTACTGTTTGCGCTGGACGAAAAATCATTTAAACGTTACCTTTAATGACCGACATAGAGAAGCCAATGTCGTGTTTACATGACCTTAAATGTGAGCGATACTAAATGTCAAGCAAACATCACCTGAAGATAGTCTTTTGGTTTTTTTTTTATGTCGGTCATTAAAGACGAAGTAAACATGAATTTACTTCCGAAATTGTCGTTTCAATGCGTCACTAGTCTTTCTTTTCTCTATTCTTTTCCCCAATTTAAATTATTTCCCGCCTCTCTCTCTCAATCGTCTTTTCCTTTATCTGTCAAGGCCCGTGGTTTTAACCCACACCCGCCCTCAGTAACACAGTAAACGTCCGCACAGCCGTCTTGTCTTCAGTTTTTTGCGAGCTGCAGTCTACCTCCTCTCCTCGGCTTTCTACGCATATCCGCCCCCCCCCCCACAGACTGTCTGTGGACCCCGGGTCACCGCCCAGTGATAGCAGTTACACTTTTTCCGCGACCCTCGGGCCATGTGGTGCAATAAGACTGCCAAGACCGGCCCGACGGTCCAGCATGCCAGTGACACTGGCTGGCAGACGTTTCCTTTTATCCAAGGCCTGATGTTTATCAACCGAGGCGAGCCAGCAGCCACTTCTCGTCGGAAAACGCTCCGCATAATTTGTTCGGAGCTAGGTGGCGTCCTCTCGCTGCTAAATGTAGCCGAACGTGGGATCTGACCCCAGACTCGTCGTGCATACTTTAAAAAGGAATAGGAAGGGGACGGGTTCTGTCTGTGTCGAGATATATGATTACGGTGTGTGTGTGTGTTATCTTTCTTTGCTACTTTAAGGGATGAAATGTGTAGTGGCCGTGGCTACGAGAGAGAGAGAGAGAGAGGGAGAGAGGCCTTGACAATGGAAGATGTACCCACTGATTGATGTACGACAGGAAAATATTAAGCTGAGGTTAAAATAATTCTTTAAGAATTAAACAAAAAAATGCCCAGTCAAATAGAGAAACCTTTTCGCCTGTTAACTCAGATCAAGACGAAAGAAAGAAAAAAACAAAAACAAAAATACAGAAACCGATGCCCAACAATAAATTGAAAATCTCGCGGGGCGGGAATTTTCTAGGATTTAATTTATTTCAACAAAATTTATGTGTAAACAATTTTTTTATTGAAAAACTGAAAAGAAAAAAAAATCAGCTTACCTTCAAAGGAAAACAATAAATAAATAAGCCCGCGAAGCACGTGTATTTTCGCATATCCAGCATGTTGACTGTCGTCTGCTACTCGAGTTACGGCCGTGCTTCGCAGTTCTCACGCCCTAGTTTTTGCGAAGATAAATCACAGGTTGCTGTCTGTAGGGACTGATTAGGTATCCTAGTTAGTTAAATTTCCCCCTTTTTATTGTTCTTCCTCAGACAGATGACGGCCAACCAGTACAGGCTCACGTTTTTCTCACCTAGCCTGGTTCGTCCGCAGGCCGCGAGGTAGAGCTGTGGTCGGCGCAGCCTTAATTGCCATGTGGACTGACAGGTCTTTGATTACGGCGGCGGTGCGCATGTCACGCCACTGGGCCGATGTAAACTAACTCACAAACACATGACTGCCGCCGTCGTCGTCGGAGGAGAAGAAGAAGAAGAGGAAGAAGACATCTGTTCGCGTTCGGCGAAGGAGAGACGATCGCACACTCGAGGAAAAGGAGAAATACGAGTCGAGAAATTAGCTTCGGATCTGTAATCGCTTTTTACCTGTTTTCTCACCTGCTTTTTTTTTTTTTTACTTTTTATATTACATTATATATATATATATATATATATAAAATTTAATTTTTCTTTGGTAAATGGTTTCGGCGTTTTTTTAAAAAAGAAAAAGTAAAATATCCCTCGAGAAGTTTTAAAATGAACGATCCATCGTTGTTCCACTGGGACTTTTTGAGACAGCAGCCCGCTATCTCGATGGCGCCAACTTTCATGGATATCAGGTAAGAGTTTACCATGATCTTCAGCCTCTTTTTAATGTGCTTTTATTGTCATCTTGGCGGGTTTGGTTTTTTTTTTTTAAAAAAAATTTTTAGTCGAATATAAATCCAAAACGAACAAACAACTATCCGTTAGCATTGCACAGGTAGTAACATAGAACACCTCAAAGATTAAATTCCGAAATACTGAGCTAATTCTCTACAAAGTAACCGTGCATGGATATTCTAAGAAAACTGATGCATGCTTCTGGATGAGGCTGCATTTCCTCAGAGTTACACGAAAGGAAGAAGCGTTGCGATTTATTTATATTTTTCTGTTCGAACGAGTAGCATTCTTTTCAACAGTAGTATAAAGTGAAAGTTTCTTTCAAGAGAAATGCAGTTATGCAGACCTTAGGGGAAAAAACAATGGAATACATAAGTAAGGTAACTTGTGCAATGGGGAATGTTTTAATAACATAAAATGTTTGATTTAAATCAGTTAATAGTACCAAAGAGAAGGGATAAGAGAAATAAAGTTGCTATTAATCAAGGAGGAGTATGAGAATGAATGTCGGGATGGAGAGTGGAGAAAAACGAAGAGTTTCTTTAGTATCTTTACAAATTCCAGCCGATGTTGGGGTCTAGACAGCGTTGATGCTGCAGAGAAGTGTATGAAAAGCGATAACAAACGGTATTAATTTTACACGTCGAAAGCCCGCGTCTTCTTTAAAACTGATGATCTTCTTTGCAACAAATATGTTTTATATATTTATCTGTTAGTTGTTTTTACCCAAATTACACAGACAATGCGTTGAAGTTACAGTTTATATAGAATGAGGATGATTGTCCCTTAATTGTTTAGAACTAAAACAGCATCGTTAGGGTAGCTCTTTTATAAACGTTACACTTATAGTCTCCCAAAACAACGCAGATGTCAGTGATGCAGAAGGTGAGAAAACAAACAAATGAGAAATATCTATATTTGGTTTTACATTTCGACCCCAGCATGGTTAGTTCCTTCGACATGGAGACAAGTTAATTTTTTATTCCCATGTACTTTTATTTTTTTTGTCCATAATCCCCGTGTAATCTACTTCTTCTGTTGTGTGTTTTTTTTTTATTTATTTAAAGAAATTAAAAGAGGTCACGAAGTTTACTGGATACAGTTTTGTCATATATTTAAATTCCTTCTGAAATTTTACGGAATTAAACTAAAATGAAATCGAAATGAAGGCTTAGTAGTGTAATCGTTTCTATTCGTTTGCTGTAGTCGTAGCGCTAGGGTTTAGAAGTCGATTAGGACACTTAGGTCGGGGTAGATTGGTTCACTGTTAAAGTGCAGACAGTTCGAGCCTGAACTGCGTCTTCTGTGCTCTCTTACTCCGAGATGCGGAACACCTTACATTGCTTGTTCAATTGGTACCGTTTTGGTGTTTGAGTACTTTACAAAATACCAGACAACATAATATTATATATATACATTTTACGAAGATCTCTGCAGGAGTTGTCAGGAATTACCGTAATATCTTATATCATAATACTTTACTATGCTATACCGTAGCTGTCATATTATAACCATGTTATGCAAATTACGGATCTGTTTTACCATTACCTGGTGATGCATATCAAAAGATGTCGGGGCGTTTGTATCCGTTCTCACTTCAAAGATTTGAAAAAACCAACAAAAATTATTTATTTATGAAATCAGTTCCTCTATAACCAATGGAAACCGTTCATTTTTTTCTTCAAAAAATCAAATAAAGATTTAAGTTTCATAAACAGTTAATCATTGTGTATATGTTGTACTTTAAATTAAGATTATGGGGAAATAAGCCATCTTATGGCTAATTATGTTTTGTATGGAATAAAATGCGCCAAACTCTCTCCGCGTAGATATTCTAAAAACCGGTTCGAAATTTCAGTGATGTCTTTAGGAAATATTTGCATAAAAGTAAAAAAGCGCGGGAGGATATTTTTGGCAGTCTTTCGAGCGTATTCCTGTTCTCGGTACATCTTTGGTCACCTTTGTTACTGCGTTGTTAAATCTCTTTCTTTTATTAATAAAAATACCTAATTAGCAGACGATATCTAACAGCTTAGCCATTTACATGTTGTTGGGAGAGGAGAAAGTGCGTCTGCAGAACAGGTGATATACAACGGGACAGAGAAAACGTCACGAATCAATGTCTAACCGGTCTCGGAGTAGTCAGAGTGCCCTGCCCACGACTGGTGACCAGTGATCGAAACGTGCTTTGAGTCGGGACGTGTGGAGAAAGGCTCAGTTAAGTCTGTGGTGCCCATTCACGAGAAATAACTATTACAATCAAAGCGGCAGAGAAAATAAAATAAAATAATAAAATAGTTGAAGCTATAAGCCAAATAATCAAAACTTTTGTAGATTAGTTCTCTCTCTCTCTCTCTCTCTCCTCTCTCTCTCTCTCTCTCTTCTCTCTCTCTCTCTCTCTCTCCTCTCTCTCTCTTTCCTCCGCCTCCTTGTTTGGGATTTAGGAATCGAGCCAATGCGAACTAAAGGAATTTTGTTTTAAATTTCATCCACAATTTCACACCAACAAAGCAAATAAAATACTTCTATGAAATAATTTTACATTTAGATTTCATTTATTTATTTTTCCGTTTCCACTATCAAAAGTTAACTAGATTATTGTTCTTAGTCTTTTTTGTTTTTTTCTCTTACCTGTCAATGATGTCTTTAGGTATCTATAAAAAACCATACAAAACTTTAAAAAATAATAGCATTTCTATGTATTATAGAAATAACAGATACTTTTAAATTATTATTATTATTATTATTATTATTATTATTATTATTAGGCTTGAAGTTTAAACTAGCACTTAGGCATTCAAGCATACTGAAAAGACAAACAATTTTGGCAATGTTAAATCTATTCCTGAAATTTTGATCTTCCTTCCTCGTCGATTAATTCTCACAATAAGCAATTTGTTTCCTCCTTTATTTCTAAATCCACTTAAACCTTGGCCCTTTTTGTTCTTTGACTGTCTCGAAACCTAACTTCTCTCTTACACACGCTGGAGAACATTGGCAACGGCACCGGATGCCAGACAAAATTAGCCTATATAGAGGCACATCGCCCGACCACCACCGGTAGATTCTGAGAGGTTTTAGAAAAATTGACTTTCCAGAAAATAAACCATAAAGTGTGTACCTGGTGGTGCGTGTATTTATATACTACACCAACATTAAAAACCGAAACGATTTTTCAAGCAATGATGTTCCATGTGCATAAAATTTATTGTCATTGCAAAATTTAAATAAAACATGAATAACAATCCTAAATAAATAACTATTTCTAGCAGATTTCATTAGTTTTCCGTAACTGCTTTCATAAATATATTCATTTTCACGAATAGATTCGTTCATAATAAATAAATGTGCACAAATTGTTTTTTAATGATATAAGTTGTTTTTAACAGAATGGGGCCTCACATCTATGCATAATTAATGACGTCAGCGCATTTCTCCATTAGCTTACTTCTGTATTATTTTCCTTATTTATTTATATAATTCTATGGTGGGTACCTATTTAAACTCGTATATTACGTGAGAGGGGGGTAGTTTATTTACTAGAAGCATAAAAGATTACACTATTACCACAATTAGACAAAAACGGTGAGGAGTCTGGGATCTATTTCTTTACTGTAGAATTCCTACGGTTACTCGGTCCAGTGGATATTCTAGAACACGAGGACTGGCGGACAGGCACTATAAAATAATTGTGGGCGTTCGAGAAATTATTTCTTTAAGCTGGGATGATTATTTCTAACATCTCCACCGGCGAAATCTTTTATGATGGATGATAGGTCAGCGGGCATTTAGCATTTTCCCTTTCCGCGTCGATTCCTATTAGCGTTCATTTTGTTTACGGTATTCGCACAATATGGAAACTCATTCCAAGTTGGGAGGAAAATGCGAGGGTGGTAAACTTCTATACTTCCGAGGGTCCAGCCAACAGAACAGCGCTGTCCATAAGTTTTGTCAGCCAGGCTGTGTTATAAATAACATCCTTAGTCAGTCATATCATCACGGCATGTACCGCTGACATCAGTATCTTTTCGGTAATGTTCAATCTATTTGCCTACTTTTCTTTTTTATCTATTAGAATACTTTTCAATTCTTTTTCTTCAAATCCTTAAAAAAGTTTTCATATTTTCTGTATTTATCTAATTTCTCGCATTTCATTAAATTCCTCTTTCTTTTTTTTTCACTCTTCATCCTCCTTTCTTCGTCGTCCTTAAAAAATATCTCTCCAGAATTTCTTCCTATACTCGTTTTTTTTCTCTGTATCCAGCTTTGTTTTAAATTAATTTTGTCCGTTTTCCCATCCCTTTCTCTTGTTCTTTTCCCCTTTACTCATCCCTACTCTCAATATTTAATCGCGTACTGTGCGCTCCATCTACAAGCGGCTTATGTGATGATTGAATCCTGACAGTGATCGAAGGAAGAGTTATTTGTTTGCAGCTCAAGGAAACTATGATTAATGAACCAATGTTGGATTTTAATCCATCTGTCAAAGCTAAACTAACAGTGAGAAAGGCAGGGCGGTTCGTTACAGATCACCTCTTACTTTGCGTAAAATGTTTGTATTTTGTAAATTTATAATATTTTAAATTACTTTAAAAGAAAATGAAAAAAAGAGAGAGAGAGAGAGAGAGAGAGAGAGAGAGAGGAGAGAGAGAGAGAGGAGAGAGAGAGAGAGAGATGAGAGGGAGAGAGAGAGAGAGAGAGAGATGAGAGGGAGAGAGGAGAGAGAGAGAGAGAGAGAGAGAGAGAGATGAGATGGAGAGAGAGAGAGTGTGTGTGTTGCGGCAGTAAATTACTTTGTTTGTTAGAATGAACATCTTCGAATGATCTCAGTTGCTGATGAAACAAGCAATGCCCGTTACCATGGAAACCAAAAACAACTTGCTTCGACAATTTCTTGCAGCAGTACCACAAAACCAGCGTTTAAAAGCCAGTCAAGACGAATCTATCTAATTACATTAAGCACGTCCAGCCTTGAGCAGTTCTGGACATTTTCCGGACAGTAGAAATGTATGACCCAGCGACTTTCAAAATAGAAAATCTACAATTTTAAAAAAATAATAATAAAAAAATGAATAGAACTAATTGGAAATCGCATTCGATCTTAAAAGTCACCTGAAATGTCTTGGAATGTTAACATCCCTCTAACTGGCAGTTACATCTACTTTATTCTTGATGGTTGTAAGAAAGTTTGCTTACTTGTTAACGGAGTTTCAGTTTTATTTAAATTTTTTTAAAAAATAAATATTTTTTAAAATCCTTACGGCTCCACAATCCAGACCACAGCAAGGCGCCGTTCTAACGGCACTATAATTTTAAAAGTCTCAGACGCTTCTTCAATTGTCTATAAAATAAAAAATCCTTTAGGATTTTTTTCTTATCTCTTCTCAGCGTTATTTTTCGAACAGGTAAGCGTCTTTAAAGAATGGAAAAAATTTTATTTCAGATTTTTAAAAATCTCTGTTTATATATTTGGTTTCTTTTTATGAAAAATAAATAAACAGAGTCACTGTTGTTGTTTTTGTTTAATGTGTTTACCCTGTAATATAACTTTATAAATGCAGACAAAACTAATTAAATAATCTATTTAAAAAACCAAAGGAATAGCATGATACCTTTAAGGTAAGAACAAAGGGATAGTGTTGCACTTCAGGTATACTAGTAGCAAATAAGAAAGAAGTTCAGAAACTTCCAAATATAAGAAACAGAATCCTGATGCGCTTCGATATACATTATCAGGTTTGGAGGATAAAAAAACCAAGAATTGCTGTTGCTTTTCTTTCTTTCTTTCAGATGTACAATAAATATACCTGTGCAGAAGAAAAAAAATTGCTAGTTCTGTATTCAGATTTCGCTTGGCGACATTCGGTAATGTTTTGATTTTCATGGTGACAGTCAGCTGTACATTTATTTTACTTTTTCGCGAGTTCCTTCCTACCAAATTAAGTTTAAGTTATCTCCCTGTGGGTAGTCGCTCTTTTACTAGTTCTTGCCCCTTTTATTTTAATTTTTTTAAAATGTTAACCTGCTGTTGGCATCATGTGTTTTTAAGACTCCCATAGTACATGACTATGTAACATCAGCTCGGCGTCCAAGCTATCTTTATTACACACACGTCATCTTCATCAACAGCGATAGTCTTCTAAAGATGCTGCTAAAACACACCAACCCATCTCCTTTTCTCTTAAAATGGAAGGCAGCTTCTACAGATTTAAAATATAAATGCTTGTTTTAATAATTTTCGCAACTAATTCCAAGCTAATCTATGAAGTTGTCCGCAAAACTGATTTCTGGGTAGACGTAAAATTTCCTTCTGTAGTCAGCGCGGTGACCACTCTTTACATGATCTTTTCTCTGAATTTCCATACACGTCTCTCGATGACTGGTCTTCTCAAAATCTAATCTTTGCTTGGTTCCGCTATCAAATTCTGCGATCATATTTGCCTAATTAATTCAGCCATTAAAAAGTGGAACGTGATTGAACAGGAAACGATTCTTTTGTTTGTTTGTTTTGCACTAAAGTTTACAGAAATAAACATCAACTATTTTATTTTTTAATGTTTAATCGGTAATGTTTTTAACTGTCTTTTGCTGCCACGTCAGACAGGTGTTTTTGGCAAGAATTAATAATTGAACAGGGTTTAAACAAATCTCATGTTCTTTTTTACTCCTATCTCTTAATATAAAAAGATGGTAGTTAAGAAATCAGTTATTATTATTATTATTATTATCATCATTATTATTATTATTGTTGTTGTTGTTTATTTCTCTGAAATTAAGTAATGACCAAACTTTCAGAAGAATATACCGAAAAGACGCACATCGTGACTATTTCTTATCCAGACAGAATTTATAAGGATTACTTTCCTATAGTCTAATAACTATTTTAAAATTAATTATTTTTATTAGGGCAACAAAGAAAAACCATCAGTTTGAACTGTACTTGAAACATGTATTAGAATTAAATAAATAAATAAATATTGTATGGTTAATTAAGCAAAGAAATAAAGACAAACCGTAAGAAGAGAATCGATAAATACGCAAACAAACAATCGAATGCGTGAAGAACAAAGATGGAAAACAAAATGACGGAACCTAGAAATCTCTTCTAAAAAAGAATATTCAGGGAATACATAAGTATTTAAGTAAATAAGATGATAAGCAAATACATGAAGAAACAAATCAGGAAATAAAAAGATAACGACAAAAAAAGAAAAACAAGTTTATGTTATTTGATACGAAAGCAAATAAATTAGTTGTAAACAATAGATATTAAGTAAATAAGTAAGTACGGTTAGTGAAATATAATAGGACTAAAGTGGCGGTTAGGATAAAAAAAAGTGGAATACATAAATAAGTTAGAGAATACCTCAAACTAACTAAAATCTAATACTAATAAAATGATGTGACAAATTAGCATCAGAGTGCTGTCGATTGGATGTCATGAACTATTTTTGTAGACGTGAGAAATTATACTGGTATTCCTAAAACATTGCAAATGGAAGCATTACATTCTCTCTTTTTAAAGTAGAAATTATATATAATATGATTGGTTTTTTAAAGCATCGGATTGGTTATGCAGATAAGAGAAAAGTTGAAATATGGAAAAGAAATTTAGTTATTTTATTTATAACGAAGAAGCATCCGTCAATCAAACTTTTCCAGTTAGACAGAGACCAGAAACTGGTTCGTCTGTCGCCATTGTTTCTCCTCGAGTTACAGCAAAGGAAAACAATTTAGAAACGAAAAGAAACACTTTTAAGCGTTTGCTTCTATCCTTTAGTTAATGATATGACATACGAAAAATAGTTTATTTTTCAGTTTCTTATTATACTAGTTGATGTTTTCAATAAGAGAAACGATTTTGTTGTTATTTATTTGTTCTAGTTTTAACGAACTTAAACGTTTTTTTGCTTACATGGAATCCCAGGAAGCCGATGGCTATGTCTGTTCTCGCTCGACATTTTATTAGACGCAGCGGCTCGACTGACTCCCGGTTATGATGTTTGGACAGTCATAGGCCTGTCTCATTAATGTTTATGTAATGGTACATCTCTTAAAAAGATGTAGTATATTTCAACAAAGTACCATTTCTATTCTTGTCTATCTATTTTACCTGAATGGAATAACTACAAACGTTGACGTTCTCTGGTGTCTGTCTTAAAAGACATCTAAATACGTAAAGGTTTTTCAAATATATTTAACTGCTTTTCGAAAGTTAAAAAAATACATACATTGCATATTTTATCATTATTTGATTGATAAATGTTTTTAAAGCACATACTCTATTACTATGAACTTGAGCAAAAAAAAAAAATATATATATATATAAATTTTAACTTAGAAAGACAGTGTTTTTTATTCGTGATAATGATCGTGCATTATGAAAAAACAACAGTGAAGGTTTGAAAAATACAAAAAACATTACATTTTCTCAGCGAATAACCAACCCTAACGCATATGGACGACCCTGACTTGTTTCACTCCATAATCAGTGGGTGTGAGTGTTCTAAACAACACACTTTAATTGTGTTTCAATCACTTTATTTCAGTCCATTTGAGAATAAAAAAAAACACCAACAAGAACAGAGGCCGTTTCTCTGCGAAAGACGATTTTTTCCACAGAAGTAAAATCTGCCTGTTTTTAAGAAATAAATGAAATGAACATTTTAAATCTTGAAGATCTAAGGATCATTAAATTATATTAATAGTGCAAAGCGCGATCTATGAACTTTATTTTTTATCCCTCAAAATATGTTGTATTAAAGATGCAACGGCGCCCATTCACAAAGTAGCATCTTTCTTTCTTTTCTAAAACATTTTCGATAGCACACATCGCATTAAAGCAGCGACACCATTTGTGTCTCGTTTATTCTTCTCTAACCCCTTAGTCCACGCTGTTCTAAAGAAACTCCCGCTATAACTAATTTGAAATGTGCCATATTTCAACATTTCAAAATTAGAACATTTTTAACGGCAAAAGTCGTCCCTTAATCGATGTGCCATAAGTTATTGGTTATTTTTTTTTACAATTTTATTTATTTATTTGTTTTCGTTGTAAAAGAAAATAAACATATTTGCAATAAAGCCATGATGTCGTTTTTCATAGTCATGCGCACCACAAAGTGATGGTTTCATGGTTTCTATTGACTGTTCTTTGCACAAACGGATATTTAAGAAAAAATAAAAGTTGGTCGTAAGTACACTTACTAATACTGTATATATATTTGACTAAAGATCATTCAAATATGACGGAAAGAAAAGAATGCAAAAATAATTAGATTTTCTAAAGTTGTTGGAGTTTCCGGTTATCTCGCTTATTTAATTTTTATAAAAAGACCTCGTTGTTGTAAGAAACATTTTCTTTACACACACATTTTTCTTCTAATGCGTCTTTTAAATACACGAGCAGAGGATTTCTTAGCGGAATATATGCATTCGTGTCTAAAACGTGGCAGGTGATAATTACAGATGAATTGTTGCGTGATAACAATATTTTGTAATAAACAAACGGTGACCAAAACCATAAAAAATATCTGTTCAACAAGCCCGAACATTTTGCCATGAGGTCACGTGGTAAATCCGTACGAGTTGACGTCATCTCCACACACAGTGACGTAATAGTGAAATGTAGATCTTTATGTTTGTTTCAATATAGATAGAAACGGATAATAATCGCATGAAAGTACATCTGTAATGTTGGCGATCTATTCCATTTAGTAATCATAATAAGAATACTCTGAATTTTGCACGTAAAGAAAAATCTAAAAGAACAATATAAATAAATAAATAAATTAGAATAAATACATTGATTGGAATTAATAATAATAATAATAATAATAATAATAATAATAATAATAATAATAATAATAATAATAACAACTTCGTCGTGTAGCTGATTTATTTTTGTTTTTTGAAATCTTCCACTTGAGATTTATTTGTGCTGAGTCTAGGAAACAAAAGTAAATCTGTAATTCAGTAGGGGAGGGGATAAGGGGATCTTATTGTGAATCCAGTATTTATAAAAAAGTACAGTAGATCTGGTTTTAAAAAAATATATAAAGGAAAAATATTCTTCATTTCTCGCAGTAATCGTTAGAAGCAGAGCTGCTCGAATCTGATGAATAATTAAAACACATTCAAACAATTTGTGTGTAAATATAGTTAACAAATATGTCTATACTTACATTCACTTTGCAGTTATTGTTTTTTTAGGTTTAGGATTATCTGATCCCAGATTTTCCCCATGTTTTGTTATCATGTTCCAGTTTTCTTTGTACGAGTTAGGTTTATTTATTTACTGGCTGGGGCGCCCAGCGCTGCACGGGGGTGGGGTGGGGGAAGAGATGGCTTCAGGCCTCCGTGCTGTAGTTTAGAACTTCGCCCCAGATCCTGAGGTACCTACACCCCAAAGTTGGGGCCTCCAGGTGCTCGGCCGTGAAAGAGTAACAGACAAACGCTTGGAAATATCTGATAGTTTAGAAAATGAAGGAGGAGTAAGTGACATTGTTAGACGCCTGAAGTAAAGGGAAAATAAAAAAAAAAAAACAATTCGGTACTAATTTAAAAATAAATAATTAGATAAACGCAAATAAAGTCGATCTTATAATAACCAACATAAAAAATATAGAGTCTTATGTAATCGTATAAAAATCTAACAAAAAAAATGCTTGCAATTGGTTTTGCTTAAGTCACAACGCAGAAGGACTTATACTCTACAGGTAAAGAAAGAATTAAAAACTACAGGTGGATATTTAATATTTCTGTCAGCAGTAACCAAGAACTCTACAAAGTGAAATGATACTTGATAACGTAGTCTTTTAATTTCGCACTGGAAAAACTATAATTGTCAACAATTCCAGGGAAAAAATGTAGCTAATATGTTGTAAGAAATGCTGAATTACATAATTCAATACTTTAATTTAGTTTTTTTTAAAATTAGAACATGAAACAAACGTCAGTGGAGATAAATCCGATTTACAACGGCAGACTCGAGCGAAGTAGGTCTCGACATTATTTCCGAAGAAGAAAACAAAAAAGTCCTATATATAAAAAGGATTACGTTTAAACTTAGAACATCACATGTACACACAAGAAGACGTTTTAATTAAAGCAAAACAAATACTTGCGTTTCCATGGATTTCTGATGTCTGTCGATATTTATTTTCAGAAAAGAATACGCAAATAAGATAGAAACTTATAAAAATATGACTTTTCTACAGACCATATTTGTATTGCAAAGTTACTGATGGATAAAATACAAAAAAAAAAAACAAAAAAAACAAAGGAAAATTTTTGTTTCTTAGATGTATTTCGCACGCTACAAACACCCGGTGTCAAGCAACATACTGTTGGGTTAATGAAATCGAAATGAGAGAGAGAGAGAGAGAGAGAGAGATGGAGAGAGAGAGAGAGAGAGAGAGAGAGAGAGAGAGAGAGATGGAGAGAGAGAGAGAGAGAGAGAGAGAAGAGAGAGAGAGAGATGGAGAGAGAGAGAGAGAGAGAGAGAGAGAGAGAGAGAGAGAGAGAGAGAGAGAGAGATGATGATGATGATGTAAATTAATTTCAAATAAAAAATGTTTTAAAAGATTTGTTACGCCACCTGACTGAACAAACAGTGTTTTCGGTCAGGCTGGGAAGCTGGGCTGTAGAAGACTCTACAGCATAATAAAAAAAAAAAAAAAAAAAACCGTTTTCCTTGTAGACAGCAGATTATAAAACTCATTTTGAAAAAATAGAAATGAATGTCCTTTAAGATTTTAGTCATTAGACTATCTTCATTATAGACATTTACTACTAATACCACCATTACCACTATTATCTTTACCTATTACTGCTATTACATCATCGCTACTATTATTACCGTTACTAATACTATTACTAGGTAATATTATACTACTACTAATAATGATAAATATACAGTTTTGGTAAAAGGATTCACGATTATTTATGTGTGATTAGTAAAAAGAGAAATGCGGTGTAGTTTATGTAAGCTGAGATCATAGCATCCAATGTATCGATTATGCTGGACATTATAACCTGAGCGCCAAACATTTGTATACACTAAATGCAGAAAAACTTTAGACACCTAGAAATAGCGTTTTTTCTTTTCGCGCAACACACGTCGCCTGTGGACCTGTACATTTTCTGTAAAACACTCAATTGCGATAGGTCATCTTTATATTTAACGCTGCACTTTAATGATTAAAAGCAATCAAACTACTTTCTTCTTCTTTTGGGATATCTGTTAGCATTGCGTGAGAAAGAGAGAGAGACCAAACACCTTCATTGTTCTTTTACAAGGTATGCGTTTCTAAAATAATAAAGGTTAATTAAATAAATTACTATTTCTAATACTAATAATAATATTAGTGGAAAGAGGGTTAGTAGTTTAAACTGTAGTTAAATATTGGAGAATCTCACCTTTTACCTGTTCTAATGTTTTTCCTCCCTCTTTCTACTTTGCTCCGGTTGTTCTCTCATTATCTCAACAAAAAAAAAGAAAGGGGATAAAAGTGGAGACAAACTCTTAGAAAGGTTACTGTTGAAAGAATGAAAGAATATTTCTAAAATGATAAAAAACAAAATCGCCTTACAAAAATAGAATGTTGAAAAAAAAAAAAAACTGGTAGTAAAGGACACAAGACAAATAAGTAATAAGGAAACAGTCCACCTACCACGGAAAGCTGTTTTTAAGAAAAGAGGAAAGACATACGAGAACAAGTCTGAAATCCAAACAAGATTTGGCAAATGGGACTAACTAAATTTTGAGAATGAACTTAATATTAAGATAGAAGGTAGTCTGACTAAATTTACTTTTAACAATAAACAAATAAATAAACGCATTTATTTACTGGGTGATACTGTTAAGGTTTAAACTCAACTTATGAGCTTTTTGTCAATTTCTGCAGTAAAATCGATGCACACTCAGGTGTTACGCATGTCCGCTTTTTAAATGGAGCGAATCCCCTGACAACAAATATAGGTAAATGATTTTCTCCTCCCACCCTCTCACAAGGAATTTAGGGAGGTGGGGTAGCCGACCGGTGGGAAGTAGTTCTGACCTGGTGGTGGGCTAACGACTCTACCCGACTTTCGCTACTTCTCTGTGTTACGTGTGGCTGTCATCCAGACGCGTGCGAAGGCCGACAAGTTTGCAGTGTCGGGGAAGGAGGGTTCACCGTTGTTTCTAGAGATGTGCGCCCCATTTCCGACATTTGAACGGGCGGGCGGTTTTGTCCAATGAGGGGCCCACATTACCACGGTACGCTCCAATCGGTACACCGCTCTTCCCCGTACGTGGTGGTGGTCTGTTCGTCTCGCTGTACAACACCTGAAGGTGCGATTCGAACAGATTCCGAACCCCCCCACCCATGAGCAGTGTCGTGTGGGGTGGTGATTAGCTGTCATCGATGCGGGAGCTGGCAGGGCTTCCGACCCAGTTCATGTCTGCCACCCTAGAGAAAGAGCGGAAGTGGGTAAGCAGACAGCGCTTGACTTAATACCACCACCCCTGCCCATGTCCCCCTCTTGCGAACTAACTAACCGTTAGGCCTCTTTTTCTCTCGGGTCACGGGGCTTAAGCATTTCTACATCTTCTATTTCAGAGCAAAAGACCTCGGGGTGGAACACGCTGAGGGCATGTCTTCAGTTGGTGCTCGGTAAGTGTTTACAGTCCGCCCTCGCCTTCGCACAGCGCGCCATTTTTCCGAGTCGCTATTACTACACACCACGTGAATGCTGGGACCCACCGCGGGGCAGGGCCGGGCCGGGCCGTTCGCCCTCCCTCCCTCCCAGACACTGCAAGGGCAAGCATCTATCACCCTTAAAACAAAAGCCTTATCCGATCCTGACTAAGGAGAGAAACGGATCTATTTCTTTTTTAAAATAAATAAATAAATATGTATATATATATATACACACACACACACACACACACACATATATATATATATATTTTAAATTATCGGCATTGAAACGGTGTTTGAATTTAAAAAACCGCTTCTGAAATTAAATCCGTCTGCTCTGAAAATATTGTGTTATGCGAATTGTTGTTGGGTGGATTCTTCCGAAATTTAAAATAAAAACAAACAAACATTCATTTATAGTCTGACACGGACACTCCTACTGAAACAATCAAGATTATTATATTATTTTATGGCTCTTCACGCCCTGACCCCCTGAGGTCACACACGAATTTCTCCCGCCCACTAAATTTCATATCGGATTAACGAATTCCCCTGACTTATTTTTCTTTTGTTTTTCACATAAAATCTATTTGTTTTCACCTTTCCTTTTTTTTTCTTTCTGTTTGCTTCATTATCCCTGTTTTTCAGCTGTTTGGTGAATATTATCGAGAAACTAAAAGATTTTAGAAAACAAATAAAATAAAATAAAAAAAAAACATTTATATAGATTCCATCTCTAAACAGCCAATCTTCGTCAGATTCTTGTCGTGTATAACATATTGGTGTGAAAAGTAAACTATCTCCTTCTATTCATCTGCTTATAGAAACTACAACAACACCACATAAGCTTATGTATATAAAAATAGCCAGAAAATGTATAATTTTATTGAATATAAATAAACTTTTGAAAATATAGAGAAATGTTTGTGTTAGATTTCTCTTTCCTGTAGGCCCTTGTGTACATGGTGGCTTCCTGATTCTTTGTGAATACTATAAACCAAACCTAACTGAAAGTTAGATGCAGTACTTGGGCAATTGCTTTCTACACTACACTAAGATTTTCAACATCTTAAACTTTTTGAGAAATAAGCAGATTAGCTATATGACAAATGTTGAACTGTTTTTTTTTTTTCAAAAAATTAATTCTGTAGCTGCTGGCTTCTATATGGATGATCTAAATGGCATCCCTTGATGAGGAATTGAGATTACTACTGTTAAGCGCCTTAACACATTTTCATAAATCCAGGTGGTATTGAATTTATGTTTCTTAAATTTTTTTTGTATTTTTGCAAGAACATTTTGCATTCGCAACAATAAGATATTTTCTTTTGCTACTTGTATGCTGCCACAGTGATTAACATAAATTGGCATAATCTTTTGGGTCTTATTCTTCTGAAAAAATTAAATTCAGAATATTTGCTTTTATCAAGATATTTCAGATCTATGCTGTTTTTATTGTTTTGAACTGTTGAAATATAAAGTATGAAATCATGAAGATTATAAAGTTTTTTTTATTGATGATATTCTTATTACATAGAACATTTATTTTTCTGAAACAGATCTTTTTTGGCCTCCACTGAACAAGAGTTTACTTGCTTGTTTTGGATATTTGGAATGATTCTCATCAGTAACTTGTTTGTTTCTCTTGACTGTGCATAATTTTTTGTGTACAATTATGTCTTTGTGTATAAATACAATTTTTAGCAGATACTAGAGAAAGATGTTTAAAAAGAATTTATTTAATCTAAAATTGTGCTTTATGAATTTTGATGCAAAATTTTTGTCCTCTGAACAAAAAGTGGTCATTTTGATTAATGTTCACTATGAGAACACTGGCAACAATTTTGGTTTGTGTCCATAAAGATGTGGGCAGACATTTTGTTTTTCCAAAACTTTTTCCAACAGTTGTTTAATGCAAACATAAACAAAATAATATAAAAGTATTATTTACTTGTTAAATCTGAGTTGGTACTGAATTTTCACTCAGTAAATGTATAAAACAAGTAAAAAGGTTTTAGTCTCGGTAAATGTGAAAGCTCAACAGTGCAAGACCTGCAACTTCATTGATTATTATGTGCAGGCATTCATTCTCTTATTGATTTTTTTGTAAATACACATAGCTAAACAAATATGCCAGATTTAAAAGATCTATTTATGCAGTTTTGAAAGATAAAAGATTAATACTTTAAAAAAAATTGAAATAAAAACTTATAAAACTTAAAATGAACTATAACTGTATTCTCATTCAGGAACTTAATACATTATGGAATTTCTCTTTCACTCAGTTGATATTTTGTGACACTTTTCTGGTCACTTTCACAGCTTCATATGAACCTTTGTGCATTGTAATGTGTGACATCTTCTTTTTTCCTTTAGATTTACAAGAAGAATGATCATGTTCATAGTTGTAACACCTGTTTTTTTTCCATTACTAGTAGATTTGAAACTTTTGTCTGATATAAAATGGCTTTATATTTGTAGTATTAGCAGTGGACTATTTTAGTGGAGATGGAGAATTCATAGTGTGTAAACTTTCTTAGAGGATGAAAAAAAATTTATAATTAGCATTTTCAGAAAAAGTATCCATCATAAGTCAATAAAATCTTTTAAAATTAGAAACCTTGTTACTCTTCTCAACCATCTTCCTTGGAAATTGCAACCTATTAGTCGTCAACAGCATTTCAGTCTATGTTCATTATATCATAAGTAGTTTGTAAATCCAAAATAAAATGTTTTTCAGATAAAAATTTATTTTTTGCAGCTTTTTTAAAAAAAATAAGAAAAAGATTTCACATTTCTGGAAAAATGAAAAATGAAGAAAAAAAAGGAAACCCCCTCCAGAATCCTTGTAGCTGCTGTTTTGTTAACTCTTTTCTATCTGGTATGCCTAAATAACAAATTACCTGTTACTAATGTCAGTTAGAAGATTTTTTTTTTTTTTTTTCACTTCCATAGAACTAAGTGGTGATCAGGTGATTTTTATGAGGAACACAATATTTTAATCAAGACATTTTGGGCCTGTCTGGGCAAGAAACTCTCAAGAAATCTTCTCATTATTATTAGGGGAAACTGGAGTACCCTGGAAAAACCATCATGGAATAGGTGACTGGCACAGAAAAGAAAGCAGGGGTAGGGATCTTGTTTCTGTCTGAATGCCAAATCCACTGGAGATTGGGCTGTGATTACTACCACAGTGAACAAACTGCTAATCTGCTGCCCCTGAATTTCATTTATTATTCAGTGTTGATATTATGAAGTTCATGTTATCTCCCCTTCAAGTGATTTCCAACACTTAATTGAAAAAAAAAAATGTGTTAATTACATTTAGATAATTCAGAAAGATCACATTAAAAATAAAATATCTGTGCATATTGAAGGATTAACTTGTATTTGTCTCATTTGCCTTGGCTATCGATGCTCTTCTCAGTTTGTAACATCATCATCATTGGGTGAAAGGAATCTACTGCAATATTTGCATCTCCAGGCTGCAAAGAGATCTTGCAAGAATTTGTGATAGATGTGGGTGGAAATTAGGTTAACTGAGAAGAAACTTAAAAGACAGGTCAGTGACTGGGTAAGAGAACTGATATAATTTATCAGTGAATCTGCTAACTACTCTCTTGGTTTCTATATTTTAATTTTGTTTTTTTACTTATCTACTTGTTACCCGATAATTTCTTAAACATATGTCATGAATTAATTTGTTTATTTTTTCTATTATCATGAGAAAAAGATATGTAAGCCCATTATAAAACCTGATTTAATCTCTCAATTAGTTTTAAAGTATTTGTGTAATTATGTTTCTATTTTAAATAAGGATTTTAAAATTTTCATGTTCTAAAATTAATTTTGAAAATTAGATAAACAGTACCATTTTCAACAAATGACATCAGTAATATATTGCAGTTTTTTTTTTGCTCTTTTAGCATAGAGACAGTAAACCAAGTAGCTCAACCATTATCAGGTTTGTAATTAAATTTTTTGTCGTATGCACTACAATTTATCTGTTTATGCAAGCAGACAAGATGTTACATAAAGAGACATGAATAATAATAGATAAATTAAATATTTAAATTAACATATGTGTATATTTTTTGTAACATTAGAAAATCTTTTAGTTTTTTAAATTTCTTTGCATTCAATTTGATAGTTTCATGAGGATTCTGACATTTTAAATTAATTTTTATTTTATAATTTTTTAAACTTCTACTTTTTACATTATTATAAAGGGAGATATTGATTTTAGGGTGGTTCAAGTGCTTTAAAATGACATATTTTCATGTAAATTCAAAATTTTTAAATAAAGAAGATTTTTTACTATGTAATAGATCTAAAGTTTTAAATGTACTCATCCCCAAAAGAAGAGAAAATGCTGAATTCAAACAATAAAATACGAACCTCTTCATTTGATTTTTTTCTTTCTTGAAAAGTTATTTGAAATACCAAATAATTCTTTCCACTCAGTTTAATTGATGGTTCAAGGATTTACCATGACCTTTGTGGTAGTATAAGGCTACCTAGTGAACCTTTGTTTTGGAAAATTTTCCTATCACCGTCAGGATTTATTCCTTGAATTATTTTTGTGTCTATCTTGACTTTGTTTAAATTTGCAACTTGGTGGTTGCTAATTTCTTAATGCAGATTTTGACCAATGCTTTAGCCCACTGCACCAATGGGGAATCTTATGTAGGTTGTTTGTTATTAGAATAAATTGGTTTTTGTTTTGCAAGCAGCCGTTTGAATAAAACCACATAAATCATGTTATTATCAGTTAACTAGCATGATTAACTACAGTATAAACAAAATAAAGGCATAAGACCTATGTGACAAAGAACAATTTTTTAGTACTTTGAAACAATGTGGTTAAGTTTAGGTCAATAAAATGTTGATAAGAAAAGACAAGAAATATTGATAATATTCTTTGTAATGATTAGTTGTTTTATATTTAATAATTAAAAATGGTAAGAAACTGTAAATGGAATAAAAAGAAATTAAGTGTATTTCTAAAATGTGTCTATATATTTATGACCTTATTTGTAATCAGAAATTCTTCACATACAGATAAATCAGAATAGTTTGGAGTGGTTCTGTAAACAGATTTTGAAAAAAATTAAAATATCAAGTGAAATATATTGTATTGAAAAATATTATGGGAACACAAATCTCAAATGTAAAAATCAAAAGGAAAATTATATAATACCTTTTATTATTATTTCATTATCTTTAATTGAAATAATGTGATACCAGAATCTATCAGAGTAAGAAAATTCTGTGTGCAAACCCTTTCTTTGCTTTGCAGAGCATTGCATCATGATTGCCATTACAGAATACAGTTTATTGATGTAAGATTGACAGATGTTACTTCATTTGCCCTGTATGACTTGCTATTTAACTTTTTCTGTACTGATATAACTTCACACAGCTTCAAATGATTTTCATGTCCAAACCCTGCTTGGGAAAAGTCATATTTTCTACCATTCCATCAGTCTGTTTTCTGAGTATCATTTGACTACAATTGCTGTGTGCTTTGGACTGTCTTGTTGAAATGTGAATCCATTTTGAATTAACTGAGTTCCTGATGAAAATGCATGATATATATGAATCTTTTTATATTTACCAGCATTTAATATTCCATCAATCATGTAAATATTTGACCCTGTTTGTGTAAATATAACCCCACATTTGATTCAGTCTTTCTCCATGCTCCACAGATGTTGTTCACTGACTTTTGTACCTTTCTCCTTTGTGCCCACAAATAAACTTGCATTGATTGTTTCTAAATAACTCAAATGTTGATTTATCTGTGAACAGGATTTTTCCTAGTGCTCTTCATTCCATTATTTATGCCCAGATGCCATTTCATTCTTTTAACTTTGTTTTCTCTCAGAAACAGCTTTTAAGCTGCAGAACATTCACTTAGACCACCAATTTATCTCTTACTGTTCTTGATTTAACAATTGTACTGTATACACAGCAAAACAAGATCTTTTCTTGATTGTTGTTTGTATTGTAAGGGACATAACATTAAATATCTAGCATAATTTTTGGATAGTTTAGACTTTCTGTTTCTGTAATTTTTATTGGTAGCAGTCTCAATTCCAGATAATCCCTTCAAAATTCTTAAAACTCTCGGCAAAACTGAGTTTAGCTGAAAGTTGCTTCATGAAATATGCATCTCTTTATGTTTATTATTTGATATTTTGCTCTGTGAGTCAAGTCTTCATTCATAACACTATTACTAAAGAAAACAATGAATTAAAGTCTAAGTTTCATATAGTTGTGTAGAAGCTCCCTATTGGCCAGCTAAGAACTAATCATGGTTATAGGTATTATCACATGGTCAACAAAAAGCAAACTTGCATACATTTCAAGTCTAATTCTCTATTATTTGGCCTTTTATACTATATTTTTTCTGCTTTTTCCATTTTTTTCAATACTTTACATAGAAATAGTAAAGCTCAATTATTTTGTTGAATAAAATATTTTGGACATGTAACCATTTTTTGGATGGAGAGTTAAAACAGTAAATCTTTACTGATATTGGTTAGGACAAAGAGGGGAGGACCTTGTGGTACTTTGCTTGTAACATCTTTTAGTAATCTTATTTGGATTATTAGAGTTGATTTTATGCTGTATGTACATTTATTATCATTACTGACTGGTGAGTGTTGCTTATTCTTGTAGGACATTTATTACAATAACTGACATTAATTTCTTATGTATGCTATCCTTCAGTGAAATCAACCTCACTTTACTGATGCAAGCTGGGGTAAAACAATAATGTTTTAAAAATTATTTCAGCATTAATTATGCTAAAGGAAAACATATTAAATGTGAAAATTTTCATAAAAACAATATTTTTAAAACTAATATTCTATGCCCTCCATTCATTATAGCATTTACAGCTGTTACATCTCATTGTTGCAACTAAACAAATGTGCATTATTCATAGGAAAAGATAAAGTGGATTTTTATTGAAATGTTAACATAAATATTAACAGAATCATAGCTTTTCCGTAACTGGAGATATAAATAGTTTTATTTCTGATATCAGTTTTATGGTTTGAGTTGTTGTTAAAAAATAATATGTATACATATCTTTTATGTTTTTTCAGTTATTTAATGAATAAGAGAACAAAGGCTTGGATCCTGTTTTAAAATGTGCCAGCACTGACAGTGGAATAAATGTTTCAAGTAGGCAATCAAGTCCAGTTGTAGAACGCGACCAGCAGCGGTGTGTTGTACTTGGTTGTGCGTTGTTGTTGATGTGGATGTAGTGTATACTCCTTCCTGATCTCTGTAGTTAAACACCAATTATTATGAACTTCACAGTTTTACTGGATTTGTACACACCACATTTTTTTTTTTTTTGTTTGCTATTAAACAGTGTGTAATGCACAGCACAGGAAGCAGAATGGTTAATTAAAAACATCACATTTTACAACACTGGACATTTTCTTTTGTTCAGTGCTTATTCTCTGTTCTCCAACACTTTCTCAACAATAAACAGCACTTACCTGTGTGTTCATGCACCTGTGATGAATACTAGATTATTCCAGTTAAAAACTGATATTTTTATAAAATATTTTGGAAAATTTCTGAACTAAATTTTGACTGAAGTTTGTGTAAAATTAAATAAGCTAACTTTAGATTAAACAATTTTTTATTACATAAACATAATTACATATTTTTTGTTTTGTTTTTCTTTTCCTTTTAAGTTTATCAGTCAGTTTTAATTACTCGAAATGCACTTTCCTGCTAGGAGGGTGCATATACACACATACACACACACACACACGTGCACATGCGCACAACACACATGTGCACACAATACACACAGTTGCTTTCTTTGCAGTTTTTGTATCTCTGTTGACAGTGTTGGCTGACACTCTGGGTTGTGTAGGACAAAGCCATTTATTGCAGCTAATTTATTGGAGTCAAAAATACTCCATTATCTGAGTGGCAGATCTCAAGGTTATGACTAAAATAGGGGCCATAAGTGTGGCAGTTGTATCAGGTCATGTTAGGTCATGTGAAGCCTTGCTGTGCTTTATATATATAAAGCACTGTTTCTTCCTAGATGTTATTGCCGATAAGTGCCCATAGTTATGAATTCTCCAGAACTTCATTTTCATTTAAAATTTTAAAAGCAAATCTATAAATCAAACTGTCTGCAATGACCTAGCTAGTTTTTGTTTTTTTTTTTAATACTTAAAAATACATAGCTTTCTGTGGGAGACTTTTTTTTTTTTATTTCTAGCCTTTTCTATCTGAAACATGTGAGAAATACCATGAAGTAAACTAAGTTACAGCCACAGGAAATTTATATAAACTTTAAAGTCTGTAGCATGATTTTTGTTGTTATTTTTCTGCAATCTCATTAGTTTAATGTGATAGTAGGTTGTTGGTTAACTTTTTTCAAATACTGCAAGTATAAATTAGTTTGATTAAAAAAAGATAAATAAAACAGCATTATAAAGAAATTTAGAAAAATGGTTAGACTATTCATTACCAGTTGCTTTGGGTCAGGTGACATTTTGAAGGATTCAGTAAATGTCTGAGCCGAAGGATGTTTATGACAGACAAGAACTGTGCCGAACCAACCCTTTGTAGTGAATTGCTGTTTGGTCATCTAGCCAAAGTGATGGCTAAAAAGAATTAACAAGCACAGCTGCAATGCAGGTTAATGCCAACTTCAAATTGCACTGATGAAGTAAAAGATGTTTCTTTTTGTTGCATTATTTCCAAAGGTAGAGAGAGATTAAACAGTATCTGCTAGAACTGCTGTATTTTCCTTTTATTTTTAGACAGCACCTCAATATATGTTGCTAGCTTTTGATTGTAGCACTTTGTGGCTAGCTAGCCAAATGAATCTGCACAGTCTATTTGATGGTTTATTCAAGCTTTAATAATAGCTCTTTTCTCTGTTTGCCAAACACAGATTGCCTTTTACTATGGAGAAAAAAGAGAAAAAATAGGATACACTTAATTTATTTCATAATTAGACTATTTTTTTCTGTTCGGGTGGTTTGCAGTAAATTAAAAATTTTGATACTTTTAAAATTTGAATGGACAATGATATAGTTATCCTTTTAAGTGTTATATATGTGTCATAGTTGGGCATAGTGCTTGGTTGTGCATTATATCTACACAAGATGGTGTCCTTATGGCTTTTTTGTAAGTCCTGACATCACTACTTTTTAAAAATTCTTTCAAAGGATCTCAAAGAACACAGAGTGGTAGTTTCCAAAGTATTAATATGAGAATGTTCAAATTACTATTCTTCATACATTTTGGTAATTTGTGACTAGTTAATTTTAACAACGAAAACAAATTATAAATATTAATTTAAAATTATCCTCGCCATCAATCTGACCTATGTAATTTGACTGATGAGAGATATTTTTACTACTTTCCTTTCCTGGACATTGAGAGGTGGCTTTTTGTGATTTCCTTTTATCATCAGCCTGACTTTGAAGAGCTTATCAAGCATCATTTGGAGTTGTTTGAAAAGCTGGCGGTTTTATGTAGGTTGACTTGCTTCCTTCCTTCGTAAGTTACTTTGAATGAAAACTGCTGAGTGTGGTTCCTTCTGTTTTCTCTTTTCTTATGTTAAAAGATCCTCTAAAGCCGACTTCTATAGGAAGCTTAAAACAGGCCATTGGATGTCAGGAGGTCAATTCATATGTCCTAAAGATAATTTGGAAGCCAAATTGAAGTCCTGCAGGCTGGCTGCTGAAGCATGGGAAACTGCAGTAAAATATGCCAGAATGCTGTCACACACTTTGAGGCATGTCATATCCAGGTAGTGAATCAGCATGACAAGTCAGGAGAGCTATGGAATCACTCATACCTGTTTGAAATCTTTAAAAAATTTAAATTTACTAGAATTCTATTGAAATTAACAATATTGATAAGTTATTTCCCAGAATGGTTTTATTCATGGAGTAAATATGAGTGTCGAAAAAAAGAGGAGGAAGTAAAAATTAAACAATAATAATAAAAATGTATAGTTTTGTGGTTTTGAATTGGCTGGTTTAAGAACAATGCTGATAAAATATCAGAACTTGAAAAGCCAGAGAAAAACAACAATATATGAGGGAAAAGAAAGTAAAGTAAAGGGTAATAAATTCAAAAGGGGGTTTCGTAAGGTGGAATAAATGTACAGAATGAAAGCTTATCTTTGTTAACTTAAAAGCAAAACAACAATAAAGCAATATTTAGAATTTTTCTTTGTAGTTTGTGTTGGCCAGCAGTTTTCTTCGTTCTAGTTCTCGCTTCAAAGGCCATATCAAAGATTTTAAGTTCCGTAAAAATTTATTTAAAAAGTTCTAATATTAAAAAAATTTTTCAAAAATTTGGAAGTATATTTTCCAAATAATGACTTCAAAGTTTTATATATTTACATTTGTGTTGTGCCTACACTCTGTTTGAGGTTACATGATATCTTGTCACTGGTACATAGCCATGTGAGGAATCTGCGAGGAATATTACTTCTGAAACTATTCTGTATCAGTATGAATCAAAACAGCAACAATGGTGGGGATATTCAATGTTAGTAGAGATTCTAAGACAAAGAACTGCCAGGAATATACTACTAATTAAAAGGATCACCAACACAGCACTCTGATTTTGTTTTATTTGTATTGTTCTATTTAGCATTTTCTAAACACTTTTTCTCTTGTGATTAACTTTATTTATTTATTTACGTACGTATTATCTAGTTAATTCTCTCATTGCAAAAATTCAATTTACAGATACTAGCTTTAAAATCAAATTAAAAAAAAACTAAAGTATACAGTTAGAGATTTTCTTACATTAACAGTCAATTTTGGGGAATGTTTCGAAGTCCGAACAGTGTGGCAGCCAGTGGTGCTAGTTAGTAAAATTAGTAATGATATATTTTTTAAAGACTAGCAATGGCAACAACCCTCAGTTTCTAATCTGTTCATTTTCAGATTTGTGCAGTTGATTTTACTCTGCGGACTGCTGGGATTAGATTCTACCATTGAGAGATGAAAAGTTTTCTCTACCAATAATAGTGAAAAAGAGAGAGAGAGAGAGAGAGAGATACTGGTAAACAGAACCAATAAATTCAAGTTTATTAGAAATGTTACTTTCTTATTACTTTCGAAATGAAGAATGGAGCCTCTCTGCAGCTGTAGGTTTTTGCTTACATATCAACAATTTTTTTTTTTTACTATTATATATCATACTAGGGATATTTAAATGAAACCTGACTGAAAAATCAGTGTAATGGTGTCTGGCTGGGTTTTATTTGAATGTCCCTAGTAATTATATTATGCAGCAAAAACATTAATAACAATGACAAAGGATAAGTGATTGACTGAAAGGAGTTGAAAATATATTTTGAAAAAAAAGTATAGTAAATACTGTAAAAAAATTTAAACTTTTCTTGTTATGCTTTTTGCTAATTGCAACAAAAAAAATGGGCATAGCTCTATCTTAGTAATATGTAGGTGGGACTCTGTGTAGATATGCATGGTTGTACAATATCTGTAACTACTTGTATTAATTTAGTCTTAAAGGGAATTGGTGGGGACAGTAATAAATAGTTTTGTGAAAAGAGAATTCACACTGGACATTTTTTGGAAGTGTAGAATGGAAACAATTATAAAGTGAATGGCCAAGTTCACTACTGATGCTCCAACATTTTAATAAAAAAATGTATTGCTGTTAATATTTTTTAGTCAGGTGGTAACTACGACAGGCAAGAGGATGAGATAGAGATAGATTAGTGGAAAATAATACATTGGAAATGAATCTACTGTAATTTTTCTTGGCCTTAAACATTGGAATTTTTTCTCACCGAAAAGGTGTTTATGTTACATTGCTGAAGCCACAGACTTTCACTGGAAGGTTGCTAGTGTTCTTCGTTGTATGTAAAGGTAAAATTCAGTGCTGGACAAGCACAGCATTTTCCAATGAATAAATTCTTACGCTTTTACATCCTGTACAAAAGAGGGTAAATTACTTTCTATGAATTTACTGCACCGTAAATGGCATCATCTCAAGATGGCTGACAGGAATGTCTGCATGCTGCGAAGTTCTGATAGCTCATTTTGTTGCCCTTAAATATGAAAAAAAATATTGTTAAATCATTTATTTTTTCTGAAGATTATTAATATAATTATAGAAAGAATAGCTCAGAAAAATGATTGAGTTCTGTAACTATTTTAAAGTAGAAATGTAATTAAATCTGTTAATTCTTTAGGGAATGTGTGTTGATTTTGCTAGGGTTCCTAACTACATTTCATGTTGTTTTGACTACTACTGTCTCAGTCTTTCATCACAATAGTTTCTTAGTTAAAGAGCTGGTTTGACTGCTTGAGTGTTCACATCATCTCAGGCTGAGAATTTTTTGATCTGTAGCAGGTAACATAGAAAATTTTCTGTGTTAAATATAGTATTTAAAATACTGGAAATTCTAGGATAAGAGGTACTTTAAAAATGCTACTTCAAATACTGAATCAGTAAATCAGAAACCATTCCCCATCACTCAAGAAATTTAACTCTATTCTGCTTTGTATAGAAACAGTTTTGAATTGTAATAATAAAAATAATTGTCTCAAATAATTAGTATATTTATGCAAGCAAACAGATGGAAATGATTTCTTTATATGATTACCAGATTTTCTGTGATTAAAGCACCTTTTTTTAGGTTGTGGGCTGTGGCCACCACTCCATCAGTAGCAAGATGACAGGTGCTGCAATTGAGCCTAAACCATGAAGAATTTTGTGATTAAGCAAGTCTGCCAAATAAACTGATTTTAAGACTGTCAGGTCTGACTGCTGACCAGCTAGGGGCAGAAATGAGCATTTAAGCCAGGAAAGGTGCAGACGCTGTTTTTAAATTTTGACAAAAAAGCCACTTTCACATATAAAAGAGCACATTAAAATTGGGTCATGATTTTTATTCATTAAAAACACAACACTTTTAGAAGTAAGTTACAAATAAAACATTAGCCTTAAGAATGTCTTAAATAGCTGCTTTGTGGAAATCATGGTTTTTATATAATTCAAAAGGTCAGTAACTTCTGCATCTTGATAACAGTTTTTTGTATTGTCAGAAACAATGAACTAAAGTGCATAATATCATTACCTGTTGTTACTTTCATCCCAATAGCACTTGGCTTTTATGCTGATCAAGCATCAAGCATGTAGCATTAAAATAATTTCTAGTGGTAGATTAAGCAGTGGGGTCATGGCATTTGTGTCTTTTTAGACCAATCAAATAATGCCATTATACCATTTGTAGTTATAAAGATGACTGCCACTTTAGCAAAGAAAAATAGAGTATGTTCATTATGTTTGTAAATTGTTTCATTGATATATTTACAAAAATGTTGTGTTATAATAAAAACATTTGTAAGATATTTGTAAAAGATGTTAATATGATTTATTTCCATTTGTTATCTTTTTAAAATCATTATTCAGTATATACTAAATATCTATGTAAAGTCAGATGGTTGAGAGAGTGTTATTATGTTGAGCCTGTCATGGCAGTGACAGAGGTTCATACCAGTGGTGTGCCCTCTCTCCTCACTCTGCTGTTCCATTTCACTAGTGTTGGTTTTTCTGGGTATTATTCTTTCTTCCTGCTTTTCTTGTTAGGCTGGTACTTATACGATTTTTGCTTGAAAATACATCTCCTAGTGACCTGTGATTGTTTCTGTGTCAACATTTTATATATATAACCACTCTGTGGTCATAAAATAATGACTAAGGTATTGATATTGAAACAAAGTACCTTGAATGATGCAGGGCACTGTGGGTCTCAAATCAACTTTACAACAATAGCAGAAGGAGTATTAGTTCTTTGTGAATCGTAGGAGGGTGATAGATTATCTGGAGAAAAGAGAAGGAACATCGCCAACAGGACAAGCTAATATTTTATACACCTGGCTATCTTGATGTTCAGGATCTGCTGGTCTTTTAATCCAATTTCATAAGTGAAGTTCTAAATTTGTAGAAGTTAGTGGATTATTGAAAAGTGATGAATTCTTCAATACAGTGTAACCCACCCACCATTCTTGTTTACTCTATAGCTATAATTAGTGATTGGAGTAAAGTTCTTCAGGTAATGGAACTTTTTTTCTTTTCTGAATGAACATTAACAAAGTGATGTGAAATTTGTAACAGAAATGTAGGAAATTAAAGTTTTTTGCAAGTCTTAGTATAGCAGTTTTCTCTTTATTGCTTGGCTCTTCCTCTTTCACATGTGCGCATGCATGGAAAGTCCCAGAAAAACTTTAATGAAAAATCAAGAGAACCTAAAATAAACCAGTATGGGGTCAGTGTCAAGAAAAATGGAACAACCACACACACACTAGTCACTGAACCACATCCAAACCCTATCTCTTAATAGAAAGCAAAGTAAAAACCATTTACAGTGGTGGATTTGTAGAATTATTTACCTGCTCCATGTTCCAATTTCTGTGATATATCTAAATGCTTCATGTCAAATTGTTGTTGATTTTGTGTGGTAAAACATGTTAGTTAATGCCTGAAAATCTGCTCAAAGTATGATTAGTGACTGGCAGTAAATTCAGGTGTAGTAGTATAATAAAGCAACTTTCTTTGATTTATATTTTGGGCAGAGTAGGAAAAAAAATTGACACATTGCAAAATAATTAGCTGGCTTTTGATTAAAATTAATGCGGTATAGATTTTGAGGTTTATGACTGGTTCCAGTGAATGGTAAGTACATAAATACCATCATTATAGAATGGGATAAAAAATGAGAGCCATTTGGTTCAGGATTTTTGGTTCAGCAGTCATAAACAAGGTAGCAGGTAGGATGAATTAGCTTTGTTTTGTTATTTTTACTGGAAGGGAGCTTCAGAAGTGGGTTGTCCTGCTGACAATACAACTAGGTTTTAATTGTCAGAGGCTAAGTGTAACTTGCTACTCAGGTAGTAAAGGTAGATATAATCATAAATCAGGAGACACCTGCAGGAAAATCTTTTCAGGTGATCTTTTCTTAGTAAAAAAACTGCATCCAGTGATGCTAATATTAAAAAAAAACAACAAAATTTGCTATTTTTAAAATTATAATCACATAATGAATGTGCAGGATGTACTACTATAAGAGACTGATCTCACTATACATGGCAATCACAATAGCAGGAAGTATTGTTATTTTTTGTGAGCTGACAACAGAATGATAACTTTTCCTGGCTGATAAATGTTTTTGCCGGTGAACATTATATATTTTTTGTGCTATTGTGAAATAAAAACAATATAGAAATTCTACCACTGGAAATTTTCTCCTTAAGTGAAAGTAGTTAGAAAGCATTTTTTGAATTCAGAATTATCTAGTTTATTGAGACAAGACCTTAAAAACTTTTAAAATTTTAATACTGATTTTTCTTTTAGTGGTGCTGATACCTTTTTGGGTATCTTCAATTATGTATGTATAGAGGATATATATATATATATATATAAGAAAAAAATTGGAAAAAGTATAGAATAAAGGTGAAATCTTGATTTTAGGTGTCTGATTGGTTGAGGAAGGGTTGTTAAGTATATAATTGGCATAAATTCTTTATTATCACTTTTTTTCATTGCTGGCTGAAAACATTTATTGGAATGATATTTCTAAAATTTTCAAAGAAAATTTAACAGTATTTGACAATTATTAATTTTATTACATTTTTTTTTGTAATGAGGATGCAAAATGCAAACATAACTGACTCCTGGATGTTATTAAAATAAATGAGGTGAATCCAAAAGGAAATAAAATCTAGATAAATTGCATCCATAAATGTCAAAACTAATGATATATGATTCCAGCATGAAATGGCTACCATCTGTTGATGATACTGACATTTTGTGGAAAAATCTGGGCAAATATTACAGAAATAGAAATGATTAACTTCAGTATACATTATGAAACAGAAGGAAATATTTAAATTTGATGATATAATTTTTAATGCATGCAATATTTAAAATAAAGGCTGACAAAAGAAAGTTAATTATTTTCTCTTTTCTTCTCACTCAATGGGACTGTTAGTATACAGAATTTTTTTTGGTCAAGAAAGATCAGCAAGATGATTATAATGATTTCTTTTGTGCACCAGTTGTATGATAATGCTACAAAAAAAATTTTAGGTTTTGGAAAAATGATGTACCCACCCAAACAAAGAAACAAGGAGAAACAAGCTAAAACACTGTTTATATATGTGAGTACTTATATTGTATGAAATTAATGGATTGGACTACAGAGAAATAAATTTCTTAGAAAAAATATTTGTAGGCATTTAAAGAAATTATGGAATAAAATGGGGAAAATAATGCTAGAGAAAATGGTAAATTCTCTGAAAAGTTGGATTAAAGTGGTGAAGAAACATGAGATGGTAAACAATGGTAAAGAGTTGTAAGATAAACATGGAAGAAAATGGTAACAGAGAAAATAAATTATAGTGAAACATTAAAATAAAGAGAAGATATGAACAAACGGTGATATGTTAATTATTCAGCATTAAGAAGATATTTGAGTATTTTTTCTGTATGATTAGAGCAAGTTTCAAAATTACGTTTCTAATATAGGATGAAAATAGAGTATAAACTGAAGCTAGTGAATAAAAAAAATAACTGAAAAGAATTTTCAAGAACTAAAATGAACAGAAAAAATAAAAGCTAAATGCATGAGAGAAAAAAAAGTAAAATTTAAAATATTTGTAAAAATGTAGGAAATAAAAAGCAGAAAAAAATTGAATTATACAAAGATTATTTTGTGTACATAAACAGAAGCAAAGTGAGAAAATTAGTAATTCTGGAATGTAAAATGGATGTATGGATCTGTAAGTGGCTGATTGATAGAGCTAAAAGCTATAAGTTATTTGTCATAGCATGAACATCATAACTGTTCACTCCAGGAGTTTTATAGTTACACGATTCCATTAGTGTGTTCATTGAGAGTGCAAAGCATCTGTAGATGGGATACAAGATTGTCTGCCACTGGCGTTGTTCTCTGTTTTATGGTTTACTTCAGATTTCGATAAATGGATGATAGATTCTGACACATTACTCACTTAATGATTGGCTAAAATCTGAAAGGTTAGAAAACTACATTCATAAAGTGCTGTACCTTTTAAAAAAAAGTTTCATCCATTTTTTTGCAGTAAGTTATTTACTTTGGTAGTTGATGTAAATTAATTATATTTTGCCATTGCTGTGTTAAGTATGAACCCTTTTGAACCATAATGTAAAACCATGACTGCAGTTTTTTTTTTCCTTTTAATCAATTCCAGCATTTTCAATCAATCTTAAAAACCTTCCCATAATGCAATGCTACAAAATATTATGATTGCATATGAGTAGAAGTTGGTAAAATGTCTGTCAGTTTTTTAAAGCAGACTCAAGTAGTATTTTTTTTGGTCATACTAAATTTTTTAGCACAAATTATTTCCAGAAAACTTTTAAATTAAATTTTTTTCAAGAGTTCTGTTTTATCTGCCCAATTGATTTGATGGTTGAACACTCAGAAGCAACTGATAGTGATTAAAACTCAATTGTGGGATTCTATAGCATTGAATGTGGTAAGGTTTTCAGAATTATCAGATAGAAACTGTATTTAGCTCCAATCAAAGGAGATTTAATTCAATTTCTTACAAGAAAATACATATAGAATTGTTTAAAAATATGTCATTTATGTTTTGAAAATTTATTTTAAAATGTCTTAAGTTGATGAATGGCTGATTAGCAAGTAGCTTAGCAAAGTAACTGCTGCTGCTGCTACTAGTTATCAGGATTAAACAGCAGTAGCAGCAGCATTGAATGAGCAGTTTTTGAATAATTAATGACTGTCACCTTTCTGCAATCTTTGAACAGGGGACAAAAGTGGATATAACTAGGGTGAAAAGAATAACAAAAAACAGTATTTATTAGAAAAAAGACATTTTTGTCTTTAAAATAAAATATAGTTAAGCCTAGTAACACAGTGGGTACTGATTGGGTAGTTTTTATACTACAATATAGAAATTAAATCACTACATTTTTAAAACTCTTTAATTTATTTAGTCATAAAATGATGTTGAACTGTGTTTATATAGTGTAGATTTTCCTACTAATTCATGTTTGGTTCTTCTGGAAAATGTTTGTTAATTTCTTTTGAAAACACTAATAGTCTTTGTAACCAGGGTTCTTGTGGAAAGTTAGATTTGCAGATCCCAGGTGGAAAGTATTTAAAAGTTGTTTTCATTTCTAATATCGTAAAATAATTTTTGGGTAATATGTTCACTCCATGTAGGGCAATATGGTAAGATTACTTACCATGGTCTTTTCATAGTTTTCAAATCCTGGGGAACATGACATTAGTCATAACTGAAAGAGCTTTGTACTGAAATTTATTGAACAGATTTTACTGAAAATCTATTTTCTTGTGTATTTTTTGTGTTTCATCATATCTGATTTTTTTCCAAAAGTGATTTCTCTGCCATAAAGTTTGAGTTGATAAACAACTGACAAAGATAGATTGATGTTGACTGTTGGCATTCAGGACATCAGTTCTGTGTGGTTTTATTAGCATTATTACAGGACAGTAGTACGAGTTTGTTTGTCTAGCTGATCTGGGGGCAGGGAGGAGGCTACATGACTTTAGAGGACGTAAATTTTCCTGATGCAAATTGGATCCATTTTCTTGTGGAGATGCCATAAAGATTTGTAGCCTGACCACTCATGATGGTTATCTGAGGAGCATTCACTGCGCACCTTTTCAGAAAGCCACATTACACTTTGTACTAAGAAATTCAGGACAGATTTTATATGATTTGTATTAAAATGCCTCTTCGTTCTCAGGGTGTCAGTGTTCTCATTGTGAAAGAGTAGACTTTAACATTATTGTCATTTTGTAAACTTGAGAATTTATAATTTTTTAATTAGAAAATACAAGTTTACTTTGACTGGGTTTATTAATCATGCTGCCATTATAAATTTTAAAAATCCTATTATTTTTTTAAAATATAAAATTCCTCCCCAAAAAACAACAGAAACAATAAAAAAAAATGTCAGCTTTAGATATGCAGTAGAAAACAGAGAAATCCAGAAATAAAAAAATGTTTTCAAGAAACTCTTTTTGCTAAATTAAAGTTCCTTGACACGCCATTAATGTGAATTCATTACATAACTTGGCTGGCTGGTTCAGTTTTCAAATTTTGTAATTCTGCCGAGTTTTCAATTATAGTTTTTATTTTTCTGAGATCTTTGCCAGTTTGTTGGCATACATGATTATCACTCTCTGATCATTATGCAGACAGAATTTTTGTAATGAACAATCAGATTTATCAATGTGTTCTGTTTTTTAGTTTAATTAATATCTGTTGCAATATTTATTGTCATTTTGTTCTGTCATTGTTTGGTAACCAACTATATTGACACTTTAGCATGGTCATGATTTCTCCCTTCCAACTGCTGAGGGGCTACCATCATACACAGCCCAATATAAGTTAAGCATCACTGTATTTCACATTAAAAATTAACTCCAAAACCACTGTATAACCTAAAATCTATTTCTGACTACAAAGTGACCTAATATGACAAAGAATTTGTATTTTGGAAAGGAATGGAATATTAAATTATGATATTTTATTTTCTGGTATTATACATTTTATAAAATGTCAGAAAAAAGTAAAAACTTTTTTTTGGATAAAAATATTTTTAAAGCACATGCTTTTACATGCATCATTAATATTTGATAATAAAAATATCACTTATTGTCCTGGACACTTGATCTTTTAATGTCACTATGTGTTTGCAAGAAAGCTCACTATTTTTCATTCCAGGTATCTGCAATCTCTAGGTTCTTGAATAGTCTCTCTATTCCTTGTTTGCACACTTTGTTTTTCTAAAACCATCACCACATGCATATGTGGTCAACACACCACCAGTGTTGTATAAAAGTATGAGCAACAGAGCATAGACATGGCTTCATCAACGGTCAAAATGCTTTATTGCTTCAAGGTTTTGCTTTTGATTAATGTGAGGGAAAATCTAGTAGTGGTTGGTACATGCATTGCACCAGATGGCTATAAAGTGTTGTCTATTTTACAGTGATACAGCTTGAAATTGGGTACAATATATAAGTGAAACTTGCTTATCAGCAGATGTTAAACAAGATTTTCATATCCATACTATATTCTGTTTCTCAGCTATTATACTATGGCCACCTGCTTTATATGAAGAGAATTGGAACTAATTCCCACTTGAGAGGTAAACCTTTTTTGCCATTCAAATTATGATTTTGTATAAAAATTGTTATTAATTTTTTAATATGTAATTTTAGAAGATGAATTTTGTTTTGTTTATAAGACCTTTTAATATTGATTTGTGGATATCATAAAGATGGAAGATTCTGAGAAGCATTACATCAATGGAATTCTTTGATCTTTGAGTGGCTTGGGCAAATCATAATGGCCTTCTCTCTCCTTATTAACTAAACTTATTTACCAGTAGGGACCAATTAATAAATGCTGACATGGTCTGATTTTCTTAATCAAGTGAAATTCAGTTTTGTGTATGCTGAGATTTCAATCAGTCAGTAAATATATTTTAACTAGCATAGACTTTTAAAATCTCTTTAACATTGATACTTTATAATTGTTTTTCTTTTATGCACAGCATAGATTAAATACATTTTCTCAGCACATCTAACGTAGGAATTGCATTATTTTCTTACTGTTAATCATTGTACCTTTTAGAAGTTTCTGTGGAGTAACAAACAGTTTTATTTTTTCTGAGAGAGTCATTAAAACACTATGATGTCATAAATAAATTTGCATAATTTACTTTGGACTGTGATAAAATTTTCAAAATTAAACAGATGCACAGAACAAATGATTTAGAACAAAAATACCAGAAATAAATTAATTAGATTTACCTAGGTGTTTAGGAGGAGACCAAATACATTTTTAAAAAAGATTAATTATATTTTGAGAGCATGGATAGCAGCAAATATTTTGGGTTTACTATATTTGTTAATAGTAGAGGTCACAGCCAGATATTAGATTAATTGTCAGTAATGGATGATAAATGAATTGAATAAATTTCCAATATTGGTTGTCAGGAATGATCATGTAAATCAATTTTAAAATTGTATTGATAGACTTCTCTTAACATTGGGGGTTTTGCATGAGCTTCCCGCCTCCTTGTAAAGTCTAAACACTAAATTAACACTTTCATCAGAATTTTCTAAAACAGATACACACTGAAAATAACAACACTCACCACATGGTACATTTGAGTAGGAAAGTGAGATGTACTGCTAAAACCATGCTGCTTCCCTTAATAGACTTAAGACTTTTCTACTCAGTGTTGCTAGTTAATAATAGGGTCTCCTTAATGTGTCTGACAGTGATAAAAATGGCTTTTCAGTGGATGTAGAGAGCAGTGTTTATTTCTTATTTTGTCAAATTAATGAATCTATTTGAACATTTAGATTTTATTTTCTTAGTTTTCCTTTTGACCTAAAGCAAACCAATCTGCTTTATAGATTTTTGAATGTCATAAGCATCTTATTGTGGATAGTTATGGTGTGCTTACATACTTGAAAATATGTGAAAATATTGGATTATCCATGTAGATGTCACACTGCACAAAAACAGAACAAGATCATAAATGGCTGGTGGATCATCCTGTAGAATGTTCTGGTTTTTTTTGGGGGGGTATATTTTTAAAATTATTCACTACTAATTATTGTGTTCAAAATTCCAAGGAGTTATCCCCATTTATATTGGGATTCTCATTTTTAAAACACACCTGGAACAGGTAAGATTTGATTACCTCCTTATGAATTTATGAAATTTAATAAATGAATTTTGTTTTATCTGTCACCTGCTTTTTAAATTTTATTTTGATTGGAATTATAAAAAATAACATTTAATTTATTTGTGATCATCAAATCAGAAATCTGAATTTTTTTTCAAGCATTTAGTCTCAAATTAATTTACCCATGATGATTCATCCAGTTTTATTTTTCTTAAAGCTAGTTTTCTTGTATTTATTTAGCAACTCTTGTAATGCCAAGTTGTCAAATGCATTAGATAGTGCCAGTATACAACATATTCTGCTAGGGTTAATTTATCTAAAAATGGAGATTGTACTGAGAGTTCATATTGCTGTGATTTTGTTGTTTAGAGCTTTAATTAATAATGGGGGACAACTGGGATTATTGCTGAATATGTACTTATGAGCACTGTGCTGTTTTCTTATAAACATTGATTAAAATAATTTCACAGATGAAAATCATTTTCATTTTTCACATAACCAGTGATGTGAGAAACTTTGGGAATTTATTTGGCAAAAACTTTGCGGGGGAGTTGACAACAGATGATGAATAATTTGTTGTGAGATTGAACTTGGGATTAATTTCAGTAATGTTTCTTAGTGCCTACTCTTTACTGATGCTAACTTCTTGGCCTCTGTCTTTTCTTAAAATGCTCGAATTCTATGTTGTCTGCAGTTAAAAGAACCTGTTTTTAATTTCTTAGTATATTGATGAAGATTTTAAGATACTGATGAAAGCAGAGAAAATAAGATATAAACTCAAACAAATCTGTGAAAAGAGAGACTTTAGAATCTTTTTTTTTCTTTTTTGTATTGTTAATTGCAGTAGAAGAACATTTTGACAAGTTAAAGTTTGTCCAAGTTGCTCCTGGAAAATTATGAGCACACCTAGTGTAAAATATAAACATTTCCATGGCAGATATGTTTTTCATGTTTTGTCTATAGTATGGAAACCAGAATGTAATACAATCCAGTTGTGTTTGCATTGAATAAAAGATATGTGAACAGGAATCTTAGTTTAAAAGTTCATAGTGTTTGGAGGTGTGGTTGGTGATGTCATATTGTTTTTTTTTTCTACTAAATTGGTTCATGTTTTAAAATATATGCGCTTTGGCTTATTCAACATTTTTTTGTTGCTTTGTTCTGCATCTAACTAACATCATTTCTTCCAGTCTCCAACTGGCTACTTAGACCATCTGTCTTTTCAACAGTAGTTTCTGATAATTATCTAGCATAAATTACATAAATTAGACCCTTGCAGTTATTTTTCTAAACTGTAAAATACCCCCCAAAATTAAATTGATAAAAAAAACAACAACAACATGTAGATGTGTTTAAAATTGCATTTGACAAAGTTTAAGTTTTAAAATTGCTTTTTATAGCATTCTTCCCTTAGCTTATGCCTTTTACACTTACACTTGGCAGCGTTGTGATCTGGTGCTAGAATATCGGACAACTGGAACTCAGGGGCTAAGTTTGAATTCTGGTCAGGACTGGTTAGAAGGGAATATCTGGATGCTTGTGGTGGAGGTTCCACACGTAACTTGTGACTTGCTCGCACCTTGATTACTACTGAAGAGTCTTGAACTGTACTTAGGTAGCTTGGTCACCAAAGCATTTGCCTCCACACCCTCCCCTTCTAGTTCATTTCTCTGAAATTCTTGTAACCTCAAAGTCAGGCCAATGGGTTCTGCAGTGTATACATTGTTGCCTCTTACCTGCAATCTTTCTCCCTTTTTTGAAATACATAACTGAAACTTCCATCAGGTTATCTCCAGGTATGTGGTTTAAGTGAGAAAGGGTTAATTAGCTACCTTGTGTTAGGGATTGCTGATGTCGGAAAAAATAGATGCCTAGAGGTTTGCGATAAATGACTAGTTGACAGTGATGTTAAAAAAAAACTATGAAAATAAAATAGAGACATCTGTTTTCTCTGGAAGTGGGGAGAAGCTTTTGTAAAATATTTTATAGTTACATGCCAGCAAATGAATTAAGTTTTTGCATGATTGCTATATATTAAAAAAAGGGGGATTAAATATCTTAGAGTCTAAGGATTCACAAAATCAAAATTAATGAGAAATTATCTTTTTATCATAATGTTTCATGTAGCAGATTATGCACAGCATAAATAAATAAGTGTAGGGGTGAAAAAAGGATAGATGAAGCTTGATCTTAAATTATGAAGAAATTATTAACTTATCAGGTGTGAATAAAAATCACTTTTTCTTAACTGTCTCTTCCCTTGAAAATATCATAGGAAACCACACCATGATTTTTAGTTTTTTGTTTAATATTTTTGCAAATAAATTCTCTTATGGTTTTGTTGAGTGGCAGATTGTGGGCAAATACTCTGACTTTATAGATGCAGTATTAAATACAAAGAAACAAAGGAAAAATAAAAGAAACAAAATGAATTAAAGAAATATAATATTGATAAATAATAGTAGTAGATTTAACACTGTTTTCACCTGTTCTAGCTAATTTGCTACATGTACAACTTTTGGATAGAGGAAGGAAGATGAGGATTATAAATAAACTCTGATTCTGGCAGCTGTCTGATGTCACTTTTATTTAATAATGCTTTAGTACAACACTGCTTATAAATTTAAAATGTGAAGGTTACTGTTGTTACATCTTCAAGCTGTTCATCCATGATTGTCCATCTTTTTTATACTTAATTAAAAATATTTTTTTTATTTCTGATTAATTGGCTATGGAAATGCATGTTGACTAGCAAGAGAGAGTCTTCATCAGTAGCCAGACGGTTGTCATGGGAAAGTTAGCAGTCTTAAGTTAATTTGCCCATCTGTAATTGACCTGAGGGTGGTGTAAAATATCTATGCTATTTGGTGCAGAAGGCAGTCAGGAAACAAGATTATAAGGTTGCACTCTGTTGTTTTCTGCTTTATAAACTAGAATTTTTCCATCTTTCTTACTTGACACACATCAGCATTTGCTATGATAATTTTTTCACTATACCTTAGTTTCACAGAACAAATGGCAAAACGTTTGGTTTCTTAGTCATGACCTTTGTAAGTATTTACACATTTTCTGTCTTTTTTCTTCTGAATGAAAAAAAAAGGGTTTTGTAATGATAAAATAATTTTAAAAAAGTTTTTTTAATACTATTTGTTGACCGTCTTTTAAGTTTAATTTAGTTTGTACAAAGTTTCATTATGACTTATACAAGAGCCAAAAGAAGCTATAAAGTTCTGGTTTAATGTATTTGCAGCAATAAAGATGATGTTAATCTATTATACCCCACATACTGAGAGGTTTTTGAATGACTTTATACGTGCACAGCAACTTTTGCGAGTAAACAGTGGCTATGTGGTATTGCTAGCAGTCAAAGAATTTTAATATACATCTTATTTGAATAATTTTTTGAGGAATAAAACTGTATTGCAGAATGGCATTGGTACATGTCAGAAGAGCAATCATGTTGGCTGATGTCCTGACCCTTCATCCAGCAACTTCATCCCTCTATCCTCATCATCTCTATCTTCCAGCCTTGCAATAGACCAGTGCTCCTTTTGCTTATTTTTGCATCCTCTGTTGGTTTTGGCCAGTATGTCTGCTGGTTTTCTTGTTAGTTTATCAAAGGAGATATGTAAAAGATGGAATAAAACAATATCTCTCATAATCACTTTAAACAATTCACACTAATATTGTGAAGTAAAGACCATCAGTAAGCAAAATAAAAATAATTTGCAATTTTAAATAAAATGATTAATTTGAATTATAATCTGAAACTATTGTGAGTGAAATACTTAGCAATATTAGCTAACCATTACCAACCTTAATTTTGCATGGAAAAGTTCATCTTTAATACTGGGCTGATTAAGCAGTTTTTAAATGTAATGTATTAAAGTAAATCAAAAATAATTGAAAAGGAAAATTACATATAAGAAAAAATCAAATAAAGAAGAGAGAAGTTTTTGTTGGAGCTTTAATAATAGGAACTAACATGGTTAATATTTTAGTGCATTTTTATTTCGACAGATTCACTTGAATTTACTGCCAGCATGTTCTGGATGATTCTGGTACCATGTTGCTGGATTTCTCAATTATTTTCAGAGAAAATCTAGTCTGTTTTTGTGAACAGTAGATGAAATCAGCAGCAGTTCATAGGACATAAGAAAATCTTAAAGAATTAATGGTTTAATTTAAAGTACATAGCTTTGCAGAGGCCATCAATGCATTACTTGGATACTAGAATTCAAAAATTGAAGTATTTCACTACAGACATGGGGTTTTCATTCACGTGACTACTATTAGACATATCATAACAAATCTCTAACATCCTTACAGAAAGTAGAAAAGAATTTTTTGGACTGCAATAAGTCACAGATCAATACAAAGCCAGCATTTTCATCTATTTTGATAGTATTGTGCTGGAGAGAGAGGGCAGGGAGTAGATTTTTCATTATTTAACATTTATAAAGAATTTTGTCATTAAATTTTATATTTTTAAAGTTTTGAATTCTTATTTATTTATTTTAAAAATTCATCAGCCTTATTTGGAGTTGACTGAATTATGTATTTAATTTGATGATAATTGTGAATCAGGTTTAGTTGGAAGTTTTTCACCAGACCTGATGACTTTACCTTGTCTAGCCTAAGGCAATTCAAACTGCTTCAATCATTCCAATGTTCTTTGTTAGACTGAGAAGGTTCTTGAAGCAGCCAATATGGCTTCTTGGAAACTTGCGTAGTGTTTTTTCTATCTTCTGATTATACATTCTGCTTTCTCATCCTTTCCATTTTCTTTCCTGATCTACAAATCACTCCACTCATTTATTATGATCTTTCTTGTATGTGTTCTACCAATCCTGCAAGAGGACTCCTGACTCAGGTGACAAAATTTTTTTTCAAAGATGAAATCCAACTTTAGATATAAATGGGAGCCCTCCATTTCTCCAATCACTTTCTCAGTTTCAACATTTTTCTTTGTGTTCAGCCTAAATGTACACCTTATTAATGTTTTGAGATTTTTAAAAAATGGCAAACATCTTTTTATTGCCATTTATAATTTTACTGTTTATGTTTAGTTGCTGGGCAACAGATTTATTCATGTCAGAATGACATTGTATTTATGATGCTAATAATGCGCAGCATTCTACAAAATATCTTAACTGTCATGCAACTATTCACATTGTTACAGTTTATAAACATAACATGTAAAGGGGTAAACTGATGATAGCATATTGATTTAGATTCTCATTTTTTTCTGCTGTACTCCAGGTATCATTTGAATAAGGTGCTTTCTCCCATACCATCAAATGCGGTTTCCTGCAGGGGGCTGGAATTGAATGGAGATAAACAGTTTACTGATAATTAAACATGACAGTCGAGTGGTCAGAGTGTGAAAGCTGACACATTGAGTGGTGCACCTTGGGAGTTGTTTATAATGTTTTGTATCACATTTTGATATCAGGCAGACTTGTATTCAGCCACAATAATTTTTTTCATTCAGCTACAAGAGTGTTCTAGCCATAGTTTATTTTGCTTTTATAATTTCATATTTTCTTGGTGGGGATTGGTTATCATTGTTGAATTTAGTTTTTGTATTCCTTGAAGAACATGGTGGTCATGAGAAGAAAACTCACCTGCTCAGTATTAAATTTAGGGAGAGGATAATTCTTTAGATCTTTTTCTTGTCTCCAGCTATGTAGGATAAGATTGTCAAAAGGTGTTTTCCAGATCATGCAATATTTAAAAAAAAAATGTTATACTACTTGAAAAATATGGAAAAACTGCTACTTTCCAGTTTGGTATAAGGAAGAAGCTAGACCTGTGCAGGTGCACGTGTGTGGGTGCATGGGTGGAGGGGAGAGAGTAATTTGAGTAGCTCAACTTGGATACAGTATCTGTAATGTGGGGTATTTTGAGAGTACATACCTTGAGAGTATCATCATGTTTAAAACCAAATGTCATCACACCAATAGTTGATAAGCCTGGCTGCTTATCTAACATGGTTCCTAAATGAGGACTATTAAAGTAAAATTCTGCCTCTCTCTTGAATGACTCTCTATTGCCCCTCTGTTTCTAAAAATATAGTATCTTGGAGAAATAATATTATATAAAGCTCTTGAATTTTGATACAATTTTTAGATTTCATCCATGAACCAATTCATTTGCTGGTTGATCATTGCATATTTATAAGATTTATATTCAGAATGCCCTCCTCTTATATTACACGGTATGAATACATTATTATTTTTAATGTTTTTTTTCACTCTAATACCAAAGAAACTCCACTCTCTTTTCAATAATATGGTCACCGATTTGTTGAAATATAATTTTTTGATTAGATTTATTGGCATTAAAATAAAATATTCTTATTTGTTATAATTCATAAGTAAACATTTTTAATTAAATTTTTTTCTTTAGATGGTGGTGACTGAGTGTTTTTTTTTTTTTTTTTTGTTCACCCTTCTGTACAAGGGAGACTGCCCAGGTGTAGTGCTGTGGTTATTCGCTAGAAAGTGTTATTCTGCATCACGAGCACCCAGCAATGCCTACTGGAACTCTTCACTTTTAGATGTAGAAGGAAACCAGTGCAGGTGGCTGGTGAATAAGAGTGAGAAGAAACCAAGCCAGGGAGGTACACCAAACCAAACTGACCGCCAAACTGCCCCAGTCCCTGGATATGTATACAGTGATATGAAGAAATCTTGATCTTAGGAACATGTACACTAATGTGTACAAAGAAATCAGAATTGTTTATAAACACTTTTGTTATTTAAAATTCTTAGATTTTTAAGGCATATAAATGAGCTTATACACTTTTCTTCAGTTTTAAAAGATTTAGATACCAAATTAGAAGAATTGGGTTTTATATTTAGTTTAATAATACAAGGGAAAAGTGAAGATCTTTATCATAATTGAAATTAAGAGAAGAAATTAGACTTTTTGAATATTGTTTTTTCATGTTTGTGATAGATAAATTTTTTTAAAAAAAAACCAACAGAAACTGCAAAATTTAATTTTTACAAAGTGCTTAATTTTTCCAAAAGCTTACATTTTATCTTGGATAATGTTATTACTCCATACAGAATATGTACAACAAACGGTGTGAAGTGTAAAGTGATGGTTGGACAGTTGGTATTAGGGGGTTTTTTTTTGTTATAATTAAATATGGATTGAAGTTTATGAAATTAGACCAGTAATTAACTTGGGAGAGAAGAGGATTTGTTCCAGAAAGAACCTGTTCATGTTATTGATTCACTGCTGACGAAAATTCAAAATTGATTTACATTATTTGCATAGTCAAATACAGGGGCTGAATTTTAAATGTGGCTTCCTATTCCTGATGTTCCCGTGACAGGGAGGAATAATTGGACACTGGCCCAGGAGGATGGGTTGGCTGAATACAATAGCAGCCGTTCACTCAGGAGGGTGAGTCTCAGAGAGTGTTTGGTGACTGTGCTTCTGAGATTATTGAATTTTTGTCTTCATTGAAATAATGCAAAAAATTTTTAATTTATTTGAACCTGTAGTCTGTAGAAATTTTAAATAATATTTCCAATGACTTATGAAGAATTAATATAATAAATTATTAAATATGTATATAGATATATTTGTTCTTCCCATGTTAAAAGTTATAAATTCTAAAAACTTTTCCAAAAATGAATATTTTATTTACACTAATGTTTATCCATACTGTTTTTCACTGTATAACTCTCAACATATATAAGGAATTGAATGATCATGCTAAAGAACAATTTTTTCATTAATTTTTTTTTGCATAGAAGTGACACATGCTTACAAATGTAATTTCTGAAGTGAATTTTGTAGGTCCAGACTGAAAATAGAAAAAAAAGAAATCTCAAATGGTTTATTTATAAAAAAATGAAGAGAGAGAGAGAGAGAGAGAGAGTACTTAAACATAAAAAAATTAATTGAGCATAATGGAGAGTCTAGAAATGTTTTTTTGCAAACATACAGAGATCCCCGCATCTTTAAAATCAGGTGACTGTCTCAAAAAGAAAAGAAAATTGTTAAAAATTTTTTTAAGAGAGAGAGAGTGCTACCATTTGATAATAAATTCAGAAGGAAAAACTGTAGCTGCCATGGTCTCTGTGTACATAAAAATGAATTGATTTGTATTTATTGATCCCTCTAATGAAATTTTCTAAGGTGCAAAGTCTAGAACATATATTGATAAGGGAAACTCTCAGAGTTTCTTTTCTAACAAATGTTGTTCAGTGATCAACAGCTCTACAAATTTCAGTTTATTCATGGCCTAATAGACATCTAGATCAAAATTATCTTCATTCATTGAATTCTTGGCTCAAATCGCAAAAACTTCCTAGCCTCAACTTATTTTTGGCAGTGAGGACATATTAATAATTATTGACCTTCTTCATCTAAAACAATTTTTAATCATAAAACCCATTTTGTAGAATTAAGTGGTGAGAAACTTACTGTTATTAATGCCACAGTACAAATGGTGGTTAGTCCCTTTTATTTCTACTTGATATGTGTCCAGCGGAAAAGTGGGTGCTATCATTGCCATAGCATACTACCATGTGACACCAGGTTTTATGAGAATTCTTTTAAGCTGGGTAGACTTGCAAATTGCATATATGGTACAGTAGCAGTTTTAAATTAGTCTGTATTGTTGTATTGCTCATTGCTGCCACTGCAATCTCCTTATAGCTCTGCATTGATTTGTCTCAAGTGGTCAGACCTGGACAGTGTGGAGGCCACATTGTGATGTTGGTGATGTCAGATCTTTGACTCATCCATCTGTTTGGAATCATTTAAGATGCCATGGACTGATAATGCATAATGTGCTGGTGCCCCATCTTGTTGAAACAACACTAATTGGATAATAAATGCCCTGTTTTAGTTGTGGAACGAACTGCTCCTTCAGCATACACAGATATTGACAGGACTATTAAAAATATATATGAGGAGAGGGAACCTATGAACTGTTTGTAATTTTAATGTTAATATTATTTTGCTTTAGTGATTATTGTTAACAGTATAATTGTATGAATTTTTCTTTGATATCTTTAAAATACTGGAACCTTATCATAATGGCATCCTACTTTTTTTCTATAAACTCTGCCAGACAATAGAAACAGCAGAAAGTCCTCCCACTTGCTATAAATTACATGTCTAATTCATTTTTTTAAAAAATATCTTTGCTTTCTGCTTCTACTGGCTATTTTGGTAAAGCATTGCAACAAAATACAAAACGATTACTAAAAACAAACAAACAAACAAAAAGATTTCCTGTTTGATAAAGAAGGTAATGACCTAAACTTATAGGATGTGCTATTGCACTGTATAGTTTATAATGAAGAACTTTTTCTTTTTTACTTTGGCATGGCCCCATGCTAGATTAATCATAAATTGTCAGCCGCAGCAAAAACTAAATGTTCGCATACACCGAAATTGCTCTTATTGCTTATTATTTTAGAGTATTCTGCACAAAAAATAATTTAAAATCACACTTGTTTCTAATGAAAGTGTCATTTGACTATGATAATAAATTTAGGGGAAAACATTTTAATTAGGTTTCATTGTTAGTTGCAATTGACAATAAATTTTCTCTCTCTCTCTCTTTCTCTCTCTCTCACACACTTTGGTCATTTAAGGGAGAGATGGTTATGTCAGCTGTTAGTGAATGTCTGGTTTGTAGTAGCATTTATCAGCATTTCAAGTGAATCATTGTAAAATTGTAAGTGGCCGATTTGTAATAAATTGTGTGTGCAGTTATTCTTTTATGAGAGGGTTTATTAGCCATTGGTGAAAAAATAAACTGCTTTAAGGGTCCATCTAAAGAATCTGTGAACTGGTTATGTGGCAGTTCAATGAGCTGGTTTCAAATTGTTAGGCAATGTATGAACCTCAAACATGAGAAATCTGCTGGTTTTGAATAACTGTTTACCAAGAAAGAGCTCTAGGTTAATTGACTTGTTTATGCACCATTTAAACTATTGTGTTACTACTGGTTTATGGACCATTTGTGAAAATTGATTTGGGAACAATCTGTTCCTCATTTCAGAAGGAAAGGTTCTTAAGTCTGTATAAGTATTTTCTTCTTACTATTTAGAGAAAATAAAAGAGTGGTTTAATTAGTTTTGCGTGATAATAATAATAATAATAATAATAATAATAATAATAATAATAATAATAATAATAATAATAATAGCTTTGTTTTTGTAAACAAAGAGAGCACAAGATGAAGGATAAGAATGAACAGGGTTAGTTCACTTGTAGCAACATAAAAAAAGAATCAATAAACTTAGGGCGGGAAGTTGGCGGGTGGCTATGGCGTTGTTGACAAATCGCTTAATCTGAACTGGTCATCAATAATGGCAGAGTGAATGTCTTGAAGTGGCTTCTTTTGGTTCTCGCCCTTGAGCTCTTTCTCCAAATAACTAGGAGCCACTTGGCAAAAATGTGGTCTGCTTGACAGAAACTCTACGATCATTATTCGAGTGGGATCACACTTTGAGATTAGCACGGTGCGGCCTAGGGCGCCCCACATCTCTGCAGCATTGTGCGTGTGGCAGCCACTCAGCACCCCAGTTAGTTTATTTAACCTGCGAGGGTCAGCCAAATAAGATTAATTTACAACACAAATTGGAAAGTATCAACGCTGACAGGATTTGTTTTGGGCGAGAGTTGATCTTTATATGAGTTTGTAGCTCTGCGACTGTTTACCCTCGCCTCTGTCTGTTTTGTGGCGAAAACAGATGTTTTACCTTTGTGTGAGGAAATGCATCAGCTTTAAGCAGCTTCCAGAGATCTGTGCTAATCACTTTGTGTCTATGCATGCCTCTACAAAAAATCTTAATGTAAATTTTCCAACTTGTGGCCTTTTGTTAAGGTTTCCTTCTGGGTTCTGTGTATTTGATACCTAATCAATTTTTAAATAGGTTACTTAAAAAAAAGCAAAAATTGTTACCTTTCGTGATAATTACTTTGTGGCATGTGTATGAGACAGTCTGTTAACTATGGAAGAAAAAAGAACATGTAATAAACTATTGAGAGTAATGCTTTTGGGATACTATTGCAAATAATTCTTGCATGATTTTTTTAAAAAAAATAGTATTCAGACAAAAATGAATTTGTAGCTGCTGATACAGAAAAATTGCAATTACATTGATTTAATAGTTGGATTTGTTTAAATTCTTTTTCATTAAGCATTCATTTAATAAAAAAAAATAAAGTAAGATGGGATGAGAAAAGTTGTGTTGAATATACTCTGAGATCTGATGCTAGTAAAAGTAGTAAACTGCCATATTGTTTTTTTAAATGTTCAATACAGCATCCCTGGTTGCATCGTCATTTTACTGCTTTTAATCTGTAGATGGGGGGGGAGCGTCAGTTGAAAAGTAACTAAGAATCTTTCTAAAGGAAACTGCTAGAAAAGTGGATTTCTACCAACAATCGTTATTAGCACAGTTAATGTGAATTAGAAAACTGATTTCTACAATGATAAAGCAGAAAGGTGATTTTAAAAAAATTGATATAAACTGACACAAAAGTATTCACCACTGCTAAAAAAAATGAAAAAGTGTTTCCATACCACATATACATATAAAAGGTGAAATCTGTGTGATAATTATTAATTCACTCTCTGGCCTGTAACAAATACATTAGTTAGAGTTAAATTCTTTCCATCATAAAGTCATAATTTAAATATAGCACTTAAAATACAGGGTACTTTTTGAAATATTTTTTTCCTTAGCAAATACCAAAAAAGGTTGGTCAAATCAGATACAGGAGCTGCAATGCAGAATCTCTTTAAATAGATGCATAAAACTATGAAACTAATTGAAGCAGTGGAATAAATGAGCATTCTTGATTAAGAGTAATTTTATAGAAGTTTTGTTAGTGATGTATATGGATATTTGATGAATAAGGATTTACTATCTTGTCTTATATAGCAATTTACTGTCCTTTCAAATAAAATTGTTGCTTAAGGTTGCTCCTGTACTATTGCTTTTAAATAAATGTTCTGTATTTGAGTTTTTTTTTTCCCCCTTTTTCTTATCTACATGTGATAACGAACTGTGTTTGCATTTGTAAAGACGCAAGAGTTACTACATGTCACAGTATTACTGGTGATGCAGAGTAGTAGTAAACTCATAAGATTTTACCTAATTATGTATATTTTTGCATGTACTCTGAAAAGGTGGATTTAACATTTTCAAAATTTCGTCACCTTTGAACTTTTTTATTTAGTTGTTTTATATGAATTATTGTAAGATTATCTTTCAACATTTTTGTGTATTACTGTCAGTCTACTCTCATTTTCATCATTTATCTCTTTCTGATAATTACCCAAATAGCCTTATTAAAATTGTGGCTATTTTAATGTGATTGTGTTTTGTACCAATACTGTTCTTTTGCAGAAGTTCAATTTAGTTCATGCATGGAACAAGTACAGAACACAGATTGGATCTGGTTTGCAAAGAGCTCTTATTTGGCATGCAAAGCATTTGTGAGAATGGGGGGACATGAAATTAGCCTTTAACAATGTCTTTGTTGATAGTGCAATTTTTCTGTCAGTGTCCCCATCGACAGTGGTTAGCTAGTGAGTTTTCCCTAAACTACATAAAGTTATAAATGAATAGGTAGACCATACATCTTTGCCTACGCATTGGCATTGCTTGTTAGTGTCTGGAATATCTTTAGATGCAGGCATGGTTGGAAGCAGTGGCTGGCATGGCTATGGGTTGCTTTATGGCAGCAAGTTTTAACTCTTCAAATTAAGTTGGTAGACTAGGACATTATGTGCTAAAAATATGGGCTACTGTAAGAGTTAATTAGGCTAAGACAAAAGTTTTAAATAAGCACTTATTTGATAGGTGAAGATAAACTTTGGCCAACCAATCCAATAAGAATGGAAATGGGAGGGGGAGAGGAGACAGTGTTGCTATGTAACATTCTGCAGTTATGAACAGTTGTGAGATTATCTGAGTGGCCACAAGGTACAAGCCTGTCCACTAGTCTTTCATTGGAGTTTTAGAGAACTTACAATAAGTGTATTTAATATGTGTTGTATTTATTATAAATTAGTGTGAATATCTGACCTTGTTGAATGAGTGTGCAAAAAAGAGGAAAATACCCAGTGAATGTGAAATTTTTAATAAGGAGTGGAATGAAAAAAACGTTTTTACAGACCTTGACTACAAAGCCACGTGTTTTATTTGTCATGCTACAATTTCTGTATTCAAAGATTGCAACTTGAAACACCGCTTTACTTCAAAGCATGGAAGTTACAATGCTAACTTGTTTCCAGATACAAGAGCAAAGAAAGATGAAGAATTGGTATTATTGTTATGAAGGCAGCAAAATATGTTTACATTTCAGATCAAGGTACAAGAAACTTCAACTCAAGCAAGTTTTGTTTTGGCAAATAATATCATAAAACACAATAAATCATTCTCAGACAGTGAATTTATAAAAAGATGTATGGTGGATGTTGCTGTAATAGTGTAATCATCAAACATGACAACTTTTGGAAACAAATCTATTCAGAAGAACAACTGTACATCATGTACATTATCAACATTTATACAAGGAGTGAATGAAAAATTTGAAATTATTACCGAATTAGTTTCTATGGAACCATTGAAGGGTATAACAACAGGTGAGAACCTATATGACAGGGTGTCACAAACTCTTGAGCAATATAAACTACCATGGGAAAAGTTGATCAGTGTAACCCACAAATGGAGTGCCTGATTTGACTGGTCTCAGGTCTTTTGAAAAGAATTCAGGGCATATAATTCATCAGAGAATCTCAGGAGAAATGTCTTTAACACGAATCATGTGATAAACATGAATTTCATAGGCACAAGAGGTTCGAACCATCAACAATTTGTGTTTTTACTTGAAGACATGGATGCCAGTCACACCAATATGCCACACCTTTCCAATGTTTAATGCTTAAGTTTAGGGAAAGTTCTCAAGATAGTGTGGGACTTAAAGGAAGAGATTGTAATATTCTTGAAAATGAAAGCTAAAGTTCAAGAGTTATCACAGCTTAAGGACAAGGATCAGTTAACTGATCTTGCATTCTTAATTGATGTCAAGTAACTTAAATGTTATTCTTCAGGGGAAAAAACTTCCTTATTCACGAGATGTATTCCACAGTACACTTTTTAAAACAAAAGTACTCTTATTTTTAAAATAGATAAAGGAAAAAAGATTTGCATGCTTTATTTCACTTCAAAATAATGAAGCAAGTTTCATAAGTACAGTAAATCTCATAGCAATTTACATGAAGAGTTCTGTCATTGTTTTAAATACTTAAAAAAAAAATGGAAAGCGAAACTTGCTTGTTGACTTGTCCTTTTTTTATGATGTTGAAAGGGCTCCAGAAAACTTTAAAGTAGAACTCATAGATTTGCAGAATGATAATATATAAAAGAGAAGTCTTATTCCTTGAACTGTGCTGAATTTTTTGAATTATTAAGGGATTCAAAGTTCTGCAACTTGAAAGACTGGGGAAGGAAGATTTTGGGAATATTTGACTCCACATATATCACTGAACCAACTTTCTCACTAATGAAGAGAAACAAGGCAGGGTTAAGAGTCTAGATGACGGATGAGAATTTGGCTGCAATGTTGTGTATTGCCACATACAAATTTACTCCAAGTGTTGAGAAACTCATTAACAATTGTAATCGGCATCATCTTTTACATTAATGTTGATGATTACTGATAAATATTATTTTTGTGTCATACTTTACTTTTTTTGCTAACATTTTAAGAATAAAATCCTTTAAAATGAATTTTTCAGTTAAAAATTTCTGCATTGATATGTAGACCCTCATCTGACCTATTGAAACACCCAGAGCTTCTGGTGTGGCTTGCATTATAACAAGTTTGCCCACATCTGGTTTGGTTGGTTGGTTGGTTCTTTAGAATGTATGAATGAATAAAGATGTTATTGGCAGATTTCAGCAATAAATTTTGTCTCCAAAATTCAATATTGAAAAAAAAATAAAATAACAAACAATGCATTAGTATCAGAAATATTCATTATGGTTTTTTTGTTCTTTTATATTTTATTAGCCTTTTAAATTGCAGTTGATTGTACATAGCATTTTGTGATGTGACTGCAGTTAATTCTCTTGCTTAAAGATAATTCTCATTTTTTTTTTCATTAAAATCCTTTCTTCCAGATAGAAGGTAAAATACTTGTTTAAGTATGATCAAATAAAGGAAACAGAAGAAACTTATGAAAGAAAATTAGTGTTTAAATAACATTAAATTTTTTGTTGTTTTTTTTTTTAAGAACTTTTTTAGTTTAGAAAGTTTTGGCTTTGAGAAATGGAAAAACAAATCAACTACAAATATAGAAACCCTGATGGCCATAACTGTACTCAAAAATAAAATGTTTAACATTTATGTTGTATGGATCTAACATTGAAAAGTCTGTGTGTCTTTTAGTTCTATATAAATCTTTGGTGAGCCCCCTTTTTTGGAATATGCAATTCATAGATTTTCTTTAGTGATTAGTCTCATATCTATGTAATCTCATAAGGAACTAAAGCTGCTTTATGCCTGGTTTGTTCTACAGGGTTTTCATGACTTGACTGGTATTTTAAAATATTTTTTCATGGGAGGAATGCCTGAAATCATAATTTTTCTAGTCATTTGGCACTTCAACATTATTAGGAGTTATAAGATAAATAAGAAATATTCTCAATTACACATAGGGAAATTTAAAACAACTATTTTTAAAATTGTGTAGTATCTGCCAACAAAGTCTTTTCTAGACAAGACTAGCAGAATATTTTTTAAAAGAGACTAAAATTCACTTTTTAGTGGAAAGAGCTTCTATAAAGTTTAAAAATTTTCCTGCCTCCCTGACTTTTAATATCTATATGGTTAATGGGAGAAATCGGAATTTTTTTGACTTGCTTGAAATGTATATGTCTTAATTTCAGCACATTTAAATTTAGCTTTTACTTTCTGTAGGCAATATTTAGTCTTGTGCATGCATGATGGACAATGTGATGCTTGTAAAATGTTTTACTCAAACTGGACATTAGATGATTTATTGACTTGCAATAAAGGAAGTACACAAGTGAACTAATTTTAAAAATTGATGGCCTCATTAATATGAAGATAAACAAATGTTTGTTTGCAGCCATTCAATTTTAAACTTGTGTTAAATTTGATGACCTCGACATTCTCTGTTTAATTTGTGAACTTTTTTCTCTCACCTGATTACTTTACAGAGTAGGGCAAACTTGAAAAGGAAGGTCTCACTTGATGTTGCATCGAGTATTTGTTTCTATTTTCTATGCTAGAGAACAAGTAGGATGCCTAGCCATAGAAATAACACAAATTTATTTCATATCATTTACACTGCATCCCTTATGAAAAAATCCACATTCTATATGTTGTTCTAATATAATTTGCAAAATTGCTGTTATCTATTGGTTTGATATACCTGTTATTCTATCACACTATATGTCTACTTTAAAGATCTGTTTGCCTTTTTTCTTTTAGCACTTTATTTTCTTCAAAGAAATGTATAGTACATTAGTACATGTACAAAGAGGACTTATCTAGTTTTATTTTGCAAATATATCTCCTGTTTTACTTAAGGATCCAAACTAAACAATATGCTCTTAGAATACTTTAGTCTTAAATTCTCAAGTTTATCTTTATTTTTCTCTCTTTTTTTTTGCTGATATAGCTCATAATCTTTTAAACGTATCACGGTGAGCAGTCACACTTGGGTGTCTCTATGAAATTGATATTTCCTGCTAAAGTCTGAGAACTGTACAACTGTCTCTACTTTCACTCTTTTTTGTTTCTTTTACCGGTGCTTAAATTTTAGCTTAAGATGCGGAGCTTATAGACTGTGGAGACTGTCAGAGCAGTAATCCCAAACATGAGGCCTCTGCACCATAAATTTTCTTAATGAGTCTGTTTTATGAGACTGCTAAGTCCTCAATATCAGCACAGATTAACACCCTGATATCCCCCGCTAATCCATGTGATTCACAGAAGGTTAGGTAGGGCGCACAAGAGGTGTGTGAAAGAGCAATAAAACAAGGAATCAATAAGGCTGCCCTGGTGATTTCTATGCAGAGAAGGATACGTCGTTTGTCTCCTGATGATCTAGCAGCCGGTAGTTCTTTTCACTTATGAGATTGGATCTGGTCCTGGTCCGAGGTTGTAATTAACCTGCGCTATATAATGGAGCTTACCAAGAGATAGAAATGCAAAAACTTTGCCATTGGCCTACCTATGGTTAATGGACATTTGGTAGACAGTTTACTTGTTAAGGAAAGTTTGAGGGCTTATAAAATGGAATGAGAACAAGAAAATGGGCTTCTATTAGAGTTATAAACACAGACAGACGGATAATGTAGTACTGAGGTGACTGTTGATGACCCTGATTAAAGTTATTTGATGATATTTTGGTGCATGGAATTACTACAAAAATTTTATTTAATTTTTATTTCTGTTTTTAATTAAGATTACTATTTTAAAATAAACAAGCAAACTACAAGAAAAACAGTTTGAAACATTAAACCTTTAACTATTTCATTATTTAATTTTTATTTGTTTACTCTGCACATAGGGGTTATTTAGACTTAGTAGGAATAGGATTTGTTTGAGGGTGATCTGAACTTTACTTAAAAAAAAAAAAAATTATACAGTTTCAAAGAAATAGTTTTCGTAATTTTGTTTTTAGTTGTCTTTTTTGTAAGTTGTGCATAAAATGGTAAAGCAGTAATGATGAAGAAACTAAATTTTCCCAGGCTTTCTTCTGACCTTCGGATAAAAAGGGATTTTCCCAAGAACTCTAAGTTGACACTGTAGCAATCCATGGAGAAAGTCAAGAATTTAACTGTCACTTTAACAGAAAAATTGTATTGAAAGAAATAAATACATGTCATTTCTTTGATATTAATTCTTATAAATTTGGAGGAAAGATGCTGCTCTCTTGTTATTTGCATAAACATTCACATGGCTTCTTTGCTATGCTTGTGGATCACATTGCGCTCATCCATATATAGATCTTTTAAATTGTAGTTGAAAAAACAATTTAGGTTGACTGGTAATTGATGGTAATTTCTAATTGTCTTGTATAATTCACAAATTTAGTTGTGCTATTAGAACTTGTTTTGCTTTAGCATTGATATTCCAGTATGATTTTTGTAACCTTACATGTTTTATTCGAATTATTTAAAAATTCTTCTGTATAACAGTTCCTAAGAAGAAGCATATATTTCACCCAGTATATGGACAGCATACTGGTTGAATTGCAAGCATAACTATAAATTAAAATTAATCAACTAAATTTCATAGTGATCATTGATGTGTTTAAATATTTCCCACGAGGTTTTTGTATATTCCCCACTGATACTAATTTAGTTACAGTGACTGCATTCAGAGTGCAAAAAATTTCTGGTCTAGCATATTTAGGTTACATTAACTTTTAAAACTTGGACTTAAATAATTTCCCTTTTTTTTTTTTTTTGCTTGTGTGATGTAAATTGTATTTTTGAGAGAGACTGAAAGAAAATGTCTGGTTCATTTAGATGCTCTTTGAAAACATTCTCACTACTTGTGTCTGGTCTCAAGATCAAATGGGATGCTGAACTGCTATAATTGTGATCTGTTAACTCATTGAATCTTTATCATATTTGTATTTTTTTACATTTCCTACCAGCAGCTGCAATATGTGATGCAACAATTTGAATAAATTTTTTTAATATTTATCAACAGTTGCTCATTAATATGCATAGTTTATCAGTTATATGCAGTGATGTGTATCACTGCCTTTTAGAAATTTTGGCTGAGAGGTTTACATTGGGATAGAAAGAGGCCCTCTCACTGAACAGTAAGTGGCTACTAAGTGCTGAAGATCAATGAATCTAGTCACAAACACATTAGTATTTGTCAGACAAAAGGGATTACAGTGGGGACGCTCATTTATTTTCTCGTCCTGAAGACTAAAATTTTTGTATTTTGATTTAATCATGGTAGGCAGAAGGGGTGAGAGGATGGAGGAGGAGACCCTGATGTTGGCTGCAAGTGCAGCGGGGTCTCAGACTTTCTCCCTAAATGATCGGCTGTTTTACACCTAATCAATCAGCCACTGTCCGCCCAACTGACAGACAATAAATTACAAAGTTTGGGGGGGGGGTGACCATGGGAAAAGAACCAGGGGTGGGGGTGAAGAAGGAAGGATGAAGGTGTTATCAGGTTAGGTTGATCTGTACAGACATTATCAATCTAATCGGGTAAATCCACCAATTACTCCCTGCCACACAAATTGCTAGATGAAGTACGACCCATCAGAATGATGGTCGTCATTCTTAAAGAAATTTTTTTATTTCATGCTACACTAATCATTGATAAATCATTTGATGCTTGTAAGTTTGTTAGTTTTGAAAAAAAATTATATTAAGCCTCAAGTTATAAGTAGTTTACAGCAAAATTCAATCTAGGTGGTAGAATAAGATTTCATGTGTATTTCCATCATGCATTGCTAGAAAACATGATGGGGGGGCTATGGTAATTTTGTTAGCCATTTTTTTCTTTTTGTTGTTGTTTTATTTCCCTGAAATTTTAACCAGTTTCTTCTTTACTTTTCTATAGCAAAATGATTAAGGTAGTTTAGAAAGTAAATAAATTAAAAATAGTTACAATTTACTAACATTTTTCCTTGCTTAACAGAAAGTTTTTTGACTAGTGTTCTAATTTTAATTTTTTTTAAAATAGAATACAGATTATTTTATTATGAATTTTGTAATCTTCTCCCAGCAAACTCCAAATGACTGATAAGAAATTAAGTTTGCAGACCAAAACTAGTAGTGTAATAAGTTTCTTCTAGATAGTTTTAACAAAATCAAAGCAGAAAATTTCTTTGTAGAATCATTTGAAAAGGAAAAACAAACAAATCAGTATTGGAAATAATTATGAAAATGGGAAAAACTGGGTATAACATGCAAATAACACGATAGAATCATACCTCACTTGTAAAGATGAAATGCTTCATAGTAGTCATGTTGATATAATACACTATGATTGGTTGCCATACAAGCAATCGGAAAGGGTCACATCTGCAGTGATATCAGTGTAGTGTGGTGAATACTGTGGCTTTTGGGAAATAAATATTTCATGACAAACAGATACAAATCAAAGTCTTAGCTAGTGAAGGCTATTCCGTGTGGCATATTGCGGCTTTACTTCATGTTTCAGAAGGAGCTGTATCCAAAACTAGTACTGCTGATGATAGATGTAGTCAAGAAAGGAAGCCCAAACTCTCCAAAAGTGATGTTAAGTAATTTTGGGTATGTTCTTCGTGTTAGATGATGAATCAACAGAGATCTTGGAAATGAACTGGCTGCAATTATGAGTATTAATATTTCTTAAAGAACAGTAAAAGTGCAAAGTGGTTTTGGTGGGTGTGCAGCTGCCTGAAAATCTGTGCTAAGGAAAAGCAACTAAATGGCAAGGCTGAAATCAAGCCTAGAAGGGCATTTTTATAGATGAGTCCAATTTGAATTTTTATGGCAATAATATCAGTTTGTATGGAGGTGACTAGTAAGTAGTATAACAGTCGGTGTACAATAGCTACAATGAAACATGGTGGGGTGGTTCAATACAAGTGTGGGGTTGCATATCAGACAAACATGTTGGAGATTTGGTGCAAAATCAAAAGTATGCTGACTGCTGATAGGTCTCAGGAAGACATCTTATTAAGCAGGGATTCATCTTCCAACATGGCAATAACCCAGGCATGCAGCCATTGAGGTGAAAAACTATCTGGAACATGAAATGGCTGATGGAACACTCACAAAGAAGCCTTAGCTTGCACAAAGTCCTGATATGAACATCATTGAGGCTGTATTGGTTGTATGGCTACTAAGGTCAAGCAGCAACCAAACATCTTGGATGAATTGTGGAAAGTGTTACATACTTGGAATAACATTCCACATTAATACATTAATAATCTGTATGGGAGCATGAAAGCAAGATGCCATGCTCTATGTAAAGCAAAGAGCTCACATACAAAATACTAATTCACTATAAAGTGTATTTATTTTGATTTTTTAAAAATATTTTCTGTAATAATGCTTTGTGTTAAGTTGCAATTACTCATTAATAATGCATATCCTCTGTCTGTCTGTCTCTGTGTGTGTTTTTCCACAATTCTAATAATGTGTATATAGTTAATTTTAAATTTACAGCTTAGTATCACATTTTTCAACCAGTGTGCCTTTATTTACATGTATTGGCATAGCTAATAATTCTAATATCTGACTAATTTTGTCACAAAATATTACTGTGTTATCAAAACAATAAAAAATCAGATTTATTGCTGGAGAACTGGAGTCTTAAGAGAAGACTGGAAACATACACCATCTGAGGAACATTATATCTTTGATGTACACTGGTATGTCAATCTGTTAGTAAGTGACATCCTGAAAACTGAACTTTGCTTGTTAAAATTACTTTTATTATATATTCTTATGATACTTGCTAAACTCTTATCAGTTTTTCTTAGAAAATAATCTATCAGAACTTTTTTATTTTTAATATACAGAAAACTGCATAAATTTATTACCTATTGTTAGGAAGTATTGGCAGGTTTATTCAATTAAAAAGGAGCATGCTTTTCAAATAATTAACTTTTAAATCTTAGTTGACATTTTAATAATTAACCTTTTTTGTTTTGTGCTAAATAACATCTTGTGATGATTTTCTCTGCACATTTAAATAGCTATTTTCTTTTTATCTGCATGTATTTATTTTGGCAAGATAACTTAAGTGCCTTTAATACATAGAGATTAGTACTTGTATGCACCCAGCTAAAAATTCCTAAACAATTTTAGATGCCACAGAACAGGCTTCAACTTTGACTTTATTTAATTCATACAAATCTAAAATTCTCTTATTACAGTTTTACTTATAATAAAGTAAATTCCTATTTTTTTCATTTTCAGAAATCTATTACAAATGATTTTTTTTTTTTTAATTGAGGATGTTTATTAACTGAATTCCACCTGAATGTATTTAACGATTAGAGATTAACCTACAACTTTGTGCCTGAATATTAGCCCTAAACCCTAAGGTTAAATAATCTGACATGGTAAATTTCTAACTGAATTTATTTTCTAAAAGGATTAGCATATTATATAGATTGGAATGAAATAATAAATTTTGGAATCTTGGATCTTATTTTAAAACTAGGAGTTAGATCCTGACTGAAACAAAAGGTTTTTTGAAAATATCTTTACACATGTTTGAGAGATTCTATTGAAATGTTATTAGTTTAACAAAATTCTTATAGTTGAAAACTGTAATATTTTTGCTTTCATTTCTGAGCAATTAGAAATTTGGATGAAAAGAGAGAGTTGTGTAAAAATAAACTGACAAATGTTAGATTTTGGTACCATTTCATTTTATTATCTTGAAAAGTAGGCATTCTGTGTTGTGGCTTGAAGCACAGAATCCTTCTAATCTTTCCTGGTCTGATGAATTAGATCTATAAATGCTATATCTCTGTAGAGACTGCCCTGGGCCACTCGTTGACAATTTTCTAATATTGTAAACATTTTATTAGTTTAATATCTAGTTATTTCTAATGTGAATGTCTTGGGAAGGCCCAGGGTAGCACACGTCTCCGAGATATCTCTGAGGTCTCTGGAAGGAATTGTTCATTGTGCTCTGGGCTGATCTGGTGAATTTGTCTGCTTTTATGTCTCAAGGATTGGAAATCCTATGCATAAATGATAAATTCGTTTACTCGTTGGTTCGTGGTATTCATCTGTACAAAGATGATCAGACTCAAGTTGTGTCTGGTTAACACATATTTGAATAAACTCTAGCTGCAGAGTTTTTCATGAACACTATTTCAAAATATGATGCTTGTAAACCTTTTGCCCAGCATTCTAAAGAATTAATATTATTAATATTAATTGCAAAAAGAGGTAAAGTATATTTTATAATTACTGAGTATTTTTCAACTTTAATCTTTCTTTTAAATCATTTAAAATTAATCAGATTGAAAGACATCTGTTTTATAACATTTTATTCATGTGTTTCTTTAAACTTATATGTGAAAGAGTTAAAAAGCAAATAAATTTGGTGATATGGAATAAACTGATTCAGGTGAAATTTATTTATCTTTGCATGTACTCTACAGATTTTTGGAAATATGAATCAGCTAATCGAGAATTTTCCAATTTTGTTAGGTTGACTTTATCTTAAATATCCCCTTTGGCCTCACATTTTAAAATTTATTTAATTTATTTCGATTTTTAAAGGAAATACTCAAATTAAACCACCACAGTTTTAAAAATATTTATTACAATGTGAATAATAATAATAATAATAATAATAATAATAATAATTGCAGTTAAATGGAATTTAAGAAAGAAATTAATAAATTAAAAATTTTTTTTTTTTTTAATTGAGGATGTTTATTAACTGAATTCCACCTGAATGTATTTAACGATTAGAGATTAACCTACAACTTTGTGCCTGAATATTAGCCCTAAACCCTAAGGTTAAATAATCTGACATGGTAAATTTCTAACTGAATTTATTTTCTAAAAGGATTAGCATATTATATAGATTGGAATGAAATAATAAATTTTGGAATCTTGGATCTTATTTTAAAACTAGGAGTTAGATCCTGACTGAAACAAAAGGTTTTTTGAAAATATCTTTACACATGTTTGAGAGATTCTATTGAAATGTTATTAGTTTAACAAAATTCTTATAGTTGAAAACTGTAATATTTTTGCTTTCATTTCTGAGCAATTAGAAATTTGGATGAAAAGAGAGAGTTGTGTAAAAATAAACTGACAAATGTTAGATTTTGGTACCATTTCATTTTATTATCTTGAAAAGTAGGCATTCTGTGTTGTGGCTTGAAGCACAGAATCCTTCTAATCTTTCCTGGTCTGATGAATTAGATCTATAAATGCTATATCTCTGTAGAGACTGCCCTGGGCCACTCGTTGACAATTTTCTAATATTGTAAACATTTTATTAGTTTAATATCTAGTTATTTCTAATGTGAATGTCTTGGGAAGGCCCAGGGTAGCACACGTCTCCGAGATATCTCTGAGGTCTCTGGAAGGAATTGTTCATTGTGCTCTGGGCTGATCTGGTGAATTTGTCTGCTTTTATGTCTCAAGGATTGGAAATCCTATGCATAAATGATAAATTCGTTTACTCGTTGGTTCGTGGTATTCATCTGTACAAAGATGATCAGACTCAAGTTGTGTCTGGTTAACACATATTTGAATAAACTCTAGCTGCAGAGTTTTTCATGAACACTATTTCAAAATATGATGCTTGTAAACCTTTTGCCCAGCATTCTAAAGAATTAATATTATTAATATTAATTGCAAAAAGAGGTAAAGTATATTTTATAATTACTGAGTATTTTTCAACTTTAATCTTTCTTTTAAATCATTTAAAATTAATCAGATTGAAAGACATCTGTTTTATAACATTTTATTCATGTGTTTCTTTAAACTTATATGTGAAAGAGTTAAAAAGCAAATAAATTTGGTGATATGGAATAAACTGATTCAGGTGAAATTTATTTATCTTTGCATGTACTCTACAGATTTTTGGAAATATGAATCAGCTAATCGAGAATTTTCCAATTTTGTTAGGTTGACTTTATCTTAAATATCCCCTTTGGCCTCACATTTTAAAATTTATTTAATTTATTTCGATTTTTAAAGGAAATACTCAAATTAAACCACCACAGTTTTAAAAATATTTATTACAATGTGAATAATAATAATAATAATAATTGCAGTTAAATGGAATTTAAGAAAGAAATTAATAAATTAAAATTATGGGATACAAGTTACATTTAAAAAAAATTTTTGATAGGAAAATTTTTGAGATGTTTAAGGGAGTTCTAAGTCCAAGATGGAGGTTCTTGAGCTGCATCTGTTTTCTCATAGGCAGTTTTACTGTGGAATGACTTTGTTAATGTATAAATACATATTAATGAAAAAAGCAAAAAAAAATATAAAAAAACCCTTAATTTTAAAAAATGTAAAAAAAAAAAAAAAAAAAAAAATAGTAATAATAATAATAATAATAATAATAATAATAATAATAATAATAATAATAATAATAATGTCAGTTGATCGTTTATTGCTGTTTTTCTTTTTTTTTCTTGCAGGATTCCTACAAAAACTATTTAGTATGATACAGAAGAGTAAATTGGCTTGAACTACACAGTGATTTGTTTTTAATTATTAATCAATTAAAACTTAGCTTGGATTAACTTAGGCACAACAGAAATGGCTACTCTGTAAGGATTACTTCATCAATCACAAATAGGTAAAGTATTCCATGATGGGTACAGAAGAATTTGAAATAAACTTGGCAAATCCCTACATTAATTACATTAAAGTACATCTTAGAATTTTTTTCTGCAATTATGTTTAGCAAACTTATGTTTTTGCTTCTCAAATTCTTAGGCAAGATTTTAGTATTGTTGGACATCAATTAAGCCCAAGGTTAAAAGATAAGTCAGAGGGGTAGAAAGTTTGCAACTTTATACACAGGAATCTCTACCCCCATTCTTAAAGGGCATACTGCAAAGGTTTTAAATAGCCAATCATGGATACAGGTTCAAGAATTCTACTGGGTAAAGTATTTCTTGAAATCTACTTACCCCCTAGCATTTAATCAGCTGTGATGTTTTTAGCTGGTGACCGTCCCCATCTAATGTAAATGCTGTCAGCTAAAGTAGATATTATTGACCTGTAGTCTTCCTGGCAAGATTTTGTTCACCCTGAAATGTTTGAGACATTTTTCTTATCATTAATCTTTCACACCTTTGATCATTTGAAGTTATATTAAGAGTGAAAACATAACTTAAAAAAAAAACAACCAAAAAATCCTTATTGGATCAAGGCTCATCTTTTTTTTATTATATATTTGAAACACTTCCAAAAACCTAGCTTTTGATCTTAATTCCTACCATTAAAAATGTTTAGTCTGTGCCAGGTAAAGAAATAAATTAAAACAGAATATCAAATGCATTGTGTACACAGCAAAAAAAACAAAACAACAAAATATAAATTAAAAAAGAAGAATAATTCTGATTAAAATCAATTACTCAGTTAGGACATTGATCATAGAAAGCTATTCTTTACTGTTTAGTTTTGTGTAAACAGTTGTGACAACTCAGTGGACAATATTAAAATTTTTGATCAAGTAAACTAAAGTGTTTGAAGTTTATATTTCAAGATTTAACTCCCTTTAAATATTAAAAAGAATGAAAGGAAATTGTATTGTTTTTTTTGTTTTTTTTACTATGTAGACAAAAATAGTTGAGCTCCATAGGTGTTGTTAGGGAGAAAACAACAGCAGCAGCAAACAAAAACTGCATTGCCACACTATCGTGAAAACGGATTTGAGAAATAAATTGAATCATTAACGGCTGCTTGCTTGGCAAACTCCCTCTTCTTTCCTAATGATTGACGACAGATCCTTGCAGGCGAATGGGGAAAAATAAGCATCCCATTATCATATTAAACACTAATGGAGCTCGAAATTAGATAATTGCATAAGATCTCTGTCTTTTTCTTCTGTGAAACATCAATAATTACTTGCATTTTAGTTCAACCAAAATTTTTGCCTGATTTTATTATGAATAAAAGCATGTAGTTGAGAAATACTAGATTTTCTGCTGAAAATCATGTTTGAGATGAAATATTTGGTTGTAGTTACTCAATCTATTCTAATGCTTTTCTTTTTCTTGTTAGTTCATGGATATTAGAATTACTGCTACCACTGCTGCTGTATTCTATGTTTATCTGAACTGCCTGCTTCATGTATTGTGTTGGTATAGCTTCCAGAAACTCATGAACTCTTGTTTTTAGTGGACAACAAAGGGAATCCAATATTACAAAGAATGGATTGGGCTAGAAATTATATTTATGGCTGGAATTCTAATTATATGATTTTTAGCTTGCTGATATTTGTAATATAAAAATGCCAGTGTAGTCCATTTTCAAATAGAGTAGACAACTCTTTGCTGCTAAATAAAAAGGAACAACCTTAAACTCCCATGGTGCCCCAAAATAACAACGAATGTCAAGAATTACGATAGATTTCTATTTAGACTGCAGTATTATTTATTGATACATCACACTATGGTCAGTTTTAGTTGCTGATCCCTTTTTAACCAGTTATTCTTAAGTTTCAGTAACTTGTTTTTGTTGTTTAAAGTATTCAAGATTTTTAAAGAAAGTTTTCAGGATTCCCCTTACCTTTGATAGGTACAATGTAATTTCACTGTTTTATACCAGTGTTATTTTTTCTTTTTGTATCAGTTCTTTCAACTTGGGATTTCCAACCACCAACTACTACTCAGCAGAGTTCTTTCCCTGATAGCAGTTATTTGGTATGTGAATGGAATAGCTGTGCTGTTGTTTGCACACTGCCTCTTACCTCCTTTAGGTACTTTGTGAAAATAACTTTCAGGTATTAAAATGAAGTGACATATGCCACTGTTTGTCTCAAGAAAACTGCATACATTTTTTTTGTTTTTCATTGACTTGTTAATAATGTGGCTCCACAATTATATAATCTTACATGATTAACTATTAAAATAGTCATTTTTCCCATTAACTAAAGGCATTCTAGATAGAATGGCATTATTTTCTCAGAGTTGATTCATTAAAGCCATGTGTTTAAATGAGTAGAAACAAACTGGAATACTAATGATATGTTTTTAAAGGTAACAAGATTAATTTACTTCCAGCTTTTATTTAAAATATATATATATATACACATATATAAGTTTAATTACATTAACTATCATCAATTTTGCTACCATTGATAATTAAAAATGAAAATTGACAGACTGTTTAATTTTCAATAAATCTTCATAACTTTATTAATGTTTATCACAAATTAATGCATAATAAAGTTCATTTTATGCTTTTAAAGAAAGTTTTTTTAGTTCTTGGAAAATTAATGTTAAACTATTAAACGGTATTTTTTTCTCTCTTTATTTCCTGATCATTAAGTTAGTCCTGAGATGTTACTATTTAAGAGCAGTCACTAGATTGCATAACTTGGTCCTGAAATGTTACTAAGAGCAGTCACTAAATTGTGTAAGTTAACAGTTTAGCCAGATGATTTTAAATATTTCATCTTTTTAAAGATTATTTTTCTGTACTATTTTGTATGTAAAGTAGATTATTTCTTGTTGCTTAGGCAAATGACCATGCATTTAACAAAATTTTCATTTGCATTTACCAAGTGGCAATTGTTTAAAAAACAACAGAAGTATAGTGGCAACAAGAATAAGCTAAATTTGCCACCATGTTAATCTGATGCCCAGTTTGAGTATTTGTAACAGAGAAAGAAATTTTTTTATAGGGTGGTGTTGATATACATTGACTAATAATTTGAAAAATCACTAATTTCTAGAAAAAATGCTTAATTAAAGATAATATATCTGAAATTTCAGACACTTTGCAAAATAACAGATTTATAAAAAAAATATTTTGTATACAAATTGAAATCCAAACTAATTTATTCTTTTATTTTTCTACTTTGGTAAAAAAGTTATTAAAAAATTTTCTGAAATAGGAAATATATAATATGTGAATCTTAGTAATTTTATATGGTTGCATTTAAAATGATCTGTTTTAACTTTAACAATTAATCAATCTCAGAATTGATTTTAATAATTGTGAGAATGAAACTTATTCTCTTTAATTTACAGAATGCTCACATGATTATTCAAGGGCAGCTGTCTCCCAAATCGACAACCAATACAGATTTATTTGATGCACAGTTCTATAATAATTATATTTTAAAATCCTAACCTCTTTATTGGCTTCTCTAATTCTGGTTTTAAACTATAAAATACTTGATTGCAACAGTCAATGAAATTTTTGTTTTAAGATATCTTAAATAAAATCAAACAAAAACAATACTATATCTGCAGGATCATAAGCCCATACTGCCTGCTTTTTGTTACAGTCAAAGAGGGAGGGCTGCTCTGGATTACAATAAGCTCTTGTTCTTTTCTCAGTTCTAAGCAATTAAACAAATTGCACTAGTTAACAAACTAGCAAAAGATTGAGAATTCTCTATTTATTTGAGTTATTGGTTTTTCAAATGAGTGCCATATCAGCATTTTCTTGCACTTTTATTAGCTGATTTTATGTTAATCCTGCATAACATTGATAAACATGGATATTTTTGGTTTATAATTTTTTTTCTGGATAGTATTTCTTGTTGGTTCTAACAATGATCATTTGGTATCATTTCCATGATTTAATTTGTAGCAGCTCTACTGCCATTAAGTACATTGATAGTTTTACTTTTGATGTGATCAATAATTGGTAAACAAATCAATGATGTAAACAACCAAAGTCTATAAGAAAAAAATGAGATAGGTTTCAGTATCCACCTTACTGCAGCAAAAAAATAAATATTATCATAAAAGCAAAACTAACTGGCAGTAGAAATATTCATTATAATCCTTAGTGGTTCAGTCAGAAGCAGGATTTTGGTGAGAAAGTCTTTAAAGTTTTGCCAAATTATGAAGTCATTTAAAAGCAAGATGGTATCTTAGTCAGTTCTATATTTCTCTACAACTGTTTAGTAAACCTTTTCTGAATTCTGTTTACTTTCATGTTTATTATTATGCTTTGTCTTATGCACCTGGTATATGTTATACACAATATTTTATTCATTAAAATCTGGTATAAACCCAGTTCATGGGCTTTTCTTTTCCTGTGGAGTTTTTTAAAGACGTTTTGTATTTTTACTCAAAGTAGTAGTGTTGACTTGTACTTCTGATCTTATATTCTATAATAATAATTTAAAATCCTGTTTGTGTTTATTTTTTAAAATATAAAATTATAGATGGTGCAAGGTAAGTGACTAGAACTGAAGGTAAAAAAACTTTTTATCTCATTAGTTTCTTCATTGTTACATCTGCCAAAGCGTTTTGAGTGGCATTTTTGTTTTGCTATAGTAAGTAAAATATCAATAATTAATGGTTGGAATTGGTTGTGATTTAAAGTTTGATGATTGTAACATCTGAAATGTTATTTTTAATTTTAGACAAATTTGCTTAAGGCAGACTAGATGTAGTCTTTATTCAAGCTGTCATATAGCAGACTACACAAAAATACATTTGGCCTGGATTTCTGTTTTTGTTCTTTTCTGAATTTATTACATAGCTTTTAGCCAATTATGACAAAATCCTGTATATAAATAAGATATCATGATTCAACATAACACCACTGTTAATAATAATTACAGAGGGAGCAATTGGTAATAGTTCAGGGAGTTACTCAAAAGAATTTGACAATCATTCACTAAGAGCTTGAAAATTTGAGCATAAAATTGTAAATAATTGAGCAAGAGCTGTGTAAAAAAGATATTTATTTATTTATTTTATTCCTAAGCTGATCTACAGAAAGCCAGGATTGTCATGTTCCCAAAAATATTAAACAGGATTAAACTGTTATATTTTTAGTGAAGATTTTGAAAAGATGATATTATAATGATCATGCTTGAAATGGAAATTATTTGTTTGTTTTTTTTTGCATACAGTTATGATATCACTATATGATTAAAGAATGCTTAAAAAAAGAAGGTAAATTGAATTTTTACCTGTTAATCAAATTGATCTTTTATATGTATTGAAAAACTAAAATAGAAATTAGTTTTAAAGAAAAATGTCTAGACTTTAGGTAAGCAGATAAGGAAGTTATAAATTATTTAAAAATGAAAAAAAAAAACTGTTTCTCTCTTTTTAAAATTCTTGTTTAAAACTCTTTCCAAAAATCTGAACATTTGGATTATTGGTAATTTAATGTAAGGAATTTATCTGAATTTTGTTAAAAAGGGGTGGATATTTTTTTATTCAGACAAATTGTGATTGGAAATGAGTTTTTCATCAAATAACCTTATACACTGAAATAAACTACAGAAGTTATTTTTGTGGTAAACTGAGAATTTTTTAATAGATGTATTTTTAACAAAACTGATATCTTTTTACAACAAAATGAAAAAAAAATCAAAAAGACAAAAAAAAACAGATTTGTTTGTTTTAATTGAGATCCTTGATTTTCATTTCGTGAAATGCAGTTAATTTACCATCTTCAGAAGTACATGGAAAGCATTTGTTACAAGTGAACCAGAGTGGGTGGATTAACATAGCCTGCTTGTTTACCTGGGAGCTGATTTTTCTTGCTCTACTAGCAGGAGTTTTCTGCAGCCATCTCTAGCTAATGACATGAAAAGTTGCTCCTCACATACCTATTTAAAATGTTTTACTTAAGATTGGTTCTGGGCATGCCAAAAAAAAATAAGTTGAGCCAGAATTGTCTCCTGTTTGGTCATTCTGTGTTCTTTGGTCTCATATCTTGTCTTTTTTTAGTGATTTCTTAAGACCTGGTATTTCATCAGACATTAACTGCAGACCTGTGACTTATTTCAGTTTGTCCGATGTTTGTTTGGTTAGAATTTTACAATATAAACTCTGACCACCTGGATTTTGTAAATGAATGTGTTGACTTTTTAATCTTTTGCAGACCAGTTTTACATTAATCTGGCCCCTTGGTTCAACATACTGACATAGACATAATGTACTTAAGAAATTGTGAAATAATGTGGCAGTTTCTGTTGGAGTGATTCAGAATAGTGTGGCTAGGCCAAAGTAGTTAGAATAAGATTTTTTCTGAACCTATATGAAAAAGAAATAAATAAGGATACTTTTAAAGAAACTTTGTATACAAATGAAACTGAGCTTTTTTTTACCTGGCAATAACTTAGAAAACTTTCCTGCAATGGAAAATTTAGCTATTAAATTAATATGGCAGATGAAATAAAATACCTAAAAAAAAGAGAATGCAAAACTTTATTGGAAGCGTCTACACTAAGAAACTAAGCCAAAAAAAGTATGAAAACAAAATAATTAGCCCTGGATCTGCTTTTGAAGATTAGAAAACATTCTACTGACTTCTACATGTAGGAAATTACACATTTTATAGTATTACACTGCAGAAAGGATTTTCAAATTATTGAAAGACAGAAACTGGATTCAGATTGCATTCACAGCCACTATAATGTCTTGGAATTTTTATGCCGGTTTCTGATGAGGGCTAAATTGAGGATTATGATAATTCTAGGCATAGCTTTAAAAGAGAGTTTGAAACTGCCACAGGAGTAACAGGGTGATGAAACGGAGATCCTGTGGATATTTTTTGAAGCTAATTTTTGCTAGTGTGCCAAGTGAAAAAAAAAAGAGAGAGAAGTGAACTATATTAAATTAGATTTGCCATATGCTTTTAGGTAAAAGTCAAGTCAGTATTATTTTGTAAAAACCTACTAAGACAGTTACATGACTTTTAATAAAGCATAGCTATTTTACTTTTAATGCTTTTAACCAAAAGGTAAGCTTAGCATGTCTTTATGGGAGGGGGATGAGATAAGGTAAGAGCTATAAAATTTTATATCCTAACATATATCTGAAAAGAATATCTTTAAAAAGTACATTTGTTGCTGATAATAGCTCTAAAAGCTCAGTTGACTCGTAATTGTGACAATTTAGTGTGTTCTTCTGTCTATGGGTTTTCATGTGTACATTTATAATTCACATGCTTTCTGCATTTGAAGATGAAAAAGAGATTAAAGGTTACAAATTTTCATCTACTCATCTGCAGAATACCAAATATTATTTATAAGTTTATTTTTTGTTTTTTTATAAATAACTAGCTGGTCATAGATTCTTTTAAGTCGTCCTTTTCTATTGGTGTATTCATATTCAGCATATGTTTTATTTAGATTTTATGAACTTTAAGCAAATTTTTTTATCATATAGCTTCATGATCTATTTTATACTTAGCCAAAGCGAGCATCTTTGTGGTCTTTTGAAATCGTGAGAATTAGATCATGATGACAGCAGAACACAATCACCCGAAGGTTAAAAAAAAGAACGTTACAGACATTTGTCATTTTGTTTCTCAAAGTTATATTTTTTGTTTTCATTTAGCTTTGTTAACACCTGAGGTGAGCAGGTGAGGACTATTAACTATGACAAATACTTATAGGTTTTTTTTTTAGGAGATGGGTATTTTTCTTCAATTTTAAAAAAGGGGGGCTTTTAAAGGTTTGTAAGTTAAAGGAACCAAGGCGACTGATAAAGGGCCAAGATTATTTGACTTTCTATGCATCTTTGTAAAAAAAAAAAAAGGAAAAAAATCCCCCAAAAGATCAATAATAATAATAATAATAATTTAAACATCACTTAGCCAAGTTTATTCTAAATGTTTCCACTAATTTCATACTAAAAACAACAAGTAAATAGCAGAGCATGAAAAATAAGCTCTGTCAAATATAAAAATGTTCATGCGAATAGGTTTTAACTTCTGTATGTATATAATTATTTAGCAGGAGCAGATGTTAAGTACTTAGTGGGCGGCCTGGCAGAACTGCTTTATAAAAAAATGTTCAATCTATTAAAAAATAAAAAAAGGAAACTGATCGATCTAAAGTGTAACAGTAGTGGTAGCAGCAGTAATAATCAAATGTTTAGCATGTGCATGTAAACTGTAATGTTTTGAAGACTGGTGTATATGAGATGCCATTAGCAAAGATCTTATTCCTTTATTCCAATGGTAATAAAATTTTTTAGTATGTTACTACTTAAATACTCCAAAGATAAAAGGAATGATGCATTTGTCAACCGGCCTATCTAGCCTCAGTTGTCAGTTCTGAGGTCTTTGATTTTGAGTGATTTGTTGTGATCCTTCAGTTTTTCTTTTTCTTTTGAAAAGGCATATTAAAACTGCGTAACTGCTTGATTTTAGCACAGAGAGCCTGAGCGAGGAGATTATCAGTTAAACAGTCCTTGTTTTTCTGTCCAAATTGGTTGTGTTAGTAGTGTAGGAGTCAATTTCTCTTTGCACATGGCAGTGCAATAAACATGGAAATATTTCATGGCGGGGTTACCGGTGATGAATGTTATGGGCAGTTGTTGATGATAAGGACAGGCATTAAAGCAATATTGAATTAAGCCAGAGGTTTCCGATGAAAAATGATAAGTGTTAATCCTGCTCAGTTTTTACTGTTCTCCATAATTAGGTAAGGCAGACTTTGCTTTCTCCATCACTTTTCATTTAACTCAGAGCTGTTACACAGAAAAAACTGATCTATGTGAAAGATGCTCTTGGAAATTCCCGGGGCCCCTGCTTTGCAAGTGATTACTTGGAAATCTAATTTAGCCAACCCCCCCCTCCACATCCTTGTGTATATAGTGGAGGGGGCATAAGATAGTGTAATCAGCAGAGTTAGTGTTGCTTAGTGACTTGTGTGTTCAAGTAATCGTAGCTATCCGCAGTTAATATGATGAGAGAATTAACGAGTCCCAGTCCGGGGGCCCCGGGAGTAGCTTTTCTGTGACGGGAGGTAAGATTGGGTGGATTACTGATGTCAGCTACAGCCTCGTGTTACTGCAGCAGCTCTATTCACAGCCAACAGCAGGGACGCAGTTGGTTGTGTCACCCAATTAAATTGCGAATTTATTCTTGATGTATGTGTCCCTTGTCGCCATGACATCTGTCAGTATGCAGTTTGACCATGGCCATGATACTGTTTAGCCACTAATGAATTTTTTTTTTCTGATGAGCTATTTTTTTTACTCAAACAAGCGAACTACCACTTTTGTAGTATTTGAACAGTTGTGGAATTCTTCACAGATAAAGGATTTGATTACTTGACATTAAAACACATTCTCAATTGGTCAAGCTGAGAATCCGTACACAATTGCCCAGTGTATAAAGAAGTTCTGGATTGCTATTTCTGGTCACGAGAAAATAATATCCAACCTTCTCTAGACAGTTTCATTTCTTTTCACCCTAAATAACAATGTCTTTAGAGGATCTGTCACTGGGTTTCAAGCCAAAAATAAAGGAAAGGACTTACTTATGTAATTATTGCCCATCAGATTGGCACATGGAGGCATTGATAGATATATCTGGGTTGTAAGTATGTGTAATAGACCAGGGAGCTAAGTGATGGTAGTTTATTAGTTCCCCTAATTATTGGCATAGGCAGAATAATGGCCTTCATCCAGTCACACTCATACTATCAAGCTCTGGGCTTGATATATAGCTCTACATGTTGGGAGAGAGAATTCATTATTCCTTAGAAATTCAAAAGACAGGGAAAGACATTTGTTACATGTCTCTTGAGGATTTGTGTGTGGGCAACCTAGGATGGTGGAGACTTCTATAGGTGACAGAAAACTAGTTGCATGGATTTCAGTAGGGGGGGGATTTAACCAGTGTACCACCACTTTAATTAAAGCTGTAATGTTTAGGGTTTCCTTTAAGCAATTTGATTCCAGCAGTCCAGCTCTGATAGCTTGAGTGAAGAAATTCTAAACTAGAAATATTGCTCATGCATTTTAAGTGAATGCTGTAATTTCAACAAATTGGTCTGATGTTCTTTGTATCAAGCAACTTTTTATTTGTAGAAAAAAGATGCTTAAACATTAATTAAGTCTTTCAATGCAGTATTACTGAATTGAGCTAAAGAAAACGCAAAACTTATGGTTTGAAATTTGAGGGAAGAATGAAGATGATTTGTTAATAGTTTGTAAATATTGCCTGTGCAAAGCCTTTAATTAATTTGGTTGGGGGAGTAGGGGATTCATATATGAATGAATTAGGGCACTGGGGAAAGAATAATAGTTTTGATTAGTGGCTAAGGTTAGCAACTTCAGATTGATGTTGAAAGAGTTAATGTGCATAACTATATGTACTTGAACATTTTATTAATGCTTTTAAATATTTATACCTATTTGTGCCTTTCCAGTTTGTTAATGAATTATATATCTTTCACTATTTGTTCATATTTATTAAAATATTCAGCTTTGGGAGAAGTTTGTCCACTTAGCAATGCTTTCTGGTCTGTCCACACATCAAATTTGAAAAAGTTTCCAGTTTTTATCTTTATATTTAAATACAAAAGAAATTTTTTTAAAAAGATTTTGGTCACTAAAGTCACTGCTTTATGTTAGAGCTAAACTTGCACCTTAATTTTCAAAAGTTAAAGATTCATTGAAATTATTACTACTTTGAAGATAAACTTCATTTAACAAAACACCAAATCTTAAGTTTCTTATTTAAAGATACTCATAAGAAGTATATAGTTAGTTAGCTCATATCATGATGTTATACTTGTAAATAAATGATATCAAGTTGTGTTAATTGTATGGTGGCAGACATTAGCCTGTTGTGGCTGAAGGCCCATGTTTGATCTACATTGGGAACCAACTGGTTTGGTGAACCTTTCATACCATGATTTCTTCTCTACCGGTCTGTCAGTATGGATTTCTTCTATGTACTCCAGTTTCCTTCCACAGCTAGTTGGGGCTTTTTATTTCTTGCTTAAAACAGCAGTGTCAGACCCCCATGATTCACAGAAATGGCAGTACCTGTTAGTGATAATCATGGCACTGTGCAGCTTCATCATTTATGTCTAACAGTTTTAGATGATTTTGATTGCAGAAGAAGATGATTTTTTTTGGTATCAGAAGCACATTAAAGTGAAAAAAATCTTTATTACATCATTAAGACTGTGCTTTGTATCCATCTGATATAATGTAACAAATGAAGCTGTTTAGACATTGAGCAACATCTGTAAATAAGGTAATGCTAAAACCTTTAATAGGATTTATTCAGAAGATGAAGCACTCAATGACATGCTATAAAAACTGCCTAAAATTCAAAGAATGATGTTGAAACTGAAATATGATTCCAAGTAAAGAGTTTCAAAGTAACTGCAATTCTGATTGCAATTCAAATTTATGCTATGCAAACAGTTGAAATCATAAAACATGATGTGGATCATACTCAGTTTTTGTAGCTGCAAGTTACTATGACAGGATGTATTTTGTAACATTTTCTGATTTACTATAAAAAGTTTTAAATTTTGACTACCAATGAAGTGTTTCTTACTATTTTATGTTTGCTTTGGGTGATATTTTGTGAATTACAGATATGTATGGTTCAATATTTGTTATTTAAATAATTATATTTAATTTGTATTCCTGGTTTTAAAAAAGGCTATGCACATTCAATAAACATATTGAATTAATAATAAAAGGGCCAAGAGATTTTTTTTTAAATTAAAAAAAAAAATGACTATAATAAGAATTAAATCCTTACAAATTATTTTCCATGATCTTGCTACAATACAATAAAAATCCATTTATCCAAATTGCTTTGGACCTAACTAACTTTGGATGGCTGGATATGATCCACTTCAGATGTGCAGAAAAAAATGTATATACCTTCTGAGCATCTTTGTTGGAATCTTTCATATAGAATTTTATCTAATTCTTCACACTTTGCTTTAGATAGTGTCTTTCATTGTATTACTTCTTTATTTGATTCAGTATCAGCACAAACCTTGAACAGTATATCTTTCTGTGCTAGAATATCATGCACAATTGATGCACAATATTTCATTCATTCATGATAACTTTACAAGACTCACCATGCTCTGCTTAGTGAATACTATCTACCTTTTGTATTTTAAGTGTAGCATGCTTATACTTCTCAGCAATAGCATCTGTATAGGCCATGAAAAAAATTTATATACTTAAGTAGAGTAAATACTAAGAGTAGCAACAGCTTTGCATCTGCACATCCTGGAAACAGTGCAGGATATGAATTCAGCACCACTGATGTGATGCCATGTGGCAGGAACTGTAAACAATTAAAACTATGATTCAAAAATATTTCTGCAGCAGGAAGCATAAACATTTGAAAAATAATTCTGAAATGTTTTGATTTAGAACTGATTTGAAGTATATGAGCAAATTCAGATAATTAGTTTTTTCAGATATTTGGTGTTTGGATAAATTGACTTTTGCTGTATCTAGGTTACTTTATTATTCTAAAGTTGTAGCATATGCACTGACAAACCTAATGAATACATGATAAAATGTCATGATAGGTTTTTCTTACTGAATAACATCTGAAGCAGAACAACGCCAATCTTGGTTGAAAGATGGAGTATTGTCTGAAAGAGAATTGCAAATGCATAGCTGAGCCTGATTAGAATCCAGATTTTTTACTTGCTTTTTATTAATTGGTTTCATTCATTATACATTTTTTGACAGTCATTTAATCTAAAATATTTATTATTAACCCAGTGATTTAAAGAAACATTTTAGAAAAATGCTGTTGTGGATGCAGCTTAATGATTTGAAGAAAATATTTTGAGATGTTTTTTTGTTTTGTGTTAAAATCAATCTGTGCAGTCATAAAAATAAGCTATGGCTAGAAACAATAAGCAATTTCTTTTTTTGTTGGTCCATAACAACTTGTTCACATTAACATAATTTGTGTACATATGCAGAATTGACAGAAAAAATGTACTGATTAAATATTGTACATTTTTTAAATTGGATGTTAAACAACAATTTTATTATTTTTTTCTCTCAGTTTATAGAATTAATTTTTTCTTCTCAGTGAAAATATGACAAGAATTACAAATGCAGTGTGAATATGATTTATGGATTTAGCTACTCTAAATATGTGTGGTTTTTAAATTTTTGCCAGTCATGGTTGTGATAACTACATAAACTATGACATTGTTATTTCTCTATTTGAGGATTTACATCTTGTATAATGAAAACAGACAGACTATGCAGTGCTAATTGATGCATGCAGTAATTTGGCACATGCAGAATCATTGGCCACACCTTGGGTGCATAGGCTTGTCGGTTGGGTTCTCAAGGGGGAGACCACTATGAATGATGGATAATAGCTATGCAAATTATTGGAAACTGTTTCTCCATCATTTTTACAATGGAATAGCTATATGGAGAAAGTCTTGAGGTGAAATCAGCTTTTGATGTTTTCTTTTCTTCGAAATCGTAACAGATAGCTGTATAATCTGATAAACATTTGTATATTGTTGCTGTTTTAAACTGTTTTTATTTTTGACCTTATGCATTGAAAACTATTGTGCCCAAAGGGAAAAAAAGAGAGCAATAAAATTGAAAATGTTTCCAGAGACTTTTAATTTCAGAACAAGTTTTTATATTAGTAGAAATGTCACTAAAAATACAGTAGCTGTAAGATTTTATTGGTTTTGCAAACCTGCTAACTACATATAGAGATGCAGATGCAGAAAATCAGAGGGATGAGAGATTTTAAATGTATACCTTGAAGCCCATTCCACTAATCTATTTTAAGAATATTTATAATCTTTTTATACTAACTGGTTTTTCAAAAGATTTCAAGTACATACAAGAGGATTAGTTATATATGATCAAAAGCACAAATCAGGGGCCCAACTGGCATATTGGGGGGAATCTAATTTTTTAAAGACAAATACTAAATCAAATAAAATCTTTTCACAACTCAAATAATTTGATTGGTTTTATATTATCACAAATATGCCATTTTGATACTTCAGCGATTCATTAGAGTTTGCTTATTTTCAGATCACTTAATAAAATCAACTACTACATTTTACACTTAAGTTATTTTGATCAAAGCAGGTACCAAATTAGCCAAGAATAATACAGCAGTAAAACTCTCTTGTGAAATAAAACACCACAAATCCTGTGGACTTTGTCCTCCACTGGGTTTTGCCCCCTCCCCCTGCCACACACACACACACACACACACACACACACACACACACACACACCACACACACACACACGGAACTGGTTCCTTTAGAAGTTTCAGCCTCTTTACCCATTCCTTTCTCTTCGGAGGTGCCACACACACACACACACACACAGCATACACAACAAAGAAAAAATAAAATTCACAGAGTATTTCTAATAAAATTGTAACACAAATGCAACCCTGAAGACTTTGAGAGATGCCTTTTTGATGGTATTTCAGTTATCCTGTTGGGTGGATCAGGGTTTATTTTGAACTGGAGTGAACCATTCATCAATGATAGCTCATTAGGCACAAAATCATTTTGAGTCCAGTTTGGAGAATTTGTTTCTACATGAGTTTTACTACAGTTAAACCCAAACTTGAATGTATTTCTAAAGTTTGCTTCAATTCTTTTATTTAGAATATACAACAGACTGGTTCTGATCATCTCAAAAGTTGGTTTTCATATTGCTTAAAGCTGTTAAGAGTGCATTATTTTTATTATGCAATTGTATGCAAAGGGGCCCGCCATCATGGCATTTGCAATATTGCCATGGTTGTAGTTAAATGACTAGAAGCAATTATAAAATTTTATGTTTTAAATAAAAATTTGTATTTGTTTATTATTATTTTTTGAAATGCAGGTTTGTTTGTTTCTGTTTCAAGTAATTTATACATTTGATAAGCTACTCATACAATAAAAGTACTTTATTTGATTATGTACTTTGATGGATATACTTGTTCTTTTTTCTAAACCTCTTGGGGCAGGTTTCCACATGGTGTTTTTAAATTGTGACATCCATTCATTAGTTAGTGTTTTGTTGGGAATAAGTAGAATATGTATTGTTTTTTTGTAAAATTGACTTATTTATGATTTAAATATATACATGTATAGCATATAGTTTGTATTTAGAAATATAATTAAGTACTTCAGTTTTTGCATAAATGTTTAAAACTAATTGGCTTTCTTCTCTTTACTGCTTTCTAAAAAATTAACTTTATTACAATTAAAGGAAATTTGCAATTGCATATATATTTGTTAAAATAAATGTAAAATATGTTTTTAGCATTAAAAGTAACATAAACCACCACCTGAGATAATCAACTCCTTGTGTAGGTTGTTTCAAGAAAGCATTTACACAAACATAAATAACTTATATTAAGGATTTGACTATCCTGGATTGAAAATAAGTATTGATATTTAAAAGGATACTCTTTAATTATATTTGGAAGATGTCTTTATATATAGTCTCTAAACAGAAAACATTGAGATAGTATGTGACGACCAGCTCCATTCCCACTGCTACACTTCACACTTTTCTTTAGTTCTCAAAGCTATTTTTCACAATGAAACAGAAATGACTTAGTCACCTTGCCTTTGAGGCCCTGGAAGTCATATTTTCCAAAAGGGATTTTGTGGAAGATTGTCGATAAGCTATTTGCCTCACAACTTTAGGTGAAATATATTACAACAATGATATGGAAAGCCAAAGGAAACACCAAATCAAGGAAATGAGATTAAAGAAAAAAAATTTGAAAAACAAAAGTTAGCTGAAAAGACCAAATAACTCTCAAGCTTTTATACATACATCATGCAGGGCTAGGGAATATCGTCGTATGGATGCTATAGGAGTTTTATGATAACATGGCCTAAATTTTTCCAAAGTTCAGTAAATTTTTCTTCAGGTCTGCCACAAATGTGGGAGGAAGTCTTGTTTCTTTGCAGTTGGTAATCAAAATGATCCCAGGCATGTTCAATCAGATTCATTTCATGGATCATAGTGCATAGAGAAGAACCTACCTGTAGCCCTTTTTGTTGCTTCTATAGATTGATGGTTTTGGAGGTTTGACAAATGTTATAACCTTCATGCAGCAAGTGTACATCTTGAACTGCAAAACTTTTTGTTGTAAAAATAACATAAGATAATTATTGAGTGTTCCTAATGAATACCAGGTCAGACTTTCCAACTTTCCAAATTGCCACTGGCACCATCACACTACAACCAGTGTGTTGAACTGTGGGCCAAAAGCAGGCCTCCTGAAATACTTGACTGGCCTGCCTCTCTCTCTGTTTTTTCATTTGATTTGAATTGATGAAAATGAGTCTCAGTTTGACAGAACAAATGTCCAAAATTCCAAAGGTATCTGTATAATTTTCTGGCTCATGCAAAGCTGTGGTTTATATTGGCTTTCATAAACAGGAGTTTTTGCTGAGCCATTTGGCCACTAACCTAATTTATGCAAATAATGTTGAACTATACATTGTAGCACATTTTTAGTAGTAGCAATATCTGCAAGTCTTGTGCTTGGATTGGACTTCAACTTGTGAACAAGAGATATTTCAGTTTATTCTGTAGCCATTGATGGCCATTTTGGTCAATGGTTAGCTGTTTTTTCATTTGCCTGATGAAAATTTACAATGACGTCATTCCCTGTTCCATTTGTGAGTCCAGGATTCTCTGCTTCCTGCCTCCTCTCACTATGAGTACTACTGATTGTCTAATCATGTGACCTTGTGTAAACAGTGTTTTATCAAGAGTGCCAAATGTAAAAGGCATCTTTGCTATTTATAGCCTTGTGGTAACAAGGGCTGGCAGAGTTCATATATAAGAAAATCTTTTCTAATATCTAATTGAGAATATTATTTGTTTTATGACCTCTAGTGATATGTAGTGTGCTAATTGTGTGAAGAAATCTAAGTATGCATTTGTTCTTAGAAATTCAGAAGGTTGTTACTCAAACCATCTGTAGGTCAATCTAAAGAACTGTAACCTCTAGTCCTTTCTTCTTAGCTGAGATTATGTACATCACTAATCATCCCAATGAACTTTCTCCAAGATATCCTTGCCTGAACTGCTTGCTCCAAAAGTCATATAACTAATGGCCAAGCAACTTTACACACACTTCCTCCTTTCGCATGACACAAAAAAAAAAAAGTACATATTCTACTATAGCTGTACTAATTAACATTTTTTAGAATTGTAAGGATAAATAGTAATGAAATTGTTTTATATCAGTTCACAATAGAAGCGCATAGGTAATGATATAAAAAAAACAAAGGGATGGGAAGTTTTTAAAACATATATAACTCCTTTTGACAAAAAAATAGAGAAGCAAGACTTAAAGATATTTATGTTTTTTTGTGTAAACTACCTGAGTAAATGAAGTATTCCAGATAGATACTACATGATTACTGAAAACCTTGTTTACTATTATTTATTTTGCATTTATGACCCTAATTATATATGACATACTACTGATATATAAAGTAACTATCTAGATTTTTTCGGTTTCTACCAGAAAATATTTTGAATATTTTAGTCTTGTAACCTCAAACATTTCTAGTGTAAACTAGGCAACCAAAAGCCTTTTTAATCTTTCTTTATAACTAAGATCATGCATATTGCTAATTTTCCTAGAACAACTTCATATCCTCTCTTATCCACCATTGTTGTTATAACAGTAGCATCATCTAATTTATACTAATATTTTATTTAAGCACTTTTGAGTCCAAGATGCTTGCACTTGAAAATAATAAATTTAAAATGATTTAAGTCAAATCATTATTATTATTAAGTCCTGCTATTTAATTTGGTAGTAACATTTTAATGATCTTTTTCTGATCATCAATGATCAGACCTAGATTTTTGGTTGGTTTCTTTGAAAGACTTGGAAATTTGTATGTTTAACTTTGCTAGTTTTGGTTTGTATAAGTGGCTTAAGCTGTTCTTGAACCAGCTCTTGCAAATTAAGATCACTGTCGTTAAAACAAATCTCATGATGATGGTGTAGGGAAAGATTTTTGAAACGCACCTTCATCTAGTAAGGTGGTGGCAGAAACCTGAACTAACCATCTATTTTCTCTTATCTGTTTTACTAGATCATGCATGAAACTTTAAAGTGATTTTAAAATACATACATTTCCATTTCCCATCATGGATGTAAGAATTGTTCCTAACAATAAGAAATTCTCATGAAAGTGTAATGCATGACAGAGCTTGCCAAACCTTGAGTGAAAAAAAAAGCTGGTGGTTAAGCGAGATTATGCAAAAATTTAGAAATATTTCTAAAAGATTTTAAATTGAAGAAATGAAAAACCAAGCTATTACAGTATCACTACTGTTTGAAATGGTATACTTGGATCTAAGTTTACGGTAATTGGAAAAAATCATGAATAAAGATAATATCATAAAGGAAGGTGATATCAGATATAGGAAAAAAAAAATCTTTTTTGACCAGTGTGCAATAATGAACACTTCACTAGTCATTTTCTTTTCTTGCTTGACATCTAACTTTCAGAGCTTTCATTTTAGTTTTTTTTTTTAAAAGGTCTATAAAGTCTATATGAAACTTTGCTATGTTGTGTACAAACATTGAAAATGTATATGTTTTGTTTATCGTAACAGTAAACAAGGAAGTAATTGTTAGATTTAACAGTGGTGGAGTATACTGATGAGTATGAAGTATAGTTTGCTTTATTATGTTAGAATCTTCAGTGAGATGGGGAGAAGAGGTAGGTAAAAATTCAATGTAAACATCCCCCCCAGTATTCTGTATGAGTCAGCGATGAGAATGGACTGTTCTTTGGGTTATTTCTGTTATGTGGGATCAGTAAGAGAATCTTGATGGTGAGTAATGGCAGCATGTTCTTGTTGTGGTATCATTGTTAAAGATCTTCCACATCACTCTGCCACAGCAGTGCTATTTGTCTTGGTCAGAGATCTACAAGAAATGTGGAGGTCTCTGGCAATCTGTTGTTGCCTAGATGTCCAATATATACATAATCACACCTGAAATATGTAAATTTTTGTCAGTTACATTCATTTATAGGGGATAGCCTAATTGATAAGGCCATTATTTCTATGTACAATTTTTAAAAATCATAAGTAACATTTGTTTTTATTTAGATTGATTGGAAAGTAATTATTTTGTGTCAGCTGTAAACAGACACTTTTCTATGTGTATATGGTATTGTAAGGCTTCTGAGCAATCAGTGTAATTTAGAAATTTTTCTGGTTACCTGGTCCAGGAATCTACATCACTGATTTCTTATCTTGAGTTAAGATTTAAGTCTTGGAATATTTATATATAGAATTATTTAAAATTTTTGCTCACAATTTGTTTTTTTTTCTTCTGTAAAATATCCTTTTTTAAATGTGAACTCCCTGAAAATAAACAAGAACTGTGATTTCTCACACCTCCAACACCCTATATTGAGATTAAAAGTCATGAGGTAAGACAACATTTGAGCCAGTACAGTGTTTCCTTTGATTTTACAGTGTGAAACATAAGAAAACAAGTATATGAGGAATGTGCATTGAAAGCAATGAAAAGATCAAACTTATTTCATTTAATCTTTCTAGCACTAGTGTCAGTGCATCGGGAAAGAGCCAGTTGTCTGTTACTGTTTTTGCAATGTCTTTGGTTGTCTTCCATTTAATCTTCCTCCATGTTATCCATCTCTGGGATCAGCAACTATATATATATATCAAGGTGCTGCAGGTGGCTAAGTCCCTACTAGAACTCCTCTGTTAAGCTGTGGGAGGAAACTGGAGTGCTCAGAGGAAAGCCAACCATGGTATGGGAGATTTGCCAAACCAAGTTGGCTCCCTAGTCATAGGTTGCCATAAAATACACTTAGCCATCCACTGTTCCAAGTTTTATATACTGTACCTTTTAGTTCAGTATAAACTGAATGTAGCTTAATAATCATTTAATATTATTTGTAAATGTATTTTATGAGGAAACTAAAACAATAATTTCATAAAATTATTGTCAGATACACAGATGCAATTCTAGAAAATTCAATTTTGGATAATTCATTTTTGGGGTAGCAGCTATAATTATAGTTCAAATGCTAACATATTCATAATTCTAAGCATTTTTTTTACAAAAGTTTACTTATAATTTTAGGTGAATGTATATTACATTTCCTTTCTTTAAAAAAGTCTATTCTGGTTTTTCTAACTTTAGTTGAAAAGGAAGTTTGTAAACAAATTCTTGAAATACTTATTTTGTATTTAGTTTTCAGTGGGTGTCTGTTTAAAGCTGTTTGTACATCTGACAAGATAGTAGTTTCTGGAAAACGGCAACTTTAAATCATATTTTAGAATTTTAAAGATCTATTTTAAAAACTTTTACTGAAATAAAAGAAGTGAAAAAAAACTCTAAATCATTTTAAATTATTACTTTTGAGTATATATATATATTTTTTTTTTCTCAAACAAATTCAGTAACTTTCGGTGAAATTTATTGTACTTAATTTTGAATTTTCTAAATTATATAAAAGAAAAACAGAAGATCCAGTGAATGTTTTCTTAAAATAAAGCATGTTTTACTTTTGAGGCAGGAAAATTGAGAAAATTTTGCTTATATGTATAAATATGAAACCAATAAAATGAAAAGCAAATTTTTCTTACAAATAAGAAAGTGCTGGAACTATATTGGAAAATTGATAGTAGATGTCAGTATGGATTTGTTTTGGGATTGTTTAGCTGTTGGGAAGCAGGTTATTGATTGGAGCGAGGTTGTCTGGTGTGTGTTTACATCTGCCTGCTGATATTCTGAGCAGCCTCTGGAGTCCTGTTGTACAACTGGTGTTTATGGGTTCTGTAGTAAAACTTGACTCGCTTAATTACACTGAACCTTGGCGACCTTCTGTGATTACTTTGGTCTTACCGTTCCTTCCTTGTCACTACTTACAGATCTCAATGGGAGCGGTACTCTTCTCTACATAGGTAAGTGCAGCCCTTGCTAAACTTTTCTTGACACTTCCCACTGCCCACTCACCTCCTCCCCTCTCTTGCTTGTTTTGCTTTTAGAATGCAACAGCTGTTTGTTTGCTTGGAACATAATTTGCAAGTGATAATTTTGCATAATTTCAAGTTGTGCCAGTGTTACAGCTTTGAAAGATTTATTTACTAATGATGGGTCTGTTTGTGACAAATGGCTCTGTTTTTGGTGAACTTTCCCTGCATGATACATTTCTTTTAAACATGCCTTTTTAAAAAAAAAAAAAAGAACTTTTTAAATAATACAGACAACTTCTCAAAATTGTTCATTTAATTTTTTTGTTTTGTGCATGTTATTAGAAAATACCACCTGAAATATGAAACATTCTAGAAGAATAAGTAAAAGTTATTAACACTTTGACTGATTTCTTTGGTTGGGGGGGGGGAGTGAATGCCATGTTAGATCAGTATGAATTTAAGAAATAGTATACAAATAAAAAAAAAAGAAAGGAAATTTAAATTTTAGTTATTTGTTTAGGAAAGAAATTAAAATTTTCTTTTTTTGATTAGGGGAACATAATCATGACAGCCTGAAAGTTTTATCTCCCTTTACAAAAAAAAAAAAGAAATTTATATTAGATAATAGAAATGCTTATGGTGTTTAATTAATTGGAATATATAGTAAAGCTAAAAAAATGTCAGTTAAATGTAAACTGGCTAAAAACTAAAGGCAAGTCACATCAGACTCGTTCCAGCAATAACTGGCTCCTTATCTTTTATGTCAGAGTAAGAAGCGGAGATTTTTTAAGTTGTCTTTTTAATTTAATAAATGAGTATATTTTTGAAAGTAAAACAAAAAAGAAGTAATTTTTATTGCTGAAGATAATGATATTTTAAATAATTGGCTAACATTCTGTCCTTGTAGTGAATTTAATTGTTGAATGGAACTTGTGTCACATTTTCTTTCATTTTCACTGATTCATACTGGGATTTATATTTCAGGATTAAAAAAAAATAGCTGATCAGTTTGGTTTTTAAAAGACTAGTGTCTGATAGTAGGGCAGTGGATAGTTGTGTGTAGCATGCTGGTCTTCCATGAATAAGGGCTTGAGTTTGAGGTCGTCCAAATCAAGCATGCACCAAAGAATCAATATTTCTAAGCAGCATTGTCAACAAAGTTTGGTTAACAAAAGTTATTCTTGCAAAACCAAACAGTCCTTATGAGGACCATCCTTGGTAATTTTCTAACAGAGGTGACAGTAAAAGCTTGAAAAAGTACATGATAAATAACTTAAGGCCCTTTTATTATGAGTTAGCTACATGTAGAAAAATGCCCATTTAATTATTTTAACAAATTTAAATATGAATGATTTTTTAAATAATACATTTTAAGATCCTCATAAAGAAATTGAACAAATCCTGTTATAGTACATTTTGATAATTTAAGTTAGAAGTTTTTAAATAAACTTGGAACAAAAAATTGAGTTATTCACTTTATCTTTGTGAGAAGTGAGGGTACTGATGATGAAATTGTTATCAAACATTTAAATGCATATTCAGATGATGCAGTAACTTATCTAAAACAATAACAACCTGTTAATTTTTTAAAAAGATTTTTTAGTAGTAACTTTTTATTAGGTTAATCTTTGGCAAGTAACATTTGAAGATAGTTGAAAAACTTTCAGCACACCAAATTTTGCTAGCATTTTACATTTATTGCAACATTGATGTCCTCCTTTGACAGAGATTTCATAATGTGTAGATACAATGCTATTTTAAATATATTTATATCTTAGTTTTTTTTTATGTACAATTTATTCATTTTCTTTTTGTGGGACAATAATTTAAAAACAGGAAAAGGAAATTTATTTCTATTATCACAAAAAAAAAGACTACCTATAAAATCAGTGCATTAAAACAAGATTGAAATGTTCACACAGCTCAAACAAGCACAGGGGTAAAGATAAGTGAGGAACCTGATTCATGAAAAATTAGTAAAAACCATTTTTTATTCACCAAGTATTTTGTTACTACAGGAAATTATTTGCTATGTATTTTTCAAGTAATTGAGGCTGTTTTTATTCTAAACTAGTATGTGCTATCATAATTCCAGCAGATCAAATATAAAAATATAGCTGCTACAAAACAGGGTTAGACAAGTTATTGTTGTTACTGTTTTTTTTTTTAATTACTTTTTATTAAATAAATGCATGGAACTGTGGCAAGACTTTGCTGGTCACTATTTTTATTGGTCACATCAAGCGAAGGACAAAACTAGGTTTATTATATTGCAGTAAGAAAGACAAATTTAAACGCTTTGCAATTATGTTATTTCATTTAGGTATTATGAAGATAGGAAAAAAGTATTATGATAAGCCAAATTTTAAAAATATTTTTTACCTGAAATTTAGTTTTTCTCAAGAAATAACAAAAAAACTTCAAAAAGAGCAGTTTTTATAAAGAACTATTATTTACTTTTTTAAAGATTTAATATTTAAAAAAGGGTAATTTTATGTTGTAATGAATTACCAACAACCAGAACTATTTTCTTCATTTTTTTTCTGGAAGCGTTGGTATACTCTAGGTTAAAAAACTTTGAGAGCCACTTTAATGATTAAAAAGAACTTTATAGAAAACTTTATTATTGACAGTACATTTTTATTTTCATTATTTTCTTAAACTTCTACTGTGAACAACGAGGTTGAGAATGAACTATGCAAAAAGGAAAGAAACCAAATCAAAAACCTCCAGCTTTTAGTTTGGTAATTACAAGTAAAAAGCAGATATAATTAATAATATGGGTAAAACAATTTTTTTAAAAAATTCTACATAAAGATTTTATGGCAGTTCTGCAAAACTACTCTGGTTAAACCACAAAAAAAGAGAATTTCTTTTTATTCTAATCAGCAATCAGTAAAATATTGAACAAAAATATATCAACCTGATCTGGTCCACGTATAGCTGAAGTTTGATTATTTTTTTTTTTTGGTGAAAAACTTAAAATAAACAATGGCAGTGGTATAAAGAAAGAGACCAAAGGCTTGTCTTTACCGTTTTTCTTGTTGCAGATCGAATATTTTATGCATTAATTGTTCTGATTGAAAATCATTAAATTAAATGAGAAAAAATTTCTCTTAGAAAAAAAGAAGAGGAGAAATTGAAATGTTTACTTTTTGCATTATGGCAGCTGCTCTTCTAGAATTACCAATTTCAGAAAACTGGTGAGGAGGTAGAGTGAAAGGGGAGGAGGGTTACTGGTTGGCTCAATGGAGCAGAACTAAAACTTTAGTCTCATTCGAGTTGACCACTTTTTCTCATGGAGAGTCTTTTTGGTTTATTATGAGCTGAGTGACTGTTCACGGCTGATGGAGAAGGTGACTAGTTTGAATAATCTGCACAAGGAAAATTTAGAAATTGGATTTTCGCATTGTTGCTTAATTCATCTCAGGGAGAGGCCACACTCCTTCCAAGCGTGGCTCATCGGCCAGTACTGGACGGGTTGATAATGGCATTTTGGCCTGAAAATTGTGTTGAAAACGTAATGCAATGACTGGAAGTGTTTCAAAACCGCTGGTCCGCCTGGTTTGGTCGGTCATTTGTGTTGCTATCTGTTGCCCATCGGTTCATTTGCTTTTTCCCTCTGACCATTAAACAATTCTATGGCTGCGTTTCTCCTCTTAACCAGGCATTGGGTAAAGCCATGATCCAATCATCCTGCCCCACTGACCACCAAAGTAGCTTATGTCTGCCAATCAGAGCTGCTCTTTTAGTCCTGTAAACAAATTTATGGCCAGTATCACTCATATTTGGATAAAACATTTTTTCCCCTTTTTTAGTGTTTTCTTCCTTTCCCTCAACTCCATGTGTGCAGCAGCCATAATGCAATCCACTGGAACTGTGCTGTTCATCAGATTTCTATCTGAAGTTTATACATCAGTGCCAATTTAAAGAAAAGATTGCAGCAGCAAGAATTCTGCGAAAATATTTCATTTCGATGAAAAAGAAAATAAACTGACTGATCAGATTCAGTCAAATGATTTTTTGCTTTTGATTTTTCTTTTTCTTCTTTGCAAAGAAAAAAAGGTAATTGATTTTAGAAAATTGTTGATAAAGTAGTTTCCATTATTATATGTAATTTGTATTCTTATAACAGTTGATGGATGACTCTAAGAGGTAGTATTTAACAAAGAAAGGGAAAAACAGTTTTTTTTTTGTTGTTTTCAGTATTTTGAAGTCCCCACAGATTATCAAATACATTAATTATATATATAATATTTCCTTCAGGAACTAATTTTTTAGACCTCTTTTTAAAAGATTAGAAAAAGTAGTGATATCAGAATTCCTAATGTCATATTGTCCACCATCTTCCACAGCTCTGCTGGCCACAAAATTGTTTGTTATTTTTAACAGGTAAGCTATAGCATTACCCACACATGGTTGAAACTATTAAAAATCTAAATTTGCTAAAATTTCTCTTAAACTTAATGGCATTACAAAAAAACATTTTTTCAGTTATGAGGTAAATCAACTCTCTTTCATAGCAGATAGTGTTTCTGTGATGACACTGCATACTGTGCATTTGATGGGTATTGCAAATTCTAAAAATTGATAAAAAATACAATTTAACCTCTGAAGATGTTAAAATTTTTAATGCTCAGCACATATGATTAACAAAGGTAAATGTGCACTCTCACTAGATTGATGTACTTCTCACCCATGAGTAAATCAACATTTCAGTTAAGACTGAGCAGTTCTGTCTGATAGCAAAAGTTCTTGCAATTAGTTGGTACTTTTTACTTAATATGATGGCTACAAAGCAAATTTCTTAGACTGAGTTATAGTATTTCATTAGTAAGTAAATTTTATCATACCAGAAAGCAATTGATTTCATTTTCATTTTAATTTTGAATGCCAACAATTATTTCTCTTTTGGTCTGGCAAGTTAGAAGTGATTTACCTACTCAAAAAATTGATGTCATCAAGTTGTTTTCATTAGACCTTGAGATAAAAGCAAAAGCATTTGCATTTTATTTGTTGGCAGGAGATAGGTGAGATTTAAAAAAAAAAAACTACTGTAAATAATTAATGTAGTTGTGGTAAATTTTACATTCTACTAGCAGGGATATCAATCATTCTGAATTTTATCTGTGTTCTGCAAAACAAAAATTGTTGTGAAAAAATTATAACTTGAGCCATGCAGAATGATAATTAGTTGAAGTGTTCAGTTGTATAATAAATAGTGGGCATCACAAACATGATACTATTAGCATATAAATAACCACAGGTAGTTTACATCACTTCTTCACAATTTCTTATTTAAAATGTCACCAGAATGCAACATTTTTAGTGATATTTCTAATCATTTTTTGAAAACTATTATAAAATCTTTATCAGAACAATTATTAGTATACAGGTCAAGAATCACTTTTCCAAAATTCTGAAAACCGAAAAACTCCAAAATCCGAACTATTTTTGGAGCGCCTTTAGTGGAAAATTCCAGAAGGTTCCTGGGTGATGCACGGGTCCCAACACTTGACGTTCGTGCATTTTTGTGCTTTGTTGTTGATGTGAATGTACTTTGAAAATGTTGAAAAGGCCTGCAAATACCCCTTCAGTACTGGTAGGCCTACTGTAGTGATAGCTTACCTTTCTGATGGTTAAATATACATCTTTTTCTATGGTTTCATGCACAAAATGATTAAAAAATATTGCATAAAACTACCTGTAGGCTATATGTATCCATATGCAGTTATAATGTTGTAAATGAACTTGTGCCCAGTCCCCACTCCCCGTGGACTAGCTACCAAACTATGCTGGTATATCTATATTCCAAAATCTGAAAAATTCCGGAATCTGAAACACATTTGACCCAAGGATTTTGGATAAGGGATTCTCAACCTGTAATAATTTTGTATTGTTAAAGTCCAGTTTAAAATTTATACTGATTTGTATAGCCATAGGAATAATATCTTGTAAAATTTAAACAATACTTTGTGTAAAGGAAACTTCTTTTTTAAGACAAAGTTTTATAAATATTTTGAAAACATTAATTATCTGCCTTGAATTTACAAAGTTGCAGGCTGGAAAAACCTGTTTTTGTTTTTTTTTAAATATGTTTTTGTTAAAATTTATAAATGCAGTTTGAGAATGGGTTAAAATAGGTTATGGAATTGTTTCTTAATCTTGCCAGGAGTGGAGAGGACAGCAATTGGATGGAAGGCTCTTATAGACTGTTTAGTACTGAGATTAATGGAGAGAGAGGCTGCCTGCCCCTCCCTCATAGGTTGTAATTCATCCACTAATTACAGGGTTGTCAACCCCCTTGGTAGATTCAAACTGATCAACATCACTAGTTCTTTCCAATGAAATTTGTTTAGTGGTTTTTGCAAGTATTGGGAAGAAAATGAAAGCGGATAGATGAACCAATAAAAAGCTTAGCATTGTGAATTAAATGTGGTTCTGCCTTTCTTCATTAACATTACAGTTGTTCTAAAAGTAAACAAACAAACAAGAGGGCCTTTTTTCTATGGTGTGTATTTCAGGTGTACTAAATAAGTTACTTACTGTTTTTTCATTTCACAAATTGCATTTGCACCCATAAATGTTGTATTTAATAAACTTTGATCTCTGATCTTTGGCATTAAATGTCTTTAGTTATATTCCAGTGTTTCTTTATTGTTAATGGCTGTCATGATACAGATTTGTTATATGGGAACTACTTTCAGTTGGATGGATTTACAACAGTTATTTAATGATAATCTAACAACTGTTAAATATATGCAGTTTTTTTCAAAATCACACCAAGAATTGCATGTGCATATGATTGAGTTGACCTGTTATCATGTGATTTGACCAGAGAAGCCTGGCTTGCCCCCTGGTGGGAGATTTCAGGGAGGTGGGCTGGGGGAAGTTTATGAGGTCAGCAGGTGGCAAAATGGTCCCAATCAATTAATGGCGACCCAATATAGTCAGTGGTTTGGAGAGGTGATTTGATTTATGGGTGCAGAGAAATCTCCACTTTCATTATAGCAAAAACAACAACAAAAATGTGGGGGGAATTTAGCATTGGTTTCAACAGTAATTACAGAGCTCTGTGATATAAATTTATTGCTAAATGCTGATCAGAGCTGGACCATGAGGTCTTGTAACTCTGGTTTTAAATTTTTTGTTCAGTTTTTTCTATCATATGAACTCTTTATCTTTTAATTTACTCACAATTTTACCGAATACTTTGTTGATATATGAATAATACATTAAGTTGGCCTTTTGGTGCCTGTTAAGCTTGTATAGTTAAATATTTTCTACCACTAAGTTGGTGTATTGGCAGTAATAGTCTTCTGTCATTCACATTGAATATGTAACCGAAAGCAAGTGTGTACAAAGTCTGAGCCAAGGTTTTGACTCTCAGCAGTTTTTAAAATGCAAAACAGCTCACAATGCAATGATAAGAAAGATTATCTCTGTACTAAACATGAATGCATTCATGTCCTCTTTTGAAAAGTTTTTTTTTTTGCTGTTGTGACATCCAGGATCTCTGCTAATGACTTAGATGTGTTGTTTGTCAAACATCTTTTGGTTAAAATTCATGGTCAGTAGAAAGTCATTCAATTTAACATGCACTTATTTAGTAAAAAGGGGACAGAAAGTCATCATGACTTACACAAGCTTGCTTGAGCTAAGAAACATTTATCAATTTTTTTTCAAACTATAATTCCACTTGTCCACATTTCTGCCCAGCATTGTTAATTTTCATTCTCTGGATTTTTGTTTGTTATTGCTTATAAAAACAAACAAAATTTTTGAAAATATTAACATCTACATTCAAAACCCCTGATGGAAACATCTCTAACCTTTTTAAATAATAATAAAAAAAACATTTCTCTGAATAATGTGTATGTTTAAATTATAAAAGTTACAAAGAACTTTTAATTGTCTGTTTAGTAGGGTATGCAATCTATGGTACACAGTAGTTGCACATATTTAGTATATCAAACTTTAGGTCTGCCTAGAGTTAGTGAAATTAAGGTCCAGAAAAATTACTTTTCCTTTCTATAGACATCTTTAAAAGGTTTTCCTCTGTAGCTCTATACTCAATTACTACTGTAAATAGAAATTTTGCTTGCAATTATTCATTTATAAACTGAAATACCAATCCTGGTGCTTCTTGTATAATACTTTTTAAAATAGGTTTTGTTTATTAGAGGACTTCATGTCACCTGTCTTCCTCTGGCTGCTGCTGTTTTTTTTGTTTTTCTTTCATCATATATTAGGTCTGCCTCGGGTCCATTTGATCTACTTCCTTAAATCAAAAGGCACTGTCAATTTGACATTCCCCCTAAAATAATTGCACAAATGAGCCAGCAGCAACCATGCTATTGCACTTGTTGAAAAGGAGATTGCTTTTTCTCCCTATATAGGCACAACAATCAGGGGCACAAATGGTAACTAGAGTTAGGTTAACAAGGGTTGAACAGTGAATTAAACAAATTTCCCACAGATACAGGCTGATGCTACACATGCTCATTCTTGTCAAATTGAATTCACATTTTACCAAATTACTAAAGAGGTTACATAAAATGTACATTTTAATGCTACTTTGGTTCCTTTGTTTATTCATAATAGGCTAACATGTTATTGCAATGGGCAATTTGGATTTGAGTTGGGCCAGTTTGACTGTTTGGGGATCTGGATTCTTTTGATCCATCAAAGTTTTGGCCTTGCTGTGACAACAGCTGGTGCATAGTCTTTTCTCACCAAAGTCAGGTGTACAATAGCCACAACTGCAAACCAGATTAAAAACCTTTCATTTCTCAAGGCATAACTTTAAGACTTTATTAGTATCAGTCAGTGGAAGGAAATTTCACTGTTCTCAACCATGTTTTGTCTTCCTGTTGCAATAATAATTTAAATCTTGTTTGGAGGAATTTCAGTTTGGATCACCATTGTATTTCATCTGAGTCAAACTTCCACACTTCTGTGCCCCTATTCATTGAGAAAACAGAAAATGTTCTTTATTATTAGGTTGTTACAAAAATTTTTTCAGTTTTTTTTACCACAATAATGAGAGTTCATATCATTGCTGAATGTGAAGTTTATTAATCAAAGTAAGTTCCATTACAATCAGTACACTTCTGCCAACGAGTTACAAGTGCATTTACACAATTTTGAAAAAAACTGGATTTCTGGAGTCAATAAACTGTTGGAAGGCAGTTTCAATAGCTGCTTGGTTGGAGAAGGATTTCATATGGAGGAGAAGCTTTTGAGGTATTTGAAAAAGTGGAGGTCTGTGGGAGGAAGGTCTGGTGAATAGGCTGGATGACGGAGAATTTGGTACCCAAACGTGTTCAATTTCTGAAGAGTCACTTTTGCAACATGAGGATGAGCATTGTCGTGGAGCAGGATTGGGCCTCTGATTCACCAATGTCGGCTGTCATTGGGAGAGTCTGGCAAACAATGTTTAATTAACGACAGTACCTTTCAGCTGTGATGGTTTTGCCAGGTTTCAAAAAGTTATAGTGGATGACAGCAGTTGTAATCCACCAGATAGTGATGATGACTTTCTTTGGGTGGAGGCTGGATTTTGGAATGTGGTTACGTGCCTTGTCTCTCTACAGCCACTGTGCTGATCGTTTGCGATTGTTGTAAAGGATCCATTTTTCATCACAATGATTCGGTCAAGAAATGTGCCCTTTTTGTTTCTTATTACAAACGAAGAGCAGATCTCCAATTGACGATTTTGTTGTTGTTCATTCAACTTGTGAGGCACCCACTTTTCAAGCTTTTTCACTTAGCCAATTGTGTCAAGATGCTGGGAAACAGTTGCAGTACTTACATCGAGCTCTTCCAGCAATTTCTCGCACTTTTTTTCTTGTATCGGCTTCAACCAAGGCTTTCAGATGGTCGTCATCACAGCTGGAAGGACATCTGCTACATTCCTTATCTTTGAGGCTCACATCTCCTGATTGAAACTTTGCACACTATCATTGTACTGTGCACTCATTTGCTGCGTTTTCACCCCATGCTTGCTTAATGTTACGAGTTGACTCACAAACTTGTAAAGCAAAATGGCACGAAAAACTTTTCTATCTATGCTTCACTCAGAACCCTGAAGCAAATATCCATTTTATGGTTTTTAAAAAGGTAGGTTTTGCATAATGTATGCCAAAGCACACGCTACAAAATGATATATAAGCTATCTACATACACCTTCACAAGCTTGCAAAAAAGGAACCTCAAATTCATATAATATTAAAACTGACAAAACTTTTGAAATGACTTAATACTATAAATTAAATTTTAAAAAAATATTCTTGTCTAATTAATATTTATGCATGAAATTTCAGAGAGTAAACACACTGAGGCTATTTTATAAAAATTGCATTATATTCACAGATGTACTTGCTTGACAATTTGAGTTTTAGAAGATTCAGTATAGTCATGTTGTATGGAAAAAGGATTCTTGTATCCTTTAGAAGTAAACAGTTATGTTGCAGTAGGTAACTGTTGAGAAAGAGTGATAGAATAATGTAAAAAAAACAGTTGATTTCTTGCATTAGCTTATGTTCCTGTAAACTAATTTAAAATGCTAAACAGAATAAAATATCATCTGCATATTTTGAAGATGCAGACAAAGCATCCATTGTGATTATAGAGATACTATTCATGCTAAATACAGGGTGAGTCAAAAGTAGCGCCCAGTTTCTGGGAAGTCATGCTCATGTTGATGTTGTTAATATGTTACCTTATGGAGGAAACTGATAACGAACTCTGCAAGTGTGTGTGTCACACTGTGCCTGCTCGATTGCAATTGTGCATTGATCATGAGGGAGACACTTTGAACATTGAAAGTATAACAGCCTGTTACAATTCTTTATTCCCTGAATAAATGGAATAATTTGAAATAATTAATTTGAAAACATGTCTCATTTATTTCTACCTTCTTGCACACTGTAATACAAATGGCAAACAAACAACAAACTGACAGCCCTAAAACCTTTGACTCACCCAGTACATACTTTTAAAATATGAAAGTGGATAAATTAGAAATTTTCATATTAAATATTTTTATAGGAAGCATGTTTTGGGTTGTTAGCAGAGTTGAACTCAGAAAGAACATTACTAGGTACTGGTAGATATTTGAGTTATCTGATTTATTTGTAACTGTGGCTTTGATTTATATTTATTCAGTTTTACAATGTTATTGTGTGAACAGTTTGTGTCTAATTTCATCTATGAATGCTTGCTGTCTGCCTGATGAAAACTCAAAGTAATGTTGTTTTGTTAGAAAATGTCTTAGTATTTTGGTAACACTTTAAAAGTGACTTATGATAAACCTGAACATGATATTTAGGATATTTAAAAAAAAAAAACACCAATACAACTTTGATATACATTAAGTTTTTTCTTGTTTACTTGACAGGAGAGCTATGGTGTTACTCAAAGTCTATATTTACTGAAATTTTATTCTGTGATGTAGGTGAGTTATTACAAAGAAGGGGTTTGGTTATGGGTGAATTAAGTATGTTTATTAACATATTATCAGCTTCATAGTTGTGCTGCATGACATTCAGATGGATTTTGATGTATCTACTTTTTTATACTTTCAAGAAGCCTAGAAACACTAGGTGTTACTCTTTGAAGTATTGATATGAACATACATTTTACATGCATTTGCTAGTTTGTGATTAATAATTGTAGCATTGGAACCTAACTGTAAAGTAGAAGTGATATGTTAAATCTATGTGGTCTTCAGTGTTTTTTTTATTATTATCAAAATTCTTAAATGTAACTTGGCTCTGTTCTTTTGGCTAGGAAAAAAAAATCCTTTTAAAATTTTTTTTCTGGCTGAACTAGCATTATCATAATGGTACTCAGCCTGGTATTTATTGGTAAATGTGTTAAAATATAGTTCAAAACATAAATTTGGTACTACTTGGAAACAGAAAACCAATGCAGATGCCAAGTTTGTTCATAACTCTTACCTGAAAATTTATATAAAAAGGTTTAAAGGATGGTTTAATAACAAGAACAGATAACTTGTTACTGCAGAATTTTTTCTAACAGAAGCAGTTCAAAATGTTTATTTTTTTGTTAATTTTAATAATTTTTGTTGTTGTTGCTCTAATATAATAATCTCACTTTCCAAGTTTATTTAAATTTTGGTTGGTGTATTGCACTTTGATGGCTATGTGTCAACCACTAATAACAAAGTTTTCTTTACTGTCTTTAATTTTTTTCTTTAATAAACAAACAAAATAGGAGCAGATTATTTATTGAAATTCAGTAATTCACCTTCTCATTGTGATTTATATATATATATATAAGTGTGTGTGTGTGTGTACAATTTAATAGCATTACAATTTTCTTTTATTTTTTATATCTTGGCTTATTTTAAGAAAACGATACTAAAATCAGGAGAAGATGGCATCCAAGATGGTTGCCATGTTACATTGACAACTTTCAATCAAAAAGAATAGATTTTAAAAGGTTTGCATATCGGGAATGCTGCATACTAGTCTAAGGAAGTACAGAGTTGGAGTGGCATTTCATACTTACCTAAAGTAAAGTTTTTACCTGTATGGTTGTTATAAATGGCAGAATTTATGAAAATTTACTTAAAATATGGTCTGTTTTTTTTTTGTTTTTTTTAAATCTTAAGCTTCACTAATTTCGATTGTTTATCACTATTTCAACAACTAATATGAAATCATGAAGATGTGATTTAAATTTGATATTTGTAGCTGTTTTAGTTTGAAAACAAAATGTACTGCATTTGATATTAATTTGGAAAGTTGAACTTTGAGTTGAATAATTATGTCTATGAAATATTAACTTATCAGTAGAAATAGTAGTAGTAGTTTGTGCATTTTAATTTAAGAATCAGTAATATTATTCATATTATTGATTAGTTTGGTCCATTTAAATAACAAAAAGAGAAGAGAAAAGGCATCAAAACACTGTTAAATTGGATTGATAGATTTACTAGCTTTCAATCAAGAAAGGATGCCTTATAGCTGTCAGTATTGTACATAAAAATTTCAATGGACTATAAGCGAGAGAGCTCAGTTATTTATTTGCTGCAAATTGATGTTTGCTATCAAATCTTTTGAGTAAAAAATATTAGAGAATGAATGACTTCTCATTCCAATAAATTTTATTTGAAACATTTTCCTAATTTAGTTTTTAATTAAAAGTTAATTACTGTTGAAATAGGTGCTGCATCCTGAGATTTTCTTGATGGACAGTGGCTGCATCTTGTTGCATTTTTATTGTGAAAACTGCACCATGGTTGTTTCTGCCTCTCGTTGTAATAAATGGCTCTAACCTTGCTGCCTTGGGATAGGTCACAAGTAACTTGAGCCCATCCAACTGTTGAAATAGTAATAATTAACACATACCCGAATAAATAAATGCACTATCATGATATAAAATATTTCAACTATAAATAAAACTGGCTCTGGAACTAGACAAAGTTACTTGCAATTATAAATATCTTGTTGTTGAGTTAAGCTGCCATTTTGAGAACAATAACATGTCTGATGTATGGCAACATTAGCTGACATTAGGTGTATAGTCATTTTGTTTGCCATAAATAGCTGGCTATTTCCAGCTTCAAGGATATATACTTAATACTCCGCAGAATGAAATCTTTCATCAAAATTGTAAAGACTTGTGTAAAATGGCTACTCCCTTCTCTTTGAAGATCTACCTTACCATAGTTGTCAGATGATGAATTTTCTTTTAAATCATTCCTCAATTGTTGTTTGTGTGTTAATATACTCCTATGAGCCATTACACTGTGTTTAAAGACTGCACTAGAACATTTAGTTTTATTTATTTACTTTTTTGTTTGCTGGATGCAATAAAATAGATTTTTGCTTTAAAATTGCTACACCATGTTTGTCATATGTAGGTAAAACAATATGAAGATGAGAGGCATATTAGATCACACTGAAATCTGTTAATAAATACACTTAATTTACTCTAGCCAAAAACTTTTGTTTTTGAAATAACTTATTCTAGATCATTAATTTTGAGTGAATTTTGCTAAATTTAGTTTCAATACTTTGAAACATTTTGGTCAGTTTCATAGTTTTCCAGTCCAGAAGATCATATTTGTGCAAAACAATGTTTGTATAGATGCTAACATCTCTTCTTTTTCTACTTTCCTCTGATTTTATTCCATTGATGTTATTAATTAATTTTTATTTTTAGATATAATGTTAGCCAAATTATTTGTATATTTATAGCTCCTAGTATTTTATTTTTTTACAATAGATCATGGAAAAAATGTGACTGTCCACATGATCAAAACCATTAATTATTTTGAAAAGATCTTTGTGATCTTCTCTCAGATGTCTAAAATCCAAATGGGAGCATTCATATTGTTCTAACTGGCTAAAATATTCTAAAAAAGAAATCTACTGAATTAATGCTACTGTATTGATAAATTTTTTCAGTGATACTGAAAAGGATTTAAATACTCTAAAAGGTAAATTAATAGCAAAAGAAAAGATCTTAGTTCTTTGTTTCTATTGACATATATAGGGTTTATTTAAGGCTTCTCCTTTTTTTAAGTTTATTTAAAGAAAGAAAAAATGTTGATGGTGAAATTAGTTTATAAATGACCATTAAATTTTAAAATAGTTTAATCATTTTTTTTTCTTAAGTTCAAGACCTGTGTGGCAAGGTAGATATTGTTTTGCATGTCAGTAACCTATGGCAAACAAACAGTCTGCCTCTTTCACATGCTGCTACTTTCAGTCTCCATCATGGAAACAAAGACAGTGGCTATCTTTGTAGAATTCAATCTGCTGATTGACTAATCTAATTGTTTGATTAATGATGTTATGTTTTATAGAATCTCTGATTTTATTTGGTTTAGTTTGTAGTTGAAGGCTTACCGAGGCAGAAAATATTTTCAATTTCTTAACACTGATGATTTTAAATGCAAATAAAGTGAATAGCATGCATAAATGCTACTGGTGGGATACCTCATGGCTGTGCTCTTGACCATGTGCTTTTCTTGGATTCTATAATTTTCTTTAAAATTTTCCCAAGACACTAAATTATGTGGCAAAGTAATTCATAATGTTTAGAACTAACATACAAGAGAATCTTAATAAACTACACAGTTGGCCATGTGAATAACAAATGAAATTTACTGGTGCAAAGTTTAAGAGTATTTGTTTTTTATCACAATAATATGAATTATGAAAATTAATTAGGAAGTAGTGAATTATTGCAATTAGCAAAAGAAAAGTATCTCATGAGAAATTTATAAGTCATTAGTCAGATTGTTGCCAGAGTATAGCCTGCAGTCATGGAGTCCTTACTCTATTAAAGATATAGGCAGATTGGAGAAAGTATAAAGAGGCTTTACCTGTATGATAAATGGTATGAATTATTACTGTCACCAAGAATGAATGTTTTAGACTATTGAAATTACCTATCCTGTAATAAAGTCAGTTTAGGAAACACTTGATAGAAAAGTCCACATAATGACGGCAGGCAAAGAGCAGGTGAATTTCTCTACTGTAGGTCAATAGAATTATACTCCATTTAAAACTTTTCAATCAGCAGACTTGATTAGATAGAAAGTTTTCAGCTAACAAATAAGTTTATAGCATACTTTGCTTGGTGATATTGAGGCTGGAACTTAGTATATATATACCTTTTTTGACAGAGTTCATTACCCTGTGAGTTATAATCAAACCAAATAATTGCACATTTATGAATTTTTATTATTGTGGAAACTATTATTAATAATGATCGTGGTAATGATTTGACTTTTTGAGATTTGAAAACCCATTAGAAATGGCTTCATTCAGTTTTACAGATTAATAATAACTTTGTTTATTTTGTTAAGATAAGTAATATTCTAGTTTTGATCAGGTTAACATTTAGAAGATACAGGTAGTAACGCTTGTGATAAGCAATTCTAACATATATTTTCTTTAGCTGATTTAGAAGGAAAAGGGTAGAAGCCAAACCATTCACTGTGGCTAATATTCTCAGTTCTTAAAGCTTATTTCCCAAATTCACTAGCTAACTCAATTTCCTGTTGTAGATTTTTCAAACTTCCATTGAAAAGAAAAATTAATAAAGAAATGATTGATGCCAAATATCATTAGGTTTCAAGCAGAAATTAAATTGCAATTTGTAAGTGAAAATAGTGTCATACATACTTTCGGTAGCCAGTAAGTTGTAGTAAAGGCTGGCTGCTTTTACTGAGTCCTTGCTTTTAGTTATCTTTCTGTAGTCTCTCAAATAATATTTTCTCTCTCATTTACATAATGGCATATGAAACATTTCTCTGAGGCAGCCACCATATTCTCTGTATGATTGTGGATTTAAGAGCATACAATCTCTTTGAATTTTCTCGCCATCTCTTTTCCATAATAGAGTTAACTTTTAAAATTGACTCAAGTCGAGCATTTTTTTTTCTTCTCCAAAGGATAGATATGCTGAGATATTATAGAAAGTGAAAATTATTGAAATTAAAATATTTCTTCTTTTAAAACATAGCAGCCTCCATAAAATTGTAAGAAACTCTCAACAAGATGAACTTTTTGGATTCGCATTTTGTTTAGCTGTTGAAGCATAATTATAAGAGATGAAGAAGAATAAGTTGGTGAAGCTGATAGCTGTTAATACATATTACTAATGAATATATGGTAATGAAATATTAATGTTTGCAGACCATTAAGTGAAAATTTTGCTCAAAATAATTAATCTTCACCTCTGTCACTGCTACCAACTTTTATTGCAATGCTGCTAGGTTTTTAAAAATATTTTATCAAAATTATTATTTTAGGCATTAGTTTAATAGATATTTAATAGTTTTTCAAGATACTAAATGAGTGATTATTTCTGGACTAAATTTTCACACTATAGAAGTTGATTTATTAATGACTTGGTATGATAATTATGTTTGAAATAACTCACATACATAGAGGTTTGAATGCTTTATTTATAGCATTAGATTACAGAAATCTTGCAATTTAAGCTAAAGAAAAGAATCAAAACAAAATTGGCTTTATCATTTTCACATTTGTGATCACTTATTTCAAAGTCCCTTTCCCCAATTCTTTGGATCTTTATAATATGCTTCATGTTTAATGATGTTGAGATTCTTGTTTGCCAGTAGCTGTGTTGTACTGAGCAACTACTGAGCATTGAAATAGTTACATAAAAAAAATAATTTTAAGTGTGTATGTAGTACGTCTAGTATGTTTGATAAAGATTAATCATTATTCATGTTACATCATCTCTGAGTTCTTAAGTAGTAACTCAAACCAATCTTGGAGTCTGATCTTGCTACATATTGGGGATGGCTGCAAAGTGATGAAAAGAAAATTTTGAGTTTTCTTGCAGCACATACCTGGATATGCTTAGCCTTAAAGGATTTAGTCCATAATAGCAATTGTACCTTAATAGTTTCCTGTCTCTTACTGATTAGTGATTTCAGATCTCAGGGTGAATTTTATTTGTTTTAAACATTTTCAAAAAATTATTTTTGTATCTCTTTTGGCCTCAGTTTCTTTTGCCTACAAATGCTTTAAACAAATAGTCTTAAAATGTTGCCAATTTTGGAAACATTTTTAATTTTCATCTTTGTCATACATTCTTGGTTGTCATTTTTGTATCAGTAAAATTTTTAAGTTTTAGCATTAGCAGCAGTGATTTTGACCAGTTATTTTAGTTTAAATCTCTATGAATTAACTGATGGAAAGGAATGCTGAAATTTTTATCTATATTTATTTATTCATTTTATTGAAGCTGGTGGTAATAGCATTATTGCTTTATGCATAGCAATTTTTATGATTTGCATACAATAGAAAAATAAATTGTTTTACAAATGGAAAAATAGATCTAAAGGGAATTTAAAAAGTGATTTATAAAAGGAATAATTAGTTTAAAGTGTGGACATGAGTATTTCATCAGATGTTCTAAACAAATGTATCATTGCTGAAAATTGGGGCTGACAGCATTCATTTTTATATTCATTTGGTTTTTTTCCCATGATTACATTATCCATTTCAGTAGCTGTGCAGCTTTTTTGTGCTGATGTCATTTGTAATAGCTTTGATCGTTAGTCACCATACTGATTGTCTATTCCACTGAGAAATGTTTTATTTAACCCTGTTGTTCAGTTATAGATACGTTAGCTATCCATGACAGTAATTCTCATGAATGTGCAAAATTTACATTTTTGACTTAGTTTACATCGTTCCATTCTTGTCAAGACTCACCTCGTAAAAGCTGTTAATTTTCTAAGACCAAACATGAAACAAATTCTTTGGTTTTCCTTTGTCTTTCTTTCTTATATATAAACAGCATTGATGTTGATATATCCAGAACTATAGAGAAAATTATTTTGTCAACCATCTGATTGAGGATTTCATGAAAAATATTATTATTTGTTAAGGTCTCAAGGGTTCAATTAATGAAAATATTCTTTTTTGCACAGTAGTTTATATATATATATATATATTTTTTTTTTTTTTTCCTCTACCTTTTGCATTTAGGTTACATCTACTTCAAACCAATTAAAATCATCATTTTCATTCTGATGAAATAAAATAATAATTCTCACTATTTGTCAGAAAAATGGAAAGTATTAAAAGGTAAATTTCAGTATTAAGGAACATCATTCAAAATGATACCTTTTAAATAATTTTTCTGTAGAATATAGTTATTTTATGGAATAAGAATATTTAAATAGTATTAAATAAACCACGTATTTTGCATTTAATTACAAATATTGAAGAAGCTTGGTTTTGAAATATTTCCATTTACTATATATACATATAGTATTAGAAATAATTATGAAAAAAGAGGAAACAGTGGGGTATGAAATGCAATCAAAAAGTACCACACCTGCAGAGCGGCTATAAAAGTATAACAATGATATTGTTGTAGTGTGGTAAATACTATGGCTCCTTGAAAAGAAATATTACATGACATATGTATAGAAATCAAAGCCTTAGTTAGTGAAGGCTACTCCATGTGGCAGATTGCAACTCGGTTCATATTTTAGAAGAAGCTGTTTGAAAGACTCTGAGGAGGATATGCAAAACTGGTACTGTTGACAATAGATACAGTCAGTTAAGGAAGAAAGCCCAAACTCTCCAAAAGTGGTGTTGCGTAACTCAGGGTATGTTCTCTACATGGTAGATGACAAGCTGGTTGAGATCTTGCAAATGACCTAACTGGAAGTATGGCTGTTAATGTTTCTTCAAGAATAATATAAGTGCAAAGTGATCTCACTGAATGTACAGCTGCCCAAAATCTTTGCTGAGGAGAGGCAACCAAACACCAAGGCTGACATTGGCAGCATAAATTAAACAGTGAGATGACCAAACTTAGATGAAAGTGCTTTTTTACAGGTGAGTTTAAGTTTGAACAGTTTGGCAGTAATCAACAGTTTGTTTAAAGGCAGACAAGGAAGTGGTATAAGTCAGTGTACAACAGCTCCAATGAAGCATGGAGGTGGATCAAAACAGGTGTGAGGCTGTATATTAATGAATAGTATTGAAGATTTGTGCATGATCAAAAGTATACTGACTGGCAACAGTACAGGCAGGTTCTTATTTATCATGCCATTCCTTCAGGAATACATCTCATCAACTGGGGATTCATCTTCCAACATGACAATGACCCTAAGCCTATAACCAATGTGGTAAAAAAAAATATCTGGAACATGAAGAGGCTGATGGAACACTCACTAAGATGCCTTAGCTTGAACAAAATACTGACATGAACATCATTGAGGCTAAATTGGGTTATATGGCTACTGAGAAAGTCAAACAGAACCTAAACACCTTGGATGAATTGTGGAAAGTGCTACAGAGTATTTGGAACAACATTCATTGTCATACATTGATAACCTGTATGAGAGCATGAAAACAAGATGTCATACTCTGTATAAAACAAAGGCTTCACTTATGAAATAGTAATACATTTATATTTTTTGTAATAATGCATTGAGTATGTATTACATATACAGTCGACCCCTGCATAATCGTGGTTCGGCATTCGCAGCCCCAGTTATTCGCGGAATTTTCCTTAGAACCTAACTAATAATTGTTTGTGGAAACCCCCGCATATTCGCGGAATTGCAAATATCTTCCGCGATTTTTTATGGCTTTTTTGTGGCGACATATATTTTTTCACACTTTTTAACACTAAATTATTAATAACAATATAATTTACTAATTTTGTAATATAAATACTAATGTAAATTCAGCAAAATATCAATATAAAATAAATGCTTTTGGCTGGAGGTTTGAAAGTAGCCAATCCGCGAGCGTTATTCATTTCTCCTTGCTGCTGCTCACGAGGCGCTGTCTCAGGCAATGCAGCCCAGCATCATCCCAGTTTACCGCGTGTAGCTATCTTGAGTGTTTTGCTGAGTGTTGTATTTTTTATTAAATTATTATTATATATTTACTTATATTTTTTTATTATGTTTTATGTTATATTTTGATGTTTATAGGCATTTATAGGCATTTTTATGGACCATGTCCAATATTTGCGGTTTTTCACTCTTCACTGGTGCTCTAGGAACGTAACTCCTGCAAATACCGGGGGACAACTGTGTATATATCATTTGTAATTACTTATTATTTGTGCTTATCTTGTGTGTGTTTCAATTATTATTTCTACTACTGTATATTTGTTCAAAAAGCTATTTTAGTTAATCAGTGTTTCACTGTTTTAAATGCAAAACCTTTACTTTTTAATCTACTATATACAGGTGCATCTCAAAAAATTAGAATATCGTGGAAGAGTTCAATATTTTTTGTCAGTTATTTCAGAAAGTGAAAATTGTATATATTCTAGACTCATTACAATCATGGGGAAGACTGCTGACTTGACAAGGAGGGTAAGCCACAGAAAGTCATTGCTGAAAGGGGTGGCTGTTCGCAGAGTGCTGTATCAAAGCATATTCATGGAAAGTTGACTGGAAGGGAAAAGTGTGGTAGGAAAAGGTGCAAAAGCAAGAGGGATGACCACAGCCTTGAGAGAATTGTCAAGCAAAGCCGATTCAAGAAATTGGGGGAGCTTCACAAGGAGTGGACTGAGGCTGGAGTCAGTGCATCAAGAGCCACCATACAGAGACGTGTCCAGGAAATGGGCTACAAGTGTTGCATTCCTAGTGTCAAGCTACTCCTGAACCAGAGACAATATCAGAAGCATCTTACCTGGGCTATGGAGGAAAAGAACTGGACCATTGCTGAGTGGTCCAAAGTCCTCTTTTCAGATGAAAGTAAATTTTACATTTCATTCGGAAATCAAGGTCCCACAATCTGGAGGAAGAGTGGAGATGCACAGAATCCAAGTTGCTTGAAGTCCAGTGTAAAGTTTCCACAGTCCATGATGATTTGGGATGCCATGTCATTTGCTGGTGTTGGTCCACTGTGTTTTATCAAGTCCAAAGTCAACACAGCCATCTACCAGGAGATTTTAGAGCACTTCATGCTTCCCTCTTTATGGAGATGCTGATTTCTTTTTCAGCAGGAGTTGGTGCCTGCCCACAGTGCCAAAACTACTTGTAACTGGTTTGCTGACCATGGTATTATAATGCTTGATTGGCCAGCCGACTCGCCTGACCTGAAACGCCATATATTCTCTATAGGGTATTGTCAAAAGGAAGATGAGAAACACCAGACCCAACAATACAGAGGAGCCGAAGGCTGCTATCAAAGCAACCTGGGCTTCCATAACACCTCAGCAGTGCCACAGGCTGATCACCTCCATGCCATGTAGCATTGATGCACTGATTCGTGCAAAAGGAGCCCAGACCAAGTCTTGAGTGCATAAATGAACATACTTTTCAGAATTTCGACATTTCTATATTATAAATCCTTTTTTTTTATTATTGATTTTATGAAATATTCTAACATTTTGAGATGGTGGATTTTTGATTTTCATTAGCTGTAAGCCGTAAGATATTATATTGTTGTAAGAGTTCTTGATTTAACACTTTATCTGAAAGCAGATTATATTAAAGAGTACTGTAACCCATAACTGGTCTTATATGTAAGCAATCTTTTGTTGAAGTTCTGCCCAGTGTACCATTTTATTCTTCTGCTTAACTAGCTTGTTTATCTGTCTTCTCATTATTTTCAACATTAGCATATCCATGTGACTATTAATTTTTTCCATCTTGCACATTTTTTTAGAGTTGGTATGCCATTGGATTAACTAGTTTTTAAAAGACATCAAAGAGCTACTGTAAAGAAAAAAAAATTGAATTTATCTGTCCATATGAGTTTTGCATTTATTTTTTCTACCTTTACTTTAGTTTATAGAGAGAATTTTTTTTTGCAGGGGTTATTACACATTGAGGCTATTTGAACATCACTAGAGTGAATCACAATAGCAAATACACTAAAAATTTATTATTATTATTATTATTATTATTATTATTATTATTATTATTATTATTATTATTATTATTATTATCTAGTAACAATTGAAAATATGGTTTTATCAAGTATTCTGTGTTAACATATTTCCTTGACATTATTACTGTTTTGCTAATGTATCTGTATTTTTTTTTATTTTACTAATGCATTTGTTCATTTATTGAGAGGAGGACGAGAAAGATGAAAAATTATTAACTGATTCTGAAAATGTCATTCTAGATGGAGCAGATGAAAGTGCAGTAAAAATTGACTTTAGATGAAGTCTATCTCAAACAATCTGCTCAACTCGGTCTCTATCAATGAAATCAATCGAGACTCCTTTGTGTGTCGTGTTTTTCTTAAAACTAATTTATATCGAATCAGCAATTCCAATGAGGCACCAAACAGGCATTTGTCAAAGGTTGTTGATTAGTGTTAACCATATTTAAATTGAAATATTTTGCTTGCCAAATGGAGTCTGTCTTTGCCACTGCGACTCTGTGTGGGACTGAACCTTACTGAACATCGTCTGTCGGTGCTAAATTGAGTTACATCAAACTTTGTGCTCTCATTACTAACCAGTCAGGCAGTTTTGATGTAGAGTAAAACATTTGTAGTTTGGAAGGAATTTTTTTTTAAAAAAGGAGAGATATTTCTAATAGAATATTCATTTAAAAATAAAATAACTGCTACTATAATAACTGGTCTCTGGTGTATAGAACATTTAATTGGTTTTATAATTCCCATTTACTTAATTTTATTATGCATATGTTCATGTTTACAACTATATATATCAGAGGGGAAGGACATTTTAAAGATATAAAACCTTAAGATGGGCATTAAGGACATTTTTAAAACCATTGAAAAATTTGACTGCTACCTCTTGATAAGGTATTCTGAAATTGCTAACATTTATTTTAATCTGACATGTTAACTTTATACTGATGAACATAATTGCTATAACGTATGTTTATACTTTCTCCTCCTGGGAAGATTTTAACTGCTAATTAAATATCTCCTAAAACAATGATATTAGTGCTTTTGTAGTTTTCAGTAACTTAAATTACCCATATCATTTTAATAGATCTCTTATACTAAGCAAAGTTGCTTTCATGATAGGGATTTCATGCTTGTGGTCCACACACTATAAGATAGGAGTAACTAATGATTTCTGCCAGAGATCTAGACCTTTATTCGAGCTTCAAACACTACTGTATTAATGTACCCAGTTCTCTGTTGTTTTACATCATGAACTTTCACTTTAGAACTTGTACAGGCTGTAAAAAAGTAGTGTTTGATGTACCCAGTTTTCTAGTGATTTTACCATATAGACTTTCAATTTGCTTCATGCTCCATATTTTTTCATCAGTAACAGTGGTATTATCTAACTTGTAAGATAAAACAAACCTAAAACTAAGGCTCTTAGTAACATTAAATTACATTTGCCAATTTATAAATGATTTAAATTAGATTATAATGTTTTACAGTCATTATTAGTTTTGAATCAAAAATCAAAAGTAAACTACATAATAGTGGATTGCATAGAAGAGTAGACCATAAGAAGCCATTCGTCATCAAGAAGAACAGAGCAAATTAAAAAGAACCTCTGTTCATCAAGCATTATAACTTGGATCTCCAGGAGAAGAGTTTGATGAGAAATATGTTGTGCTCATTTTTAACACTGGTAATCAAATGGCTCTATTCTAAGGTTTCATGACTTCAAAAGGTGTTGGTTAGTTGGAATTTAGAGAAGGAAACATGAACAGGTATGTGAGCAAGGACATACTGGAACCATCAGCAAGGAAATTATTGAGATGAAATTAAATTTTAAAGCAGTATGATGATCTCAAGCTCACCTGAAACTATGTGAAGAAATTTTTCACAAAGAGAAACTGAAGGTGACTGCACAATCTTTAGATCTAAACCATTTGAATGGCTATTGGAATGAGTCAAAGAGTGAACCTAAAAAGCTATATCAGTTAAAAACTATCATTGTCAAGGAATGGAACTTAGTCTGCTGAATATTGTAAAAGATTACTTTTCTCCATGCCAGAACATTTGAAAGCTATTGTTAAGGCTAAGAATGGTCATATTAAATGGTTAACACTAAAAATATAGTTATTTAAACATAAAATATCAGTATTCTGCAAGTTGAAACAACTGGTGAATATTTTATTGGCAGAAATTTTCATGCTCCATTAAACAGTACCTGATTAATTTGTAAAGGTGGAGTTATTCATAGCAATATTTCTTTTCCTATTGTATTTGCCATACATAAAACATTAAGTGATGTACATTTATAATTTAAAATGTAAACTGATTGTAAAATAAGGACATCATACCCTCTTTGTGTTTGTTTGCTTGATTTTATCTTTTTTTAATGAAATGCAATGTGAAAGAAATTTGCATGGAAGGAAGATGGAGATTTTAGAAATTTTTATTAGTATGTGTAATCTTTTATAACAATTGTTTAGTCACACTTTGTTGTTGTTATTAATAGTAATAGTATTTAATTTTAAGGTAATATTGGAACATGTTTTCAATCTAGTGTATGGCATAAATAGGAAACAAAGCCAGAATTATACTAGAAAATATTGTAAGTTCTGTTCTTGCATCCATTCTGATTTAACAGCTCTGTCCATCTGGCAGTACATGGTCATTACTTGTCACCATTGCTGATTAGGTTGGAGCTATAAATCCGTGTTTTGGTGGTAGTGCTGTAGTAAAATTGGCCCTAATCATATAATAGAAAAATCACGATAATTTTAGCAATTAACCAACTGGTGCTTGTGACAGTTAATGACTGAAAAGAAAATTTATTTTTTTTTTACCAATAGAACATATGCAGTTTTTCACAATAATTTTTATTAAAATGGCTGTTTGTTTGCTTTGTAATGAGCTGGTGTTCATCAACTGAACCATCAGCTCATTTCAACATTTTTCAAAAAGATTAATAATAATAATAATAAGTCCATCGTGGATTATAATTTTAAAACAAAAAAGTGATAACTTTCTTTTTTTTTTTCTTTTTCCAAGTTTATAAATTTCAGAAAAACAAAAAATCTTTAGTCTTTGCTAGACGAAAGAGTTTATTTGATGAATGATGATGATGATGATGATTATTATTAATTAATTAATTTTAATGTACCTTGATTTGAAAAAATGTAAAAGTTAATCAACTTGAAATCTTTACAACTTGTTCCTTGATGGAAAGCTGATTTTTGAAATAAAACGCTGACAGTTTATGCAGAAGGTGCACCGGAATATCAAAGAGTGCAGTTTGTTCTAGATTTACATTCTGCTTTACAAACATGGCAATATGTTGCCACATGTTAATACAGGGACCCCCCCAAAAAAAATGCTGCACATCATTTTGTGAAAACAGCACCCAGTATGAAAATACACCTGTTTATTCTGAAACCATACACTTTACTGGCAAAATATAAAAGGGTTTAGTATTTTGTGGTGCATCTTTTTGTCTTATGCAAATCAGTTACGTGCTGACTTGGTGTAGACATGATTAGCAAGAATCAACAATGTATTTGCTGAAAAATGAACACTTGTTAATATTTAGTTGATTGTGATGTTTATTCAGTTTTAGCCAGTGACCCCTGATGATTTTGTATAGCATTGAGACTATTAACATAAGTAAATATTGACTCTGTCATGCCCCCCCCAATAAAAAAAAGATATCTGAAATCTGGTAGTTTTCATTTTTGAGTCATTCTTTGTACCTATAATTATAATTTGTTCTTCTATTATTTTTTTTAACCCCTTATGGAATTAAGATTAGATCTAGATTTATTGTTTTATAGAAACATTCAAAAAGCTTCTGATCTTAATTCCTGCCATTAAAAAGCAACAACATTAGTCTATGCCAGATAAAGAAATAAAATGAAATATGTTAAATGCATTATGTACAAAAAAACAAAATTAAATTAAAATAACAGACATTTTATTAAAACAAGACATTTACCATGGTTTTCAGGTTTTACTGTACAGTTTTATTTGAGACATTTTTGCATCCAGAATTATTCATATCAGTTGATTGTTTCATTAATACACCTTTCGAACCTTTTAGTAATTCATATCCTTAATAAAACAAGGACTTTGTGTTGTATTTTCGACCAAAATCACCTTCATTTGATTAGTTTTAAAACTACAAATTCATTTTATTCCTATAATATAGAATTTTTTTAGTTCTTCTACAGAACTGTGTAACTTTTTCTGTTGTTGTGTTCTGCATGTGAGCAGTTGTCAACAAATAGAGAAAAAGCAAATTATTGTTGGAGCTGAAGAAAAAACAGTTGCCTTGAATGGTTATCGCTTTACTTTGAAACTCACACTGTGTATTATTTAACCATTCTTGCTGACTTCTAAAATAGAATCTGGTGTGCTCCTAAATTTTAAAATTTTAGGGCAACTTGCTTCTAAGCAAATGCTTAAGCTTTCAAAACTGATTTATATGGATTTATAGTGATTTTGATGACTTATAAATGATATTCTTAGTTATGTTTACTTTTGTTTTATGCTGTGTGATGTAAAAACAAATATTAATAACAAAAAATTAAGTTACATTAAATAAACTTTTCTAATGGATGTGTTATGGATCTTCACTCAAATGAAATCTCTTCGTGTATCCTTATTACCTATTTGTGAATTTTGTGGCCAAAGATATATTTTCTGGTTCCTGTAACAAAGTATGATCACAATACTGTGTTTTTATATGCTATATTCTTATAATAGACTACATTTACTATATACAGTAGAACCTAACACCTTTGTTAACCAAATGCAAACAATGAATACCGTACATGGACTTTTTACCTTTTGGTGTGTCATAGTTTAATTAGTAACTAGATGGTTGATGACACTATTATTTATCTTATCTTAGCCTAGCTTACCACCTTACAACCTCATAATAATGATTACTGGTTAACTGATTCTAGCTTCTTGTTTACTAAATAAGGTGATGAGTTACCTTTTACTTAAATTCATTTGCTTCTATGTTGAGCAACCACTCCTTTGTTAATGCAATAACACAATAACTGTGGAACTTACACATGAACTCATTCAACTTTAATGCTTGCTCTCTATCCATCTGCTCAGTTTTGCATAAGTTTGTAGGTGATAATTTGTTGACTGGAATGCATTTGTATTTAGCATGCTTCATTTTTTTGGAGCCAGTAATGTTTCCTGTGAAATGTTAAAGAACAATTTAATCACTTGAACAGAAACTTCCAATCATATAGATTGGAAAATGGAAAAGGAGTATCAAATATTAGCTGTAATTTTTGAAATTAACAAAACTACTGCAGGTGACTTGAAAGTAAATAAGGATAATATGAAGACTTTTTAAACTAAACCCAAACCAACTGAGGCAGCAAAGTTTGAAAGACCCTTGTAAACAGAAACTAACAATAAATTTAACAGTGCGTTAATTGGGTGGTTTCTACAAAAATGTACATCCAGGAAACCAATATTTAGACCATTTTTATATGCAAAAGTCTTATTTCTCCATCTGAATGTTTATAGCAATTTTTGTATGGTTTAAAAAAATCAAGTTATGTCACAGATTCAATCAATCTATCATCCTTGGTGAAAAACTTTCAGGAAACAATGATGCTTTAACTGGATTGCAGTCTATGGAAATTGACTTATTGCCAATCAAGCATATAGTTGTAATGAAATAGAACTCTACTGGAACTTCCTTTTAAAACCTTGACCATTATGTATGAGCATATTCCATCTGGATACAAGCAGATTAAAGAATGAGCAACATTTTTGAAATATTCTAATGCAAGTGGCTCACTTAGAATGAAGCTGACAGTTGTTGGAAAATCCAAAAAATCCTTGAACACTTAAGAAAATTAATCTCATTCTTCCAGTGATCTACAAAAATCAAGAGTGAATGGATGGACTATTCTATATTTAAGAACTGATTTGAAAAAATCTTTATGCCAGAAGTCCAGGAACAAATGAAGGGTTACAAATCTCCTAAGCTTTGTTACTTTTAGATAATGCAACTACCTATTCAGATGTTATAAGGTTTATTGATATTAAAGGATAAAAACATCTTTGCATTGTTATTTTCACCCCATATGACTATTCTTATGTATTCCATGGATCAAAATTTCCTGGAGCTTGAAGCATTATTATGACTAGGTATTGCAGAGAATTTGCTTCTTTCTGATAGTGATTAAGAGCAGAGTTTGCTGGGTTTCTGGAAATGTGGGAAAGCATTGAGTGAAAGACTTCCATGCAGCTGGTGAAAGTTCTGGTCAGAAGAGGAACAGTCAAAGGTGATATGACAGAGGAACTTGGTTGGGTTTTAAAGCATATTTCTGGATGCCTTGACTGCAAAGCATGTGATGATGTAAATAAATGGCTTGAAGTATTGATGATCTGGTTTGGAAAAAATCAAACAGGTGAATAAATTGTGGCAGATGTGATGATTGGAGATGATGATGATATAATACAGTCAGTAATGAAATGAATGACATGCCTGATCATTATGTGGATAAGATGTTTAATTGCTGTTTCAAAAGTTTGGAATGATGGTAAGAAGTTGAGAGAATGCGAATGTTTTAGGGTTATGCATAACCATGCAGGGCAGAAACAAGAAAGACAACTTAATCAGCAGAAAGTCAAACATTTTAAAATGATCATTGGAATTAATGGTTAATTATTGGATTAAACAAATTTTAAACACAAACTCCTCTTCATGTTATCAAAGAAACAAATGAATTTTATGGGTGTAGCAGGAAACAAGTAGGACCAAATAAAGAAACAGGGAATTCCAGCATAAAGAATGTAAACAAAAACAAAGTAGTGGCAGTCAACAGAGGATGTACCTGCACTCCCCAATGGTAATGCATGACTCACGATGGCTTAGCATGCTGGTTATTACCCAAAATAAAGTCTATTGTCTTACCAGAGAAGTTTGCAGTTCTTGGAATGATCTTGAAGGGGGTTGGAGGGAGCCAACATATTTGTTTACAGCATCAGAAACATTTGCAATATAATTTAGCACGGAAGAATATGCTGGCTCTACCATAAGGGTAATAGTTTAATTTTGAAGATATTGGATGATTACTTGTGCTTTATGTGGACAAGTGTTACCACCATTAAAATGATGTTATCTTCAATTACATTTGTATATGGTCTGACATAGGATCCAGGATATTGTCCCTATACCACATTGCAGTCATGGTACTTTGCTGAAACACATGTAGATCTGTATGAACACTTGATGAAATTCCTATCCACACCTTCAAATCTCCAACACCAAAGTGATCTATTTTTATCATGTTTGTGGACTAGTTGTGTGTTCAGCATTTTTTCCAATGTGTTGTGAGTCACATGTAACACTAAATTCAGAGGCAGCAAGAAGTGCATGGCTCCAGCACCAGTTTAACTGCTCATATTCATGGTGGCCTTGAGTATAGACATCTTTCCTACAGTCTTTTGAATATGGTTTAGGCTGATACCTACCTATGTCTGGCTTCAGAGAGATCAGAAGAAAGTTGGGTTGTTGTTGAAGTTTTGCTTTGTCAAGCCAAAATTGACACACACTGATCATCTTTTGGGTTTGTGAACCATGGTCAATTTTGAACTGGTTTTTGGACAATATCTTCATCCACTTGAAATTATCTCCATAGCTGAGAAAGTATTCTTTTGTTCACATTTAACCATTTTGCCATCTCAAGATGTGACTATACAGCTACCTATTTGTAACAATGCCTTCAAAAAAAAATCTTAACAAAGCCCAAATTGATATGATCACAAACCAGATTTTTTGTCTTTACACCAAAACTAATTTATGTGTTTCTACTGGAACTCTTTTACATATTTTGAGATGAAAGTTATGTTACATGAAGAGGGGTTTGTGCTGAATATTTGGTGAAACTATTTTGGAAATATTAAAAAAAATTTTTTTTTTGTTTGTTGCCTAACTTTTGGAAACCAGAGTAACTTATGTATGCAAGTGGTAGGGATATCTGATATTTGTTAACTCCTAAATTTTTTAAAGACAGAATCTTGATTATCTAAACATTTTTTAAACATTCTCCTTACAAAAATATATTTGATGCTAAAGTCATTACAGATTTACTTATTCAAAAACAGAACTTTTAAGACTAAGGTTAGATAAACCTGCATTGGTGATAGCTCCAAAGAATAACATTTTTTGAAATATCCTATATTTTTCAAATCACAGTTGAAATGAAGAAACAATTTTTGGATTTAAAAATGTTTTCAGTCTAATAAGACAAATAGTTCTTTATTTCCACTTAAGGTTTTGTTGCAGTGGTTAATATAATTTAATTTTGATCCTGTTTGGCCACTTAGATCAGCAAAAACCACTCAACATGTGGGAATGTTATAGTGTGCATTTGTTGAGTAGGGAACAGTTGGCTCTTGACTATGTTACTTAGAATGTTGGGCACAAGTTTTTTTTGGTTATCATGGAGATACTGGCCAGGTATTCTATGAAAATTTCAAATTATTAGATCTTTGTTTATTATAAAATAAAACTGCTTTTAAATGAACAAAACAAATACATTCCATAATTTTTAAAAAATTTTTTTACAATTTTTGTAGTTGTAATTTGAATTTTTTTACCTTGTATGTGTTTATTGTGCTTGTCACATCTGTAGAGTTTTAGTTTTTATTTCATTTGGTAGTTTGTTTTGTTGATAATGAGTGCTGTTTAAAAGATCTAAGTATTCTTGATTTCCATCACATTACCTTTGTTCTCCATCGTTATTGTAATTTTGTTCACTTTAAATGTTTTAGTTTTTGCACTACCAAGTTTTCTGTTGTACACTAACACACACTAACTGCCATAGCTATGGGATAACCAGTAAGATATTCTCTATTTCATATATAATCAGTCTATTAGTGCATGACTGTTGGGAAATATATACATGACAGAACTTGTTGCAGTAAGTTTACATTGGAACTTTGACCACATGAGACCCTTTTTACAGAAAATATCTTTTTTTTTTTTAAAAAAAATTTTATTCAAGAGTTCTCAATTATGGCTGCCATTGCATATCTTATGGCAAGAATGGTTGAGATCAGTGCATCACAATGCAAGAAAGATTGCCTTCCTTCAGATTTCAGTTTTGAAAGCAGAGGATTCTAGTGATTAAGTTGGTGATATGATATTTTTTAGTGGTTTTTCTCCCATTATCCATTCTTTTCTGTTAATGATTTTTAGGATCCAGCATGGAAAAATAAAAGCAGCATCTGGTAGAAGACTCCTTGATCTCCTTCCTCTCTCTGTTAATGTGAATATTCTGTCTGCACAAATATATGAACAGTAATCTAGATACAAAATATCTGTTATGGATGGGTTACTGTAGATTCTGAATTTAGAGTAGGTCTCTCTAAAAAGTATAAAATAGCTCTGTAAATGGTGATATAGTGTAACAGATGACATCAGTGGACATTTTCAGTTTATAATAAAGAATAAAGTTTATAAATGGTGATATAGTGTAACAGATGACATCAGTGGACATTTTCAGTTTATAATAAAGAATAAAGTTTAAAACATAAATTGCAATGTGATTTTTTTTAAAAGCATTGTTTTCTTTCAAATTTATTCACTATTAACTAATTAGTTTTTAAAGCTTGGATCATTTTAACCTTTGTTCAGATTGAATTAAAAATCTTTCAGTTATTTATTTTGTTCCAATTTTGAACACACCACTCAGAGAGAAAGAGAGGCTATTCAATTTTCGAATTTCCAACTTCATACATTGTGTTAGATTTTTAGGTGACTTATATATAATGTATATTATTTGGTGATTTAGAAATTTTATAAAGTTTGGTGTAAGAGGATTTTAAATTAGATGATTTAAAGATATTTCATGTTCAAGATCACCATTATACTGAGTTTTTTTGGATGAATGATGTAAAGATAACTTGATTAGTGTGTGTCTTGAATAGCTTTCCACAGAAAAGAATGAAGGAGAAAAAAATTAAATATATGATTTCTCTTCTAGCTCATATTTTCTTTAAAGATACATTGAAGCTGTCTTCTCAGTGGAGAATACACATAATTCAGTTTTGTTTTAAAAAAAAAAGAAAAATGTCCATCAACATTCAGAGGGTGTCATTGGCTGTTTTTTACCTTAGTCAAGATGTCAGTGTAGGGTCCAAAAGGTATGAGGGGTCACTCTAGTATGATAGTTGATTCGTGTACTTTGCAAAGTGTTGTAAATTACTCTAGCTGTTTTGTCCTTGAAAACCCTGTCAAATTAGCTCGAAAGTCCACTTAATTTTTCCAGCCTGTTAATTGCCTTGTCGGACAAGTGCTGTTTGATTGCGCGGTGGTGATTTAATAATAGGTGGGAGGATGAGTAAGTTACCGTATGTCGCAGGGGAGTCGACTTGGAGGTTCTAAATTAAATCTCCTGCCAACGCTGGGGTGTTGTCCTGAAAATTGGTTTATCAGCATACAAACGATATGAATAATCCAATTACCCAATCATTGAAAGAAAGTGGAAATAAATTACCGTCTTATTTGGGGATATACTAATCTAATCAGGTGTAGAAAATGAAGTGTTAACTTCATCCCATGCCATTAGTGTAAGTTAATGGGGTGAAATACGGCCATGTGGGTAGAAAATACGATATTGCTTGTCATTAAATTTGGGTATGACGATAGGATGATGTATAGAGAATGGTCCGAATACCTGAAGTAAATCTTGTTAGAGATTTCTGACCAGCTTGCTGAGTGTCACACCCCTTGCTGATGATGCTTCTCCTGCAGTTTACTTCTATTTAACATAAGCTAGTGTGAGACGTTTGTTTTTAAAGACGAAGTCATCACGGCAGTTGAAAGATGATGTATCCTATTTTTCCAATGGCAGCCTCTTGTGAGCCACTGCTGGACTGCAGATTCCAGCACTCTTGGTAAGTAGTCACGTCTTGTTACTTTAATTACCTGACAGCAAATAATAGCAATTCTGTTTTGTTGCTTTGTTATATATAAAAAAATGTGTGGGAAGTGGGGAATAGAAAAAATGTAAATAAAACATGGACAAAAGAAATCCATTACAATAAAATTTACAAAAACATGTATTCCAAATAAACTGATAATGATAAAATTGTTCAAATGCAAAGGAATTCTGATATTTATATTTTCTTCTCTGTATAAATAAATACTAATATATATATATTAATTTAGTTTACTTTAGAAAGCTACAAGATTCTGGTATTCCTCCATATTTTTGTTATCATTTGTTTATTTTAGTTTTTTGCAAACAAGATTTTGAAAGTTTTAGAATTAAATTATCTCTTTAAAAATAAATTAGCTGAAACAAAACAAAACATGTTAGGTTTGAAATAAAAAGCCAATTGATTGGTTATATTGTAAAAAGAAAGGTCTATGCATGTTACTACTAATTGCCCTTTAGGAGTGAATGATAGTAAACTGGGAAAATGTACATAGATGCTAAATGATGTTGTTTTGTTATCTTCTGTTGCACCTAAACATTTATTAACATTGGCTGGGATGTGGAACTTGGTAAAAGGTAGAGCATGCCACTAGAAAATAGGGCCAACCCAATGAACAACCCTACTAGAACTCACTCTCTCTCTCTCTCTCTGGCTGTGGAGAAATCTAAGTGGTGAGGCGGAGTGGGAATAAAACATGCTGGGGAGGTTCCTCAAACTAAGCCATTCCTGATTGGGATTCAAACTTGGACCCTTGAACTTTGGGCTTAGTAATCCAGTAGTCTAACCATCAAACTACTACACACTGTCTGCTAATTGATGTTATTTTTTTTATTACAAAGATATGTATTATTTTAATAAATCATAGAAGGCAAAATACAGTTGATAACCATTTAAATAGCAGTATATTTAAAAGAGCTGTTAACTTTTAAAAGGCATTTCATTTGCTATATCTATGTTTAAAGTAAATTTATATTAGGTTTTCCTAGGCTTTGATTGCGTTTCTGTTTTTAGCAAATTAAATGTATGCACAGGAGAGAAAAGTGTTTTAACTGTTAAGAAATAAGTAGTGGAGATGAAGATTTAATTCATTTAGTTCATTTAAATTGGTTTACCTGAAATCTTTTGATCAGTTGATTTTAAAATAATTTTTTAATGTTGTTACTGTTTGTGATTTTAATAAAGCTGTGCTGATAACATAACTTAATCGGTGAACATTTTAAGGGAATAAACTGGAGTTATATGCAAAATTGTATCTATTAGCTTAGTAATCTTTCAAATTGTTTTTCAAATGAGCCTATAGATTTAACTCAGTAAAACAATTGACTCAGGTATGAAAAGGGTGTGATACCTAAAGAATTTTTTATTAGATAAGTATATTTATGTATTTATTCTATTCTCTGCAATTTTAATTTATTTTACTTGTTTTCTTAAAAACAGAAAGAAAAACAAATCTATTGAAACAATGGTAATAAGAGAGGGGATGTTACTTTATACCTTTTGTGGCTTAGATTTACATAAAGGGAGGCCATTCATTTTCTGAATCTTCGATTTTGGCTTGTTTTATTTTTGTCTGCTCTTTTCTGCTTACTGTTGAAGACTGAATGAGTTCAGAAAATCATTTTAATTTAGACAGACAGAATTGTAAGGAAAAATATGTATCATGGAATAAATTAATAGCTACATATAGCAAAGTATAGAATGAATCTATCATTGTTCTTAGTGTGAGTGAGTTCTTTAACAAGAAAATATTTGAAAAAAAATTGAATAGATTGTGCTTTCTGAAGTCTTCCAAAACACCATATGGTGTAACTGTGTGGAGAATGGAAAAAATTGTAAAATCCTACTATTGTATTTAGTATTCGAAATTTTTACATTTTTAAAAAAGTAATAGTCATCCTTAGTTACACAACAAATAAGACAATCAGTGTTCACCTACAGTGTTATTATCTAAATATACTATTAAAGATACATAGTTTCAGTAGTACTTTCCAACTAGGAAATGATTTCAGTAGCAAAAAATTACTTTGTTTAATCGCACTTAAAGATTCTTTGTCGTTCTGCTGTTAACTCTGATTACTGCTATTAATTCTTTCACATTGAAAGCCTGTCAGCTCTTAAATTACAGCTGAGTTTTTAAAATTGATTATTGGGTTTTAAAATTATTTGTGTTTCATTTGAATTATTTCATTGATATTTTAATGTTTGGTATGAAACAAAGCAGCTTTCTCTCAAAATATTTTTAAAAATCTGCACTATTATCCCTATTGGTTTCCAGTGGTTATTTAACTAACTACTTGTTTAATTTAGATTATTTCTCCTGATTTTATTTATATTTTCTAATTGAACACATAAGTTGTTTGTTTCTATATTTTTTTAATTAAAAGAAATTTTAAACCAACGATTTTACAAATACATAAATGTTAGTGTTTATCAGGAAAACAGAAAGAAAATATTAAGGAATAGTTCGCACCAACTGAAGGAAAGTAGTTGATATTACTTTTTCAAAAATAAGTCTACTCTGCTGTAAATATTAGTTTTACATAATTTTTACGATTTTATTTCTTTTGAAAGATAAAAAAAAATGTATTTATTTATATTGGAATGTATGCATATATATAAAATGTGTTTTAACATATTCAAACTTTTAATATTTTTAACTTTAATTTGGTTAAAATCAAAATAATAATTTTTCAAAGCAAATTTATTTTATTTATTTAGTCTCAACAAAGTAAAAATTACTGTGGAGTAAATAATTATCTGCAAAAATTCCCCCAAAATTGTTTTAGAATTTTATTATTTTATTACAAGGTTAATTTTTACTTCAAAATTAATATATATATATATATATATATAATGTAGTAGTTATTTTCTATTTTATTACAACCAAATTAAAAAACAAACAGTTGTTTGCATAATGTCAATTTATTTTGTAGAACTTGTGTATATCTGTATTTTCTTCTTGATTTTATTAAACCTAAATGTGATTTAGTTTGCAATAAATATTTGTTCGTTGCAGTCAATCATTCAAATATTTTTTTAAAATCTTCAACAGTGAATTGAGATATACTCTTAAGTGAAAGCAAAATTTTGTCATAAAAATATTTATGTTGCATTATGACATTAAAGTATGAATACACCTAATTTATAAAATGAGACTGCTTAAAAGGTACACATTTTTTATGGTGCCTTTTCATTGTTATTTTGATTTTTCTATCTTTTTATGGATTGCTAAATGAAAGTAATAATGATAAAATTTATAGATTATTCAAACTGTGGAAGGAATGTATCATAAGAGGTAGAAGTTCAACAAGAAATCTTAAAAATGTTTTCAAATGTTATATCTCAGAACTAAAATCAATGTGATAGTTTGATATGTCACCTGACTGCTTTGGTGTAGAGAGTAAAATGTTGAAATTATAGTATTTAGAAATGCATACATAATGATCATAAAGTAAGGGTTTAGCTTTTTAAAGTCTCATTTAATTTGAGTTTTTATTTAAAAAAAAAAAGCTTTTTTTATTTACTTGGTTAGGGCCAGTGCTGCTGCACCTTTCAATTTACTGTGTTCACCTGAATTGTGTGTAGTTTCACAGTGATGTTCAGGTCAAAGCAGGTGAATATTTGTGTATTTGCTTATTTTCATCATGAAAAGCCACTATCACAACCACAAGTGGAGTCAATTAAAGAAATGCACAAAGAGGAGAGAGAGAGAAAAGGGTGGTGTGATGGATTTGCTGATGTGGAAAGCACAACCTCTATCTCAGGTCTAAATTGTTTTTCAATAGCATCTTGTGATAAGTTAGTGCTTGCAGTGGGAAGAAGTACTTGGAAAGAACATGTGTCAGGTGTGTTTCTTAAGATTTTTTTCACCTTTCACCTCTCTTCGATTTGTTACCTGTTGGGTGGTTTCTTGCTGCCTGTTATCATTGGACTTTTCAAAGTGCTATGGAATTAAGTTCCTTGGTTGAAGGTATCAGTCTCGTTAATGTAAAGCAATTTATGAGCTTCTATTTGTACACCAAATTAAATTGCCTAACATGGGATACATTCATTAACCATTTACCAACCAACACTGTTGTTGATAATGCTAGATAGTCTGTTAACCCTCTGCCAACTGCAGCAGTTTTTTTTTTGTTGTTTTACTTATCAAGACTATGTTAACTCAATCCACTGAATGATCTGACAAATTTCAGTTAAGCACAGTAACATGTGCCCACATGTTACCTAAATTGGACAAACAGCTATTAGCAGTATATGTTATCCCAGCATACAAAAGCTCCTATAAGCATTATTATTTATTATACATAGCTCTGTTTATGTAGATCTATTCCATTTTATTTTTGTACATAAAGTTGAAGATACTACAAATATGTATTAAAATTTTTTCAAACATTATTTTATTTTTAAACTGATAAATTAAAGATTCTGGATTATCATTTTTATAATTTGGCACTTTTAATACAATTACTTTTGACATTTTAAAAATGTGCTAGTCTTACTGATATGCAAACCAAGATATATTTTAATTTATTTTAATTGTGGAATGTTCTATTAAATGCTTTATTTTTTTTCTTTCTTTATAAATAGCATTATTATTGGAAAATAAATCAACTATTTCTAAACTAATGGTGATTTTTTTCTGCTGAGAAATAATAGCTGAAATACAATAGTAGATTATAAATAGAATACTAAGGTGTTTATCAAAAGTGGTATCAACAATGATTATCAATAAAAAGTTTGGAGTCAGCATTCTACTCCATAATAAAAATGTTCAGTCAGTTATAATTATTGTATACCACGATCCAGCCAGCCAGCATTCTTTTTCCATTCAACTTTTTGTGATAAATGTCAATAGATTATTTTGCTGTTACCATGGGTTGGTTCACAGAAGGCTCACAGCCTAACTTACCTCTCGTGTGGGATTACATAGAACCATTGTAGGTCAAATAAAGGGGTGAGTTTTATACAACTGGACTGCTAAATAATGGCAGATGTGCTTGTGAAATGAATAAAACTTTTTTTAAAAAAAATTTATAGATAGTTTTAAAAGGATTCTCTTAATTTAGCAGTTCTCAGTGTGACTGCCATTACATGGTAACAAATTCTTGCAATTCTAACTTTTTAGCATTGCCATTACAAACACCAGGAACATACCCTGCTTGGGTTAGGGAAATGTTTATGGGAGAAATCCCTCAGAATATTTAGAAACCAAAAAAAAAAAAAAGAAAAAATGGTGAAATAATACAATTTCTAAATTTTAGGTCATGCAATATCTGCAGCTCTAGCTAGGTCTGAAAATGTTAAAATCAGAACAAAAACAATTACTGAATAATAAAAAAAACCTGATTACATTTTTTAAGATTTACCTCCCTTTTTGTATCTTTTAAAAAAAAGACAATAACAGTTGTAATAATGTTTTCAACATCATTGTTTTGGGACTTTTTTGCCACTTGGAAAACTTTTGCTATTGCTAAAATATTTGCTTCTTTTTTTTGATTGGTTCCCTTGCTTTATAGAATCTCTTAGTTGTTTAGTTGAACATGATGGCTACTCAGGACCAAGCACCCTGCTATATATAGCTGATTTCCCAAACTATCTGGGTTATGCAGCTCTTCTGTTTCTCACTCAACTTCATTATATTCTTAGCTGTCATCAGTTACTTTTGTTTACGTTTTAGGTCTGAAGACAGCAACAGAAGTTTGTAGAAATGTTAATGAAAATAAGATCGCTTAAGTGGGGATAAAAGTTCAAAAGATTTGACACCAATTAATTTCCACAAATGTTTTTTTCTTTAAGTAGTTAGTTGCTAATGGACAATGAAGTAACTTCACATTAAACAGAATTTAAAAAGTGAATGAAACAAAATTTTAATAAAAAGTATTTTTTAAAAATGCTTTTTAAGAAAAAGGAATGTTATTCATTTTTAAAGTGTTGCTTTAGTAACCTAACACACTCTGCTTTATGTATGTATTCAGAAAATAAAGTGATGGTAGCAAACCATTGGTAAAAGGATTGCTTCATTGTGTGAGGAGGCATTTTGGAAAATATCAGATTTCTCTTCCTATCTTTGAAACTGCATTTCTGTATTACAAATTGGGAATAGATTATACAATTTTTGGCAACATTTTCTTCATTTTTGGAATGAACTTTCATTGAATTTACAATGTTTAATTTGTGTTTGTTATTCAGATGAAAGTTTGTAAGTATTTACAGTGGCTTCATGTCTATGAATGATACCAGAATCAAATAAATAAGTATTAAAATATTATGTAACTTGTGCATGCAGTACATTGATGATTTCAAGTTTAAATATGAGATGCAGGGAATGCATAAAAGAGGAAAACCCCGACAAAGAGTTCTATCCTCATTCTGGTGGCTGGTGGTAACCTTTTTAAAAACCTTTTATTCTAATGATAAAATTAATAAGTAAACAAAAACAACAACAACAAAATCAAAAAAATGTGCCATGTAGTCTGAAATCAGTTAAATTCTATCTTTAAAAATTAAGAACAGTAAAAAGAAAATTTAAAGTGTCCTCTCTTAATTTGGTCAATTTTGTTTCCTAATTTAAAGAAAAATAACTGAAAAGAGATTTGTAATACTTTCCCACTTAAAAAAAAGTGAAAGATGTCTCATAAAAATGTTTTAGCACCTTAAATTTTGTGGGGTAGAGACTACAGCACCCTGTTGGATTTTTTTATTGTTGTTAGACATATTTGTAATGTTTGTTTCAAAAAATGTTTCAAAATAAATTTATACAGAATTGTCATTTTGTTTTAAACAGGTGGCTGATGCATAGATTGAGCTATTTTGAGCTTAATTCTTTGATAAGAGGATGGCAGGAAGAAAGTATGGCTTTTTTAAGTATGTGATTGTGAATTTAAAAAAAATATATATCTAATCTTACTGAGCAGTGGCACAATATGTTGGTCTCCTGTGTCCAAAATGCAGTCAGTAATTTTTGAACAGATGATGCTGGGAACCAAGCCCACCAATTTTATGGCTATGGTTGAAAGATTGTTGAATTGAGCATTTATCTGTTCTTGGATGGTAAGTTTCTTCTGCAAAAAATGTAAATACCTTTTTTTTAATTAAATTATAGAATACAATTCATAGCTGATAGTTTTACAGCTCACTATAGAGCAGTTAGAATGAATAATTAATAAATATATACATATATTTTAAAAACTGAATGTATTGAGATCTAAATTAACTTTAGTATTCTTCAACAATTTTAGTTGGTTTATTGCTGTAGTGATGTTAGAAGAAGCAATTCTTGGCATTTGGGGTCCTGACCCAGCAGATTTGGTCATTTTGTTTGCATGTTGAAATATTTTGTTGAAGTTATTTTCAACATTGCTCTGCTGTTGATTGTACACCTCCTTCACCTCTGGTATTGCGTTAACAGCATTAAAAATGTCAATGGTATTTTGTTATAGTTTTGTTGTAATGCCTGCCATGGGCATCAACATCTTATAAACTGTAAGAAAGGATATGATGAAATTGTAGTTGGCTAGAGCTGTCAGAACTGATGGCCGTGATTTTCTGTCAGGGCCTAATTTTACTCTTTTCATCACCTTATCTCTGTGTGTAGGTCATATGCAATAATTTCTAGAGAGTTGATGATATAGATCAGGGCTCTCCAAAATATGGCCCACTGTGTATTAAGATAAAATCTTACCTTTCAGAAGAAATATGTGAATATTCTCTTAAAAATTGTTTAATCTATAGTGACTGTCAGTTTTCTCTTCACTCTCCATTTTAGTTATGCTATTTCTTTTTTTTTTTCATGTGGCAGTTAATAATAAAAGAAATCCACCATTTTCATGGGTTGTAGACGTTGTACTCTCTTTACTCTCTCAGTTAATTTTTCACAGCTGAATCTAAAAAAATAACAATCAGTATAAGATGATAGCATGCTATCTATTTCTGTAAGAAAATTGCCAAGTAATAAGATAGGCTTGTTAAAAAAGGGGGGAGAGCAGATTTTGAGGGCATGCTGTTCAATGAAAAATGGACAAATGATTACTTCTATGTGCAATGTAAAGATAAAATAGTGTGCTTAATATGTAAAGAGACTATTGCTGTTTTTAAAGAGTACAATGCCACGCATTACTACGACAAAAGTATGAGTAAGTTTGATGTTTCTGATAGTAAATTGCATCTGAAAAGATGGAAACTATGAATAATAACTAAGTTAGCCATCAAAACATGTTCGTGAAATTTGCTACAAAAAATGTTGCAGATGTTAAAACAAGCTATAGAGTAGCTAAATTGTTTACTGAACAAGGCAAGGTGATTGTAGATGGAGAGTATGTTAAAAAGTGCTTATTGAAAGTTGAACTTGAAATGTGTCCTGAAGCATATCTGCAAGAACAATCACATCAATTGAATACATGGGACAAGAACTTTGCTCTCAATTTAAGGAAAAAGTAAAGACATTCAAAAAGTTTTCTCTACTGTTAGATGCAAGTCATGGAATTTCAGACTGCTCAAATTAATCTTTATCAGAGGAATTAGCACTGCTTTTGTATTAACAAAGGGATTGGTAGGATTGCAAAGCATAAAGGATACAACTAGCAAAGAAATATATTTAAAAGTTTGTGAAACAATGAAAGATCCCAACCTAACTAGAATTAATTGAAATGTATCAACACTGATGGTGCTAAAAATATGATTGGTAAAAACATAGGACTTATTGGGCATATCAACAGGCACATTTTTGAAATTTTAATGTATTTTCATTGTATTATTCACAAATCAACTTTGTTTGGAAAGAAACTGAATTTAGATTAAGTAATGAAAGTTTTAGTATTCTGTGTCAATTTCATTCACAGTCATGGACACAGTCATCACCAGTTCTGTAATTTTTTTTGTTTCAAATCAAAGCAGATTACGGTGACATTTTGTACTATTCTGAAGTGTGTTGGCTTGTTGATGTAGTGTCTTAAAATGTCTTTTCTAGCTGAGAACTGAGATAGAAATGTTTATGGTAGAAAATGAAAACCTGTACCTGAACTGTCTGATCTTGTTTGGTTCTAGGATTTCACTTTCAGTGACATAAAGTTTTTTGAAGCTAAACTAAAACTCTTTAGCAAATTACTATCAAAATTCCAGAAGAGATTCCAGGACTTTCATGAACACAGCAAAGAGCTGAAGACTTACAATTAGAGTTGACAGATTTGCAAGCCCATGATTTTTTAAGGGAAAGTTTCACAAAGAAATTTGTTAAATTCTTATTCTTTTATGCCAGAAAGTAGTTATCCCAACATCAAAACTCTCAACAGGGTTTATTACAGCTTTTGGCTGCACCTATTTCTGTGAGTAAACTTTCTTATTAAAAACGAAATTTATAAAATCTAAATTGCATTCTAACATGAAGGATTAGCATTTGCATGATGTATTGAGGACTGAGTTAACTAACATGGTGCAAGATATCGAAAAGAACTTATTTTTTTACACTAGTTTATTTTCTTTCACATAAAAGTTAAACTTTTTAATTTAATTTTAAAATATTATTGATATAAAAAATATCAGATCTAAATTTGTAACTTTTTTATTACTAGATTTTCATCTCACTTTTCTCTATTATCTTAGAAAATCTGAATTTTAAATAGATTATTTAATAATTAAATAATAATCAGTCATGTTTCATTTTGATCATTTATGAATTTATGAGTTATTTCATTTTGAACTAATTTTGGTTCAGAATCCACATAAAACTGTAGGCCAAATCTTCATTAGACCTGACTTGTCACAGAAGCAGGACATAGGTGTAATTTTTTTTTAAGTTCATTTGTTGCACTAGATTTAGGATCAAATTAAGCTGTCACTTTTACCTGGCCTGCAGGAACTTTATTTTGTTTACAGGTAGCCCTACATTAAAAAAAGTTTGAGATACAGACAAATGCTTGATAGAAATGGCTCTATGCTTCTGTCTTTCAGTACATCTGATTGTACATAAATACAGTAAAGTTTTGTGTTGAGAAGCATTTGGATGTGATGATTTATAATAGCTTTTAGGAGATGCTCCCCCCCCCTCCTTGGGGGCTGTTGTATGTAATTGACAAATAGACAATTTCTTTTAGTTTATTCATCACATTCCTTATGCTGACTGTCTTGCAGAAGTGAACCAGAACTAAGTTCAAGGAGTGCTCTGCACGGTGGACATACACTGCTAACAGTACCTATTTTCACCATTATATCCTTGGCTTCTACACTGGGAAATATCCAATCTAACCTATATGTTTGATTTTTAAAATTGCATGCAAAATATGTTTTCCAGTAGGTCTTGCAAGGTAGATAAACTTAAGAAATTATTCATGAATGTTGAAATCAGAATTCACAGATTGAATGAAAAGAGCCAAATGTTTCTTATTGTGAGAAGAAACTTCTGCTAAAATGGTGATTAAAATGGGCTTTCTTCACTTTGATGATAGAGATAAGAATGTGATTTCCAGTTACATTAATGAGCTTATACTGAACTTTAGGGCTTATGTACATTTTTGAGTTGCTCTAGATAATTCTTTGAACAGTGTTATGCCCTCCAAGTAGATACATTAAAGCAAGAAAGTTGCCTGGATTTTTGGTTGATTTGTATTCCTTGTTACATACTGTGCACTGGTGATCACCAAACAAGAGTATCTCTGCAATCACCATCAGAAGTTCTTTGTGACTTGCTATGAAGTTCAACAGTTTCTCAATCAAATCTGTATTGCAGTGTGCAGGGCCACATTAAGGTATAATTTTGGGTCTCAACTCACAGAGGTCCTTGTGGAAAAAAAAAAACACTTTTAAAATTTATGATGAATTTATTGATGGATGCACATCAAAAATTATTAAAATAATTTAAAAATTTTTAAATATACATTATATCTGAAAATAAATTGTCAGTCATAATAAACTAGTATTAGTATTTTGGGGTTTGAGCCTTTTGGCCTTTAAAAAAGTTTAGCTTACAGCCTTATAATGCCATAATCTGGTTTTGGCAGTGTGGCCTCTGGGTTATTTAGCTTATTCACCAGATCCTCATCACCAGACTTTGCTCTTTTGTAATATTCTTTTAAGAGATGTTTCTGCATCAAAGAAGCTATTTTCATCTTTTTTGTGAATGCCTTGCTGACTAGTGCTGCCAAGGCAGATTTTTTTTTAGAAAATAATGCACAATCAGTGCAAAATCTTCCATCATATTTAGGGCTATACACCAAGCATGGATATTTATTGAACATCCAATGATAAAATGTGTAGAAACTTTTAGTTCTCATCCAGGTGAAATGTTGTTTTAAAATCAAGATTCTTTTTGACATCAGTAAATTTATGTCAGTTAGCCTTAGATAAATCTGCTTTGATGTAGGTTGCAAGATTATCACTGGTTGAGCATCTTGTGTTGTCTCCTTAGCTGTATAGGAAAATTTTGGTGGTCCATCTGGTTAAACTGAAAATTAATATAATAAAGGAAGCAATTAAGGATATACTTTACCTTGTCAATAGTTTGCTACATGTTTTATGGTTTTGTTTTGTATTTTTAAAATGATAATATACATAATTATTAGCCCCACTGTTATTGCAAACAACTAATAAACAAAATTATTGGTCTATAATATAGTATAATGTCTAGCAATAGCTAAATGATCAATTTACTAAACCATTGTTAGTGAAAAACAGTAATAATAATCATCTGTATTATTAGTGCAGTACAAAAAAATAATGATTGTTCATAACATTATTTGCTGCTATTTGATGCTTGCGTTTTGCTTTTAGCTGCATGTTCACTACTTTAGTTGCTTTTCCACACACCTGAATCTATTGGTGCAGGCTAATATGCCATTCAAGTTAACTCTTAATTATTATCAACTATAAAAAATAAGTAGCCACAGTGAATATAATAATATGAATATTTTTTCTGGAAAAAAATGAACAAGTTGGGCTTTCAGTCTTTCACATATTTTTCTCATCTAAGTGAGTATGTGACCATGGTTCATGTGAACCTGGGATTGGTTATGCTACTGTATGACAGACGGTGTACATAGACACAGTGCCATCCTTATTGTACAGAATTCTGTTCATTAGGCCTACAGACAAAATGGGATCTCTGTTTCACTGTCAGTGAATTGTTTGTCTATTGAACTTAATTAACCTCAGTGGCAACAGCACAAGTTCATGGGTAAGATTACAAATAGAACTAAATAATACCAGTATATTGTCATGATGGCACAATGTACAGCTAGTCCTCAAACTTCTTGCTTATTGGGGCACTCTGATTTGTTGGAACTTGAAAAAGGGCAGAAGTATGGGGTTATCAAAATTTTAAAAAATGTAAGAAATTATAATTAGAATAAGATATTTATTCACCATTTACTTTCTCTTACAATAATTAAACTTATGGTACTTAAAATTACTATACAATAAAAATACTGTATTTTATTTATTTAAAGATCTTCAAAGTTTGGCATTACAAGTGAGCTTAAAGGCTTCCAAATATCTTGCAGAGCAGAATGGTATGTTATTCTATGCATTACTGATCTAAGGCATTCCAAAATGTTAAATTTCTTCCATGTTTTATTGAAGCTATTTTCTTGAATATTATCCTCCAGTAAGGTCAGTTCTTTCATAAAATGGCAGAAGTAAAGATGCTTGAAGATGGCAATTACACCATGACCAAAAAGCTAAAGGATGGAGGTGGTGTTAAGAAGAAGAGATAACACCTTAAAATCAGGATCTATAGATTCCAGAACTTATGCAGGATGGCCAGGGACATTATCCAGAAGAAGCAATGCCTTTCTTGGAAGACCTTTCTGGTTTAAATAAGTTACTTTACAAATAAACCTGTCTTCAAAGATTTAAGAAGTAACCATTGCCTTTTTATTAGTCCTCTATTAAAAGCACATGGATTCTGTACTCTGTAGACAAGCAAGGGTCAAATGAAAATTTTGAGCATCATTGGAACATAAATGATTACTTATCCAGTCTTTAGATACCTTAAAACCATGAGTAGAAACCTCTTCCTGCATACATAAGGTCTGTGATGGTAGTTTTTTCCAAAACAAACCTGTTTCATCAGCATTAAATATTTGATTAGGCTGATGTTGAGACAGATATTCTGTAAAGGTTTCCTTAAACCTTTCAGCTGCATTTGTATTAGCATTGGCTGCTTCACTTTGAACTGCTAAGATGCAGTCCATGGTGATTACAGAATCTGCTAAACCTGTCCCTAGATGCAACAAAAACTTTTCTTTCATTTTCCTCAAGATATATCTGGGCATAAAAATCTTTAGTCTTCTTACAAATAATATCCATTGAGATTGAAATTTTCTGCCTTCTGGCTTATTGTATTTATTCAAGAAATGTTTTTGTTTTTCCAAAATGAACATTTTCAGATTTTCTAATAGCAAGCTCTCTTATCATAACCTCATGTTTTCTCCAAATTTTTATAGTTGTAAGAACAATGCTGTGCTGTATTTCTCAGCAACATTAGAGACAGATGTACTAATGCTGTCTTTTTTATCTCCAAATGACACATTGGTGCATTAAAAAAATTTTTTTTTTGTTATTGTCCAGTGATTGACCTTGAAGATGTTTTGATCACTAAAATAAAATAATAAATTTAGGGAAATACATTTTAAATCATGTACAAATTAGATGATACAAATGTTTATTTGTATGTTTACCATGATTATTGAGAACATCCCTTAGTGTTTGTTTATTTTTTTTTAGAATATTATAGAAATTTTTTTAATTAAAATTTTTGGCCCATCGGGGGCACAGACTAAGTTTGGAACTAGGGAGCATCAGAAGTTGAGGGTATTTCAGGATTATTGTTTTTTTTTGTTAAAAGTGAACCACAAATCCATAACAAATCTGATCTGTCAATCTTTCATACATTTCTTCACTTACCAAGTGAGGAAGAAATCACATGGCAACAATAATGTTACTTATTATAAATTCCAATCTGCAGTATTATGTGATCACTGTATTTGGCAGAATTCACTATTAATTACTAATTTCTAATCTATTTAATTAGAACAAAATACTTACCATTTCACAGTGTAGACCTAGTGTTACCATAAAAATTAGCAAAAAACATTATTGTTACCTTTTCAATTGCCAAACAGTGATGTCAGACAAGATTGTTTGTTTAAAGCTTTTTGGTATTGGATCTGCAATGCCATCATTAAAATTTGTGCAGTCAGACTTGTTGGATGCAGCCATTTTGATCAGAGAGTGAGATTACTAGTGCACTCAACTTGAAAGCAGTTATTACAGAGGCTGAAATAACAAAACTTTATTTCTTTAATTTTTGCCTTTTTTTTTTGCAGAATTTTTATCATAAGTAATATCTTTGAATTCTAGTTGAGAAATGCCTTACTGGCTATTTTCCCTTCTTTATTGCTTATAGCTATGAAAAACATTTTTGTGGTTGAACAAAGTAATCTTGTAACAATGTCAATTGTACAGTAGATTTAACCTCAAACAGCTGCATCAAGTTTACATTTGCATCTGGAAAAGAAAGTTACATACTTTTTCAGCAAAAGAAGTCTCTACCATCTCCACAGCAGCACCCCCTCCCCACCAAGAAACAAATCCTGCTAATTGATAAGACTAAGATTATTTTAGCAAGGATTTTTTCATCAGGGGGGAATGACTCCATTAATCATGGTAGTTTCCAGTGCTAAATTAACATGGCTAAAGGAATTGTCCATTTATCATCTAGACAAGGGGTGGGGGGGATTCGGTGAGGGGAGATTGAATTTTGTTACAATACACCATCAGGAGATGGCAGGCACCTTAGAAATTTAGCCTGGTCATAGAAAGCAATGGCAGTACTTAGCCAACCAATGGTTACAGGAAGCATTTGATTATCCGTGTTTTTGTCTGCCATACCATGATTGTTCCAGGAATAATTCATTAAGTATAAATTACCAGCAAAATCTCTTCTCTAAGGAAATGACTGGGAATTTTAGTTTTTCAAAAGAAATGTATTTAAACAAAACTATAAAAAGAGAAAGAAAAGTATTTTTGTTTGATTGATTGCAGATCTTTTTTAAAAAATACCTTCAGATATGTAAATGGCTGCTTGTCTATAACTTTCATTTGCAGATTTGTGGGAAAGCTATAGTATATGGAAGTGCCATAAATTTTCATGTATTTCTTTCTTTATTTGAAGGAGATGGAGCAAAACACCATCCTCATAGTGGGTTATAGTTTTTATTTCCTCAGAAATTCTTGAGTTTTGGTATTTGGAGAATGGTTTGAGTTATGTCATGAAGTGAGGTAAAGTTGAGGATATCAGTTTCATAATTAGCCATTTAGGTTTTTTTTTACCAAAGGCAAGAGAAGTGTGAATTACCCAAGTTCATGCCTTTTTTTTTTTTTTTTTTTTTTAGAAAAGCTTGTAATATTCAGCTATGTCAAAAAATACTTTTCCCCATTTATATTTTAATAACATTCGAGCATGAAGGAGGTTTGTCATTTTTAATTTTAAATTTTGAAAAATTACAATAAAGTGATAATTATCAATTGTTTGGCAAAATAATGAAAGTTTTTTTAAAAATTATTTTGTTGCTATACTAGATTAGCATGCTTGGCTAATATTTTAATTTTTACTTTAAAAATATAATTTTTGTTATTATGTTTAACATTTTACAAGTTTTACTTTACCATAGTTTACTACATGACCACTTTTTTCTTACCATATTTCTTGTTGCCAGAAATTTGTCCTGGTTTAAATTTTATTTTAAGAGAGCAAACTTTTGAAACTTTGTTTGACATTAAAAAAAAACAACAATATAACTGTGTATCTAGTACATATCTCTGCCAGAGGAATCTTATCAATTCTGGAAATAGTGGAACAACCCAGAAAACCTATCAGGTTAGCGGTCTCTGCATTAAGAATTTAATTCAGTGCGTTCTTCATGGATGCAGCTATTTCAAACATCAGTAAAGGGCTGCAGAATATAAGTGAACACAACAGATAGTTAAGAATCCTTTGTAGTATTTATAAGCCAAAACTTGTTTTATCACTAAATTTGTTTTCAAATTACATAATTATTGTCTGTTAAAGTGTCTTTTTATTAATTTGATTGTCAGGGAAAATGGTTAGCTAAATGAAAATGAAAGTTAAATGAGAAATATCTCATTATAGTGGTTCTGCATACCTCATACCCAACATGTCACAGTTTAGAGTAGCATTAATAATGATTTTCCAGACTGCTAGCAAGTCTAATGTTTTTCAGTGTTGGAGATAAAGCAGTTATTTATGTGTCCAAAGTCAGAAATAAGTTTTAAAAATCTTCAAAAATGAATTTTCTGTTTTTTAAACTTGTAAACAAAGAAACACAAAAGTTGGAAGCACAACAAGGCACATGTATTAATATACTTTGGATACAAGTTGAATGATTATTGCAGAATTATAGCCTTACTCAATGGGAAAAAAGCAAACAAGAGAAGAAAAAATGGTATTAGCCTGATTAATCAACAGATTTCTTGATGATGGTAAAGTCCACCACCATCATCATCATCATCATCAGTGGATTCATCAACAAGGTTCCATTGATTAACAGGCTTTGTAGAGAAAAGCTGCCTGGCTGCAGCAGCCAAATAAGCTTTTCTGAGCAAGTTCCTAATCATTAGATTAATTTCATTTCTGTTCTGCGCACTCACTCTTACTGCTTCCCCATTCATGGACCACTCTTGAAAAGTATCATCTGCAACAGCAACAAGACAAAGCAGCATCATCATTAACATCATGAAAAACTTATTCATGTTATCTTCTGACCTGTTGCATTTCAGCGATTGCTACATTTTTTTCAGTGTATGTGTTAAAAAAAATTTAAACTGGAATTTATAATGATATATGCAACTTCCCATGACTGTAGCACTTACATGTTCCAACTGATTTCTGGATCTATAGGCATGTTTTTTAACTATCTGGTCTTCATTGTTGTAACTTTATATTTTAAAAGATTTTATTCATGTTGCTCTCCCTTTAACATTAGGCACATTAAAAGCTTATTCTATTCTCCCTGAAAAACTATAGGCACCTAAGTTTTTGATGATTTATTGATGTTCAGTCCATGACAAGAGGCTACAAATAGATAGATAATACATTTTGGGGTTTTGTCTTTTCCACAGGATTCCAAAACTTGGTTATTTTTGTTCGTTTATTGAAATTTTTAGAGAGATGGTGAAAGTTTTAGGAGTCATTTATGTTGACTTATTTTCAGCAAAAAGAAAAAAATGTTATAATTTAATATAATGGTAATTATTGTTGGTGAATAATTCACCACTATTAGCCCCAAAAACATTATGCACTGTTCATCTGCATGCAGGGGAAACTTTTAAATCTGCTTCTGTTCATCTTGTTGAGTGGAATTTTGTTTTGCAAATCACCAAAAAATTGCTGTCTCCATCAAAGTATTTGAAATGCATTTTTGTGTTTTGTTTTGCCACTAATTAGACAAAAGTCATTATGTGTTTTAAAAAAAATCTTTAATGAATTGTTGATGTTATTTTCCACAAGATTCTTAGTGAATTTAATTTTTAATATGCTTTGTGTTTTAATAATTACAACACTGATGGTTTGCTCTTGTGTTATTTTGTTATTATCATTTGCAAAGTTGCTTGATTAAAACCTGGCATAACAACAGTTGAGGGAGCAGCAGCAGTCAGTAGTTCCTAAATGATAGACGTACTAATTCATTTCTCATCATTGACGCACTGTATTAGATGCTGATGTAGCAGAAAGTGTCACAGTTCTGCCTGCTGCAACATCCACTATAATTAATTAGTTTGGATACGTACAGTCCAGAACTCATCCATCAGCTTTATGTCCCTATACAATTCTCGTCAATTTCACTTGGGGCTTAACTGGAGCAAAATTTATTCATAGACTAGGGACTTGTGTAAATTATTGGCCAAATTAGGTATTTCACACCAATTTATCATCGCTTAATTATTGGCATATATCTTGTCTTATAACCTGGCCACGGAAATGTCTCTCTTCTACTCCCTTTCTTAATGCTAGTCTGGCTCCTGTGATAGATTTATTGGGTGCAGCACCACAGCCCTTATAACTGCCAGGCCAATCAGGAAATAGCAGCCTATTTGGAACTTGCACTGATCCATTGTGTCATATTGGACTGGACATTGCCCTGGCAGGGTGCAGTATTTGTTTCCGGTTACTAACAATGATGGAAACCGCATGCGGTTTGTTTGGGTCCAGTCACAATGATATAAGAGAGGGAAATGAATTCTCAACTAAGTCTCTTATATTCACCTAATCAAAACCAATACATTACTGCTTTCTACATCAATAGTCCTCAAATACTTGACCAATGGCACTTTTCATTAAATTATCGACTCGAGTTAATATACATTGTTTCCTCTTCTTTAAGTTATTTGAATTTTGTGGTTACTAGTTAAATTCAGCTATTTATAATGGTTACTCAAGTTTTAAAGGATTAAAAATGTGTTGATTGGGGTGTATTTTGAGAATATGTTCTTTGGCAGAAGGTCAATGGATATCAGCAGAGTATATACAGATTTGAAAATCCTGAATGTCATCATTACACTTAATTAATATTCTCATATTTTTTTTTTTAAATTAACAATATTGGACATTTAGTATATTCTGAAAAGGAATTGGAGTTGAGGCAGAGAAGGAATTTTTTTAGCTTTAATTCAAGGATGCTGATAACCATCCAAATACAAATTTTCCACTTTATACTAAGGGCACTAGTATATAAATTTAAGGTGCTTAATTGATAGGCTTTATACTGTAATGGACTATGTATATATAATGTATTTGGCATGTTGTACATAGAGATCACTAGCATTAGATTAATTTTATGTTGCTCACTCTTGGTTAAGATTGGGTTTCTTGGACTATCATTCTAGTTGAAACTGTCTGATAAAGATGAAGAAGGCAAATAGAATGAGTTGTGAGGTAGGACCACACTGAGTGGGAGATAAGACCTGCTATCAGCCTACCATTCTTAGCTCCCAGCATTTCAAGTAGTAACAGATGTGTGTTGTTCAGCACTGAGTGTCTTGGTGATTTGGGCCACTGGAGCATAGCCTTTTCTTGTCACAGTACATTGCACACTGTGTACAAACTCAATCCATCATAAAATAGTTGCAACTGACCTCATATTTGCCAATGGCAATTTTTTAAAACTTGATTTACTCATGATAAAAATTTTAAAAATTCATGCTTTCTTTTCATTAGCATTTACTAGATAAGCTTTGTTATAAATACACCAGATCCCAATTACAGATTTTTGGTTATTTATTTTAAATTTTGGTACTTTGGGGTCATATCTTTGAATTATTAATATTGGTTGGGTAGTTATTAGGTGTGTGTTGCATCAAATGTTTTTTTTTTTTAAAATAAACTCTTTAAAGCGAAAATAAAAATAAATCTAAGATAAATTATAAAGGTCTGTTTGTTAAGGGCAACTGATTAAAGTAGGTCGGAAATATGTATTTTTTATGTTGATGACCAAGTATTTGTGACCATCACCGTTAGTATTGATAATTTGGATTTTGGTAAATCCTGTTTGACGAGTAAAGCCTGAAGATGGCAGTGTAAAGGGAAACAAAATGCACCTATTTTGGAATGTTTTTGTTTATTATTATTAGGAGAAAATTATTTTGAAGTTTTATATGTATGAAATATCTTCTGAAATTTAATTAAAAGCCAGAGCTATTGTATGTTGTTTGTACTGATATTATGAAGCTGATTATTCATGCTTCCTTAATCCACTAATATACATATTAGTTGTCAGGTTTTTGTTTTTTGTTTTATGTTGGCAGCTTGTATTATTAATATAATTATGATAAACTGCCACCATTTGGTAGATTTGATTATTTTTTTAAAAATCATCAACTGTGTTTAATTCGTGAATAAGGAATAAGGGGAAGATTACTCTAATGGTCCTGCTCATATTTTGTAAAGGGAAGTTACTCAGTTTATCCAGAATTCATTTTCATTCTCTCTCCACTCTATTAAAAATAATTGGTTTAAAAAAAATGGGACAACATGAATGCAATAAAATGGTAGAATAGACTTTAAAAAAAATTATGTAAGGGACAATAATCTCAGCAAAATATCATTTTATTTCCTTTATTTGAGCACCTCATAACAGAGATTGATGTGTGTATGTGTATATATACATATATATCCTCTTTTTTTTTGTATGTTTTTCTAGCATCCTGGAGCTTCGTAAAGAAAAATCTCGAGATGCAGCACGTTCCAGGCGGGGAAAAGAAAACTATGAGTTTTATGAGTTGGCCAAGTTGCTTCCACTTCCAGCAGCCATCACGAGTCAGCTTGACAAGGCCTCCATCATTCGGCTATCCATCAGCTACCTGAAGCTCCGGGACTTCTCAGGTCATGGTGATCCACCCTGGAACCGGGAAGGCATGCCCCCCAACAAATCCGTGAAAGGTAAGAGAGCAAACAGCATCTGTTTTTTTTTTATCAACTATATGTCTACATTGGTATACCTGATTAGCATTAACCACAAATAAATTCATTTAGAAATCACTTAGAATTTTTCTGGAATCTCCAGAATATTTTAAGTTTTTTTTTTCCTTTATGATAAAAAAGTTTTTAAAAAAAGCAAAATTGTTTCTCGATCCTGCTAACATACCAGGTCTGTTGAAAAAGTATCCGACTTTTTTTTTTTTCCCATTGGAAGTAATGGCATTAGGGAGGCAAAAGTGTGCATAGAGGAGCTGCATGCCTTCATGCACATGCGTGGTTTTTGGTGGGCTTGCTGGATGCATCAGTTACTGTCAGGCAGCCAGTGTGTGAGGTGCTGTACCACTTGTCGCATTTTCATTTCGCCTGTGATGACAGAACGTGTGGAGCAACAATCTTGCATCAAGTTTTGCCAAAAGCTTGGAGATACCCAAGCGGAAATAATTTGTAAAATTCAACAGGCTTTTGGCGACAATGCCATGGGTGTTACCCAAATTAAAGAATGGTACAACAGGTTCAAAGATGGCTGCACATCGGTGGAGAGTGACCATCGTTCTGGGAGGCTGTCAACAAGCCGCAATGCAGTTGCTATCGAGAAAGTTCAGACCTTGATAATGGAGGATTGTCCTTTGACGGTGAGGGAAATTGGTGAGGAGGTTGGGATCAGTAAAGATTCTGCACATGCAATTTTAAAGGAGGATTTTGGTTTGCGCAGAGTGGCAGCGAAATTTGTGCCCAAGCTGCTTTCTCAGGAACAACAACAATTTCGTCTTGAGGTTGCACAGGACCTGCTGGATACTGTCAACAGGGATCCTGAGTCCAGAATACCATGATAACTGGAGATGAGACATGGGTGTATGGGTACGACCTGGAAACCAAAGATCAGTCATTACAGTGGAAGCACCCAATGTTGCCAAAGTCCAGAGAAAAATCAAGTTGATGCTGACTGTTTCCTTCGACTACTGAGGTATTGTGCATCACGAATACACACCAGAAGGACAAACAGTTACAAAGGAGTACTATCAGGAAGTCCTCCAACATCTTCGTGATGCAGTTTGGTGCAAGAGACCAGATCTGTGGGCCTCGCAAAAGTGGCAGCTGCATCATGACATCGCCCCAGCTCATGCGTCACAGCTGATCCAAGGTTTCTTGGCAAAGAAAAGCATTTCGCTCATTCGCCAGGCTCCTGACTTTGTTCCCAAAAATGAAGATGCAACTGAAAAGCTCCCGCTTTGAGAGCCAAGAGGACATCATGCAGAATGCGACGGCAGAACTGAGAGCCACTCCAGAAGAAGCATTCCAGACATGCTTCGAATAGTGAAGGATCGCTGGGCTAAGTGTGTGGAGGCACAAGGGACCTACTTCAAAGGGGATTAGCAATTGAATCCCACCAAGTACATAATTTTTTTTTCCCCAGCCTATGGTCGGATACTTTTTCGACAGACCTCTTAATTACCAATAATCATTCTCAAACAAAGAGAACAGTTAATACAATATACTGTACCTCAACAAGTACATACAAGTGTGAATTACACTCCTCTGATCTCAGAGAAACCAGGTGGTGCTTTATAAAAGTCGTTTTTTCTTTTTTAAATTATTTGTTGCCCATTGGTAAAGTTAGAAACTATTTTTAAATAACTAGGGCTCCAAAGAAGAAACTTTATGGTGGCTAATTACTTTAATTAATATCTGTTTAAATTATATTTACATTATTTTCTAATTTGTTTGTTCTCTCTATCAGTTAAAAAATAATAATCTGTGAAGTTGTAGTTGATAACATAAAATGTTTTGCTTGGATATTGTAATGCATATTTTCCCAAAATTATTTTCTATGTTCATTCTGTTTTGTAGATACATTTCATCAAAATATTTTGCATACTTTCTGAAATATGCAGTGAAATAAGAAAAGTTATTATATTTATTACTTTTTTTCATAACAACCAGTGGATAACAAGTTGTCCTTGTTAATCCTTATCTTTACTGACTGGTATAAACAACTAAAAGATCAGCATTACATGATATTTAAATAAATTCTACTTACTATCTTTCATTAATGCCATGTAAATACCACATAAAGATGTTTTTTTGCTTCTTTATAATGGATATTAATGATGAAGTAAAGATGTTTTCATTTGTTTAATTGCTTTTTGGGTCAATAAAATTTCCATGATGTCCTTCTCTATGGATAATAAATAACAAGTTAAGAGGGACTATGCAAATGTACTTTCAATATTAAATGTGCATGCTTTTCTTGTCAAAATCTGAAAACCTACTAAAAATAAACTATGCCTAAAAATATGTATATGTATGGAAAAATGTTTCATCTTTTATTTTGTGGATTTCTTTTCATATTTACAAATTCTAAAGTATGTCATTTTCGGTGAACACTTGGACTGACTCTGTAAGACTTGAACATAAGAATCAGAAATGTCACAATGCTTTCATCTTTTTGTTACCAATCCAATCCTAATGGAAATATCACCTAGTGAACTGCCATATAATTATAAAACCTAAATACACATGGAAACTTTCACTTTTAATAGCAAATGTCAAAAAAAAAAAGAATATTGAATATTTGCCATAGTACATTTTAAGAAAAATAATACTTATCAATTATTTCATAAGACTTTCTTGGTATTGCACAATTTTAAAATTACAATGGGGAAAAAGACTAACTTTAGAAATTTTTTTTTGCTTTGATAAAAGCATAAAGCTTAATATATTTTCAGCAAATAGTTTAAGTTTTCAAAAGTTTATGACGTTTTATCTCAATTTAAGACTATTATGGTAAGAATTGTTCCATCTCGTGGAATACACCATAGTAGATATAAACATTTCATGGTGTAACTAAGGAAAATATTTTTTCTTATTATAAAAAAATGAAAAGAAGCAATTTAACCAATCTGACCTGTTGACCATAAAATAAACTAATTGAACTTTAGAGTGAGATAAAATATTTATAAGTTTTTGTTTGCATTTCAAATTATTTGAGCATTGAATGCAATTTTTTTTTTTGCATTCCTAACAATCAGAGACATCAAAATGGTTGGTATGTTTTGAGAACTATGTAATTTTTTTTTAAAAATTTTTATACTGTCTCCTTAGGGTTTGTGTAGCACATGATTCTATAAAAAGTTAACTTTCACAAAAAATTGCAAAGCAACATTTGAGAATAACTCAAGGCAGAGAATATGAAACATTTGAACTGATTTTCTCACAAAGAGTTTGGGAAGCTATGAAGACCTTTGGACTGACTGTACAGGCAGAATCTGCAGCAGCCAAATCAGGCAGTAAGATTGATTTCTCAACTAATCTGTGCTGACTCCAGCAAGGTAGGTTACTGGCTGATTCTCCACATCCTACCACCTGTCAAATGAAGCATGACCAGATCACTGAAAAACAGTGGCCAAGGTCTTTACACTGGTGGCCTAACTAGGCTCACATGGTTTGTATTACCCAGTAAAATGGGGTCCATCTGATTGCTCCTCTCCCAGGCATAATTGGGTTAAATTAAGTTGAGTTATTAACATTGTTGGAGGTGCACCAGACCTACAGCAGAGACTTCCCAACTCAATTGGATAAGTTCCACTTGGACTAGCCAGACAAGCCTCATTCTGGCTCCAGTTTCTTCTCTCTGAGAAAGAATGTTAGGCTTGGGAGGAGGTGATGCAAAAGAAAAACAACAACAAAAAACTTCTTTATCTTGTTTTCTGCCAGATGAATGCACCTCCAGATCTTCGTGACTGATGTGTAGCTAGCTATAGGATCTACAAATCTGTTTTTTTTTTTTATAATTTACTTTTCACTACTGTGATTTTTTCCACTTTATAGACTTAGTTACATGAAAAAGTAAAACATTTGATCAATGCTGCAGCTATAATGAGCAATTAATTATTACTGGTGTATAATTTACAAAATTAAATAAATGTGAGCTGCATATAGGTAACCAGACTGTTAAAACTACTAAATAGTGTACTGTGAATATGCTTGGAATACTTGAAGCTGGTTTTATGATCAGGTTATTAAGTCAGCAAGGAAAGCTTGGAACGTGTTGCTAGCTATGTGCATGTCTGCTACTGGGCCGTGTGTGCTTATGTCTGAATAGCATTACATCGAGTTGGTGTCATCAGCATAGCTGTTGAACCATTGTACTTTGTGAAAAGCAGACTTTTAGAACCTTAGGCCCTTTCAAAGACTATACTTGTTTGTATTTTTAATTGTGGAATCATTTGTAATATTATTATTACGCCACTTAAGTCTAAAAGATGAAAACATGAATGTATCATTTGAATAGAACAAGTTAAATTATTTTTGGAAAATTTCTATCTATGTCACTATCCATGATAGAATTGCTCTGATAGAGTGAGAAGCCATTTTGATTTTCAAATAACATAGTTTAACTAACTTATAAATTAAATTTTGACCAATCTTATTTTAAATGTCCATTTAAAATATTTTTTTTTACTTTCATATTTGTAAAGTGAGGATAGGAAATGTTTGTTTCTTTTTTTGGGAATCAGATTTAATTAGACACTTCAGAAAGTTATTTTGCATGAATAATAGGGAAACTATAATGCACATTAGTGATATATTATGTTTCGGATTTATTGACCTTTTATAAACTTTTTTTTTAAAATGCTTATTTAAGGCTTTGATGATTGAAAAAAAGTCAGTAGTGGTTTACCCAGAGTTAGGAAAAAACATTTCTGATTATATTAAACGCTGAATTAAAAAAAGTATTTAACTGCCTCAGAGTAATCACTCTTTTGGAAAGTTGGTTGGGGAAAAAGAAGTTGTAAATATTTCCATTTTCATGTGTTAATTATGTACTGTTTATGGCAACCTCAAAATCTCATTGAATATTTATTTTGCAAATGTTTTTGAGTTGCAATAAACAATACATAATTATTATTTGAAAGTGAAGATATTCACAACATATCTTCTCAAACTGCAATATGCATTAAAACATAGATGACACTTTTCAAGCTTTTAAACATTTTGGTAACCAGCTTTATCAAAAGACTAATGATTGAAAACTATTTTTTTTGGCCACATTATCCATGTTAAGAAACATCAGGTTATAAATATTTAACCCTATAATGCAACATTGTACAGGTTACAGAGAGGTTTGTATTATTGTATTGAATATTTGGATTATTAATTTTTTTATCATCATCAATAAGATATGTCTTTTACTGTTTTAAATGGGATACTGTGATGACGATGTAGTCTCCATTACTTGACAAATTTGTTTAGTTATTGTAAAGATCCATGTCATCATAGCTTATACACACATGCACTGAAAAAATTAATGTTTATCAATATGATATTTAAATTAGTTTACAGTATCATAATTAACTGCTATCAGTGGCAATTATTTCATTCATTTACAGTAGTATTATTGAACCATTTCTTTTCTTTAAGTTGTTTACTTCAGCTAGTTTGGTTGTTAGTATTTCTAGGATTTTGTGGTTATCCTCACACTAAAAACTCTTATTTTAAAACTATTTCAAATGTATAATACTCACTAACAGAGTTTTTTTTTTAAGGTTTTGTAACAGGTGTAAAAAAACACAAGAAGTGAGATAATATGAGAAAACAGATATTACGCATTGATGAAAACAAAGTTCAATGCTTGTATTTGCATAATCACACCAAATTAGAGTAACTGTTCTAAATAAATTGTAAAAAGGTAAATTAGTCATTTAGAAAAAAAAAATTAATTTTTTCTATAGTCTCATTTCACACTGTTTTTGTGCTTTAAAAACACCTGCCTACCAAAACCCTTATTTTGAAACCACCTTAAGCTTGGTAAATCTAATATTTTTAATTGTTCATATTATTCTAAATACTGAAAATCTACAAAAATTTCAGTGAATCTATTCTGAACTTTCCCCAATAATTCATTTTGAATTTAATGGGAATTTCTGCTAAACTCCACATCTAAAGGATCTTTCTGAGGTTTCATAAAGAATCTTTATTGGTGAATTTTCTTAGCTTTTAGTTATATAGATGATTTATTAGTGAATATGATATAGTGGAAGAGAATGAACATAAGTGAAGAAAATATAGATTCTGTATTACTATGTCTATTTGTAATGCATCTTTTTCAGGTATGTTATTTCAAGGTATTTATCATTTTTTGGCACCAATAACTTTCTTATTCTTTAACCAAATGTCTTCATATTTAAAACAGTTGGCCTTAGCATGTCAAATGTAATGCCATAAGAAAATCTTGTTATCTGTATTAGTTTAAAAGTTTTGGACAAATGTCAAATTTTGTGATTTGCAAAATTTCAGAAATTAAAAATGCCTAAAAATATTAAAAAGGTAAAAATATGCAAAATCATTATGACTTTGCATTCAGAAGCATTATCTCTCCAAATAATAATTAAAAAAAAAAAAATTACTCAATTCTGAAAAATAGTTCAGGAGAAAACTGTGCCAGAGTGTTTTTTGCATATTCAATGAGTCTGTAAGATTACCATGGCAATCATTAAAACAAAAAAAAATTGTGAATCCTCATGTCTTGGGTTGAATACCAAGTAAATCAGCGGATTTCTTCTAAGTTGGTTTGAGATTTGAAATGTTTCATCCAGAAGACCCTTTAATAGAATTTAATTCAGGTTCAGTTTTTAAGGCACTCAAAGTTTTAAACATTGTTTAACCTGCTTTATATAGTTATGTTGAGTTGATACGTTAAAGGAAATTAAATTTGAAAAAAAGGGAGCATTAGGTATATTAGATTTGTGAAACACTTTCTCATTTACTGGAGTAACTGCAAGTCACTCATTTACAATGCACATGTTGGTGACTTCATTTAACAATCATAAGCAATAAATGTCGAGGGACATTTGAATAGTCGATGGAAGATATCACAGCTGAACATATCCCATTAATCAAATTAAACGAGTTCTTTCCCCCCAGCTACATCATTGATACGCCAGTAACAGAGAAGTGACAAGGAAACAGAAGTCATAAATAACAGACATGTGTCGGCTGTGATTGATTTATTTGCGAATAGTTTTGTTTTGATTGAGCAAATTGATAATTTGAAGGTGAGCAACAGACCGGAAGGAAAACAGCCAGTGCTGAATGAAAGTAGAGGAATGATGCTGCATGCTTGCCTTTGTTTCCATATGTACAAAAGTAAGCATTTAAATCATATCTGGTAAAGAATTATTTCAGCTTGTGTTGCTAGGAGCCAAAGGTTAGAGGGGAGATACTGATAAAAGTTGTTTTCCTTGAGCTTTTTGTGTGTGGGGGGGGGTGGATGCCTGTGTAAATGTGCTAACAACATCACCAATACCATCACAAGGTGCTAGTTGTTTTTCTTCTAAGTCAATAATATCTACCTGATTGCTAGGTGGTAGATAACACTGGACAACAAAATGAAACCTTTTGTCTGCCACTGAGCAAAATGTGGGCGATCTTAGATAAATTTTGGGTGCTGATTTCAAATCTGAAGTCAGAATTTGGCTAGGACGTCAGGTTTTTTAGATATGCAAAAGGAGGAATTTCATCACTAACGCTATATTATGACTTATGTTATATGAACTATATAAAGCTTGAAAAACAATATTTGGTATTCAAGTGTTTAATGTGAAGCATATTTGCTATGATCAGACAACAGATGCATGAGAAAGACTGATAAAAGCAGTATGGAAGATATGGAATGCATTTAACTTACATAGAAGGTAGGGTAGGTTGATTTTATGCATTTATGCAGATATCAAGTTTGGACTACAAGATATTGAGCACATAGTATATTGATAACTGACAAAAAAAATCAGATCTATAACTTTAACCATTTTTTGAGGAAACTTTATAAAAAATCATCCAAAAACTGGACGAAAATGTAAGGTTTTTTTTTTCAGAAGTTCCAATAGAAATGATGACATTCTGAATAAGTGGTCAGAAAAATGTCATAACTGCTTAAATTTTGTCAACCTAACATGTATGGGGTTTAGTTGGCATATTTAGATAACAAAATCAACATAATGTTCACTGTATGAGCCCTTAGAAGCAAAGAAAGGCCTCATCTGGCAGCTAAGCAAGAATATGTTTGTGCCTTGATTCAAGTCCATAAACAGCATGAGTGGCTTCATATGTAAGCTTTACAGTTCTTTCAACACTTTGGGAATGAGAAGGTAGATCTGGCAGGGGCAACTCTGTTCCATTCTGCAATGCCTCTTGAAGCTCCTGGTCAGAGAAGTCCTCCATGAGAGCAGGCTCACAGATGCCACGTTGAGAAAGATTGATGAGTTCTGACCAGTGATTAGCACTAGTATTGATTGTTGTGATCTTTAGCCGCTTCTTGACTGGCTTCCCATTTCTAATGGACAGAATTTTCCTGATGGCAGATTCTCTGACTTCCAAGTCATCAGATTTCATCATGCAGTAGAACAAGTTCTCAGGAAGCAGAGCAAAAGCATTGTACTTCAAGTTGTTGAAAGCAACAGTCTGTATTTCTTCAGATTGCATCTTGATCCTCTGGATCATGTTGAATATATACAGAGGCTGATTGTGGAACTTACTGTCCCTTTTAATCTCAAACCAGCAGACTGCGTACACTTCCACAATATACTTGATCAGCTGATACTCCAGGAGAAGTCTCTGGTCACTACTGAGATCATTCAATGTCTCCTCAGCAAACTCCATGTCATCTGGAGCACCACTAATTTTGGTGAACTCCACTTGAGACAAATCTTGGTAATCAGTTTCACATATCATTCCCAGTGGACCAGTGAAAGCAGTGGGACTTTTTGTACTGCCATCAAGGTGCTTGAAAACAGCTCTGAAAGGAAGTTCATTCTGATGGAGTGCACAGCCAATGGTGTGCAATACGTTCCACTTTCAGTTCCTGCCTCCTTTGTGAAAGTTAGATGGTGCTCCTGTCCCCTTCCTTTCTTCATTTTAGTCTCACCATCTTCATCTTTGACTTATTTATATAACAAAGTGTCTTGGTCAATTTTTCCATCAACTCCAATACGCAGTAAATTTTCAAGACCTTCATTGTGCTTTTCATCACTTTTTACTTCTATTCAAGCCTTTTCCCTGTCAATTTTTGATTTATCAACTATTATCTGTTTGACATCAAGCCCAGGCTTGAGCAGGTGCATAGCTTGTAGGTCAAGGAGAAAGGCATTGGCAAGACTTGCCCAAGATTGGAAGAGACATCACCCTTGATGAGTTCCATGGCATATCTGGGGATTTTCAGAAAGCTGTAAGCTCCACTTGGGTGCATCATTGGCTTGAACTCCTCATCATCATCATCAGATGAATTCATTGATTCTGATGAACTGCATTCTAAAGAAACATCTTGTGAGGATGTGGAGGCAAATGTGGCTAACCCTGCCCTTTGTTGCTTTTGAATCTGCCTCTGTAATCTATCTGCTTCAGCTGCAGCCCTCTGGTCTCTCTTCACAGCAGCTATGTCCACAGGGCCAAGCTGGAAGGAGCCCTTGGGTCCTATTTTTGCCCTTTGATCTCGCAAGTAACCCCTGTCTTCTACTGGAACTTTCTTTTTGGGTGGACAAGTGCAGACTTTGTGCTTTGTTTGACAATTTTCTACACTGCAGTTTACAGCGTTGTCATCACAAGGATGTATAGGTAACTTGCAGGTACATGCAGAGATGTCAAAAAGTCTATACAGCTTTTCTTCTATGTTTTGTTCCTGTACTATAGAAAATGATTTTCTATTTCTTTTGCTTTCTTAAAGCAGTCTATCCACTGATTTTACTATATAATATTCATCATACAAGCATAGCCATGGGTTCACTGCCTGCCATATTTTGATTACTTCTTTGGCTATCAATTTAGCAATATCATAGTCTTTCATTTCTGGATGGCTGTTCTGGAGGAAATAATTGTACTGGATAACTTGACGGGCAGTGGCAGGTTCTGTTTTATCCAAGGGTGAAGGTTAGCCACTGAATTTTTTTGCACTGCCACCTCGTGTTACGGTAGACTACCCATTTTTTTGGGGAAATGTGAATTGTCTTTAAATAAACACAAATAAAGCATTACAGCCTTCACTATTCTGCCTTGCTTTGCCAAATCACTTGTAAAAAAAAAAGAAAAAAATTATAAAATAACTTGATTTTGTGTACATTTTATGGGTTAAAATGATAATAAATAATGAGATGCAAATCCTCAAAAGGTGCAACCATATTGACATATACCAGTTTGTACAATGTTTTCTGTACCTCAGTACCTTTCTGTCTATACTTGTCCAAGATCCCACTTCCCAAATCAACCTACCCTAATAGTAGGTACATTCCAAATGTTCAAAAATGTTTTAGACATTTGTTCTTGCGCTTATGAGAGGTATCAGTCTCCCTTTGGAGGAACCAACAGTAATCACCCATCATGTTGGAATTGAATTTGCCATGATATCTACTTTGCATCATCTCTATGTTTTGGTGGAACCTTTCACCATGCTCATCACTGAAAACCCCTAGATTGGTTGGAAAAAAAATCAAGATGCGAATGCAGAAAATGCATCTTTAGAGACATCCTGTCCCCCATTCGCTGATATTCCATTAGCATGTTTTCCACATACTCAGCATAATGCTCAGCTCTATATTTTCCAAGAAAGTTCTGTACAACTAAAATAAATGCTTTCCATGCTGCAGACTCTAGTGGGTTCAGCTTATTTTTTGAACCCATCATCACACGAGTTCTTGAATTTCAGGCCCCGCAAAAATTCCCCCTTTGAGTTTAGCTTCACTTTTCTCAGCACCTAGGTACTTGAAGCCACCACCATCTTTTCCATGGCTTTGACAAAGTTTTTCATAGGCTGAATTTGATATGAAGTGGTAGAAGGTAGACATTCTGAGGGTCCACCAATAGCATATGTTGCACACTGTACCTGCCAACTATAGGTTCCTGTCGCATAGGCCAGTCTTTTCGAGTGTAATGGTTGGCATCATCTCGGCTGTTCCAAAGACACAAGAAACACATGTGTTTTGTGTGCCCTAGCTGCAATCCGAGGAGAGAAATAACTTTGAGATCACCATAAATTTTCCATTTATGATCCAAATAACTTATCACTTTCAAAAGGAGATCCATCAACATATGTCTCTTTCAAGCCAACTGTATGAGATATAGGAACCAAAGGTTTTTGGTTACCATGATGTAACAGCACAGCTTTAATGCTTAGTTTGTTACAGTCTATGAATAACCTCCATTCATCAGACACATGCCATAACCAAGAAATGTGATGTCCTAGAGCAAAATGGTTTTCAGATTTGAAATCAGCATGCAAAATACTACAGAGTAAGCATGATAGTACTTCCGGTGGCAAAACCATTGTTGTCCAGTGTAATCTTGAGAACATTGCACTTTTTCAGCATTTTATATCCAGGTAACTTACATTGGGGAAAGGGTGACAAAAATGCTACCCATTGATTCCCTTCATGCCCCAACACTAACTGGGCATTTATTTTACTCAAAATACACCTCATGTATTTAGTTGTTTTGGTTTTTATAGCTTGCACTTGAATTTAATCACAGCAAATAGGATAATTGCACATCTTGAATAATAAATATATTTCCAGCAGCTTCTTATTGTATCTTTTTTTCTTTTTGTAGTTTTTCATTCAAGAATTCTCCTCTGTGGTTGCTTAGCTGCTTTATTGAGAGTTGGCACTGATTAGCAAGTCCGAACAATGCTGAAGTTCGTTCATAAAAATTAATTTACTCTCAAATAGTTTTCTTTTGTAATTTTGTCAAAGCTGTATCCTTAATTTCAGTTAATTTAAACTTTTAGTACTTTTCAAATGTGTGTGCTGCATATTGCTATATAACTTTCAGTTATGTATAGTACTACATGGCATTTACTTGGGCAAGAATGTGCACTACATGATGATCATACTAATTCTCACATCATTACTTTTTCTACTATTACTACAATTATACAATGTTAATTTCTGAATCATCAGTGAGAATATGTGATTAATCTGTTGGAGTGGTATTTCAGGCATTTTTTCATCACCTTAGTAGTTTTAACTAGATTAAATAATAAATAAATGTTTTTGTGATGTTTCTCTCTTACCATCATCTTGGTTTGGTCCTGACAAAAAAACCTCCAAAAATTTTGTGTTTTTAATAAAGTTGTGGTTAGTAATTTTGAGTGAAACTAAATGATAAGAAATACATTGGTTTCCAACATTTAAAAAAACAAACAGAAATATTACCAAAATGGTTAAAGTTTTATTCACTACATGTTTGGCACAGATTTTTCTTCATGTAACACAATTGTTATCAAAGAAATACGTAAATTACAAATAATTTTTAGTGATATAAGGGGAAACAAGCAAATCTAAATCAGAGAACAAGAATAAATTCTAACATAAAAAATGTACACAAAATTGAATTAGTAGAGGTAGTCAGTAAAGTATGTGGTTCCCTGATGGCAATACGTGACTCTCAATGCTGCCTATTGACTTATCAATAATAGCAGTTGGCAATGAAGTCCATTGTCCTATCAGAGAAATTTGCAGTTCTTGGAATGATCTTGAAGGAAATTGGAGAGAGAGCACACATTTGTTGACAGCATCACAAACATTCTCAATATGATTTCTCAGAAAAATACATTGGCCATATCATAAGGGTAATAATTTAATTTTGAAGATATTAGTTAATTACTCATGCACTATGTGGACAAGTGTTATCATCCATTAAAATGAAGTTGTATCTTCAATTACACTTGCATGTGATCTGATGTATGGATCCAGAATATTGTTCCTATACCTCATTGCAGTCATGTTACTTTCTTGAGACACATGCAGGACCACCCAATGAAATTCCTATCCAGACCATCACATGTCAACCATCAAAGAGATCCCTTTTCATGAGATTTGTGGGCTGGCAGTGTTCCATGTTCCCTCTACATAAGCTGTGAGTCACACCTATGGTTAAATTTTGGCTTAACAGTAAAGAGAGCATGGCTCCAGTCATGTGATGTCTAAGTGACATGTTCATAGCACCAGTTCAAGTATTCTTATATATGGCAGTGGGTCAGGGCAGATACACAAGGGTCATTTCAGATAGATCTTTCTTTCATACAGCTTCCTGAAAAGGGTTGAGGATGATGCCAGCCTCTCTCTGGCCACAGAGAGATCAGAAGAAAGTTGGGTAATTGTTGGAATTTTACTTTTCCAAGCCAAAAGTGACACAGTGATCATCTGGTGAGACTTATGGTTATCAGACAATATCTCCATGCACTTTAAATTGTCTCCATAGCTAAGAAAGTGGTTTTTTTTTTTCACATTTAGCTACTCTGCCACCTGGGTCTGTCACTGTTTGATTGGTAGTGCTAAGTAATTTTATATTACTATGAAAGATTTAACTGTGGTTTGCAAACTAGCATGTGGATGTGGTGTAACTAGATAATTTTTTACATTCAGGCATAGTATCTGTTTATAAATAAGGATTATTCAACTATTGTACAAGTTTTTTTATGTACTGTAAAGTAGTCAGCTACCTAACTCTTCTTTCAGGCAGGAAAGATGTCATTTACCTAGGTGCATGCTTCAAAATCAGAGTTTTCTCTATATGTGTTTCCAATGAGCTAGAAGAAAATATCTTTAAATTTCTATGATATCATAGAAACTCTAATAGTTCTCATACAGTGGTTTCCAGTGTTGATTGTTTTCTGTTCTATAACGGAGAATAAAAACATTAATGTTTACCTAAACTAAATCAAGCATTTACTTTGATAGGAGACACATAAGTCTGTACTCATACTTTCAGAACTAGTTAGTATCAATATTTTAATACCTAATACATTGCTGATTAGCTAGCAATCGAAAAATTGTTTTGGTAATGGCACTGGAGTTTTGAAGTGCATAATTTTTTCACAATTTATTATGCAAATACTTCTTTAAAACATTTGGTTGGAGTGGATTTTCTATCCTTTACAGCCTTGTAACTACTACAAATTATCACCAAAAAAGCCAAAATGTGTGCCTGAACAGACTGTCTGGCCAGATGACTTAAAATTTTTGTGCAAAGCATTGGACTATATCTTAGGTTGCCCCTCCCTGTGGAGAAAGGATGGCAAAGGTGACTGCACCATCCAGTTGAACTTGTTTTTCTTCTAGTCTGGAGTATCTCATGCATTACTTTCCATTGGATTTCTGGGATGTAGTTGTCAATCTGATAGTTTTGGATGTTTTTTCATAAGTTACACCAGATTAGAAACCTCAAGTTTAGCTATCCTTCTCAGACTAATTGGTAATGGGAATACATTTTTTTTTTTGATTCAATAAGAACTTATAAATCTTCATTGGTTGTTTATTCTAGTCCTTAAATGTAGGTGATTTCCAAATAAAGGTTAATTTACTATTTCTTCATGATGCTCTGCTATCCATATGCAATTTATTAAAATTCTCATTAAATTTTTGGTGGGCAGCTATTGATGTGGGGTTGCTATTACATTATCAGTATTATAGGTTTGTTCTATCTGTTATTCATAACATCTATTACTGTTTTGTTGAGCAAATATTTTGCTCTTTATGTTTACCATGTTCAATCTTAAGTCTCAGGGAAGGTGGACTGTATTTTTATTTACCAGGTAATTTTGTCCTTGCCATATGAAGTCGATCAGCTTGGTGTTTTGATAACACAAAAAACCAATTCTGCCACTCCAGCATTTAACTTATATATCTTAGGACAAGGATAACTAGGCTGTTTATTACTCTTTTCTTACCTTCTAAACTAAGGCTATTGGTTTTCCAGCTCTTTATCTTCTGCTTTAAATCCTCAACTGGTTTTTGCCAGTTGGCTTTATTTACATTTATGTTCCAAAGATAAGGGAAAATAGATAATCACAGTTTTTAGTTTTTCCATATTCCATCCAACTCTGTGACTGTCTGGTTATGTTGGTATTCCCTAAGATACCCAACCACATCCTTTTGGCCTTGGAAGTGTTAATATCAGTATCATGTGTAGCCTTGTAACTTCTGAGCATGGGAAAAACCATAGTGCTGCCAGTCATGTACTATTATTATGTTGTTGTTGGTATACTGAAGTACTCTTTTTTCTATTTTACCATTTATTCTAATTCCTAGTATTTTCTCTTTCCAAATCATACTTGACAGTATCTCTGATACTAGTATGTAAAGTATGGCACTTGGGCAGCCCTGTTATATTCCTCTGGAGTTTTAAAGTACATCATTTTATAGCTGGCCCTACTTTTCTCTGGTCCACAGAAGGCATTGCCATACTTCTCATCCTCTACAGCTTATGCCCCACTCCTGCTTTTCTAGAGTTTATCTCTTAGCTTTGTTTTAATGGCATTGATCCTCTCTATTTGTGGGCACCTAGTAATATATTATGGAATTTTGCTTTTAAATCTGAGATTAGGACATGGTCTCTAACCTGACTAATTGCATTTTGCACCTGGCAGTAATCTATGCTGATCTCCTTTGCTTTCTTTTATCTATGTCTCACCATGAAAGATGGTCTGTAAATCTAGATTTGTAAATGTGTTCCAATATTTTTAGAAGTTTTCAATTGTTTTGACATAACTCTGCTGCTATTAGAATAGCATTAATCAATTTCCAACTGCCTTGCCCTTTCTCTGCCTGCTCTAACCTTAAGGTTGAGCTAGGTAAGTTTATTGCTATAGTACACCTTGCCTATCTTAGTAGCTACACTATAACTATTTGAATAATGGGCAAATGATTTAACCACAGTATTTGGTTCTAAAGACATCTATGAAGTCAAGTGTTATGTACAGATTTTGAAGCTGCACCTGCTGGTACAAATGTGCTCTATGATTAGTAACTGAGCCCTGCCTATGGAGCTTGTGATTGATGATGCAGTTAAAATCTCTTGCTATTATGACACTATCTGCAGGCTATGGTTTCAGTTTCTTTTCTAAAATAGTTTTAAGGTTATCAAAGTGGTCTGTATATTGTCTCTGCATTTTGGGTGTGTATAGTGAGCCTACAAGTACCTGCGTTTTACCTTTTTAAGATTATTTGTTTGTTGTTATCACTATAAGAGCACATTATTTGGACTAGGCATTTATAATAAATTAGTATTTCTACATTACATTTACAACCAATGGCATCAAAACAGAATTTATTTTATCCACTGGGAAATTCTGTAAAGCATAAGTTTGTGGGCATTATAGTTAAGTCTCCATCTTGCCTACATTTGTTAATGAAATTTTTAAGACTTCATCATCTTCAATTGACTCTATCTTGGAGAGTGTTTCTGATGCTCCAGTGGGATCTTTTTGGGGGGTGTGTGGTGCAAATGTTGGGGTATGTGTGTGAAGTTGCAAGTGTGTGTTGGGAGCTGGGTTGGTTCCATGACCGGCCGCCTCAGCTGTTTATAATTGAGGCCTTATTTCGACCTGTATTATTTTTTAGTGTTAGTGTACCTCATCCTAGCGAGAGCAACGGGCGATGCCAACAGGCTTTGTCTCCTTGTTTTTCTGCTACTTTCAGTTTACCGTACACTTTTGAGAGAAAGGGATTATCCTAGGTTGGTTATAATACAGAACTTGCACTTTGTGAAATGCTCTCTCCATCATACATTAAAGGTATCTTTGGATTGGTTTGGTGATGGTAATTCTTCCTGAAAATTGCCTGCAAATGAAAAGAAGGCTGGATAACTTATCATACATGAAAGCTATGACAGTTCTCCTATAATCCCCCAGTAGTGCATTGATGACCTTCATGGGATTTTGAGTGAAAAACCTTGTACAGTTACTCAGGTAACTGGGTTTGAACCATGAAGATCATAGCTAGCTTTGTTTATTTCTAGAAGAATACAATATAGTATGTCAGTAGCTGAGTCATCTCTGTAGATGATATCAATAATTTTCTTGCATTTTACAGTACAGCATTGCCCTGGCCAGTATATTCTGTATTCACCAATGCTTGTCCTACTGTGTTTTTAGCAGTTGTAATTTTATAAAATAGAAGGGGAGAGAGCACCTGAATTCCTTGTGGTCCAAAACATTGATTGGCTCCCTGACTGACATAAGTTGTGAGAACCAGTTTTCTAGAGCAGTTAAACTGACAACAATGTACCCGTGACTGCTGCCACTTGTGACTGTATCATAATGGTGAACCATTTGCCATCAGGCTGGAATAAGTTACAGAGGTTGTAACTGCAGGGCATCATTTTGCTTTCGTATTGAGATGTGAATATTTTATCCCATGACCTTGTCGGGTGCTCATCTTCTCTGGTAGGGACCCTTGGTATAGATTCCCTCCCCCTCCCCTGGACCTACTGGAATAGGATCTCCTAGAGTATTGGCAGACACTCAACTGGACTACTTTTGTAGGCTGGCTCCAACCATGGCGTCGCTGACAGCAAATTTCTAAGATAGACAGGCATCAGCCTGCTTTCTCTTTTGCCTATGAAGGCATTCAGAGGAAGTGTACTGACTGCTAAGAATCCACACTGTGTCTCTGGCATCTTAAAGCTGACCAAAAAGCTCTCTCCACTGCCAGTAGTACACTGACATACCAGAGGTCTCCAAGATAATTTTGTTTTGGGATTTTTGCAACAATCCAAAGACTATCACTGAGGCTTGACTTAACCAGCAACCCTCATTTGCAGCTGCTAATAAGATTAAGCAAAGCAATACCTTACCTTGATCCTTTAAAAAAATGTTTGGCTATGTTGCAAAGTATTTTTATTGAGTACTAGAATAGTTATAGTTGTAGTGTAAAGTTGCAAATGTATGCGGTATAACTAGATTGGTTTAACATTTTGCTGTCTTGGCTGTTTATAAGTGAGGCTTATTCTACACCTGTGAACATGTGTTAGGTTATGATAGTCAGTTACCCGCTCCTTCTTGACAGGCAGGAGAGGTGTGGTTTTTTTTGTGCCTTCCTCAGTGACAAATATTTCTTTCCATGTATTTTCTACAAACTGAAATACAAGGAATCTATGAATTTACAAACATCGTCCTTTTTTCCCCCCCTTCCACTGTAGGTTACATGGCAATTAATTCAGCATCATTTAGTTAACTCTGTTTTATAAATCATCTATGGAGAAGAGTCATGAATGCTTCAGACTACAGCTGAAAAAAGAAGTTTGTTGGCAGCAAATCTCATGTGTAGGCCAGGGTGGTGAATCCAAAAGTGCACTGGTTCAGATAGAGCTTGTGTTGGTGATGTTGTGTTTATTCCCCCAAACCAAAACCTGGACTGAGTTCCACATCACTTTTTGTTGCAAACAGTGAAAGATGGCATCTTTACCATGTTGTCCAACCCTTTCACAAAAGAGGTATTTCAAACAAGTTTATCAGTTACTGTTTGAATTTATTTTCCCCTCATAAGGGGAAAATGATGAATGATTTTCCTTTGAATGCCATGACAGTTTTGAGTATTTTTCCAGAGATTTACTATGGAAGCGGGCCACATTTGAGATATCCCTGCCATACCTACTCATAATGAAGCCTAGACTCTACATCCATAGCTAAGTGGAGATATGTTAACTTCCTCAATTTGTTTTATTTGGTTGATAAATTTAATTAAGTTCCTGATAAGGGTTATTTTTGCTTTTATTCAATACTATTAAAATTTCTTTATGATATTTACTAAAATTTATTTAATTTTTTGGTAGATTCTAGGTTGACTACATAGGAAAACCATAATAGATTTTTCAGTTATCCACTGTGCAAAGAATATTTGCCACTTTTCCAGTACTACACCAGGCTCTATTATCCCTAGCACAGCGTTTATCTTTTGAGCTGCTATTTTGCTTGTGCTATGTTTATGTTTAAATCTCCCATGTCTCTTTGAAGTTGGACTATCTCTTTATTTACCAGATATTTACACCCTTGCCATACAAAGTCAATCACCTCTCTTTTTCTATAGACATGTGCACCCATTCTGGCATTTCTATCACTTTGCTCTTTTACCATAACTGGTAGAGAGGTGATTATGCTATTTATTACAGTTTTCTTACATACATAGCTATGATTATGAACCCTCACCAGCAGCTCTTTATCAATGGTTGTTTTTTTCCAGTTGTCCTTATCTATGTTTGTCTCTACCTAGGGAGAAAACTAAACAGAATTTTTATTTTGTTCTTAACCCATCTAATTCCATGGCTATCAGAATGGTGTTGGCTTTCCTAGAGAGATCTCAAACATGCTCCTTCTGACTTGTAGTGATTAATTCAGTTACCAGGTGCATTTTCATAGACCTTGAGTGTAGAAAAATAGCTTATATGCTCCACTAGTCTCATAGTACAATAGTGGTGATGTTGGTATACTATACAATTTTAGTTTCTATGTTATCAGTTATCAGAACCTCTACAACCCACCCACCCCCCTGAATCACGTAGTACAGTACCTCCACTACCAGTACATAAAGTATTCCAGTGGCTTTAAAGAAAGCTGGCACAAAGTCATTCTGACTAATTTTTGTCTAGATATGTATGTAGCATAGTGTAATCCATCAGACAAAATCTTTTCTTCTGAAGTTATACAGTTTTAGTGTTATGAAAAGAAAACTGCAGTCTATCCTACAGACAGCTTTGGATTGTTCAACAGCTAGCAGAACTTCATAGTTTTCTGTCTACCTTATGCATATGTCTCTGATCATTTGGCAGAAATCTAAAATAGATCAGCCGTGAACTGAGTTGATCTATTTTATGTTCTTACAACTTTAGCTAGCCTATTTGCTAATGCTTTAGCTATTATTTTATAGCCTTGTTTAGTAGACTGACAGGTTTTCAGTCATCATCTTTCTTCCACAGTAGCTGTGCTGGTTAGATGAGAGAATTCCTTGTTTGAATGCATTATTAGCTACTGTTGTCAGATTGCTAGCTAAGAGGTATCTGAACCTGTTACAGAACTCTGGTGTAATGCTGCCACTCCCTGGTGACTTGTCATTAATTAATGACTTAATGACATTTTTATTTCATCAATGTTTAGTGGTTTTCATCAGAGCTCAGTATGTAGGAGGTTTAAATTACTTTCTAAACTCTCCAAAAGGGTGTCTTGAGCACAAGGAAAGTTTCCACACTGCTGAACAAATTTCTCTACAATACTCAGCTTGTTCTGATGATATTCTCAGTATTAGTGATGGTGCTGCCAACCTAGCCTTTTCTAATCTTCAGAAGGCCTTACTAAATTTTTTCTCTCTGATAGTTTGGGCCCTGTCTCTAACTTTGGCACCTTTTGCTTTTTTTCTATTTATTTCCACTAGCTATTTTTTAATAGCATAAACCTTATCTGAATTAGTGGAGCCTAAAGCCATCTGATTAAATTCTAGTTTCAGGTCATGCTTAAGGCCAAATTCCTTAACATGCCTATTTTTGACAGTATTCTATGCTGATCTCCTTCAGTTTTTGTTTACTTACATTCCACTATTCTAGTAAATTGGTAAACATACTTTGTTGCATTTTGCAATCATTCCAGAAGCCTTTGATGTACCCTACATAGTCTAACTCCATCAAAACTATGGCTTTCAACTTTTAGCTGTCTGGGCCTCTTGGCTCTGTGCTTGCAGCTCAAGCCTAATCCTCAAAAAATATTGTACATGCACTACTCAAATAAATAGAGTGTAGCGAATAGGATAGATAGAATGTACATTAACACTAAACATAGTACTGTTATCCAAGATGTCAACGAGGCTATCTCCTGGATTGATCATTTTGCAGTAAAGGTTAGCTGGTGCAGTTGTTTTGATCTGCATAGATATCTCCCATGATTAGTGATCAGCTTCAGCATATCTAACTAAAGGTTTGGAATGTAATTAAAATTACCCATCATGTACATATTATTTGTAGGGTATGAATCTTTTAAGACTAATTTGAAGTGATTGAGAAATATCTGTACATTTTCTCAGAATGTTTGGAGCACATGTTAAGGTCACATGACCCTGTGTTTGTTCTGCTAACTTTGCTACCTAAAATTATTCTTCCAATGTTATCACTGTAAGAGTGATTAAAATTGTACTAAATTTGGGTGAAAAAGTATAGCTATACTTCATTGTCTAGTGATGTTTAGACTAAAGAGCTTTTTCCCCTTTCCCTTAGGCTCATTTAGTGCCTCCTTCTGAGTAATTTTTTAGATGTACTTCCTCTAAGCAGGAGATACTTGTGTAATTCCTATCTGAATCACATAAGAATACATCAAAATACAATTTATATTTGGATATATAACATTAAAGGAAAGTAAATTTTGTATCTTATCTATATGAAAGCCAAAAAATTGCTCATTCAGGAATGGTTGTATAAAGTCTAAGTCCAAAAATAAAACACCAAAAATTGGAAACTCCAATCTAGACAACTAGTTCCATGACCTTATTGGGTTCATTAGCTGCAGTTCTTTCTGTTACATGGCAACTTGATTCCTGTATCTTCCAGGACAGATGGTGATGTTTCATTCTTATCTCCTTACCTGAAGTTTCTGGAGAACACCACTCTTTCTCTGTCAACCTGGTAGTGTTTGTGGAAGGAAGTGATTGGGAACCCTACTTGTCTGTTTTTTTTCCCAAGACTGCATCATTGCATTCTTTTGCCTAAGAAGCCACCACCATTACCATCTTCTTCAACTGTTGTGTTTGCCCTTCCTGCCTCTCTTGATTTACCTTGGTCCAGTCTTTGCTAAAGGAGGTCTCACCAATTATGTTTCCTCTGATCTTGACTGCCTCAGTTTCTCATTGGATGACTTCTGAAGGTAGAAAAGAACCTGCAGCTTTCATCACCAAATATGATTTTAGATATAATCTCAAACCCTGCACTTTGGACAGATGGGAATTTGACCAGATTGGTCCTTGTGTACTACAGTAATGCAATATGCCTTTCCATCCACCATTTTTGTTGTGTGTCTTGAGTGGGCTTGATGAGTGTTTTCCCTAAGCACTGTCCTGACAGAAAAAGAAGGCTTGGCAGTGTCAAATTTAACCTTATCATACTCTCAGGCATCACTGGCACTTAATATAAGTCAAACTCAATTCCATCCACCTTGAGAAGAGTCCTTGAGAGTGTTTTGGCTACATAATTACTTTTGCAAACAATTTCTAAAATTGCATCCACCAATTTTGTTTCTCCCTCAGTGATGATTGCTTGAAGTAGCTCCCCTAGCACCACCATAGTTCAGAAAGAGCAATAACTTTTTGCCTGGTCTTACCACTTGGACTCCTGAACTTGTCAATCCCACTATGGTAATTGGCTTGCTGTTTTCCTGGCATTCTTTCAGAATGTATCAAACCTGAACTTACCATCATCATTTCGTATTCCTACAAGGATGGCGTTTCCACCAGATTCTATTTGTAGCTTTACATGAAGCTGGCAAACCTGACATCAAAATTTTTGTTGTTTAATTTGAAAGTACTACAAGTCTGGTACATTTAGTTTAGTGCTTTGGTATGCCTACATATGAATCCTGAGGTCTTAGTTGTACCTTGGCCAGTTGCCACTACAGTCAGAAATTCTTTCCCCACAACCTTAAATAGACATCCACTTTCCCAGGCAGCAGATGCTGTCCAAAGGATTCTCTATTGATCCAAGCAAAGCCATAGGAATTTCCAAACAAGTTGGTTGGCAAAGCCATTCCACTTCTTTTGGGTGCTAAGCTTGATGCAGCAAGTGATGACATTCGTCAGGATCCTTCTTGGTCTGGCTAACTCTCTCGTATACCCTGACAATGAAACTGAGTTCCAAAACTTGATTGGTGTTCACGGGCTCTTTCACTTAGAAGGCTACTCTAGGTAGGCCACCCTCCCCAACAACCACTGTGTTAATGGGAAAAATGAGAAAGAGAAAAACAAAATGGTTTGGTTTACTTCTAGTAATACCTTGATATCATGTGCTTATTTGGTTACTGCAGGTTTGAAAAACCAAACTTTACTTGGATAAAATCCACTATTAACAAACAACACCATATGTTAATTTAAACAGTGATTTTGCAGAAACTTTGGATTTATCTTTGTCTGTTTTGAATGACATGGAAAGCCATGTTTGATGTCCATGATTGACTGAGTCTATGTTCATGACTTATTTCCTACATAGGTGGCCCACTGCGGCGGAGAAGTATGACAGCAGTTGCCATGGAGATGTTTGAAACTCATCAAGGAACACACATACTACAGGTGAGTTTTTATTCTGTTATATCAATGATTTTTTTTTTAAATTTGTCTCTTGAGTTTTATGAAATACAGAACTGACAGAAAAGAGTAGATTAGTTAGCACTTAGCATTTGAAGGATTTGGTTGGGTTGGACACCAGGGTCTGGGATAAATAGCTTATTCAACAATAAATTCTTGTTTTATAAATAAAAAAAAAACAAACTCTCTTGAATTTGGTGATGAATATTAAAATGTAAATTAGTTTACATAGTTTATTTTTAAGTGTTCATGGTAATGTCTTGCATTCTGTATGAGTAGATTTTATTTTTTCACTGGAATACATGAGAGGAAAAAAGCTTTAATTTCGTAACCTTTGACCAAAGGGTTTCAGAACTTCAGATTTATCATTATAGGGTAAGTAGCTGTTATATATAAATAAAGTATTTATCATTTCTCCTTTAAAGTAAAGGGTTTGAAAAATAAATCATGTGTTGAACATCCATGTACATTGTGCTGGTCTAACTGACATCTCATTAGATGATGCAAAAGTTGAAAAAGAAAGAAATATTTGCTTTGGTTGATGAACCGGATCCTGTCTGTTTTAGCTAGTTCTTGCTAGTTTTTTTCAAACGGGATAATTAAGAGATGGTTCTTCAACCATCATGCAAATATTTGATCAACCTTTGTGTGGGGGATCTTTTCAAAGCTCTCAGTTTTTGTTTTACCAATTGGTAACGTGTGCTAGCCTCTTCTTTGGTGGTAGATCTTCCTTCTACCTTTTTACGAACAGAAAGGAGGGATTTATTGTCAAACTTTAAAATATTGTATTTTTATTAGATCAGAATTTTTTGTGTTTCATAAGGAGTAAGGGAAGGAAAAGATGAATATAAGACAGAGAGATGATATGATTGTTCTAAGATTTTCATTTTGTGAATTCTGACTCGTTGTCATCTAAAAATATGCAACTATCTTTTTTTGTAAATAAATAGAAACCCTACTAAATTTAGTTATTGTAGTAAAAGGTTAATTTTACTCCTTATTCAGTGAAAAGTTAATTTGGCTTTTATTATTTTATTTTTTTTAGTTTTCATAATTATTTTTTTTTTAAATGCTTTGTAGGACTTGAAGAATAAAACAGTACAAAATGGTTGAAACTGGGAGAAGTGAGCTTATATTGTTTCTAGTAACCTGTATAAAATACAGACCATTTTGCCTTTCTTCAGAAAAAGATAACTTGATTAGATCTCCTATTCCTAATAATTTATGGCTTGACTGTTGTGTATATTATACAAATTTAAAGTCACGATTTTTTGGGTTTTTAAATGTTTTTTATAGAAATGCTTATAGTACCAGAAAATGCAGCTTTAAAAGCAGTCTGATAATCTTTGTTCATAAGTTAAAAAAAAAATCATTCTTTTCAAAAGGCACTCTGAAATCCACAGTTTTAAATTATACCACAAATTATCAAATGTATAGAAATAATTAAATATTTTTCATGTTCATACTTTGGAGATAACCATCTTGTTTTTGAAGTGGGAGTAGGAAAATAGTGATTAAAGAATTCATTTGATCACCATACAGCTCACCTGTTATGTGCATGTAGTTGCTTAAATCTTGATGATATTGGTGTTTGTTATATGAAACTTCCTCGGTGAAATGCAGGTGAATGTTGTATAACACAGATATTTTGTTTTTATAATAACTTAGTTTGTGTATATATATTTCTTTATTTATTTATTCTCCCATCTATACAGCATGATATAATAAAACAAACAAGCCAACAAGCATTATCATAATATCTTAGTGTTATACTTTGTTGTTGACTATAATTGGTCATTATTAGAAATGCTATAGCTAGATTTGCAGGTTTCTGTTTATGAGAAATGAAAAGAATGTTGTAGAAAGATTGTGACAAAACCCCTTGAATGCCATCTACAGGGAATACAGCTGTTCGATGTTTGATGAAGTGCGTAAGAGTTTGGTGATTAATGATTGTGCAAAGGCGGAATAGTCTTAAGCAAATCGCACGATGGATGTGATGAAGCTAGTGTAGGTTTAGGGGTCAAGGGTGAGTAACTGTTCATTACTGGTCAAGGGTGAGTAACTGTTCATTACTGGTCAAGCAAGCCATCCGTCAAGACAGGACTAGAAAATAAGAAAAAAGTTTTATGAACTGGATATACTTAGTGGTTAATTGCTTTTCATAGGTTCCGCCCATAAATATTACTCTTTATGAATGATATTCTCTAAATTATGAAAAACTGAGTATAATATTAATTTTTTAGCTTTATTCATTTAACAGCATAGAAACTGTTTATTTTAACCAATTAATAAGTGTTGTGTCTTTCATTTAGTTGTTAGTAGTTGGTGAACATGAAGACGAAAATAGCTCATTATTGAAGAAGTTAGAAGCTTCATCCATTTATCATTTGATGAAAGAGGCACTTGCTTCTTGCTTACTCTCAATAACTTAACAATGCAACTGTCTGCCAGTAGCAGTAGTAATTTGGGATAGAAAATCAGTTGAGTTGTGCAACTGCCCCTAGCTAATCCATGCTATAATCAGAAGTAGAATGCTGGTACCCAAATGCAGTGATAGGAAGAACCTCACACATGAAATAAAAACAGAGGTGATAATGAGAAAAACAAATAAAACTATTAATCAAAGCATAGTTGGATTTTCTGACTCTGAGATTAATAGGTGGGTGTCAGAAAAAATGTTTTAATGGAAAATATTTTTTACAAGTTTATTAATTTTTTGCTGATATCTTCTAAATGGATTTTTAAAAATTTGAACATACTGGGTTGCATAATAGTTACCATGTCTAAGCAATACACCAACCCATTGAAGGGTGGATATTGTTGCTAAAGTCACAATATTAGATAGTCTATTTACATTGTATATTAGGTTCAAATAAGTATCTTATCAGAGAAATGCAAGATGAATCTGGGAGAACAAATGTTGCTGGATGTGAGGCTTCCTTTTGCTAAATAAAACTGTTTAAAATGTTGAAAATTATAATTTATCTATTTTAAACTTATTTAAAATATTTAGAAGATCATAATAAATAAAGCATTGCAAAAAATCACCGATTGATATTCCTGTTGGAGAAAATACTTCAACAGTAAGTGTAAATATACAGGTAAATCAGTTACAAACAACAACAAAGGGATATACAGGCAGTCCTCGACACATGAACACCTTACTTACAAACACTTGCACTTATGAATGACTGTCCATAAGAAATAAATTAAAAAATCTAGTTCCGACATACAAACATTCAGTCACACTTATGAACCTAATGCAGAAATATTTTATACCATGCACCTAGTAATGCTTGGGGGAATGCCATTCATAGGCAGTGTATCACTGGACCAGCACCATTTTTGGTCTGTCTTCATTGTATTGTGAATTCTCTGCATGTTTTGGATTTTTGGTGATATTTTTGGCCCCTAATCATGGCTGATAAGCATGAAAGTGATGGAAGTGTTGATGGTGCATCCAAGAAGCATAGGACCCCTACACTGGAAGTCAAATCTGAAATTACTAAGCATTCTGAGAAAGGTGACATGGCAATGCAAATTGGGCATTTGCTAGGCCTTAACTGATCAATGATTGGGACAACTGCAAAGAACAAGAAGCAAATTCTTGAACATGTTAAGGGTTCAGCACCCATGCAATCAACCATCATCACCAAGAAGAGAGGTTCTTTGATTGTAGAGATGTAAAAACTTCTGATTGTATGGATTGAGGACCAGAATCAACGTCGTATGTCGCTTAGCCTAAAGTTTATTCAGGAGAAGGTCAGGAGTTTGTTTGAAGATCTGAAGGTTAGGGATACAAGTGAAAGTGAAGGTGTTAGTGAGAATGATACATTTGTTGCTAGTTGTGGTTGGTTTCAGTGTTTCAAGGACAGGACAAATTTGCATAACATAAAAGTGAATTCTCTAAGTTATTGATGAGGGATATTCTGCCTAGGTCCTTTTTTGGAAGATGCCCAATCATACCTACATTTCCTGGGAGGAGAAGTCTATGCCATGGTTCAAGGCTACCAAAGACAGGTTGACCCTCTTGCATTTTGTGGGGGGGGGTAATGCTACAGGGGATTTTAAGCTTAAGCCCTTGCTTGCGTATCATTCTGAAAACTCTCTGGCTCTCATGGACATCACCAAGGCATCTCTTTCTGTCATCTGGAAAGCAAACGCTAAAGTTTTGGTGACCCTGGCCTTAAGATTGGTTTTATCATCATTTCGTCCCAGCATGTAAAGAGTACTGTGCAGCCAACAACTTGCCTTTCAAGATATTGCTAGTGATTGATACTATTCCTGGTCAACCTGAATTTCTGAGTGATTTTCATCCAAATGTCAAGGCTATATTTTTTCCTCCAAGCACAACCTCCTTGCTGCAACCCATGGTCCATGATGTTATCATATCATTCAAAGTGTAGAATCTTTACGCAAGCAATAAGGGCAACAGAAGGTGAGGATGGTGTAACCCTGAAGGAGTTAGTTCTGGTAAGGTTACAGCATTTATCAAGGCATCAAGAATATTGCAGAGTCATGGCAGCAGCTGAAGTCCACCAACATGGATGGTGTCTGGAAGAAGCCTTTCCACCAGTTTGTTGTGACTTTAAAGGGTCTGAGGACAGTGCTGCAGGCATGACTAGGGCACTTGTTCAGATTAGCAAGCAGCCTGAGTTAGAGATTTGAGACTGATGATGTTGGGACCCTGCTTGAGTCTCATTCTCAGAAACTTAGCAACGGAGACTTGATGAAACTGGAGGCTCAGAGGGTTGCTGAGGAAACATCAGAAGAGTTAAATGAAGTGCCAGGGGTTCACCACCAACGTCATGGCTGAAGCTTTCAGCTTCATTGACAAGGTCTTGGCTCTCTTCGAGTCTGAAGATCCTAACACCACTAGATTCACCAAGGTAGCAAGGAGTGTTAGTGATGCCCTTAGCTGATACAAGTTGATCTATGATGAGAAGAAAGCCTCTGTCTAGTCTTCCTTGGACAGATATTTTAAGAAGGTTGAAAGGGAGCTATAGCCACCGACATTTGCAAAGGATCCAGAGCCAGTTACATCAACCTCTTATCAGTCACCATCCTCACCTCCATCCTCATTTTCCAACTAATCCTCCACCTCTCCTCCCAGCAGCAACACTTCCAACAAGCAAGCCACACCAGGAAGCACAATATGTAGCATTATAATCCTTACTTATCATTAATTATTTATTATTATTATTCATTAGTGGCCATTACTGTAGTACTGTATAGTATACAGTGTTAAAAGGTAGGTTCATACTAAATTATACTGTACAGTAAAATATCTTGGGTTTCTGAAAGCGAACATGTTTCAAGTTATGAACAATTTAACTTATGAATGGGTTTCAAGAGCATAACTCGTTTGTAAATCGAGGACTGCTTGTAAATGAAAGCCTGCACCATAGTATTGTTGTTGGATATTTTAGTGTATTTGATATTTAAAAAAAAAATGAGATTGGTTAGATATTTTTAGTTTATGGATGACAATGAAAACAGGAAATTCTTGGTACTGTGAAATTTTATACACTGAACAGATTAGCTGGTAGGTTCAGTAAGAAGCTGATAAAATGTGTGAAGTTTTGTTTTCATAATGTACAACCATTTTTTGATAAAAACAAAATAAAGCCAGGTCAATTAAAAGATTTTCAAAGCATAATGTAAGTAAAATAGAAATCTTTTAATTTCATATACTTGTTCATATCTGGTGAAAGTTGTGGTGCCATACAAATTAAGTCATGGAGCATTGCCAGCATAGTTAGACCATCCCGATGAAGTTCTTTGCATTCATGCTAGCTCACATGTGGGGATTTGCTGTTGGGTGGCTCTGTGTGGTTTTACCTGTTTCAATCAGGCCACTGAATAAACTCAGGTAGGAAATTGCCATCTTTTAATTTCCTTGTGTTGTCCATGAGATAAACAGGGATTTAGATCCTATTGCTTAGTCTGGAATAAACAGAACGCACATCCTCTGCAAACACAGTAGCAAATGGTAGTTGTGAAAAACAGACAAGAATGCCTGGATATTGTGCTTCCCTGTTCTCCTTCAGCTTCAGCCTGATTTCTTAACATTAGATGTATGTGTATGTGTGCAGAATCACATTTATCAACATCTCAAATTATATAGCCATTCATTCAGATAATGTCAAGATCTAATAAAGTCATAGTATATGTAGGATATAAATATGCAATCATAATTCTTTAAAAAAAGGGATTTTTTGAAAATTTAAATTTCATTTTTATAGTTTTGAATTTCATGAGTTACTTCTTTTTCTTAGATGAGTCATTGGTTAATTTAGTGCAGGAAAATGAGTAATATTGTTTTCAGTGTACCAGAAACTGGCAAGAGCAGATTACTCTTGAGGATTTCAGGTTAGAACAGTGATACAGATGTAAAAAATTTAAACAGTCATACTATAAAATATCACATAATCTTAAGACATTCATTATCTAGTGGAAGGAGGGCATGCAAATTCTGTTAAGTTCTAATAAAAATTAAGAAGAATTTATTGCATGGTGGCATTTCTGTAATAGATGGATGTGGGATTTGCTTTCTTTTCACGTGCCAATTTGAAAGTGTGATTATTATGTACTACAGATGACTAGATGATTCATGCAGATATAGGTATTCCTATATTTTATTCATGTGGTTATTTTGTAAATTGGCTATTTTCACTACCTTGCAAAGATGGATGAGAGTAGCGCAACTTGGTCCTTAGCTTTGCTTGCTGTTGACAGCTTGATGGCTTTTCATATTATGCACCGACTTACTCTCCCTGATAGCTGGCCTCCACCGACAAATTGCACTTTTAACATCAATTCTCTGAATATGATATAATTATATTTTTTGATTAATCATTTGTTTGTTATATTACAAACAAAGTACTCCCCCCCCAAAAATAAAAAAAATACTTTTTTAAAAAAAAACTTCAGTTTAACCAATGAATAGGCATTGAGTTGCAACAAATTGATGTTTTATTACTACTTTTTACATTGGAGAAAAATAAAATTAAAAAATTGTCAAGAAATGAGGCATTTATTTATCATGTAACTACATCCTTTGTGGAATTATACCAATGGTGGTACATCTGATCATTATAGCTCCAAGTTTTCTCTGTTTACTAGTGCTGTTCATGGAACCAAACACGAACTGCTGCTTGCTTATTAGTGCCATTAGTGGGTTGGTGGCCCACTGGGAAGTTAGGAAATTTTCCGGTGCTTCTTCCTGTTTTTCTTAAATTTCATCTTATCAAATAGTTACACAAATATTAATGTAGCAGAAACAGACTAACCAGAGTGAAATTCATATTGTTATCTAAATCATTATTGAATTTGCACCGCCAAATCTATAGCTTTAATTTGTTTACTGCTAAGTTTATTGACATCTCTGCCCATTTGTCAAAGTCAGCCTAACATTTTTAGAATTCTTTTTTCTTTCATAAGTTTATGAAATTATAAGTTTTTAATTAAATTAAAAAAACTAAATTTTGCATCAACAAAAATGCAAAAAAGTTTTTTTTAAAATTCAAATGAAATTCATAAAATTTAGGATTGCTTATGAGATACATAAGGCCCTTACCAAATACCTCAAACACATGCTTTTTAAAATGATTCACCACTAAAAATATGTATTTTCTCCTTTTTTTTCAATTTTTATTTTCTGATTTCATAATTGTAGACTATATTTCTACTGAATAAATATTATATTATAATTGGGAATTAAAATTTTCAGACACATTCTTTGTTTAATACTTTTGTTCAAACTGTCTTCTTCCATATGTGTGTAAATTTGAAGCAACTGAATTCATTCAACATCACTGACTCTTAAATGAACAAGTAATTTAAACTGACAAAATTTTTAGGACTTTATATACAAAGTTCTTGAAATTTTGGTCTAGACCCTTCCATCCAATTAACACTTCAGGGAATGGGCAGTAACAATGTGGGGCTTTAGTTCCTTCTATTTCTCCTATCTCATTTCTTAAATACATGGATAAAAATTCATAAAACTTGGCTTTTAAAGATTCTCAACAATGCTGAGAATCTAGGACCAAATTTTAACTACAACTAACAGTTGCGCCAGAATGATGATATGTGCAAACAGGATTTTCTCCAAGCAAGATTTTTAGTTATGCAGAAGTTTTCATCATCAGAGAAATCTAATTTAATCCAATTTATTATTCTCTTTAAATAATTGTGAACAACTGAAAGATTTGAAAATTATGGATTATAAAGGCATATCTGATAAAAGGGTCATTTGTTTTTTAAACATCTCGATCCTTAACTTGTAAAATTGTACAAATATCCAGTATGTTCAAGGTCATACATTTTTTGATTAATCAAGTTGAACACCATATGTTCTACATAATCTATTATTTTAAAGTTAAAAATGAAATCGCCATACAAATACAAAAAAGTCTATAGTTGAAACTTATAAGAAAATCATATTTTTAATTAGCTTTTCCTATTATTTGTTCATATAAAGTATTTTTCAGATAAATTTAAAAATTATAAATTAATAATGTTTTGGAGATAGAAGTGTGGTGAATAATATATTAATTGTAAGAAAACATTTATGAAACAAGATTTTTGCAAAAGTAACTCAGTATTGTGACACATCTTGACATTTTTGGTCTTTTCAAAAGTAGATGGAATTATTCCTCATGGTTGTATATTTACAATGAATTCTCATTTCTTAAATAGTGTTATATATGATGAAACTCATAACTAGAAATTCATACAACCAACAGGCTTAAAATTTTTTAAAAAATTAATACTTGGTTCCCTTGCCTACTGTTGGGGTTATTTTCTTGAAACCTCTGCAGTAGGTACAGTTAGCAAATATTAGGCCTTTATTGGAAATAGGTGGTTTAGAGGAATTTCTGTACATGAGTATTAGCTTGATGAAGCAATCCTCTGTTCTTTGCTGCCTTGAATCCTGAAGCAGACTTTCAGCCTTTAAGATGTTTCCAGAAAGTCCAATCTCATCAACATTGAAGACCTGCTCTGGCAGGTAACCCTTCTCTTCAATAAACTTCTTCAGATTCTCTGGGTACATCACAGTGGCCTTATGATCTGCTGAAGCAGATTCCCCCACAATCTTGATATTATGTAGGCTGTACCTCTTAAAGTTTTCAAACCATCCCTCACTGGCTTGAAACTTAATGTCTCCAACACTTCTCTTCCCTGAAGTTTCCACAAGGTGCATGTGGATACAATTGGTCTTCCAACCATATGTTAAGAGCATTCTCCATTTTTTTTTTCTGTGTTAGGGTCACATGGCATGAAGGTCACTTTAGCACTTTTAGATGTACCACCAGCAATACTATCCCTTATCAAAGCTTCACCTTTTTAAATTTTCCTAATGGTGGATTCATTAACTCACATTAGTCTTCCCATCAAAGTTGCACTTTCACCATGAGCAAGTTGATCAACCACTTCTAATTTCTTTTCTAAAAACATTACCTTCCTTGGTCTTTTCACTTTTTTTCATCTTTACCACTGTTTACACACTTATTGGCTTTGTTTTAGGGAAAAAATATTGCTAATAAACAATAAGTAAAGGTTAAGAAATGCAGAATAATACAGAGCAACTACGTGATGAGATGATCAGCAGTGACAGGGATGCTGTATGGATGAATATGTGTGTGGAATCCTTCACCACACTATACTATGGATACATAAAATTCTATGGTGCTAAAAAATGGTATACAGAAGGGAAACACTGGATACATTCATTCCATGGTAGGTAAAACTATGGTTGGAGTGGAAATGCTGTATATATCTAAAATCGTAAACAGCAATTGCAATTTGAAAAATTTTGAAAATTTTTAGTGATCTCATAGGTCCTTTTTTGGTAGTTGACAGATAAGTAACAAACTTAACACAAATAAACATGCTGAATATTATAAATCTGCAATTTTTTAAGAAACGTGTTAAAATTTTAAAAACTTAAAATAACTGCAATCAAACTCAATAATATCATTGCATGATTAAAAGTCTAGCATTTAATTTTCTATAATTGAATAAACTCAAATGAAAAATTGTGATATCTTAAAAATTTGATTGAATGTTTTTTTGGTTTTCTTTTACATTTAAGTTATATCATTTAACCTTTCCATTGTTATCACATTTTACTGGAGAAACTTAAACTCCTCAAGAAAATAAGTGCTAAAAGAAGGCAAGAAAAAAGGGCAGGCAGAATTGCTTAATGCTGCTAAAAATCTAAAGTAAAGGAAGTTTTCCTTCACTAAATGCACTGGATGAATTTCTACTCAAATGGTGCCTTCTAATTCTGATGAACATACTGCTAATTCTGTTCAACCTGTGCCTTCTGCTTCTGATGAATCTACTGCTGATTGTATTAATTTGGCTCCTGTGACTTCTGTTCCTGTAATTCCTACATCTACACCTGGAGCTCTGGCTGATAATCTTTTGACTATCTGTGATGGAAATGGAACTGGTGAAGATGCAGAGATTAAATTCAAAAGATTAATTGATAATGTTCCACATAATGAAAAATTAGAATTGATGAAAAGTAACAATATATACTCTAGCTTCAAAGATGTCTCATTTGCTGTTTGATTATAAACAAATGTATAAAAGAAAATGTTTCAGAGAATAAATGTGTGAATTAAAGTGGATCACTGTTAAACTAAAGATTGATAATTGAGTATTCTGTATTGTGATGCGTAAGTGGATTTCGCAAAGTCTGGCTATGCTTTTACTGATGGTTTTATGCATTGGATGGTTTTACAAATTTTTTAAAATAAACATTTACAAAAGAATTGATGATTATGAATGCAGCAAATCACACAAAGCTTCTATGACATCATTTTTCAGTTGTCAAGCTAAGAAAGATACAGATCCTTTAATATAAGGAAATGACAGATCTCAGAAACTGGAAGGTTTTTCAAAATATTAAGGATTTTAGCAGTTGTAATACTTATTGGATAGCAGGCACTACCTAATAGAGGACACAAAGACGAAGCACTGTTCAGTCTAGATGATAAAACTGCTGATCATGGTGATTTTTTAGAACTTATCCCGGTTGTTGTTGAGCAGGATGTATCACTCAATGAGTTCTTTGATACAGTAGTAAAAGCTAGCAAAGTTGGAGGTGTCAGCCTGAAATGACAGTAAACAATTAACAGTTATTTTCATTTTTATGAAGAAGAAAATTAATGATAAAATTGGTAATCAGAAATATAATGTACAGATGGATAGAAGTCAAGATACAGCCGTCTTTGATCAAACAATCATAATTTTATATTATGTAAGAAATGAAGTAAAATAACTACTGCTTTCTGTACAGAAAATTACACTTGCTTTTTGTTGGATTTATGTCAACTATTGAAGTCAGTTCTTGAAAATCATGAATTGAAAATGGAGAATATCATTGTTAAATCCTTTGATGAAGCTGCAAATGTGTGGCCATTATATCTAAGATGATTCTCCAAATTCTGTCTAAATTTGGTTGTATGCTCATGTTCTGAATTTGTGTACAACAGATCATGTTGAAAGTACTCTTGCAGTCAAGAATCTTATTGGCCACCTACAATGCACTGCAGTCTTTTATTCAGATTCATGTTAGCACACAAATGTTTGGACTAAATTAACTGCTGAAATAGATGTTAGCTCATCAAAACTGCAAAAGATGAAAAGATTGGTGGTCAAAGCAAACTGTTCTAGAGAAAATTTTAGGAACCTAGGATGAACTGCAGAGAGAAGCATTCTAAATTCTTATCAAGGTTTTGCTTCACACCAAGGGATCACCAAAATTTGAGACCAAAGCATTGTTAGAAAAATGGTGCTGCTTTCATACACATCTTGCAACTTTTTCGCTGCTTTATATTTTGTACCAACCATCCAAATATTTGTGGATGAAAGGCATTGGTTATTTTGCTGCCTGGAATATGTTTGAATCTACAAAAGAAAGACTTTAAAAGATAAACTTATGATGTTTACCAAAATGCTTTTCAATTTGTGAATAAAATTAGTGAATATTTTGTTGAACATGAAGTGGACATAATGGTGGAAACAGAGCTGAGACAGGGAAAAGTTTCCAAGAAAAGACAAATTTTTAGAGAACTATCCAAAGACTATCCACCATAAGATCCTGTTATTTTGTTTAGAACTGATGTATTTCACAGTATCATTGATCAGATAGCAGCTAGTATTGATAACTACTACTATTCTAACAAAAAACTAATCATGTCTGGATCTGTGATGTTTCAAAGAGTTTGCTGTTACTGGAATTACTGAAAAAAGCCTTCAGAAGATTGATAAACTAACAAAAAACTGGAAACATCCATGTTGATATGTACCAAAAAAGACATCCTCAATGTCATATTTAATGCAGTCTCTTAGTTTGTTTTCCTGTATGTAAAATATTACAAGTTGTTTATTATTATTATTATTATTATTATTATTATTATTATTATTATTATTATTTATGTACAAGCATTATGTGTCAATTTTATAGCCCTAAACAAGTCGTCAAGGTCACAACATATTATCAATTTAGATTCTTTAATGCTTCATATGCTGGTCTTTATCATCCAGGAATGGTCTCAATGAAACTGCTAGTTGCCATTTAATGTTCATCATTGACCATTATGAAGATTCTTTGTTGATGTGCTGAATCTTATAACATATTCAGATAATGATTGCTTGATTTCACTTAATGATAGTAGCTTTTAACGTCATTGTCAAATAAGAGTACTTGGCTGACTTGACTTCATAGGTCAGTACAGTATAATTTGGGTATTTCCCATCATGTATTAGTAGCAAATGAACTAATATCATTTCCTGTTGCTATCATCAGGATATAATCCTGAGAGGGATTCTGTTGAAGTGCAGTGATGTTAATTTGTAATAATTGTATAGACCAATACATTAGCCAATAGCACCACTAGTTTCTACCCAGTTAGATATTACTGTTTAGGATGATTGTATTCTGGGTATATTTAGTGATAGGAAGAATATATAAATTTCCAAAACACAAGTCCATAGGTTCATTTACTACTAATAAGATGATGGAAAATGCATGAATTGACTCTGCTTTCTGTATTCCATTTATTTGTGAAAATAAAAATCTAATCTATTTTACACAGTTGTGTAACTTATATATCCTGTTTTATAAATATAAAAAATAATTAATTAACAAAAAAATTCACTTTGTTAAACTTCATGATGCTTAGAAAAATGATATGGATAAATTTCTTTTTAAACCAGTGAGCAAGGAAAATTAACACAGATAAACATTTCTGACATTGTGACACTTGCTATGACATTTTAATCTCATTGCAAAAAGTAAAAAATATACATAAATAAGAACAGAGGGAGTTGCCTGAAGTTCCTAACCATGGTCTTCCATCACTGCTGTCATGGCTGACATGGTGTCATTAGATGTCATATAGGTGGTGTCATCTTCTCTTGCTTTCATGGGGGTGCCTGGAACTCTGGTATAATTGATGTGCACTTGCGTACAAGTTTTTAGGCCTGATGTGTAGATTGAAGCATGTACCCACCCAGAGAGGTCTTTTGTTGTTGTTGTTTATAAAATCATAATATATGAGCAAAAAAATGCAAAATTTTTTTCAAAGTAGTGATTACAAGCCTGATCCATAGAGATCACTTGAGTGACATCTGTGGAACTTTGATGAGGTTTTGCTAACTCTTTCTATTGAGGTCCACATTAAAAAACAACAAAAAAACCCACTCAGCGTATGAAGCTCTAGCCCGAGATGATGTTTTCAATATATGTAATTAGGCTCTGAGAATATTGATAGTTTTTGTTGGAAAATTTCTCAGCTAGCTAAGAATAAAAATTATATTACATCTAAATCCTCTCTCTCTATCTCACACACACACACATACATAAATAAGGGAATTTTTAAATATCTTTAGTGCTGACCTTTGATCTCTTTCTGGACACTGCTCACATATTAACCTTTTCCTGAAGAAGTTGCTCACATTAATATACACAGGCACTGAAAGGCCATCCACCTTAACTGATGTGCATTATTTTGTAATTTCATTTCATATTCATTTCAACTATCATTTTCACTTATGTCTATATGATAATTTAAATTTTCAAATTTTTTAAGGGTTAGTTTGCTTGAAAATCTGTTTTACTTTATTCTACTTTATTTTACTTATTTTTAATCAGAAAAATGCCATATATATATTAAGTTGTTTACAGCAACTTAATTTTGCTTTGGGAAGCATCATAACGGAACCTTTGAGAGGGGCTAGACATGGATTTAGCTTGACCATCAATGGAATCATTTGGGAGTCATGGTGTGCTATTGAATTTTATAAAACATTTATATATATGAAATGATCTTAAAAAACCCCAATGTATGCACATTTGAATTGAGTAATAAATGAACAGTATCATGAAGTGCATAAATGTTAACAACTCTATTACAATGGTTTTCAAAAAGTCTTAAGTGGTGAGGCCATTACTAAAAAAATCACAAATTCCTTAAAATTTTGAATATATATGTAAAATTTATGTTTAAAGTTTGAAATCACATCTGAAATAAACTTTACTAGCAAAACTAAATTAGTTATAAATTTTAATATATCTTCAGTTCCAACTCTTCAAAGAATTTACTGTTTTGATGAAGATAATAATAATAATAATAATAATTGCTCAATTTAATTACCTTTGTAAGAGATCCAGGTATAAGGCAATGATCCTTAGAGATTATGGTCCTTCTCATCCATATCCATGCAGTAATCCTTTAATCTGGATTTTTGTAGAAATCATTTGACTGCTGGTTTGCCATTTGATCTGATAACTTTTCTAGAACTGCAGACTTTGGTTTAAAAAATAAAAAAAAAAATTAAAAAAAAGTTAATTAAATTGGCAAATACTGCCTCTAGAAAAAGTTAAGTTTAAAATAAAGTAATCTATTGCTAATCAAGCCGAGAGTTGTTTAGATTCTTCTTTGCTGAAGGATGCCTGTGTAGTGAAGCATAAACAAAATTACCACTTGTCCAAATTCAACTAAAGATTGATGAAAGCCTTGGATAATGGTGTGCTTAAATAATTTATTCCCTAATTTACCCTTTTTTTTTTACGAGTTTAATAATTCTTATAGTTCTTTCATTAATAAATGAGGGACGAACTTCTGCAGTAAAACTTTCTTGAACTAACAAATTGTGATTTACTGTGGTTCTTGATTGGTAATCTTAGGTACAAATTGATTGATTTTTTTCTTTTTTTTCCCAACAAGTTAAATTTAGTTTCTTTCTTGTTGTTGTTCAGTTCTACAGCTCTGAAAACTGTTTGTTTGTTTTTTTTTAATTTTAATTTTCATTTGTAATAAAACAAATTATTTTATTATTATCTGTTTCTATAGAAGTGTTTGGAAGACAAGTAAATTATTTGATGAAAAAAATCAAGTTGTCAGTGTTACTTATTTAGACTAAAGTAAAAGTTTTGACAAAAAAAAAAGTTCTGCATAAACAAGTAAAGAGAAAAAGTGTGGTGTCTGCCATGGGGTTCTGTTTGTGGTTCTCTCTTGTTTCTAATTTGTATGGATGTTACTGACAGTGTGGTAGATGTAAAAGATAAAAGGCTTCAGTTGATACTGAACTTTATTTCAAAGTTAATACCATTGAGAATAGAAATAATTTTCAGATGAATTTGGATAACTTATTTGATTGATCAGTGAGATAGAAAAATTGAGTTTAATGCTAAAATATGTGCAATTATTTAAACAGGAAATGAAATCTAATTATTATTAATATTATTTAGTAGTGAGTAAATTGGAAAAATGTAGGTTTTTAGAAAAAGATCTGGCAGTTATTAACAAAGATCTTAAGTTGAAGATTTGTGCATTTTATCTGCTAACAAAACTGAGTGGTTTTTTGTTTGTTAAGACTAATAACAGAAACACAGCCTTTAACAATAAAGAAATTTTATTTCCATTAAGTACTTATTAATTATTCTGTCTTGAAGATTTTGTACAGGTGTGGAGACCTTGCTTAAGAGATGTGGAATTAGTAATTAGAAAGCATTTAGCATTTACCCAGATGTTTGCAGGTTTTGAAAGATTTAAAATATACTAAATGAACATGTGATATAGCAGCAAAGTTTTACATTTTCTATAGCTAGAGATCACAATTATAAATTGGTAAGAAAATCATCATAGTCAGGTATTTGAACACAATTTTTTTTTTCAATATACACATGCACACATGCACCAATTTGTAATGATTTTTAAATTTTCTTTTAGATTTATTAAAGATGACTGCTTTTTTCTTTCATGATATTTTTGTTTTAGATCTTTGTACCTAGATTTATATCTCAAAACAAGCAAACATTTGTGCAGAGTATCTAGCATTAGAATCAACCAGAACTTATATTCTGACTGTTTTATAGACAAGAAACACAAAATAAAGGGACACAATCCATGGACAATTATTTGTGAGCATTTATAATTAAAGTTTAAAAAAAAAAAGTTTTAAAAGCAAGCTGCAATGTATAATACAGCCTGGAAAGGATGGGTTTGGGTCATAATCCCGTAAGTGGAAATCCCGAAGCTCATAATCCCGAATGTGAAAATTCCGAAAACCACAAATCCAAGAGTGGCAGAATTCCGAGTTTATTCTTACTTGTATTCTTGTATTCTCTTGTATTTGTATTCTTAGTAGTTGAATATTCAAATTTACTAGCGTCCAAATGGACAATTCTGAGGCTTATTAGGTCTTATTAAGCTAATGTCTTTTTTTTTTTTATTTTCATATTGGTTGAAAAAGTAAAATAAAACATAAAAATGTCATAACTTTATTAAAAGCAGTATAAAAACATATTACTTTGAGTCTGCGGAAAATCATGTAGTATGGAATCATATACGGGCCACAGTTCTGGCGGAAACATTACTGGAGACTGAACAGCACACACTTTGCGTAAGTGTCTTCTCATCCGACCAGTACATAATTATTTTAGAACCACTCTATAACTTCAGTGGCTTCTTCAGGTAATTGGGGCTTTAACTAGTTAAAAGATTCGGGAATCTCATCTGAAGGAAGAAATGCCAATGCAGACAAATGACGTATTTTCAGATTAAAGTTTTCGTCACTGCCATATCTCGTGGCTAAACCACTTGTTTGGATTTTTTGCCAAATGCATTGTCCTAGGTGAAAAAAACACTTTATTGGTAGCATTCGGAAACTCACTTTTAGAAGCGTTAATAGCAGCCAATTCCAAATCTGTCATTATGATTTGTGGATTTAATTCGACTCCGTTTTCCTCTGCAACGTCTACCAAATCTTCAAATAAGCGTTTGTACAGGGCTTCACCTTTTCCAGTCATTAAAACATAAACAAGTCCTACAGTTTTCTGAGCCAACTGGAGCGTGAATTGTGTATAATTGATAAAATATTGTGGGCACAGTTTTGAATGTGCCATCCATTATCCAAATTGAGGCGTGCAATAGTTTTTGCATGTTTTTTTTTTGTGGTAAATAAAAGAAGTCGATAGTAGAATCCCTTGCTAAGAACAATTCGCCATTTAATGTTTGTTGCAATGCTGAAGAAACCTCGATTTCACTAAGCGCTTTTGGTTCAGTAGGTCGATTAGCTTGCCTAACTCTCTTTATTTTGTTGCAAAGCGCATTTTTTGATGGCAGATATGGGATAATTTTTTGAGGGGCGGAAATTGTACAGGATTGGATGATATGACGGGGAAGATTTCTTGTAACCTGTGCTAGCGTTTTTATTTCATCAATGATTTTTTAAGCACCCGGTGCACTTGCACTTGGACAGTGGTTGTGGTCAACAGATTTTTTAAGTATATGTTGTTGATTTGAAAGTGTCGTTATCGCTCTCCCTCTGCAGTTAAGTGACTTTCGTTTTTCACAACCCCAATAGTAAGTAACATTCACAGATCTTTCCTTAACCATTAAATACCCACGGGCATTTAATTTGTCACGGCCCTTTTGCAAAGTAACAATTTCACAGATTTCTTCCATTTTGTTGTATGGTGTACGACTGCTTATTACGACAAGAAGATAAGCCAAGGTCAACTTCAATTATTCAATTATTTCTTAATTCTTCAATTAAGCCAAGTCACCTTCAATATAAAATAATAAATATATAATATATTATAATATATTATAATATAAAATAATAAAAGAAATAGGTTCGGGATTCTGGCCTTTCGGGACTTAGGTTTTTCAGGATTTTCACGTTTGGGATTATGGCCTTTGGGATTCTAACTTTCAGGATTTTGTCCTGCACAGGGAAAGGATTAATATAAGTACCTATGCATTATTTGGCATTGCTGTTATTAATCCATAGTTTGAAGATAAGATTCAAAGCAACAAAAAAAGGGGGGGAAAATGACTTTAATCACATCAGTTGATAATTAGTATATATTTTTAATTTTGCTGTTTGAAAAATAGCTGAGAAATTAAAGAGAAAATGCACAATAATTTTTTGACATTTTTCTACTCCAGGCATAAGGTTAAAGGTTCAAATGTATTCTATACAACTTCTCACAAAAATTTGACAAAAAGTAATAGAAATTTTCCTCATTTATGCAAGCAGCATTATCATTGATCTGATTATCAACTCTGTGTATGATGTCGGTATAACAATACCATAGTAAAGTGTTTTTTTTTTAATTTCTATCTCTAATAATGCGTGCACAGTGTTTTGCTCAAAGTTCTTGTACCACTTATTCACGATGTGCTAGGATAGATCAGTAACGTAGAAACAAAGTTTTACTTCAAAAGAAAGTGTTAGTAATGAATAATTATTTGGAGAATTCTTAACCTCAGTAGAGAAGGTTCAGTCAGTTCGAAAGATCTAGTTTAATTTTTATTTCTATACAGATAAATAAAAAAGGATATTCCTGACTATTGTTTATCTGTATATAGCAAGATATTGTTCCCAAATGTCCTCCAAGTTTTTATTTTGAGGAAATCATATTTACATTGAAAAGCAACAACAACAACAACAACAAAATGTTAGTTACTTTTATATCATGTACGCTGATTGTAAATAATATTTTTATAAATACTGTACATTTGTTGTTTTCCTCATTTCCAGATGAAGATGGCATTGTTTTATTATGATTATACAAGATATTGTAATATACAAGAGTAAGAATGTGGTGATGGATTTACTAAAGAAATATCTTTATTTCTTGCACTTAACCAAAACAGAAAACAAAAAATTGAAGTTTAAGTAAATTAATTGTCATTGTGCAAGCAGGAAGGAAAATAAATTATAAATATAGTTAAACAGGGAATTTGCTTGAGGGTTGTTTTAGATATAGTGCTTGGTTATTTAAGCAAAATTTGCATCTAGAAGTTTTTAGGTCAGGAATATTCTAGACTTCTGCTACTGTAAATGCTTAAAGACAATGGTATTTTTTCAGTCTTTTCATGAAGTTACTTTTAAGGGTTATAAATTCTAACAACTGATATATACTTGCACTACACCAGTTATCTGGTGGTTACCTTAACATTCAAATTATTGGGGTGGTCCCTATTAAGTACAGGCAGCAGATGAGATATGACTTTACTTTTTGATGGAATCTTGACATGAACAGTTTCTCTTCATCGCAAATATCATCCATAGGACCATTATCATTTTTGTTATTTTTAAGTTAAAGAGCACTTCGCTTTGACATCATTCCAGGTATAAATCTTTGTTGAAAAATACATGCAAAAGATGAAAGCCAATTTGTCATGGCCTCAATGCCTCATGACAGCAGGGATTTTTGCTATGTAAATTTATGCCTTACCACCCACCTGGCTATTATGAAGTGATTGCTGTAGCAAGTAAGAAGCTCGCCTAGCTGCCCTCTTTCTGCCAGAACAAGGCTAGTCTTTACTGACTCTTGTACATGAACTTTGAACTCAAGATTTTGCAGCAAATGGCACTGCCAAATAACTTTAAAATAAATGACTTTGGACTCTTTAAATGCAAAAATCAAATTAAACCAGTCTATCTAGCTAGCCTTCCAATCCACCTTTGCTGACCAGGTATTGAATTGAATGAAGCCAACAACTGCTGACTTTCACCAACTTTTAAAAAAATTTCAAACTGTGTCCTAGTACGGCCATACCACTAAATAGGAGAGAATTTTTCTGCCACGTTTTGGATAAACATCTGTATTAGCTTTTTAATACTATAATTTATAAAAGATTGTAATAAAATTATATTGTGAGTTTCAAAAAAAAAAGTTTGATTATATTGTGTGATACAAGATATTTATCTACATTTTTAAGAAATCCATTCTCAACCAGAAGTGATAATATAATGCAAGTAATCTAGTCAACTATCTGTATTATTTTAAAAGCTCTATCAAGAGAGTTATTCACCCTTTATTTTGATTTGCCATAGTGGCTTGTGAAAATAGTTTTATATTGAAGAAGCACAAAACAAGCTGTGTGTGGTACATTTTGTAAAAAAAATAACAAAATCCAGTGTTTTGATTATTTTATCTGTAATACAGGTAACAAACAAACTATCTTATAGTATAGATACTGACTGTTACCTTTCTCAGTTAGCAGTGTGCTACACCTTTGCAATTTTACAATGCACTCTAGTTGCTGTACTTCTCCATCACTTGCTTTTCTTGGAAATTTAGTATATTCTTCATTTTATCTCATTTTGATTTTCTATCCAAATTCGGTCTTGTAATGAATTTATCAAGAACTCTGTTTTTCTGCAGAGTATTTTTAAGGCACCTTTAGTGAAAACATTTCAAATATTTCTGAAAACCAATTTATTTGTATAATTCTTGTCTCTTCAGCTATGAAGAGGAAAAATTTTAATAAAAAAGAGCTCAACAATAACCTCGTTCCAGTTAAGGGCATTACTAAGATACAAGACAGGCTCTCTCTCTCTCTCTCTCTCTCTCTCTCTCTCTCTCTCTCTCTCTATATATATATATATATATATCTTTTGTATTCAATGGGTTAACCTACTATATGAAAGGTGGGAAATGCATATTGATCTGGCAGAGTGCATGTTCAAGTTAGCAAATTTGTTACTTGATATTTATTGACTGAGAAATTCCAACAATGAAACACCTCAAATGTCTTTTCCCTTTCTCCACCCCTTGAGCTTCTAGACCTAGCTGTTGAAGCTCATCACTGATGACAGAACTATCTATAAATGAGAACCAGCTATCATCTCATGAGAGATCTAATTCCATTTGTTGTTATCTGAGGTGGACTGACTGTTTTTTTGCTGAGACTATCATAGCTTTGCTAGTCTCCAATGCCAGGCTTCAGTTTAAAATCTACCCTGAGCCTAGTTAATTATTTTCATTTCAGTAAGAACACAATAGAATTTTATTATTATTATTTTATCAAAGAATTTTTGGTAAAACTATAAATTGTGGAAACAACATGATTGGAAACACAAAATCAAGAAGATTTGTGGAAATAGCAACTAACAGGTGGTGGAAGCAGATGACATTTTAAATATGTTACATCAGTAATCTTCACAAAAACTTCTTGACTTTCATATCTTCTTGTCACATATGCACATGGAATTTGAGTGAGGTTTTGAAAAGGGAAATTCTAATTTAACTTTTCAAAACCTATTGTCATCTTCATCAGTCTTGAATTAAATGTTATTTATGTTGGCCTGCTTGACAATAATGACCAATTTACCCATGATGTATTTGGCTATTTATAAAATTTTTGTTGTTGTTGATATGTTTATGAAATGTGACATTTTTTTTTTCTCAGATAAGGACAACTTATTTCTAGTAGACACATTCCTTTTTCTCTCTCACAGAACCAAGAGAAGTTAAGGGTGTTTTTGTAAAAGTGTGCATGGAGTGCTCACATTGGATCTCACGTGAGGCATTGCATATAGGCAAGCCACTAAACATTGCGATCTCCACTGGGGAAAAGAACCTGGTTTGTAGTGGTGAAAAAATCATGCACCATGTCAAGCACACTATAACCCATCAGATTGAACCTGCATGTGCCGCAGTATTGTCACCACCACCTTTAATGAGATTTCTTCTGACATGAGGATCATTTATTGTTTATTTTAATGAATGCTATTTATTTTTCAATGTGGTACTGTATAAGCCTTTTCACAAATAATTTTTATTGCATTCACTTTCTCTTGAATCAATGTATTGAAATATTGAAACTGTTTTAATTTTTAACATTTCTTATCAGAGAAAAAGATGAGGTGTTCGCTACTTTTTTCTTTCCCATATGTCTCTTTCTTTTAAAAACTGTTCCCATGTAACCTGCTCAAAACTGGCTAAAAACAATTAAGTATTGACAAGTTATTTAGTGATTATTTCAATCTACGCTATAGATAGTACATGCAGTAAGATGCTGGTCCACATTATCACTTCCTCTGTCTATATTTAATACTTTGTTTTCTTTTTAAAGCAACTTTTGAACTACATACATTATCTAGTTGTTTTAACTACTTTCTGAGTGATGGAATCCGACACTGAATCATTTTTTCCTACTGATGTGGAAGTTTCGAGTGTGCATGCCTCGGATCTCATCATTTAGCTGGTAGATGGAGAGACATCAATGAATGCATTGGATGTGGAGAGTGATGATAATGCTGAAGAGAGCGGGGTCATTGGGTAAAGTTTGAGTCATCTACAGCTGGTCAGCTTGCTAGCATTTTAGCAGTCTGTTACTTGAAGATTGATGTCACTAATGATGCAAGGCCAGGGATTGCTTTTTATGAACTGATACCAAAAGATTTCTTCCACCACATGGTTGAAAAGACTAACCACTAATAGGCCACATAGACCAGGGGGAGGCAGGCAGAGCTGACAACACTTAGATGGACACTACCATGGTGGAGACGAAAGCATTTGTACCAGTAAACATAACGATGGGTCTTCATTCTGTGTCATCTATTGAGGATTATTGAAATGAGGATTACTGACTTAGTGTCAAAAGTAATGACACTTAGGGGATTCAAGAAATTGAAATAGTATTGGCACCTCTGTGACAACATTCAGGTGATTTTACTTTACTTTCTGTACTATTGTTGAGGATTTCCTTTCATTTTCCATATTTTTAAAAAAAGATTTGGATATCTGTGCTATTTGTGTCATTCGTGTCATTCTATAACCTTCTAATGTTTATAATTATTTTAATTAGGTAGGTGAATTTTGTGCAGCCATCTTGAAATTTTTTGACCTTTTATGTATATTAAATATTGTATTTCTTGAAAGGGAAAGGGTAAATATAATAACTACACAAATCAATTTAGATACGTATATTTGAAGATTCACTGACTGGGCACATTAGTTTATTATCTCAAGTATATTTATTATGGTACAAACATTTTAAAAGTTTAAAGTTTGTAATAACTTTTTTCTGCATTTACCATTCAGATTATCTCATATTTTTTTTATTTTGATATATTTTTAAGTGGGTATATAAATTATTATAAAATACATTTCAAACATACAATACTCTTTTCTTTTATAATAAACATTTCTATAGTTATCACCTACAAATATTAATAAAATATTAATTTTTTGGAAGATTTTTCTACCACAATGCTTTGTATAATTTGTTTGATACAAGAACAAATGAGCAGTACTGATTATTATTGACTGATATACTTGTGCAACATGGCATTTATTGACATCTTTGTAGAGTTCTTATGAATATCTTTTTTTTTCCTTTTTGTGTCAGTAAATTCATAAAATTAAATTACTGCTTATCATTATTGTTCAATTTTGAAAATCACTAATAATAATAATAATAATAATAATAATAATAATAATAATAATGTGATTTCAGAAACAGAGATTCTGTTTAACTAAGATTGAACTTCCTCTAGCCAAGGGCCAAACAAATTTCTCAAGTTCATGCTCTTTTCCAAAACTGAAATCAGGACTTTAACTTAGTCATTGCAACTTTTTATTTAGCCAACCAAATAAATATATCTACCTGCACAACACAATGTGGATAATAACTGATGAATACTTCCTTACTATATTCCATCGGGTTATCATAATTATGTTTGATTCTTAATTATTTTCTTTCTGTGACATCATTTTTTACCTGATGGCTTTGGCTTTTGTGACATTTAATAAATTAATATTTGCTGGTGGCCAAGTAGTTAGGCTAATGGACTGCCAAGGCTGAGAGACTGAGTTCAATCCCAATCAGAGTTGGCTTGGTTTGGCTTACCTCCAGGCATCTTTTTACATTGGAGTGTGATTGCAGTTAGAAGTATTTATTTAGTTTTTAAATTGTAGAGAAACCTGAAACTGTTTAGCCTTAATTTACTTTATAACTAAAATTGATAATTTTGATAATTCAAGAGAATTTCAATAAATTTAAACATAGCATATTTTTCTAATGTCTATAGATGATGTCATAGCTCTACTGTTAAAAAGATTATAAACCACTTCTTATGTGTCAGAGTTATTCAAGATACCTATATGGTGTTCATAATGGTTCTGATGTCACTTTTACTTTTTCTCTCTTCAATAGGAACAAGATGGAGGTCTCTGAAGTATTCTTGGGAGAATATTTTCTTTATTTTTCAGCATATAAGTTGACACTTTCTTCCCAAGACATATGGGCTCCAACTTAGAGTCATTGAAATTGTTTTAATGAAAAAAAGTAAAAATAACAAAGTATTATTTTCTGAAATAAACTTTAAAATTGTTCATTTTAAACAGAATACAGAAGTCACTGCTCAGAATTTTTGGCAATTAGATGAGTAATTCACCGATAGTGCACTCGCTAAAGCAGCATGTGAGATTATTCATCCAATTACAAGTGTGTGCTCACCAATTACATTCTATCCATTTAAAAAAAAATCCTATGAGCTTAATATCACCTTTTGCTTTCAAAAATTTAATTGTGACTTGAATATATGACTTTGGGTGTGCTATGATATTTCAAAATCATATAAGTATCAAAGATAGATAAAACTGGCAATTTAACACAGCATAATAGACTCACCTGCCGATTACTGAAGTTATGCAGTAATTAAAAGGCATTGGACATTTGATACCAGACCCAATAATGTTTTCATTTTGTTTCAAACATCTTTCCATGATTACAAATATGTTGAAAAGTTATTTCAAGACCCATCTATCCCAAAGATTGTCTCTCAAAGTAGTTCATTGATGTGCACAAACATATAATTAATATTCGCAAGCTTTAAATTCCTGTAAACAGTGATGCAATGCAACACTGTTATGAATTACCTTGACTTATTGTTCTGACAAGTGGTTGGAACTTTATCAACTTATAGGGAAAAAAGAAATACAGTAATTGTTTCATCTAAGCTTTCACAATTTGTCCACTAAATTAAAAACAGAAGTTATGTATGTTAAAATTCTTTTATAATCCATGACAGCTTCCTATCTCCTTGTAACTATTAAACCAAACTAAAACTGTAGAGTTCGTTACTCTTTTGGAATAAATGGAAAGGGAAGGAGCAGATTAAATGTTGAGACCCCCTGTGATTAGAACTAATAAAATAAATTCAGTTATTCAAAAATTTCTAGTAAAATGTTGTTTTATATATTTGTGCTCTATTGTGAGTATTGGCAAAAATTCAATTCCTCATATTTATCGTGGAAATTATATGTGAAATTAACAAAGAAAAGGTAATATTCAGAGTCTGATGAATAGATGTTTCCACTTTGTATTTTAAAAGTTCTGTTAACAATTTTTTTATTGGAAGGGTTTAAGCTGTTTAAGATTAAGTTTTATTAAATGTGTTTGGTTGATGTATATCACTTTTAATGTCTGTTGAGTATGTTTCATTGAAGGTTAATGTGAACAATAAAATTACATGTAGTATATGTATCTATCAGATTTAATGCCAGGATAATGACATAAAAGATGTCTTGGTGCAGGGATGTAGCAAAGCAACAAGTGTTTATGTGTTTTTGGTTACTGTTCTGTTATCTGTATGTGATAGGGACCCCACCCATCCATCCTCATTTGATAGAAATTTTTACACATTTAACAGGGCAGTAGGCTCTCTCTAGCAGCTTGTTTGATGTCCTAATCTTTCACAGGTGTACAAACAGAGGAGTGGGGTTTGCTGGAGGTCCTGGGTTATGCCATGTGGGCAAACAGGGATGAACACCAGCTGTCGGCACAGGAATTACAGAAAGGGGGGATTATATAATGACTGTAGGCATTAAACTGGAATTAGGCAGTATTGGAACAGAGGTGTTTAATGTTTGTTATGGAAGGAGAGAGATCTTTAAAATAAAGATGTAGCAAACAAATTTCATTTAAAGATTTCAGGAATGAGATTTAGCAGTTACAACTCAAAAATCCTCACAGCAAGTTTTACATTTATCAGCTGTGCAAAGAAGGATTTGAAACATATGTTAATTTGCAAACTACAATACAGTGTGGATTTTCACCTTGTGGTTCTGGCAACAATTTTCTTTTGATTTTAAAATCCATCATTACTGGTTTTTAAGCCTGATTAAATAGCACTTTCAAGATGTAAATGAAAAAAAAAGTTTTTCTTCCTTCTGATTTAGATCTTCGTGTCTCATCTCTTCTGTTCATCTGCTGCCCCACACCCAGTATTTGTGAGTGGATTACTGTTGTAGTAATGATTAATTGTTATTGGTCATGAACTAGAACAGGTCATTGATGCTTTCTGTGCATTGAAATTTGTTTACAGTACAAAAATATTGAAAAGCAAAAAAGTTAGACAACAGTTATATATTTTTAAAAACTTTATTTTATTTTAAATCTTTTTACTCTAAATGTGCCTACAACTTGTATTATTGTGCAGAACTTTCCATCTTGTTTTTACTTCTATCACCAAAAATTTTCACAGCAAAAAATAACAGAAAAATAGTTTTTCTTCTGTCAAGTGGAGTGTGATTTTAACTACATGCTTTTTAAAAAAGCCAAGCAAAATAACAGGCTAAACGTTCCGACAGATAGAAAGATATAAAATAATAATTCTCCTTAGGGAATGGTTTCTGACAATAGATGGTAAATGTTTGATGAAGATGCTGAATGAGTCGGGTTTCTCAGAATCAAACGTGAAATCATTAATCAATAAAAACTGAAATAAGGCACAGGGGAAAATATTTAAAAGTGAAGAAGCAAATACACTTATATTATGATAGGGTTATTGTTTGTTTGTATTTTAATCTGTACAAGAAGATTTCAGCAGATTTCTTTCATTATTTACAACAGATTAGATGTCATTTTTAATAAAATCATTAGTGTGCTTTCTCTGAAATAATAAACATACACTGGCATCCATTGGAAATTTCGATTAACAGGAGTTTTCAAACTGGGGTTTTATGAAAGCTTGCAAGTAGTTCCACGAGGTATTTTCATGGCACATTTTCTGTTTTTCTACAAATGCTCCTAAAAAGATAAAATAGAGGCATTAAGAAAATTCCAAGACCATTTTTACTGATAATGAAATATCATGAAACATAATGAAATTATGATAACTTACTAAAAATTGATTACCATTAAATTCAATCTCTTAACTTCAGTATGATTGGATCTAAAGAATGTACAGGCTTGCTGCAGTGATGCAGTTTATGGAAGACATAAAGTAATTGCCTACCCCAAGCTTTGATCATTGGCTACAAACTGGCAAATTTAAAGTGAGCATTGATAAAAGGATTGAAAATAAGAAAATAAGAAATCAATTCTAGTGCTGCTGTTTCATCTACTGTGTCACATACAGTGCTTGCAATTACCTACTGTGAATAGCACAAGTAAAAAATGAAAGTAGGATGAAGGGTTTATCAACTTCAGTTTCACTTGGACTGGTAATAAAGATGAACCAAGTGGATTATGTGTTGAGTGTGAGCATATATTGAGTAAAGGTAAGCTGAACTCTACAAAATTACAAAGATATTTTGGAACCAAGCATCCATTGTTGGAAAAAAAAGTGCTGAGTATTTTCAAATAAAATGTGTAGAACTTCATCAGAAAAGAGTATATTTCGTAAACTTTTAAGACAATAATAAAAATGCACTTGTAGTTTATCATGTTCGTTATTGTATAGCAACAGCAGGTGAAGCTCAATCTATTGCAGAAAATTTGATAAAACGATACGCTTATTTGCAGACTTTTTTCAACCAAAACATAAGAAAAGAAATATTTAAAATATTTGATTCATGTATGAAAAAACATGAAATATTCTTGAATTTGTGTTCCAGTTTATGTATTAAAGGAGCTAAGGATATGGTTGTAAAAATGTCAGGTGCTGTGGTACACACAAGAAATATAGCTCCAATTATTAAGCATAACCATTGCTGTCTTCATTGTCATGCACTTGCAGTGAAACGTTTGCCACAAGAACTAAAAGATGTACTTTATGAGGTATTCAAAATTGTTAATTTTATAAATGCAACCACTCATTTCCTGGATATTCACTTCATTGTGTGAAAAAATGGGAAGTCTGCATAAAACATAACTACTTTATACTGAAATGTGATGTCTTTCTTGTGGAAAGATGCTGGGTCAGTTTTATGAATTACAAGAAAAGATAAGACTTTTTATCTGACTATTCATTTAAATTGGCGCACAAATTAAGTAACAGAAGACAGCATACCTGGTGCATATTTTTGCAAATCTAAATGAACTTAATATTTCATTTCAAGGTGTGAATACAAATATTTTAAAAGTTTGAAGTAAAACTGATTCATTTCTATTGGAACTCAGACTTTGGGGTGTTTGTGTTTTTATGACAAATCTTGAATTTTTTATCTCAACAGTTTCATATTAAGAGATAATGAGAGCGGCAAAGACTGTGATTCAACACCTGTCTGACCTGTGTTAGGGAATATTTTCTGCCTCTAACAGAAATATTAGCAATTACTCTAGATATTTAACTCCTATGCAAGGAAAAGCATTGGCATCCAAGCCATTGAACGTGTTTTTGTTTTTAAACTATGAATTATTTTCGTAAATTTCAAATAACTGTATACTGCGAACTTTGTAAATAGAAATTATAACGAGTATAAATTTTGTTTTACAATTTATTTTTTTTACATCTTCAAAGCATCACCTCTTGGATAGGGTTGCATGGCTTCAGAAAGTTTGAAAAGTTCTGGTGTACAACATGCACAATAACAGTTATAGGGTAACTTCTTTGGAATTGTTGTTACTTTATATTATTTCGGGTACACTAGTTATTTGAAAAAAAGAAATATAATTTTTTTAAAGTGTAAGTAGTACTTTTATTTTTTTTTTTTTTGAAATATCTCTATTGTGTCTTTATTCCAAAGATTTATAGAGTCTGCTTGAAGCTCTACAATGGAGAAAGGCAGAATACGGGGTCGCGGGTTTGATCCTAAATAGGGGTCAGAGGCATGTACTGCTGATGAGTGCCAGTAAGCATGAAACAACAGAAAATATTTTGAAAAAAATGACAATGTATTATTCAAATTTCTTAAACATTACATTAAAAAAAATGTTTTTTCTTAAAATTTATTTGCTTTTGCTTCACAGGAATTTGAAAAAACACGTAAATTAGTGAAGAATTTTGGTGCACCTTGTAGCATGCGTTAACAATGTCAAAATCTTGTCTTTGACTTGTCAGTAAATGCTTTGTAAGGTTTGTCTTTATTAGTAAATATTAAGTAGAGATGGACTTTTCTGAACTTGTGTGCCTAATTAACTTTTTCTTTTTTTTAAGGGTCAAATGTGTGTTGAATTTTTGATGAATTCTTGACTATCATCAAGGTTTTTCTGACATTCATAGGAATGTTAAAATTTTAATATATTTTTATATACTTATTTCACAAACATTTTACATTTAAAAAATAGACATTCCTCCTTTAACTTTTTCTTTTTAAAAACAAATTTTTTATAGAATTTCTCTTGTTTCACAAATCTGTTTTGAACTCTCGGCGCCATCTTTAGATAGCAACTTTGCTCATGGTTGCTCCGTTATTGAGCTAAGAAAAATGTTTATGTGCGACGTAACCTCTTTTTAATGTAATTGCTTGTGACAGCCCCTAATTTAGGCTTAAATTTATTGTCCAATAAACATCTGCTAGCGTTGGTTGAATGGGTGATTAACTGTTGAGGCCCAGATAGCCAATGGTGTCGTGATTACACAAGTTGTTTGGTCTGTCATTGAGCAATAGCAGCAGTTCTCATTTAAAACATGCAGATTACATATTGCACAGGTTATAATTGGGACGGAAATAGCCATGCTCATTTTTTCTGCCTACACAAACTTAAATATTGCCTATAACCCCAAGTCTAGCATTCTGTAATGAACTAAACTCCTTTTGATTCTCCTCCCCCTTCTCAGATTTATTGTCGAATTTATTTATTTATAATGATGGTCACACAGCTAGCTAGATACTCAGGATGTTGTTTACTCTGTGTTTTTACAGTTTCTTATCTGTTAACAGGGCATAAAAAAGGAAACTTCATTCTTTGGATAAACAGTTTGGCAGCATCAGTACACAGGGACAACATTTGTATGTCTCAGTGTTGCCACAACACTGATGTTAACAGATTTCAGGAAAACAAACATTAACCAGTTTTTGCTGCACCATTAATTTTTTTTCTTCTTCTTGGGTTGTTTTTTAGATTTTATATGTGCACTTAAATCAACAAGTGGATAAATACTCAGTTGATCTAGTGGAATACAGATTTATCATTTTCTGGTATCCATAACTTTCTTATTTTTCATTTTAATGCCTTCAAATATGGAATGGTCTCCGACTGTAGCATATCAAACAATATTACAAGAAAATTTTGTTATCTGCAAGTTTCAAAAATATAAATTCCAAAAATATTAACCCTGAAAAATATAGACCTTATGATGTTGCATTCAAAGAATTATCTTCAAATTTAAAAAAAAAAGAAATGAATTATTCATTTCAAATGAATAGTTAAGGGAAAAAACTGTGCCAGAGTATTTTTGCATAATCACTGATTAATGGAGTGAGCACAAACTTACTGACTACCTGACTATCACAATTGGCCAGGTAATTCTTGTAAAGGCAATTTCCAAACAATGGGAATTCAATAACACATCTTTCTGCTGATTTAACCAAAAGCACTTAGGTGATTTTAGGAGTGTTTTCAACCATGTGTTCTTGCATCATCATAATAGCAAATGTTTTGGAAATTATAGCTGCCAAGATGAATATTGTTTTAGTTGTTTTGTTATTTATTTTTTTACAAAAGAGATTGATAATGATGAAGCTGTCATTTTGATTTTGTTTGGCTAAAATACTGGGTATTTTTTATCATTGGCATTACATTTCTCAACGTGACATTGCCCACATTGCATCCTTGTCACAATCTTAATAGGCTGGAATACACTGAAATAGCTTGAAACATTTTATTTTATCATGCTTGCTCAAGGGAATGGACATTCACTTGACTGCATGTGTGCGAATTAATCATAACATAACCTTGTAGCTCAAGACAATTTTAATGTGGCAACACGGCACAGACATGTATTAGACTAATTTGAGCCTTGAAAATAATATGTCAACAATGCAAAGTATGGGAATGCTCAGAATGAACTTGTACACTGCCTTTTTCTTTTTTTTTAAGTACGTAAAATATTAGGATTTTAATGAATTTTGTGGAGTATATTAATAGTCTTCCCTCCTTGTGCTATTAAAATACTGGTATATTTTTTAATGTTTTTTATTACTAGGTTTAAGTATCTGCTAAATTTTTTTTAAAAAAGGGCTTGGGTAGGTATTGCAGATACTTTAGATAATGTGTTGGGGGGGGGATTATCCCAGCAAAACAAGATTACATTAATGTCTAAATATGTATTGTACCTGGACTTTCAGCAAATAAAATTAATCTTCTCCCCACCTGTAATTTCCTGGGGGAAGATAAACTGTTGAAAGTTTTTGTTATGAGCAGAATTCTAATTAGTTAATTTATTTTCTAATGATCTCATACTAAATGAATGAAAGTAGAAAAAGATAATTGAATACATCTTTGAATACCGTCATCTTGCACAACTATTGTGTGCACAGAGTTTTTTCTGTTTTTTTTAAGAGGAGAGCTATGGTGTCTACCCATACATATTTGAAGTATCCAAAGTCTAGTTTGACTAGAATTCCCTTTAAATTATTGATATAGTCTATTTCAGAAGTTGTTTTTAGCTATTAAATCTGTTTATGAAGATTCCTTTTACTTTGTATAGAATTTTTTAAGTTTACTGTATCTTGTGACTGAATATTCAAAGAAAATTTTTTTTCAATTTTAAAACAAACATTTATTTTGTTTTGATTTGATTTTATAAAAATTTTCTTTTATCTCATATTCATACATTCCTCTCCCTTAGTGAGATAAAAGTAGCACAAACCAACCAACCAACCATAGTTTTTATCCTTCTGTGAAGTCAATTTACACACACATAGATCCTTTATCTTTTCAATTGTGCAAGCCAACATTACTGTAGAATTATGAATAATATGAATACTCTGATGGAACTTTAAAAAAAACTAAAAGAAAATGCTGTTATGTGTTTTTTTTAGCCTTAATATTATTACTTTTACATATACCATTTTAGGTGTTATTGTCACCAGCATTTTTGTTGTGATGATAATTAAGTGCATCCATTCTTCAGATGCTCGGTTTATGATGGTATTGCACCTAGAAACATTGGCTATTTAGGAGTGTCTTTAGCAGCCATGATTTATGTGAACATGGTGCAGGGCTAGGATTGCTGATCATGTGTTCTTCATCACCTGTTGTGGAAACTATGAGGTATAGATAATTCTTAAAGAAAATCTGGATAAATTTGAAATGAATTCTCATGAAAAGTTTGATCTGATTTGTTTTTTGGGGGTACTATATAAAGGATGTATTTATTATTATTATTATTATTATTATTATTATTATTATTATTATTATTATTATTATTATTTTCTTTATCTGGATGATTAAATGGTTAAGTAGGTTTTTGTTAACTATGAATGATGATTACTTTACTTTTTATCCAGATAAATGTTGTAGAGTAAATGATACCATTCTCTGCTCCTTTGATTTGCTTTTTTTTTTTTTTTAAGTCTCTTGATGGATTTGCATTCTCTTTGGCCAACGATGGCAGATTCCTGTACATATCAGAAACGGTCTCCATATATCTTGGTTTATCACAGGTAAGTGGTTTTATCTAGTGATAAATGAGTTGTATGCGAAATAAAGAAATAAACTAATTTGTTTTCAGTGTTAAAAATAAACTGTTTTTAGTAGTAATCCATCAAGAAATTATTTGGAATTATTCAGAATTTTTCAATTTGGATAAACATGTTGCATGTGTCACATTATAGCCATTAAAAGATGCATTCTTCACTAAATTAACAATTTTGATATTAGTAATAAATGTTTGTTTTTTTCAAAAGATGGTCATAGCTTGTTTTGTTATTTTAGCATAGTTTAGTTGTGTTACATCCTCTCATACAGAATACTGCAGTATTTATACGTTAACTGACAAGACAAAACAAGATTTACTGAGTGCACTACATCTATGGTTTGTTCTGCTTCCTCGAAAACTAAAGTACACTTTGTCTTTTTTTAAAATTTAGAATATATAAATAACTGTTGCTGTCTGATTAACAAGCAGGTTCAAAGTCAAGAAAAAATAAAACTACCTGTCAACTATGCAGATACTGAATTAAAGTAAACTATACAAAAGTAAAACTACCTGCAGAAAATAGCATTTACAATTAAAACAGTAGATTATTTAATAGTAGATCATGTTTGATCAATATTAAGGAAATAGCAATGAAATCCTGCTATACAAATTATAGGTATCTAGCACAACAAATTAGCAAACTCTTTGCTCTTGTCTAACTTTGCCAGATGTTTACCTGATAAACTGTTACCTTTCTCTGAGTTGCCAAGCAAATGAAGTGTCATAATTATAGGATGGAGAGGGTAGGAAAATTTTGAAAATAGCTGTGTATAAAGAAAGCTGTTTTTTATGGGGTTCTGTCATAATTGTGTGTTCGTAGTCCTGCTAAATATTTATTATCATTCTGACCATTACTTAATGCAGACAATTCCAAATTTTAAAAAATATATATTTGATAAGAAAAAAGTGTAGGTGGACCAATAGCTATGTATTAAATGACTGATGCCCCACTCACTCATTGTCTGCAAGTGATGAAGTTCAGAAGTATGTGATGCTGATATTTTACCAGCTAGATCCTGCCAAATCTGTAAACATTATTTGATACAAAAATAAATAACAAATAACTCTTGTTCTCAAAACTGAATTTTCTAGTTATTATTGCAAAACACTTTTTCTTTGATAGTTTTTCAATATTACTGATTTGTTTTTTAAAATAGATTTTTTCAGTGAAGTATGACAAAATTTATCTATTAGATTTGTGTCTTTAAATCTTTTTAAAGAACCTTGGGACTTTAATAGTTTTGCCACTGTATAAAATAAAATATCAAAATTTCATGAAATTGTCAAACATCATCAGAAGGAACAAATTGTAGCCATTATATCTTTAGGTCAGGGTTTAATTTGAAAATTATTTGTATTTAAGTAATAATAGTCAATATATTTTAATTAAACTCTGTTATGTGATATTAGCAGATATTTCTGTTTATAAAGGTAATCATTTTTCAGAAATAAAGCCCCATAAAACCATTATTTATTAACTCTGTTTACAGTCTCCAGATTCCTAAGTCAGACACTTTCATAATTTTATTTTATTTTCATAACATTCGTTGTTTATTTTCATTTTTCATTTAACAAAGAATTCACACAATCCATTGATAGACATTGTGAAACCACACACACACACACACACACACACATATATATTACTATTTTTAATGATATTTGGGATTTTATATTTATTAGTGAGTGCATACATTTCTAAATATAATTTGTCATACCTGTAGCTAATTCAGTTATCTTTTTTTGGAAAATGCTGACTTATGCTTTCAGGCTTGTGGTTTTCACCTGCGATGGTGATTCTATTTAGTTGATGTTCCATCTTGCAAACTAATAATTTCTTGTCATTTTGATACCTTTTAGATGATTAAACAAATGAAAGATACCAAGTAATGAACACGCACATAACTTTCAGTTTAGTTGTTATTTCTTTGGAACTTTTTCTTCTTGTACAGTTTAGTTTTCTGATTTAGCTGATGCCATTGTAACAAAAACATGGCAGCTGCCACCTCATAGATATGGTCAAACGTACACTAACAGCCAGCTGTGTATTTGGATAGCTTTTGATATGAATGTAAATAGTATTGTTCATTGATCCAAAATAGATTTGCATGTATTTGTGGATGTTTATTCTTGATTTCAAATCGTGACAATAGCCTTGTCTTCCATTGCCTTTATTAAAATTTTAATTCACTCCAGTTACCATTATGGCTACTAAATGTACCAAAGGGATGTAACCTGCTGGTGTTTTGTTTGACTAGTTTCCCATATCTCAGTTAAAGAAAAGTTTAAGTTACTAGAGTTGTGTTGTTATTTATGTGAGGGGAAAAAATTACTTTTATCAAACTACATTAAAATATTTATTGTTACACTGTCAAACATATTGACAAATTTTAGAGCTTGTGTATAAAATCAGAGAGAAAAAATTGCTTGACATATCAACTTGCTTAGCATCAATGTTTCCTAGTATTGTAAATTGGTTGGATGAAATTACTGATTAGTTTTAATAATGACAACATAATATAAAAACAGAAAGGTATTGGCATTATTTACGGGTTAGAAGAAGGTTTTAGTTTGGGCATTTCCTCACCAGCTTTGTAGTGGTACTACAAGTAACTAATAAGCAATCTTTGTCAACATCATCAGATGTTCTGAGAATGGCTATTTTGGTGTACTTTGTTGTTCATTAAGAAAATCAATCACTGCATAGGTTCATTATTTAGTTGTGTTAGTACTATTGAGATGATGGGAAGAGCTGTAACTAATCTTATAAATTTTTTTAACATAGTATGCATTTTTAGATATTATTTATGTTCTCTTATTTTAAGTATGAAGCAAACATATTATGATTTAGCATTATTGCAACTTTTAAAAAGAACTTTTTTTAAAGACATATTATAATATAGTCTCTAAAAATATTACTTTATTTTTTAAATTGTTGTATTTTTTAGTACAAGGAAAGGTTAATTTTTGTTATTACATTTTTCTGAAAAAAGAAAGCTATAAATCATTTAAAATTCATATTGAAATGACTGTAGATTCACTGTGTGTCCATCCTGTTTGAGGTCCCACTATACCCTTCATACATATTTGGAAATTTTAACTTTTTTGTATTTGACAAGCCTCATATATCTCTACTGTTTAGCGCGACGTGTCTAAAGCAAGTTTCCTGGCCCCCACAACACAAACACACACCTCCAGTTTTGCTTTCTGTGTAAAGAAAGTAATGAGATGCTAAACTTGGGGTGTTTGAACAGATAACAGGGAGATGGGAAAAAGAACAGAGAGAGAGCTTAGCAGGCTAACAGCCATTACATCAACATTGTTCATTGAGAAATTTGCTTTAATTTATGATTGATAAATTTATCCAGAAACTACAAAGAAAGATATATTAAAAAGGTTTAGATTTGCTTAGATAGAGAGAGAAAAAAACTTGCACATCAAAGTTTGAATAAAAATAGCCAAATTGGATTCCAGAAAGAGAGAAAACAAAAATGGAAACCGTACATAACTAAACTGAAAAGGAAAGTAAATGAAATAAGAGCCAAAATTTCATTAGCTTTGAAAAAGACAATGGCAACAAATTATCCTATTTTAATACAGAAGATAAATTACAGGGTGAAAATGTAAAAAAAAGTAATACTCACAATTTAAATGACCGCCTGCAATAAGGGGAAAGAGAAAAAAAAGGATAAAATAAGGAAAGTTTAAATCAGGTTTTGGATTGCTGAAACAGTCATTCTAGAGTCCAGCAGTATGAGGAGAGAAAGAAAATGCATGCTGTTTAGTCCTGCCTGTACATGCAATAAAAGTGACTAGCTGGCTAGGTGAGTAAGATGGGCATGACTCACGGGTGGAGGAATCACAGCTGCCATCTCTGCAGAGAGGTGATGATAGTAGTGATAGAGACAAAACTGTTCTGCATTGAGCTACCCCCCCACACACACACACCAAAGAAGTGGGGAGAGGACTTGAAGACTCAGCTAAAAAACTGTCTTCCACTAGCTGAACAGCCTGGATTGAACTTGATCAAGAATATTAAGGAGCACCATCCCAAATGTGGGAGTAGTATTCCAACAAGATAAATATGATTTGTAATGGGCAAGAAGTTAAGAAGAAGCAGTAGAATACTTCCTAGCCAAAAATTGAAATTCCAATTTCTTCTTTTTTGTTGCAATGATTATGATATGGAGCTTTTAGTAGAGGTTAGAGGGAAACTCCAGCTTTTGAAATGTTTATAAAAGTCTAACAAGGTTCTGTGGTGACAGACATGGAAAGTGGGAGAATTTAATATTGGCTTTATTGGAGAAGAGTAAAGATGGTGTTTTAGAATGATTAAATGAAACAGTGTTATTTGAACCCCTTTTAATGATATAATCAAGATCAGAGTTAAGTGAATTGATGGTTGAAATATAGACAGCACTGAGGGATTAAGAGGAAAACAGCTAAGATTTGAAGCAGAGCGAGGAATTGCTAGAAAAGAACAGGTGGAATTTTTAGTGGTAGACAGAAGACCATTTATAAATAAAAGAATCTCAGCAGATGAGATAACAGAACCTTGGGAAACACCAGAGTTAATGAATAAATACTTGAAGTGGTGGGTACTGTCCAAACAAGTAGAAATGCAATGCTCTATAAGAAAGCTTTCAATCCAGGAAATGAGAGAAAGGTAAATGCAATAAAAAGGGGGTTTAGCAAGAAAGTTTATATGTCAGACCTTGTCAAAACCTTTAGATGTGTCTAGTGTAACACTGCAACTTTCTCCATAGAACTCAAAGGCACAAGACCATAAGTTAGTGGCATTACCAAACAGATTACCAGTGGATCTAGCCTAATGAAAGCTATATTCATGGTCATTAAGCAAAGCAGATGATTTAAGGAAAGGTAGAAGCTGCCTGATAATGATAGTTTTCATGACTTAAGAAAGGATAGAAGTTAAGGCAATAATGATACCTAGGTTGGTTTGATGGATCACTCACTTTTCTAAGGCACAGGAAAGATATGGACATGTTTTGAATATGAGGGGAAGATGCAATAAAATGGCTTCTGCACATTGGTTTATATCAAGTATAGCAAGTACAAACTGTATCTGTAAAATATGAAATGAGTTTTCTCATTGCAGTGCTACAGAAACTGACATTTTGCTCAGCTGTAGTAGAATTCGCTGCACAATGCCAGAGTTGATGCAAAATTTAGAGGTAGGATTATGCCCCTTATTTGGTTTGAGTGGCAGACGATCAGTTTTGGGAAGATTGCCTTAATTAAAAGTAGAAAGCAGCTTGCATGCTTCCACAAGCAAAGATTATACATATGAAAAATATTTCTGAACATCATTGTGGAGATTGTAGAAGACACATTAGAAAAATACTTTGAAATTGAGTATTGCTGTGTGTGACATTAACTGCACATTGCACATTGGATGTGGCTGAGTGCCAGTTAAATGAAATAATTGGAAAATAGAAACAAAATATTACTTTAAAAAAAATCTGCAATTAAAAATGGTAATTTAGGCAGTGAAATAATTACTTCATTAAAAAAATAAAGTATTAGTTTTTCATTGTGGGGAATGTTTGTTTCTCTGTGTACTTGCTGTATCAGTTCTAATCACTACACAGCAAACAAACCACATTAATTAATGCTGTTAGTTTTCAGCAACTAAAAGTTTTTATTCTTCGTGTTCTTCCTTTAGTTGTTGAAAACTAACACTATTAACAAAGCTTATTTTCTACGTCACTTAATGATGCTGATGATAATTAAAAAGCAAAATCAAAAAAAAAAAATAATAATCTGGAGACCAACAACCTGCCTTGTGGTTGGCTTCGATTTTAATAAACACAAACTTCAAAATTAAAAAAAAAGAGTTTATTTCTTTATTTTGGAAGAGGTCTTTGCTTATTATAATGAGAATTCTTGATTTAGCATCTCCTCTTCATTGCTGAAAATAGTGATTTTGTTATGATATGCAGTGCCTGAAATAAATGTCATCAAAGATACCACAGAATGTCACTTAATTGATTTTGTATGCAAAGTAATTGAAACAGAAAAATTTGTACTGACCATTTTTTTTTTTATTTTCTTGTTTCACTATCAGTGACAGTCGACTGATTTTGCTGTGTTTGTGCCATTAATTTGTCATAACCTTTAAGTGATTTAGCATGCCGTGTGTCCCATCAGACCGACATTGATCTACTGGGAAGGAAATAATTGGCCCTGTGACGAAAGATAATTCGGAGCACTTGTTTAATGACATGTCACGGGCAATTTATGGAAAATTAATTTGCAGTTCATTGGAATTATTTGATTTGATTTGGCTGCTGAAATTGGTGGCATGATTCACGTTTTCTGAAAAACAGAACGAAGGCAAAGTTGTTCGAGAAGATTAGGTGTTCTCCGTTGTCCATCCAACTACCCTGTCCCCATGCATGACTACTAAGTGTGTCATGTTGAAAGAAAATGAATAAAAATCTTGTTGGTCTGCCATTGCAATTTATTTGACAGCAATCATATATGCATTCAAATCCATTTATGAAAAACTTGGGTATAATGAAAATCTCACTGTTATGAATGTGTTTATGCCAGTGCTCTACTGTTTTATTTATGAAGTTTTGTAACTCTGATAATAAAACTTGACTCGCACAAAACCCTTATTATTATTATTTCTCATCTCCATGCCAATGCTTTCTTGTCTTATTTAATTGGCTTAATTACCCAGATATATATAAACCGTATCAAAATGGTCTATTTCAGTTAGTTAACAAATACTTCATTGGTTCTAATTACCACCCATTCTCCAGTAAATAGCTCATCCCCTATTTTAGCACCAAAAAGCTATTTAAAAAATGCCAATTCTTCTGCATTCATAAATCCCAATAAGCACCCACCCTCTTCTTTATAAATATTTCTGCACACAAATATCAACTATCAATAAATTTACTTTGAGATTATGGCAAACCTTTTTCAATAAATTTACAGATGCTAAATGAAAATTAGTAATCTCATTTCAAATCACCTCAGTAATTCCAGAGATGTTATGGTTTTAACTCTGAGAACTTCTTGTGTCAACTATGAGCATTCAACTGTTGAAATATCAATAACTTTTAAACAATTCTGTTTTGTTCCATTTTCATTATGTTCTGTATTTTCACTTCTATGAAGAAAGTAGTAATTTTGTAAGTAAGGAAAGACAATTTACTTCACTAATCTATTTGCAACTTTTCAAAAGAAGATTGTTGCCGTTGATTCTTATTGTTTCTTTCTTTTTTAATGTCAGTCAAATGATATAATACAGTAATATTCCTTGATTAGAAAACATTTCAACCATTTTTTGTTTGTTTTTTATTTGATGAGAGATGACTCATTAAGGATGAGGAGATCATGAAGGCATGTGAATAATTCATAATCTTTGTCACATAAATCATCCTCATCTGCCATTTTATTTTCATTGTATAGTCAGCAAGATGGGAAATGTGGAGTATTTACTTTCATTTTTTATAATATTTTAAATTATAATATGCATTTTTATTTCATTATTTTAAACTAAGATAATTTTCTATTTTTTTAATATCTATTTATAATGAGTTTGTTCATGTACAGATAAGCTGCTATCCTTTTCACATTCTTCACTTGTGTGCAAACTCTGGACAATTTCCATGCCAAAAGTTCATCAGGAAATCCATTTTGTGTTACAGGTGTTATGCTTTGAAAAATGCCTTCATATATAAAAAAAAAACATCTTAGTTCCTGACAACAAACTAAAAATATACAGGGAAAAAGTGCTTTAGGATTCCCTTTTTAAATAAAAAAGGGACTTCACATTTGGGGGGTCTGTTTATTTTAAATGGACTTATAAGATTCTTTCCTTTTTACTTTGCTGCTCTGTAATTAGATAATATTTATGTTTTACAGAGGGCTTCCCTAGACCCCAAAGCAACTGCTGTAACTAATATTGTTGATAAATCATATGCTTTTCTACAAAACTGCTCCTTGTTATAGGGAGAAATGGCTTTGACCCAGCAAACTCTAACTCAACTCCCTTGGGGTTTGTGTTTGCACCAAACAACTGAGGGTCAGGTATCTTAAATACATTTGATTAACATGGCTGACTTCACTTCTGTCATCTGGTGCTATGTATGGTACACTGAAATATGTTGATGCCCTGCACATGCTCCATCCAACACCCTGGGGTAAGGATTGGAGATGGAAACCATGCGAAGAAGTTCTCTAGTCTAAGGGAAACAACTCTTGTAGCTTATTTAGTAATGACAACCAGTGAGTGTGGAAAATGGAATTGTTCTTGATTGAGATTTAGAAAACCAAGACTATTAATGGTAAAGGCATTTTATCAATACCAAAATAATAATTTTTCTTATATTGTGGTGATTCTATGAAGGGAATAAAATTAAACTTTCAAGAAGTACCTTTACTCGGAACTGTTCTGAACCTGCCGTATATCCTTCAGGCAAGCTGATAACTTAAAAATCATTACTGGACACATTTCAGTAATTATTCAAAACTTTCTCATTAATGTGATTTCATGTAATTTAGAATTTATTTTAAAGTAATTTATACTGTAATTCAGAATGCTTTTGCTTGTTTACATATTAATTAGATCAGTTCTTTATGTAACTAAGTTGCAAAATATGACATAATATTTGTGAAAATTTCATGTGATTGGATAAGTAAATATACTGACTGCTATATGGCTGGATTATGGAAATCATGCAAAAAAATGTATTATTTTTTAATACAAAAGTGTATTGCAATCTGCACAAAGTTTCTTAAATCTAGCTCAATTATTTCAACTTTTGACCACTTCCTAGATTTATACGAAATGCATTACTTCAGAATATTATTTTAGAGGAGGCAGGAAGTTATCACATAGAATTCAGGTTTGATTGAGAATTGTTCGGCTACCCAGTTATTGAATAGATGAACACTTAGACCAGTGGTTTTCAACCAGGGTTCCACTAGTACAGTCCAAGGGTTCCGCAAGTTTGAATTCAAATCCGAGAGTCCATTTTATTATTATATGCATATTGTTTAAATATAATCAAATACCGGTAATGTTGCTGTATCCGTGCACCGCATGAAATAGCAATTGATTGAATAAAAATATCAAATGAGCGCGGCCTATCGTATGTCAGACAGACAATGCGAAAAAGTGATGGTGAATCATTTTTTCATTAATCACAAAATCATATATGTATATGTATGAGTATATGCCGCTATTATTAAACTTGCTAAAGATCATTTTATTTTGTTTTAGTTTATACAATTCTGCTTACGGCTTTACAAGTATGGATAGATTTCTGAAAAAACGTAAATTAGATACAGGTGAAGAGACGCAATCTGTTGAAGCTGCAGCCAGTGATGCTACCTTGTCGAAATTGCCAAGAAATGATGTAATTTTTTTACAGTTTATATTTTTATTGTAAATAAATCTGAACATGAGTATTTTAATTTCATTTTATTTTATCAAATATGAGCACTGGGGTTCCTCGAGCCTCTGGAATGTTTCATTGGGGTTCCGCTCCACCAAAAAGGTTGAAAAATACCGACTTAGACTATTGCACACATCAGAAAATCTGTATTCTCTAATTATTTAAGTCTTATGACATCCAATTTATCCAGGTGCAAAAAAATGAAAAAATAAACAATTTATTCTCTGATAAATAATTTTAATTGATTTTAAATGTCTCAGTAGCATCCACTGTTGTTGTATAAGAGTGATTTAGTTATGTTTCTTTTTTAATGTAATTTTAATGCAGTTCTTATGTAATAATTTTTTTAAAATTTTACTTGTAAATTAATACAAAAGCATTTTTTTAAAAACCAGCTGATATCAATAACAGTTTTATTAAAAGTTCTATGCTAGACTATAAAACTGTTTGATATTCTTTCCTTGGCAGGTTAGGATCATTGATAGTTAGCAGGCACATTGTTTTTGTTGTTGTTTTTTTTAAATACAATAAACAGAATTTTTTTTACTTATTTTTAAAATATAATTCTTTGATATACCTGCATTTCACAATTTATCCTTTACTGATAGTACACAAAGTTGGAATTTTTATGCTGTTTCTATGTTTTATTATTCAAACTAATATTGATCTATTTTTGTATATAGTTTATATTGAAAATGATCAAATGGATTATGAAACAAAATCAAAATAATTTTTTCAAATCTTTGTATAAGGCCATGTGCTAAATCCAGATGTGGAGTACAGTCAACAAACCTCTGCTTTAAACTAGTCTTGTCCTCAAGGTTGTCCAAATGACCTTAGTAAGGGAACACCTGTCCCGAGAAAGCCAGGACGGTGGTTTCTCCATCCTGAAAGCTTGTCACTTGCTTGCCATACAGAACATCGGAGTTGGGATTTGATGTCATCTGTTTTGTGTTTTTTTAAGAAACCAACCAATTAAAATTTGTACTGGCTGTTATAACTGTAATATTTAAATTACGAATCAATTTAGAGGGCAGTTAAGTGGAAGCCAGGTAATTACCACAGCCAGGTGTACAGATTACATGTGCACACAAATACACACAACTCTGTCATTGGATCACTATCTTGCATTTTTCTTATCATTAAAAATTACAGTAAACAAAGAGAGGATAATTATCATCATTTTAACTTTCATAAGTTTCTACATGTAGTTGTCACCTGTCCATGTTTCCAATACAACAATGTAAATAAAAACAACAGACTCTTTGTCTAGTACTGTAAACAGTGTTTTTATGTGATGACCTGTAGCAATATGCTGATTGATTGGTGGATAATCAGTAATTAGCTTAATTAGGCCATTTTGCTGATTAATCAATCACCTGATTATTAGGCCTCATAACAACAAATGGAAAACTTTTGAGCTTTTTTGTCAGAAAGAACTGTAATATTGGTCTTCTCTGTGTATTCCATATTACACCAAGTATGCCAGTCTAAAAATAAAATTAAGTCTTACACATTTATGAGACTTAACTTATTTTAAAAAAAATAAATGTAGTGGAATTTGAAATTTTCAAAAGTTTTATGCCAAAATATTAAAAGCAAGTGTGTTCTAAAAATAGACAAAAAATCCAACACATTTATGAAACTTCTAAAGGCTGTCAAAAATATAATGGAAATTTTCTACTTGAAATCAGAAGCTTAAAAATTCCTATGATAAACTAATCAACACAGCCATTTCCAAATCCAGATTAACATGTAACTATGTGAAAAAAGTATTGAAAGTAATACTAGTCTAGAAATACAAATTTAAAATTTAAAATAATTATAAAGTCTGTCACAAGTTTAACTTAGTATTTAAAGTTAAAAGATCTTAAACTATAATGTAGAAACATTAACTTTTCACCACTTTCTGGATTGAGGCAGTTTCTTATTGGCTTGTATGCACTTGCTGGTGACTATTAAGATCTATGTATTATTTTAGATTTGGGCCTAATTTAAGTTACAGACACAAATTAGGTTAACCAATCATGTGATAGGTGATTGCAGCAGCACTATATGACTTTGGAAAGCATATTTTCAGTCATTCTAATAGATATGGGGAAATGCGAAGACATTATAGCTTTCAAAAGAGGCATAATAGTAGGTGTACATCTGTCAGGTGCCATAGTGGCCAGAACAATCATTGCTAAACTGCTCTAAGACATCACCAGTCATTTAAGTTAGTCATCCACAAAGACACTGACAGAGGTGAGAAAAGCAATTAGGCAAGATAGTAAAGTCCATCTGTCATCAGACAATAGACAAGTTGACAGAGACATTCAATGATGGTCCATTCAAACCAATTTCTAGCGCATCTTGTGAAGAATGCCATAATGAATGGACTGTGACAGTAGGAAACCATTGTATAAAAATTGCAAAATGATCACAGTTACCAATTTGAAAATTTGTCTTATATTGAACAAACATTGCAGACATTGGACTAAGGACTGGTGAAAAATGATGTGATCTCACAAGCCAAGCTTCACCGTTTTTTTGCCCAGATGGGAGAAGATAGTTTTAGAAAGCCACTTTAATCACTTGACCCCTCTTGTGTGATCCCAACTACTTAAGCCTTTGGTGGTGGTGGCAGTAGTGGAGTGCTGGTTTGGGGTATATTTTGCTGACATACCTTGGACCACTTGGTCACTTTAGAAGACAAAATAAATGCCAAAGATTGCCTCAGCAACATTTCCCTAACCCTAACCCTAACCAATCAAATCCATCCAGTTATGCTTATGTGTGTCCTGATGAGGGTGGATACTTCCAAGATGATAGTTCTCCCATCCTCTGCGCCAACATCATCTGTTCATGGTTTGAGGGACATGACATAGTTTCAGGCATATCCCAGGGCCAGCACAACCCTCAGATCTCAGTCCAATCGATCATCTGTTGGATAAATTGGAAAGATGCTTTTGCCATCACAGTCTTCTGCCTATCTCACTCCATAATATGTATACAATATTAATGACTAAATGTGGAAATATCTTTCAGAACACCTTCTGGCACCTTGTGGATTTTATGCCATGTCATTGTTGCTATTTGGGTTTTAAGTGGCTCAACCTGTTATTTGGTATAAGTTCTAATAAGATGGCCAGCACTAAAAAGCTTTCATTGTTTATGGTAGCTGGAGGTGCACATAAAAGCACATGCCAGCCTTTTCAGTTTTTTGAGGTGGATGGTATTTTCTTTTCATCACAATAAAGGATTTCTATTCTTGGGTAGCATCAGAATATGCAAAATATACAAAAGATAGAAATAAAGTTTTAGATCTATTTTTGTAAGAAAGTTGCTGATATATATAACTTCACCTACAGCAAGAGAATATTCTAGTAATAATGCACTCTACAATATAAGTACTCCATTCAATGATCATCTCTGATTTCAACCATCTTTTAAATATCCTTCAAATTTTGTATTTCTGCATGTATCTTTATGTGCTTCTTTTTCTTCTTTTATCAAAATATGTAGTGGCTGCGTGTTGATTGCATAATATAAACACTATTTGAAAAAAAATATAAACTTGGTAATTAACTATTATTTAGGCCTTACCTGATTTAAGAACAACCTCTCTTATGAGACTGGTTTAGATCTCCAGTGAGTGGTTGTCTGCAAATTTGACAACTTTTTTGGAGTACATTGAGTTATTAGGAAAATGTCAGATCTATAGAATTTTTAATCATTTAACTTAATTAAAAATGTTATCTTATCTGTTTAGTTAATAATGTTTATAGGCCTACTTTTAACCTTTACCTCTTGCATTCTTTTGTAGTGCCCATGTTAAAGAGATTTTAGATGAGGTTATATGGCATAAATATTTATAAGTAAAGAAAGTAATTAATTACAGTAGTTTTGGAAAAAAACAAGGTTATCAAACTATTCATCTGATGGCTTCAGATGTTGTAATTAGTAATCTGGTCAGCAGCATCCATTAAAAGGAAAAGAGTTAAACTTATTGTACATTCTAGATATGAAAACATGAAAACTTTTTTTAAAGTCATTTGAGACAAAATTACAGATTATTAAACTATTCAGAAAGTTTCATATTAGAAAATATTTTTCTCTTTATTAGCAATAATGTTGGCCAATTGAAAACAGAAAACTGACTTGAATATCTTTACCCCAAGGGACCTTAATAAGCCATAAAGAATCCCTCCTCAGTGTATTTTCCAGCTCAGGTGTATATGCACAGACAAAAAACCCTATTATTTAACTGCTACCATTATTTTTTTTTTTTTTTTTACTTTTACTTTAAAATGATAATAAACAGGAAAAAAAAATACTTTTTTGGTTCTGATAACCACCCAATAAATACCCAACCTTCGCTTCATCCTAAAAAGCTACAAACAATGCTAATTTTTCTGCATATGAATATCAACTATCAATAAACTTACTTTGAGGTTATGACAAACCTTTATTATTTCATTTACAGAGGCTAAATGAAAATTAACAATTTCATTTCAAATCACCTCTGTAGCTTACTTTAAAACATATCAGTGCCAGCGGTAAACATAGATTGTGTTTATTCATATTTACTAACTTTTTATTGATGCACTCTATTTACATGCTTACACAGTCTCCAAGTAGCATTCATTGGATGCCATTTTGTTTGTTAATACTTTGGAAGGCTTGTGATTGTCATATAAATGTTGATGAGACTCTTTATATTTAAGAGATATGCGTGCATTGATTGTGTTGGATCATCATCGGTTGTGCTTTTACCTTATTAGGTCTTTCTACTACACCAACTATTTCTCATGCATTCATTCCTTCGTTTGAAATTCTTGTAGCAAGCATGGAGTATATAGAAGAGCTGGAATAAAGAGTTAAAATGCTAAAGGCAGCAAGATACACAATCAGCTTCATTGCAAACTACGCAAAATCTACAACAGTTAGTGAGGCGGCAAAGAAATTTGATGCCGACAAAAAAGGAATTAGGGTGGATACAACAAGTTGTAGAGGGAAAACTGGTTATGGACATTGCAACCTGGGGGTGGTCAAAAACTAAGCTGTGGAAATAGATTAGCTTAGTTTACTGGTTGGGAGGCTTGCTGGAAATGACCTAATGAAACTAAATTTACTGCTACTCCATCTTTCTTAAATATGCAGAAGGCCCCAATGATTCCCTCTGCATAAATTTTTTAGGAAAATAATTTGAAAAATAAAAAGAGTATTAATCTGATTTTTTAAAATTATTATTAAAAAACTCAGAAGTTCAGTTCACTTGTAGGAATCATTTGTGGACTTTTTGGTTTACTTGATGGGGTCTTGAAATCCATAGGATTATTATACAAGTCTTACTAAAGGGGAAAAAATTAGAATTTTAAAATTACTTTTTATTAAAATACATTGTATAGTAAGAGAAACCCTGAATCCTTTAATATGATTTTTAGCAGATAATTTTGTCTTTTGATTTGATTATTGCTTTTTTGGGGGGATTCACCTCTTATAGTTAATACATCACAGGCAGCTAACAAAGCAAGAGTTTTCATCATTTTATGCCTGCTCTCTTTTTTATATTACAGGCACTGCACAGAATCTATGTTTAAATTTAATCAACATTACAACTCAATTAAATGTGGAAATTTTTGAAACCAGCTTAAATCTGAACATTTCATTGAGTTCATTTTAATATTAATTACTTGTCAAAATAAAATTCCCATGTTGCAAAGAAAGTTTCAGATGTGCTCTGTTTCTGATGAATATCTAATTAACACCCTCATACTTTGGTATAATAATTTTAAAATAAAAATAAATGCTAGTTTTTAAATTTTTTTACTAACAGTTGCTTTTTATTTGTATTTTTTGGAGAGATTTAGGAAAAAAGAACTTGTACTTTTCTCCTGCAATGAAAATTGTAAGAGGGAGACAAATGTGAAATGCCCAAAATTTGATAGTCTAATATTTTTCATTGTTCAGCACATTCTTAATACTTGTGGTCTCCCCTCCTTTACAGAGACCTGGCATACACACAATAATGGAGCTCTGGCCCTTTGTAGTTATAAACCTAAATCTGCTTCTAATGAATAATTTTAGTTTAAAAAAGTATATGAAATTGTTTTAGAGCTTTAAAAAAGTGTTCGGGGGTAATTTTTCATGTTTATTAGAACTTAAAGTTTACCTTACTAACCACTTTGTTGTTTTTGCATTATTGCCTATTTGTTATGCCTATAGGACAAAATAATGTTCCCATAGTTCTCTTTCGGTGTGGTTCTCTAAAATCATCTGTAATTCACACATTTATTTAGCTAGTGGATGTAGTGGAGTCAGAAATGAAAGCTTGGCTGTCATCACTGCATTGGCAAGAAGTCAGCTGGTTAATTTGTACCTAGATATGTGGCAAAGTGTTGAAACAACTTTTGGAAGACTGCCTGGCTCAATGATCCATGAGAAATGCTTGCAAAAATCCAGCATCACAATATTGTGAGTCTTGAATATTTAAATGCTGGTTAAAAAACCTCAATTTTTTTTTTAAACGCTTATTCTGATTCACAAAAATAATAGAGGGAGATCATCACACCGGACAGAAGCTGATAAGCAGTCTGAACACGTTGGTGGAAGAATTGATATCCCTAGTTGTATAAAATGAGACAGTTATTGTTGGCCCCAAGGGAAAAATAGATTCAAATTGTGACTATGGGCTTCTCATTACTTTATCATTAGGGGTGACAGATACTTAGCTCATGGTCCGCTGAGAAAAAACTAAGGGGGAAATTGACAGAATTGAAATGAACATGGGGCGGTCTGTACATACTCCTTATGCATACTAAGTAGATGTTTCTTCTCACATCTCCATCTTTCGGCATAACACAAAAGTTTCCAAGGTAAAACTTCATTTTTAAAAGACTAAATTGAGACACTGCCTTAATTTAATCATTGTTTTGCTGATTGTTTTTTGCAATTTATTTCATTCTGTTTATTTTCCATTTAAAAATATTGCTTTTTATTTAATACTAGTTTTATTCTGTATAAATACTTTTTTTTCTTTTAAGAGTTAAGCAATAGTATTCATCATCGGTGTTTTGTAACTCTTTTAAAGAAAGGAAACTGGAGAATTTGAAAAATAAAAACCACTTTAGAGAATTATGGAGAGAAAAGGGAGGGTGTAAATCAGTTTATGAATCTAACTTTTTTTACAAGTATCCATTTCAAAGTTTCAGAAAAAGGAAACATACAGCGCTCCAGCTGAGGGGAAATATCTAATGCACTATCACTTGAGTTTTCCAAAGTATCAGTTTCACCTGGCAAAAGCAATGAGTATTGTGGATCATTTAAAAAAAAAAAAGAAGGCAACAAAAAGTGAGAAGTTTAGATAGCTCCCACCTTGACAAGGTCCAGGAGATTGAGAACATTTATGGTAATAGAACAAGCGGTTTGTACAAGATTTTCATCATTGCATTATGGGAAGGTTTGCTTGGGTTTCCTTAAAAGCAGTGTGGCTCCACAGTAGGACCTGAATTTCAAAAAAAAAAAAAAAAAAGCATACAACAATGGTAAGGCAGGCTGTAAAAAGAAAAAGCAAGGAGAAACACAAATATGATTACTTCCTCCTTTCTGCATCAAATGATTTTGAGTTGTCAGCATTTTCCATTTTCTTTCATTAACTGTCAGCAGGTGCCAGCCACTAGATCTGATCTCCAGTTTACTTTGCTCTGGAAATCAAGTGGCATTGTAAAAAAAAAAAAAAAAAAAAACTACACTTTTTTTAATATAGAAAGAAAGATAGCAATGCACTTTTTGTTTCTAAAAACAAAAAGTCAAACTTATAAAATCAAACAATTTATTTATTTTCATTTCTACTTAATTGCTTGTCTCCTGAAATTAGAATACAGAACTTCCAACTGCTTTATGAGATTAATTTGTGTGAAAGAAGATAATAAAGTGAGCTGCATACAAAGGTTACTTTCTATTTCAAAAACTATAATACATCTTAAAGATTCCAAGAGCTTGAGAATTAAATCGATAAAACAAAACAAATAAGTTTCAGATAGTTTTAGAAGGTGCAAACAAAAGAAAATAGATACTTGATGCTTTTAAAGGATGTTGGATCCATTATCACTAAGAGAAGAGGCCAAAATTTAAATTAAACAGACTCTTGTTATTAATATGCATAAAAATTCGAAAATTATTAAATTATTAATCATCTCTGATGGTAAAGGAGAGATTTATCTAAAATATTACATTTTTAATATTTTTTTTTACATCTCAGTGACCTCTGTCTAAAATGGTCGTGATCACAACTCTATGTAAAGGGAGGCCTTGTGAAGAGAGGAGGAAGCTCTCCTGGCTATGAAAATTGCAAACTAGAGTTTCCCCCTGTAGTTAAAATAAAGGTGTGGGGCTGAGTGGTACAAGGCAAGGACAGTTAGGGTAGGAATGATGGTAAGTGATAAGGTCAGCTTACCACCACAACTAAACAGAAGCAGTTCACAGGGATGGAGAGGACTCAAGCATCTGGTGATTTGATTGCAGGCAGATGGCATGTCCCCTCTGGATTATTACCCTCAAGATTATGCTTCTGCCAATGGTCCAACATCAGCTGCTTGTATAGCGTTACATTAGACCTGTCTTCTCTTCCCCAGCTTCAGATATACACACTAACCATTTGGCTTGACAGGGTACTGACCAAAATAATTCATATTATTGATATGATAGATAAATCTTTTCCTATTTGAAAACTATCAAACTTTAAAAAAAAATTTTTAAGTTTCTGTTTATTTTATTGAGCATGATTTTATTAAAGATCATATTAAGATAGATAAGACATTCTTGTTTTAGTGATTACAGTTATTTTACTTGTGCCAGAAGGAAATAAAAGAAAATTCTGCAAAAAAAACAAAACAGTTGTTACATCATTGGAATACGAAACAGGTTGAGAATCCCTTATCCAAAATCCTTGAGGCCAAATGTGTTTCGGATTTTGGAATATAGATATACCAGCATAGTTTGGTTGCTCACCCACTGGGGAGTGGGGACTGGGCACAAGTTCATTTACAACATTATAACTGCATATGGATACATATAGCCTACAGGTAGTTTTATGCAATATTTTTTAGTCATTTTGTGTATGAAACCATAAGAAAAAGATGTATATTTAACCATCAGAAAGGTAAGCTATTACTATGGTAGCCTACTGGTACCATAGGGGTATTTGCAGGTCTTTTCGACATTTTCAAAGTACATTCACACCAACAACAAAGCACAAAATTACAGTGAGTAATGTGTGTACATTAAGTGTGTCGGGACCTGCGCATCACTCAGGAACCTTCCCAGAACCTGAAATTTTCCACTGAAGCCACTCCAAAAATATTTCAAATTTTTGATAAGGGATTCTCGACTTGAAGTCATTTGCTAGCTCTCTGATATAATGTAACAGATGAGGATGATTGAAAGTTCAATTTTGAGCATGGAATTGTAGGAAATTTGAAATATCTTGAGAATTAATGATAGCCTTTGCATTATTAAGATGTTATTAGTGTGGCCAAAGAGTTATGTTTAAAAGTTGTAGCAGTTGGCGCAGTATTTTATAAAATGAAGTAACATGGGTAAAGAAAAAACTTGTTTTCAAATGGACTGAATTGGAAAGAAGTTGGCCAGTCATAACAGTCATCCACTTGTAGCATTTCTTTTTTTAGTTGGTTGAATGAATGACAGTAAAAAAAAAAAACATGATAGTAGCATCACCATTAGAGAACATGCAACATTTAAAAATCAAGTGCATTATGGCTACATATATTAAATATTAATGATCTGATCCATACTGCTATTGTCATTTCTTGCTTTTGCTCCAGTCAAGTGGCAAATAAACATAATGGTGACCTTTTTACATCGGCTTACTGGTTATTTTTGTCGACTAGTTCTTTGTTTATACTTCCTTATTTTTTGTTGTTGTTGTCTTTTGCTCTCTTATTTTACTTTAAAACATGAGCCGTGATGAGACAATCAGTAGTGAGGTCAGATCATTGAGAGTCTATCCGTGTCCTCTTTTCTCGCATCATTCCTGAGGAAAAAATCGAACGATAAATTTTAGTCAAAGGCAGTTAGTAAGAGACAGTAACATTTTCATGACTCATTGTCTGTGCTATTTTAAATTCTACTCTAAAACTTCTTGAATTTAAAGAAAAAGAAACAAGATTTTTTTTTTAATATTCAGTACTGGATACATTCTTAATGCAAAAATTTTAATGAAATTATTTCCCAGGTTTATTCCTGCCACAAGACATGATCAGAGATTTGGGGGTGGAACTCGACTAAGAATTCTCTTTTTCACTGCTTAATGTCAGGAACAATCAACTAAAGCGAATAGAGGACTTTATAAAAAAAAAAAACAAACAGCAAGAATCACTGAAAAAACAAGCAATTGTGAACAAATTATTAATTTCCTATTATTAGAAAGATTTACAATAATTCCCTTGCATTAACACACTTTTTAAAAAAATAAAGATAGTTAATCTGAAAAGGTTCATCTTTTTCCTTGATGAATTTTGTAGCTATCAGTGAATCCTGTTATAAAATAGTATTTCTGAATGTAATTTCATGATTTAATTGATAAACCAATTTTTTTGAGACGATGCCAAACACGCAGTGACATGAGAAATGCTCAACAAATGACTACTAGAATTTCTAAGTTTTTATGTGTACATACAAGAAAATGTTTCTAGCGAAATCGAAGTTCACATAAAACGTACAATGCATGAAAGCAACAGAGGAATGAAAATATAGGAAATAAACTTTGTTTAGTTGAGTATTTACAAGGTCTTCAAGAGGCCATTGTGGCGTATGAAAGAATCTTTTTCCAATTTCTAGGGAAAAGAAATGACTTCGAATATGATTCTTAAATTGAATAATACATCATCATTAACTGAATTTACTGATAATTTGTTCCACTCATTACAAATTTTATTGGAAATAGTACTGGAATTTTAGCTTAGTTGCAATCACGACCTCTCATCTTAGCAACTGTAGATAGCTGATCTACACTCAGAACCCCTAATTCTTTTGAAAATAAATATCCGTTAGTATTTCTTAAATTTCAAAGAAAAAAGCTGTCAGTTTTTCTACATTTATTTGTCAATTTTAATAACAGTTGTTTTTTTTTTTTTTGATGCTTATAAATCTAAAATACTTGATTCTATTCCAACTTTTTCTTTTGTCAGGAAAAATGGTTATCACTGTCTTCACAGTCCTGATGAGAAAATGAAGACAAAATTCTAAACCATCTAAATCAATTTCAAACACTTTTTTTCTGATATTAGCACTTCCTTTTTGATTAATTTTAGTGTATTGCTGTTTAAAGAAAAAAGGAACATATTAATCAGCTACATTTCATTTTAATCTTGCTACTTTTTTTTTTTATTGCAAGATGGAAGACATTAATTACATGTGCCCCAAATGCGGAATTGTCCAATCTGCAAATAATGCAAAGAAATTGCATTATTCTTGAGAATGTGCAGCACTGTGCCCAAGTCCATTAATTATGCAATGAGTTGCGCTCATTACCTAACATATGGAAATCACTTAATCTGCATAATCCTATGAAGTGATCATTGATGCTTTAAGATTATTTGATGATTGACTAAAGTTTACTGTTTTTGCGTTCATGTCATTAGTAGCTCCAAGCTGGAGGGAAAAAGTCAAATTTGAAAATTTAATTAACAAAAAAAAAAAAAAATCTGTCTTTATAAGAAGTGAATATGAGCAGACTATGATGTCATTGCTGCTGAGCAAAAGTCAATAAGAAAAGCAAAATGTGAATATAGACTCTTACAGCAGTTGGAGTGATTGAGGTTGGCAGGGTTAAACATTTCATCAAGGAGGGAAGTGAGTGTTCTCCAAGGATTTTTGTTCAGTTTGAGGATTATGCTCAACAAAGTTGTGGACATGGGGGTGAAAAGTGGACATAAAGCGAGTAAGAATGTACTTGTGACCGACCAAGTGAGAGTGTGGTTGGTACAATGTGACATTTGTGTTTTAAAGACAGGAACGTGTTCAAGTCATTTTCACTCTAAAAACAACAAATAGGATTTTATTATACCAGAATGTTTTAGACTGATATTTTATATTCTGTGATATTATAATTTACAATAAATTAACTGTATGGTGTAATAAAAATCCTTATGAAATGCTTCAGAATTTGTTACTCATTTTGTGGGATTATGCAGTCAAGTGTGCCCATTCCACAGATTAAGCAAGTAGGGATGCCATTCTTGGGAATGGGCAATTACCTTGCGTAATCTGCAGATTGGGCTGTTCCACAAATTATGCATGATATATGTGTGTGTGTGCTATAGTAAAAATGAGATATGATACAAACACTGAATATTGGTTAGGAAAAAAAATTAAAAGAATCTAGGAATTGTTAACTTAAATTGAGTTTGGTTAATATTTAATATAGTTAGGCTACAGTGGCATCTGGATTCCTTTTATCAAAACTAAATTGGATTCAACCCATTTTTTTCTAATCATTATATACATACTCATTTACCTGACATCATTCCTATTATGTAACTACTTTTCTTTTGGTTTTTGGTGGGGTTTTTTTTTTAAATTTGACATTAATTGTGCACAGTAGGAAAAATATAATTTTAAAAAAATTTCTAAATATTTATAAAATTAAATTATGTGGTTTGTTTTCAGGTGGAGATGACCGGTAGCAGCATTTTTGATTATGTCCATCAACAAGATCATCCAGAGTTGGCAGATCAACTTGGACTATGTATCCCACAAGGCACTTGTACCACGACAGGTACATTGTTTTTCCCTTTCAAATCTGATACTACATCAGTCTTCCTCCTCCCTTTAATATATCAAATGTTATTTTGCATGTGTGTTTTATTAGGGTGCCAATGAAATGAATAGAAAAATTTTGTTTCATATATATATGAAGTTTGTCCAAAAAGAAACCGAACTTTTAAAACAGCACGCCAACCAGCCAGCACAGCATGCTTGCGACTGCAGTGCTGTGCATCGGTGACCTTGACCTTCAGCCTAATAATAGTCACATCATGCCACGTCAGTTAGTCATCGATCTACCCGCGCTAAAGTGAATGTATGTTTAGTGCACTTGGCGATTTGTCGCAAGTTGAACAATGAAGGATCTTGAAGAGCGACGTTTTTTGTGTGAAATTCAGTTTCAAATTGGGAAAAACTTTTACAGAGACTTTTCTAATGTTGCAACAGGCCTATAGGGAGGATTGTCTGAGCCGTACACGATGTCACGAGTGGTGCCGGCGTTTTAAATCAGGAAGAACATCCGCTGAAGACAATCCCAAATATGGACCACCTTCCACAACAACAGACAACAATCACATTGCAAAAGTGTGTGCTGTGATCCATGTAAATCATTGCCTGACTGTCCATGGAGTTTCTGAAGAAGTAGGCATCTGTAAAAGTTCATGCCACATGCATCGTGTAGCCACAAAATTTGTGCCGCATCTGCTGACAGATGAACAAAACGAGAACCGAGTCACAGTCAGTCAGGAGTTCTTTGATCATTCGAATGCTGATGAAAGCTTTCTGTAAAGTGTCATAACAGGTGACGAAACATGGGTGTATGGCTACGATGTTGAAACAAAAAGGCAGTCATCGCAGTGGGTTGGATCATCATTGCCGCGACCAATAAAAGCAAGTCAGAGTTGCTCAAATTTGAAGGTGATGTTGATCGTCTTTTTTGATTGGAAGGGCATTGTTCATCACAAGTTTGTTCCACGTGGTCAGACGATCACTAAAGAGTTTTACTTGGATGTCCTGAGGCGGTTGAGAGAGGCAGTGAGAAGGAGGCGGCCTGAGGCATGGAAAAACAAAACCTGGATGCTGCACCCTGACAAAGCACCTGCTCACGCGTCACTCCTTATCCGTGACTTTTGGTAAAGCACGAGACAACTTTCATCCCCCAGCCAACCCTACTCTCCGGATTTGACCCCTGCAGACTATTTTTTGTTCCTGAAGTTGAAATCCACCCTGAAAGGTCACTGATTTCAGATGGTAGAAGAGATCAAAGAAAATTTGTTATGTAAACTGCACACTATCCCTGAAAACGTGTTCCAGGACACGTTCCAAAATTGGAAAAAATATTGGGAGTGGTGTATCAATAGTGGAGGGAACTATTTTGAAGGAGACAAGTCTGATTAAATTGTAAGTAAAGCAATAAATTTGTTTTTTAAAAAGTTCAGTTTCTTTTTGGACAGACCTCGTATATTTTGAGGCTCATCCCCCTCAATTTATTCCTTTTAGGTTAAACTTTTCTTCTGGTTGCTCAATAGATCTGAAGTTTATTGTTGTGATTTTATAGGTAATGTATCATCATTGCTCCTAAAATTTTTAAGGGTGGCATTTATACAGAAGAATATGCATTATTTAATGAATTCTGTTTTGAAGGAATATTCAGAAAATGAGACAGTATTAATTTGTTGTTTATTATTTAACTTCCAGAATGAACTAAATAAATGAACATTCTACCAACCAATCAGTAAATTTCATGTTTTCTGATGTAATAAAAGATAATACAATATATTGAAACTAACTTTGAATACATTTTTGATTTTAGATAAATGATAATTATACACTACAGCCACCTCAAACAACAGTAGTGGATGCTTTACAACAACAAAAAATGTAGTATTTTGTTGGTAGGATGTGCTTTGCAAACTTTCATAAAATTGACAGGTATACGGAGGTCATTTTATTTACATTTTCAAGAAAGTAAAATAATACAAAATTCGCTACAGCTACTGCTGGAGAAATATTGTATTTCTGGAAAAAAAGCAAACATTCCTATAAGACAGGGGTTTCATATCCTAATTAAAACCAAAGACCTGTTCTCAAAAATGGCAAAGCCTCAAGAAAACTGCAACACAAATAACAGCAGTACATCAGAAGAAACAAACAATTTGCAATTACACTGGATGACTTGTTTAATGTAGCGCATGCTGATGCACTGAACATCAGGGCCATCTTATCGCATGGACACACTGGGCAGTCGATTTTAGGGGCCTCGAAATTCAATTTTGAAAATAAAATTTAAGGTTTACTGTATTTGCAGGTGTATAAGATGCACTTTTTACCAGAAAAAAAGTATACAAATATTACCCTGTGTCCAATACGCCCATATCAATGGTTGCCAGATAATACCCCAATGGACAAAACCCCAACCCCTTATATGAAAAATGAAATATGGCAGGAAGCTACACTGGATTGCAAACATATAACCATGAACTAAATGAATTTGCTATATATATATATATTCCTTGTGCTGGACACAGTCTGAACTTGGTGGGAGTAAAAGCAGCAGAGTGTGGGCCACAGATCATCTCCTCCTCTGACTTTGTTCAGCGTTTGTATTCTTTTTTCTCGGCTTCCACACATCGCTGGAATGTTCTGACATCATCCTTGGGAAAGAATCATATTGTGGTCAAGTGTCTCTCTGACACAAGATGATCAGCACATTTCGATGCTATCACTGCTCTTCATGGAGGTTTCAAGAAAATTCAAGATGCATTGGATGCCCTTGCAGTTGATGCCGATCAGGAGTGTAGCAGAAGGATTGAGCAAGAAAATGGAGAAGCTAGAGACTATCTTTTTGACAATTCTTTTGAATGACATTCTGGAAAGAGTGAACAAGTAAAATTTTGCAGTCAAAAGATGTGGACATACTTGTTGCATTTGATCTCAAGTCTCTGAAAGCCTATCTTCAGGAAATGAGAGACAAATTCAGTGAGTATGAAGCGAAGGCTAAAAGCAGGTGTCCAGATTCGAAATATAGCAATTGAGACAAATGTGCAAGAAAGCGAAGGCGTCTTCCCAGATATGATGGGTCAGCAGAACAGATACTTCTCCACGAAATTTAAAAATTCAAAGTGGAAACATACCTTCCTATTCTGAACTCTCAGAACTCTCACCTGACTAAACATGCAGAAGCCTTCAAAAGTATTGGAAATCTGTTTTCCTTCTTCAGTCAGTTAAAAATAATTGACTGTAATGAGCTTAGTCAAAGGTGTGAAAAATTGGCTGATGCTTATCATGAAGATCTTGATTACAATGAATTACTCAATGAATGCAAGCAATTCAAGCACTACATTGTCCACGATGAAGAATGCAAGACTCTTCCAGACATGTACAGCAAACTCATTTCAGATAGGTTGAAATCTGTGTTTCCCGATGTTGAAATCAAACTCAGAATATTTATTTGCATGATGGTGACAAAATGTACCGAGGAGCGTTCATTTTCCAGGTTGAAACTTACAAAGAATCATCTTCGCAGCACAATGGAACAGCAGCGGTTGAATTTGCTTTCCCTCATGTGCATTGAAGGCAACATCCTCAAAATCATAGATTTTCAACCAATTATAAAGCAATTTTCTGCAATGAAATTCTGCATATTTCCCAGTTGAAAAACTTAATTTTAATGTTTTGAGTGGGGGTAAGGGCCCCAGTACATTCCTTTGCCAGGGGGCCTCAAATATTCTTAAGATGGCCTTGCTGAACATGATAAAGATTGCTGAAGACAAGTGTTGTGCAACTTGATGCTAAGTTATTTCAGGTTGAACTAAGGTGACAAGAAAGGGAGGAAGGTGACAAAAGAAAGATGAAAGAATTTAAAGAGATTATTTACAGTCAACATCAACAGCAGTTCAGAACATGATGATTCCATCACCAATGGGATGGACAGGCTTTTTACATAATTTTCCATCATCAAGCACTAAATCTTTATCTGTATCCAGATTTTTTTACTGAATTGAAGTGCACCAAATTAGCCAATATAATCACCCCTGTCTAAGCTTCACCATTGAATAGAACCAAAGTCAGTGGCAGAAATGCAACTTATGTTTTAGCAGCCACAATAGAGTCACTTTCTCAAAATTCAAAAGGCTATGAAGGAATCAGTTAGATGTGGCAGAAAATACATCAAAAATACATTCAAAGGAAGTAAGAATTCTTTTGAACCTAAAAGTTCATTAAAAATGTATTGGAATGGAAAGATTTTTCTAACTTTGATGTTATAAAAAATGTTGCTCAATCCCATAATTGGACAAAGCTACTAGAGAGGCTCAAGAAGCTGCAATGTTCAATATTATTGAAAAAAAGAATCTAACTGATTGTATGCAGTCCATGTCCTTTGATACCACTGCAAGGAATGAAGCATGTGTTTTACTTGAGAAAAAACTAAGAAAACAACTTCTGTTTGATACTCTGATGGAAGCATCAAGTGGACCCAATATCGAACTGTTTCAAAGATTCACCTTTTGGAACTTTATTGATGAGATCACATATAAATGTGCAATGAGTGGCACCTCTGTTGCATCAAAAGTAGAACTATTCAAGGATAACTTGATTTCATTTATTTATTGCCAATTAACAGAGTTCTGACCAAGAGATGATTATAATGACCTTCTGTGCTTTATTTAGTAAAAAATTTCAAGACACATTCATATTTATGTACCAGGAGCTTATCACATAATGAGATGGATGGAAATATTGACCTATTGCCTGAAAATTTACTTTTTTCATTCATAGTTCTTTCTCTAACAAGTCATGAGCTTCAGAGTCTTAGAAACTTCAACATAAGTTGCCTATAGTTGAAGGCTTGGTTCACTTGTCCATCTGCTGCATCTACTCCACAATGATTTGCACTGTTCAGTGAACTTGTTGCTTACAAGGCAACCAGTAAAAGAGTAGCTAAAGCAGCAATCAAATGCTACTCAGGTCACGTGTGGTACTTGAGGGGTTGGCATTTTTTATTGGAAGTTTTGTGATGTGAGAAAGGCCTTAGTAAAAGCTTTTAAGGAACATCAGGGAGAAAATGACCTACCTTGTCGAATCTAAATTAATGAAATACCTGTGCAAGAGAGATCTTTATCAGATTTTGTGATGAAAAACAAGGAAACTGTTTATATCCCTTGGTATTTCTTCTGATTTTCTCTTGGAAAATCCAAGTACTTTGGAATCAAATGAATTTATTTGGACTAAAATAAGAGTTGCTCAACTGAAAGTTGTAAATGATGCAGCTGAATGAGGTATGGCGCTGATCCAATTATTCAATTCAATTGTAACTCATGAAGATCAGAAGCAGTTTCTTCAAGTTGTTGATGCATTAACAGAATTACCCTGATCCAGAAAAGTCCACTATTGTTCAACAGTTGTGTAAAAAATGATGTAAGAACTTTTTGGTGGTTCCTGATTATTGAAATCATTGTTTTTAATATATTTTTGTTGCTGTTTATGCTGTTATGTATAGGATCCTCAAAAGTTTGAGATGAAATTAATTAAAGAGGCAGTTGCCTTTGAAGTACACATCTTATCATTACAATATTACACTTTGAGGCCATCAGCCACCACTAAATGTTATTCAGTCTTAATGACATTTTCAGTATTTAAGTTTGACATCAAAAGGGAAAAAAAAAAAGAGGTAAGAGCTGAAAAACAAGAAAGAATTTTTTTCATTGGCACTCTAAAGAGAGTGTGTCTGGGTGAGTGTACATATAAGGTAGTGGATAAAGATTTAATGAAGGCGGAATAACAGAATAAACAAATTGGCATGTAAAAATGTAGAAGTAAGCATTCCTACATGGACATTACACTTGATAGAAAAGCAATTCTTTGTTCTCTCATTTTACATATACATCAAGCTGATTGGTAATATTTTGCTTGTGCTCACTTACTTATATTATAACAGGGTTTCATGACAACAAAAGTTTAAAGAATGAATTGAACATACTTAACTTTTCTCACAAAAACTCGATTTTTAGAGATTACGTAAGATAAACAGATAAAGGAAGTATAAATATTTGGTCACATAACCATAAACATGGAGTTCACAAGACAAATAGACTGGTCTATTCAAATATTGGCTCCAAGTCGAATGAATAATTTGGAATATTTTATCCAAATTTCTGGATTTTTTAATCTTAATATCTTTGTCTGTATTGTTTTATAGATTCTCTATCGGATTAAAATTGGGGCTTTTAACTGACCACTTTAGAACTGGAATTTTCTGATTTGTGAGATACTGTTTGATGATGGCAGCCAAATGTTTCAGATCATCGTCATGTTGGAAAATTCAATTGAGACAGAGGCAGTGTTAAGAATATAGTTATAGTAGATTAGTCAAAATGTCCAAGTAAACGAGCTGGCGTATTATTTCCTGGATATGATGAATAGGGTCTGTACTTTTTTTTTTGGAGAAATATCCACATATCATAATGGACCCACCCACCCCCACCTTTTATTGTCATTTTGGTTCACTTAGGATGGATTGATTCATCAAATCTTCAGTGCACATAAATCTGACTATCTGATCCAAATTTCTGGAACTGTGAATCATTAGACAAGAGTATCTTGGCTCACATTTTTGGCGTCTAATGGAATTGGTCCTGATAAACTAAAATCTGATCTGATTCTTCTAGGAAACAAAAGGTTTTTCCTGGTGGAAAGGCATTTATGGGCAGTTCCTGCAGATATTAGGTCTTCCAAATCTCTTTAAATGTCAAGAGACATTTTTTTACCTGTCTATTTTTGGGACACACTATCTTCCGATTGTTCAAGGATAAGGTTTGGGGGTCTGCCACTTCTTTGATGTTCATTGTAGTTACCTGTCTGTTTTTATAGCTTCCAGGTTAGATAACAAGCTGTTTTATTGCACTCAACTTAGCAATATTAGAATACAAGAATTTCTCTTTGTGAAACTCCATGATCCAAGTGCATTTTTTGAGACTTCAAATGTGTTGTTTTTTTTTTTAACTCATTGTAGGATATTTAAAAAGTTATGCATTAGTTTATTATATTCTATTGGTTGTTTGAAAAATCCACAAACAAAAGCAGTTTTTAAACTTTTTTCACTATGAAATTCTGTTATAATATGAAAAAGCAAGCGTATGAAAAATATTTACTGCTGATCATGTTGATGCATATGTCAGCTGAAAGAACAAGAAATTGCTTTTCTATCAGTATAAATCCCATGCTAGAATGTTTATTTTTATATATTTTAAGTGTCAGTTCATATTTGTTCTGCCATCAGTCTTAAAATTTTTTCTCTGTGTGTGTGTCTGTCTCTCTCTCTCATCGGTAAGTGATCTTCCTTTAGCTAACCATATCTGAGTTGCTGGAGTCCACTGCAGCTTGTATTGTTGTGCAAGAAGGCCCAGATGAAACTCTCACAAGTAGCTAGTGAAGGAAAGCTAGAAGAAACCGCGAAGTACAACATTAGCCCTTTAACTTTGACAGTCTAATAGTGTGACCACTTTGCTGCCAGCTGTTACTATATACATTTATTATTATTGTAAAATGATTTTTAAGAGTTAAATAATAGTCATCCTTTTAAAACCTGGATATATTTTATCACCAAATCCAAAAACAGTATATTTTAATAAATCATATAATTTTATAAAATGGAAGTGTTCATTAAAAAATTTTAAGTTTAAAATCTTTAAAAAAAAATGTATACTTCTTTATGATAAGATTCTCTTTTCATGTTCTTTTGATAAACAATTTTATACTTCATTTAGAAAGTTAGTTAATTTTTATTCTATTGATTAAAATATTTTCACATCACTGTTTTTGCTGTTTAGCTAACTATAAGAGGAGTTTTATCAGTAGTTATTTTATTAACTTTCATTGGCAACAGACTCAGCTAACAGTAAGGAATGGTCATATTTTTTCACATTAACATCACTTATTTTATGTAAATATACTGGCAATCATTATGCAAGTTTCTTTTGCTGGCTGGGATATATGTGATCTTGGGTGGGATGAAACACTACAGATGTTGGGCCTATATGTGTAGTTAATTAACAGTAAAAGTGTACACGCTTCAATCTAACTTCCTTTTGGAATGTGGAGTTTATTACTGTGGCTTATATATATATATATAGTGTCTTTTTCTGTTGCTAGGTGGCAGTATCCCATCACCAGGTTCAAACTCTGATGAAAGCTCCACAACAAGCACACCGCGCTCAATAACTCCACCTCTGGTGGAGAGAGGTATGTATACAGTGCCGTTTACTGGTCTTTTCACCACTGCAAGTAACCAACCAAGGAGAGGTAATCTGCTGCTTTTCCTGGAATTCTAAACAAAATATACAATAGACTTTTTTCATTTTTTATTTCTTCTTTTATTTTAAATGAATAAATATAATGAAACAGTTATTGTTGGCAACTAATGTTCTGAAGTGAAATAGAATCTTTAGGTTAACCGTTCTTTGAACAAAATAAAACAGTAAAAATAATAGATAAATGTTTGTTTTTTTAGATTAAATTTTAAAGAATTGTCATATACTTTGGGTGACTTCTACAAATTTTATATTTTTCATAGTATTTTAAATGAAAATTGTTTTTTTATTGCATATGTACCTGCTTATATAAAAAAACAAAAACTAAAGCTCCTCTGCCTGTATATAATTGACCCTTTTAGTCTTTTTTTTCCCTTTGGTCTCTGTTTGTGTATATAGTTTTGTGCATTCTTCATCAAATGGCTGATTAGGAGAGAGATTCAGTCTGCAAAATTTTATTTTTCCTAGTAACTTTGAGGTGTCTGAACAAGCATTTGTTTATGATGAAATCCAACACTTAAAAGAGATACATTTGATGTAGAAAATTTGTATGTGCATGAGAGATGATTCTGCTGCAATTGGAAGAGAGAATTTTTTACATCACCATTATTTTAATATATATCTGTATAAATTTTTGGCTTTTTTATTTTAAATGCATCATTTGACCCAAATTTTTTTTTCTTTCTAGCAACTGTGATGAACCCCAATCCTAATAAGGGATACAACAGGGCATTCTGTCTTCGCATGAAATCCACTTTGACGAAGAGAGGAGTCCATGTTAAGACTTCTGGATATAGGGTTAGCCAATTCATTTGTGAAAAACTAGTAACTTTTCTTTGTTTTACTTCTTAGGTGCAGAATTTTTGTTTTAATGCTTTTTTTTTTTTTAGCATTACTACTGTTTGAAATACTGGCTGAGATCCACCATTTCTGTTTCTATGGTAACTCTTAAAGTATAAAAGAGGATAAACGAAGCAATTTTTCCCCCTGATGTCATGTTTATTATGCTTGAATATATTTAACAAGTTTGTATTGTTCTTGTCCCCATATATGAACTGATCCTTTTAGGCAAAGTTATACTTGATCATCTTATCAATAATATTATAACTTTTTTCCCTCACCCTTTAATAGCTTCTGATGAATAGAAATAAAAAAAAAGACTATAGCTAATCTAATGAATGCAGGTGAGTTTGTCCAAAGAGGAATCAGTTGTAAGAGGTGGGATTGTTTTAAAACAAAGATATTGTTGCACACTCAAGTATATTTCAAAGGTTCATTTTTATAATTTAAAAAATGTGTACCTGTATTTTCCAACAGGTAGTTCATATAGTTGGTCATTTCCGGCCTCAGATGACCTTTACAATGAATCGTAAACACCCAGCACCCCTGCTTGGAATGGTTGCTCTAGCTCTGGCAATGCCTCCACCCACAATTACTGAACTGCGGATAGAAAGTGATGTGTTTATAACACGGCTCAACCCAGAGTTCAGGGTACTATACTGTGAACCAATGTAAGTAAATCACTCAAGTATTTATTCATGTAGGTAACCTTAGCTTGTTTCCAACCAGCATAACTATTGGGAGATTTTGGTTGTGATTAAGTATTGATTATCCTAAATTTGAAGTTAACTCTTATTTCCTGGTGCAAAAGCTTTATGGGTTTTGTTTCTGGTAATATTTAAATCACTATTATTTGTCTGGAAATACCACTCCAAATACCAGGTAAATAGTTTGCTTAGGGCCTTGTGTAATCATCCAACTTATTAACAGTTCTCTTACTAAAAGATATTTTTTAAATAATCATGCCAGGATCTTTGCTGATGCTTAGTATATAGCTGAAAATTTTTTCTCTTGTCTATATATACTGAAAGACTCCACACCAACACAGCATACTGAAGATGTAGACAAATCAAGGATTTATACAGTGGAGCTGAGACCTTATTACTTTTAAATCAGGTTTTTCTGGTTAATTACTTAGCATTCTCTTTTCTTTGTAGCTGAAATACCCTGCTTTTCACTTTTAAGATTTTGGGTAACAACTGCCAGTCTTTTTCTGAACTGCATACAGTTGACCACCGTGTAATCGCAGTTCGCCATTCATGGCCCCGGTTATTCGCGGAATTTTCCTTAGAACCTAACTAATAATTGTGCGTGGAAACCCCTGCATATTCGCGGAATCGCAAATATCTTCCCCGATTTTTTTATGGCTTTTTTCGTGGCGATATATATTTTTTCACGCTTTTTAACACTAAATTATTAATAACAATATAATTTACTAATTTTGTAATATAAATACTAATGTAAATTCAGCAAAATATCAATATAAAATAAACGCTATTGGCTGGAGGTTTGAAAGTAGCCAATCCGAGAGCGTTATTCATTTCTCCTCGCTGCTGATTGGCTGCTGCCCACGAGGTGCTGTCTTGGGCAGATGCAGCCCAGCAGCCCCATATCATCCCAGTTTACCACATGTAGCTATCTCGAATGTTTTGCTTGTTGTATTTTTTATTAAATTATTATTATATATTTGCTTATATATTTTTTTGTTATATTTTACGTTATATTTTGATGTTTATAGGCATTTTTATGGACCACGTCCAATATTCGCGGTTTTTCACTCTTCACGGGTGCTCAAGGAACGTAACCCCCGCGAATACCGGGGGACAACTGTATTCCAGTTCAGTGTTATCTGTAATCAATTATCTTCTTTTCCATTTTTTACTGAAGGTAAATTCTGACTATTTCTTATTATGTTACATTCTGTACTGACTTCATTGATTCAACTATTTTTTTTCCATCTGTGCCATTTATTGTTTCTGCTTGTTTTTTATAATACAAAAATGCTAGATGATAATTGATGTGCTTGCAATACTCTTTTCTTTAAAGAATTCTTAGCAAGGGAGATAATCAGCTACTCATGATTATCTCTCTTGCCAAAACTAAAATCGTAAAAGGAGTACATGGGGAATTAATTAGTTGAAATGAAAAAGAAACCAGAAAAGCAATTTTTAAAAATTTTAAATAATGAAGTTTTGAAGGATTTGCAATATTTTTGCATTGTATTGATTTTATGATTTTGTTAACAAGATCATTTTGCACTGTTTAAATTTTTCAATCAGATGCAGATTGATTAATTACCATAAATGTTTTGTCATTTTCTTTGACAAATGGACTATCAAATGAAAGGCTACATTGTCAGCTCTCTCTGAGTTCATATAAGAAATAGTAACCTCATCAATGACAGAGTAAACATAAAACTGACAAAAAAGGATTTATTCTGGATGATAGAGGCATATACAGACATAGTCAATGATAAGGCAGCCGACTGATTTATATAAAAATTAAATAAAAAAGAAAAACGTTTTTTATTTTAATTGTTAATGAAATATAAAGAGAGAGAGAAATAAACAGAAATCATCAGTAAATGTACCAATGTGTGTGTCTTCCATATGATAAATAAATGCATAAAAGCTCTTGGGATTTTAAAAAAAAACTATATTTGCAGTCATCAAAATTTAAAGTGTGGGAGTTAATCAACTGGAAATATTTTGTGCATTATAATGGTGCATCTGAATTTGATGTGCATTCATAGGTACGTCTTTGGCTTGGAATAGTGAGCAGGCCTAGATTATAATCTGGTCTGGTAAGATAAAGTGTCTTCTCTCAGCATTCAGAGAATTAATTAAGCAGGTGTATCCACAATGCAGTGCACACCACTTCACTTCAGTTTCTGATTCTTGTCTGTATTTTCAAGCTAAATTGGGTGCACATTCAGTTTTTCAAAATTTAATATCTACTGATTAATTTTATATACGTTTGAATTAAATTTAAATTTTACAAAAAACTAAAAAACTAAATGATTAATCTGTCTTAATTTCAGTATTGCTGACTTAATGGATCTTAGTGCCGAAGATCTGACTCACAAAATGCTGTACGACTTTTGCCATGCTGGCGATCTTCAAAAACTGCGCAAAGTTCACACTGATCGTAAGTTTGTTCTTTGTTCATCTGTAAACAGCCTTCCTAGATACAGAGCTTGGAACTCATTAATAAATCTTATGACTTCTGAGACCTTTTGTTTGTGTAGATTGAAATTTCAATGTCTGTTGCCATACAATCTGAATTATTAGAATTGTTTCTTTTTATTTAGTTCTTGCTAAAGGGCAGGTTTTGTCTGAATACTATCGGTTACTAAACAAGCATGGAGGCTACATTTGGCTACAGACTTGTGCAACAACCATATGCAATGCAAAGAATGTGGAAGATCAGAATATCATTGCTATTAATTATGTGCTAAGGTGAGTTCTCCATTTTTTAATTGTTCTTTTCTACAAAATAGTTAATAAGGAAAGCATGCAACTCAATCTGTGACTGTTGATTGTAATGTGGCTTGGTATCAAGGTCTGTAAATATCTAATGTAAGAAAACTTCACTTTTGATTTTTTGTTATTTATATTTTAGAATTTTATTCAGGATAAAGTTATTAAGCAGATTTACCAGGATACTCACATTTGTTGATTGTGTACCAGCCACTGGTCAGAAAATAATGTTGTCTCTTCAATTTCAGTGAAATCAGTAGTGTTTTTGTTGTTTTTTGTTCAGATTTTTATTTTTGATTGTGATATATTAGTTGAAATATAATGTTAGCAACTCATTTGATAATTTTCTGAGATGGGGAAAATTTACCATTGACTCATCTTTCTCATGGTGCACTATGTAAATGGGAAATCATCACAAAACTGAATACATCTCAGGTAAACAATTGCTAGATCAATACCAACAAACAATTTAGGAGTTATAATAGACACCTTAAAACAGTGATACTCAGACCACAGCTTGCAAGCCACATGTGGCTCTTTCAACATGAACATCATGGCTCTTTGAGATTTATGATTTTGTATTATATTATACAATGGAAAAAGATCAGCATCAGTGAAATTTTTTGCAGTGTCAGTTTAATACATAGTAAAACCACATTTTCCATTATACAGATAATGATAGAATAAAAAATAATAAGCAATCAAAATTCTTAAAACAAACCCATGCATTTTCCAAAATGATTACTATCATTGTGCACAACATCAGTAATCGGGGAAACCAAAGATGGTGAAAACAACTAAAATATGCAAGTATAAAGATGAGCACAGATTTTTCAGAGAAGATTGGGAACGTGATTTTTTCTTCATGCCCAGGAGTGGAGGTAAATGTGTCTGCTTAATATGCAACATTTCCATTGCCCAATTCAAAAAATCAAATTTAAATGAGACATTACGTGTCACCCAAATTTTACCAATGATTTCTCCAGGAAAGAATGACTTAAAAATGCTCAAACAGCTCAACAAAACTTTTTTCATATTAATACAAGCCAAAAAGTCACAACTGTGTTGTACAAATCACAAACATAATAATGAAACAGATGAAGCTCTACATGGATGGAAAGATGCTGATAACCTGCTCTACACTGATCCCTGACAAAAAAGATCTCAAGAAAGAGGTGAGGAAATTCCAGCTATCTGATTTGATGGCATCTAGAAATTTTTTGGAGAGCTCAGAAAACATTGGAAATATACTCAAGTAGAAATTGTCATCTTTCTAGTTTGTTAGCCTTGCAATGGATGGAAGCTTATATATCAATGATATTACACAGTTACTACAGGGCTATGAATACTTAATTTGAGGTGACAGAAGAATTGCTGGACATGGATCCACTGCAAAATGGAACTGGAGAGGAAATAAAAATCGCCCCCTTGAATCAACAGCAATTCTGCTATGTATTGGCTGAGCTGAACAGAAATTATGGTGCCGGATTTAGTGATTTTAAGAAACATGACAAACTTTAGCTCCTGGTGAATAATCTACATCTCACTAAGATGGATAAAATGGAAGAAATCTACTCACTACTAGCAGCTGTGGACCTGTTGATGGAGTTTGTGGAATTAAAGATCTCTAATGAATTGGCACAACAATACCATCAAAATAAAGATGTGGAGTTTTGAAAATTAGTTAACAATCTTCCAAGAAAAGAATCCCAAAATTAGCAGAAGGATTATTTGATTGTTCCTCTCAACCTACAGGTACAAAGCATCCTTTTCCACACATTCAGAGATTAAATTCAATAGATTGCATGCTAAAGAGGGCATTTCAAGCATATAACCCACTTCACTGCCTTGTGTCTAATAGGGAGTGATCAAACTAAGAGCCAGGTATGCCTAATTAAATGCATACAATGAATATATATATAATTTGGGGGAGGGAGGGTGGATCAAACATTTCTTTGATCAAAATGTTTAAATATAAACTTATATTATTATATGGTTATTTTGTTGGGGTGGGGCACAGGGCATGCAGTAGCCATAGGGCTCTTTTGGTTAATGTTGACTGAAAACATGGCTCCTGAGTTGCTGAAGTCTGAGTGCCACTCTCATCATCAAAATTTTCACAACCTTCCAAATTGCTACTAAGGTGGCTGATGATGTTTTTTTTTTCCTTATCAAATTCTTGAAAGTCTGTTTGTCAGTATTCAGAATAATTTTGTGCCAGGTTTCTCACTAGATTCCATGCTCCAGTCACTTTGTAAATTGCATTCAAAAACTGATGGTAGTTTCCCTCATCCTGCATTATCTAATAGCAGAGCAGCTTTTCCTGACGAGTCTCTTGATTCTTAGACCCGGGGGGACAAACTTTGGTTGAACGACTCTTTGAAAATGGTGCAGCCCGTCCTTTACCTTTTACGGTTAGAACAATCTACCGGCATGTTTGATAGTTTGGTTCTTCTAAATGAACGCAGTTTCTTAGCTTTACCAGTCACAAAATTTAAGCTTGTGTAAACCGGCCACACTTGCACAGCACACAGCCTCCTTTTACTGGATTTGTGGCCAGGAGCATGGTGCTTGTTTTCAAATGCTAAAGTCCTCATCAATAAACAATTTCTCTGAAGTCCTGTTTCATCTACATACATTTGCTTTAGTTGCAAGTTTTTTTTTTCTGTAAATTTTTGAAAACCTTCAAGAAAGTCATCAGCAGCAGCTGACTGATCCTCACTTCATTTTTTTACCCTGAATGCTTATCTCTTGGATTCAAAGCTATTTCTTAAGCCATGTAAGCCACCTAGACAATTAATTAAAGTCATTTTCTCTTTCTAATGCATTAAAATATACTGTTTGTTTTGCACAAATCAGAACAGACACTGGAGTTCCCTTGGCCCTTTGTTGGTTGGATCAGAACCCAGCATCACTCTGTGCTACCTTTAGATAAACCACTTGACGAATCTGAGTTAATTATGTATGAGATTAATCATTCGTTTTTCCCTTTCAAACTCTCTTTTTTCCAGGTGTATCACAGAAAGGTGTTTTCCTGTACCACCTCAGTTTTTTCACATTTCTCTATTATTTCAAGATTTCCTTGAATTGTCAGTGCAATATGTTTATGCTTGTTTACAGATATTGAGAAAAGGCAATGCACTGTGTTTAAAACTAAACAAGAAAATTGTTAAAAAAATCCTTAGCACTCTCAATGATAACAGACAATTACAATGGCACTGATTGTTGGATTTCAGTCTAATGAGTAGGATAATACTGCATGTGGAGAAATATGTCAGTGATACTGTTGACTGTGGCAGCAGTATGACAAAAACTTGTAAATGTTCTACAGGAAAACCTACTCTCAAGCTTACCTGTGATGGCTCTGTAGTGTTTGTTTGTTTTTTTTGTGCAGTATAGTTAATTGGAAATGCAGACAATCGAAGAATGTTCTTGGTTAGACATTGAAAGTATGATAAAGTACTTACAAACATCAACATTTATATTATAATATTCAGAAATTCTAAAAATGTTATATAGTTTTGATTCATGAACACTTGTGACTGTTAATTTGAAAATTAGTGAAATTTATATCTAGTTTCAGGAATTAGTTGCTTTTTTCTTGGAAAATATTTTTTTAACCCTTTAAAATCCTCTGAAAAAATTTCAACAAAAAACACTACCATATTAAAAAAATCAGGCGGCCATTTGCATGGAATCATTCCAGAAAGTTCCCTCCATATAACAACTTGCATTATAATATGAACTCAGTGTATCCACACATCTCTGGATACCAAAAAAACAAGAGGCAGGTAACTGATGGTAAATTGATCCTCTGTTTCCAATTATCTAAAATATCTATTTGGAAAAAGACAGTGGATGCTGGACTTGCTGTCATTTCCTAAATGTTTGAAAATGAGATGTTTGCAAGTTTGTTTTTTTTTTTTTTTTAAGTTAATCTTTCTTTGATGAACTTTTTAAATCTCTTTTTCCTTCAGTGGTGTTGAATATGGAAACTGTGTATTGGATGCTAATCAGCTTCATACAGGAGCAGGGTCTGAAAATGACCATTCTGACCACACCGACCACAGCGAGAATGGTTCAGATTATGGTGAGGAAAGAGTTTTTTATCATATGGTGCATTTTTACTTTTTAAAAAAAAAATAGACATTTAAATAACTTTCTGGACAGCAAAAACAATGTTAGCTTTTCATTCTCATCTTCGATTATCTCAGTCACCTGCCGTGGGGTAATTGTCAGTCACCTGTCGTGGGGTAACTCATTTCTTCTTAAACATTTTACCGTCAAATGTTCTGGAAGCGGTGCTGCACAAGCAATGCCCAGCACTCTACAACTTTAAATCATGGCAGGTGGAGACAAGACTGCAGATTTTCTTTTGAAAAAAACAGAAGGCAAAATATTTTTACCAGGATTTACAAAACAACTTCTGAGGATTACTATGTCCAACTTTCCAGCGGTTTTGCAGAGCTGGAAGCGAATAAATATCTCCGACTCGTTTGTTAATGTGAGGGAAGTAATTCTTGTTAAAACTGTTACACGAATGAAGCGTTTAACAAAACATTAAATTTTATTTTATTTCTATCGTTGCTTTCTGAATTTTTTTGTTTTCTTAATATCTACATAGAGAAAAAAAAACTTACTATTCAGTATAAAATGTTCAAATTATACATTTAACAACATTCCAAGCAGAATTTAATTTTATTTTTTAATCATCTTGAGACATGATATTTGACAGTTTGGGCGATATTAGTTATTTCTATTCTTGTGCTGTATTGATATTCTAAAATTTGGAGGAGTTATGTCTTTCTTCCCAAGACGAGAAACTCATCAGTTATATTTCATCATGAAAAAAGTTCAACAAACTAGCTAAACTGTGTTACTAACGAGACATGCTAGAATTTTAATGTCATCTTATTACTACAGGAATAATCTAAGATTTGTTTGTATTTTAAAAATACACAATCCTTTGTTTACTCCTGATTGTTAAAAGAAGGAAGTACCTGTATTGAATATTTTTCTCTAATTTCTTTTCTTTTAAATTCTACTCTTTTTTTGTTGTTAAAGTCTACTAATTTAGTAAAAATGTTATTAAGCATAATGTATACACTTCATTAACACTTTGATCCCATATATATGTTCCAGTTTTTGGATCCCCTTTTTATTATCAGAGTTTACAGTCAACCATTTCTTATTAGAAAGACTAGGATACATTAGATTATCAGTGAAAAGCCCTTAAACTTTTTTAAAGTGTAGTATACTTGCAAATTAAATTTTGAATAATCTTATTTCAAAATGTCCACATTTTTGTTATTTATTTTGTGTTACTAAATTTGTTTAGTTTAGGTTATTAATATACTTTATTCACAGCAATTTATCTAAAAGAAAAGAGTATGTTTGTTAGTCCCAGTCATCCATAATATAAAAGCTACAACTAGTTATACATAGAACTAGAGTTCTTTGAACTCTCTCTTTCTTTAGTATTCTTTTAGCATTTAAAAGAATACAAAGATTGTTTGTGTGCTTCATGACCAAATAGAATCTGTAGTATTTAATAATAACAAACATCCTATTCCTCATTGAAGAAAGTGAGAAAACTGTTTTAATATTATCTACTACTTGGAAATGTATTATAGCCACAATCTAAGCCATTCCATGTATTTGGTGATTTTTCTGCTATTAAAAACCTGTCAACAATGGATTTTTATATAGATATTTCTCTCTGAGAAAAAATACATGTATATTTTCACAGCAGTAAAATACTATGGTAATACAAATGGTATGTTAGTAATTATTGTCACCACTATATATCTACATAATGGGCTGAGAAATATGTCTGTGATCGAGTGTTTATGCATATTGGTAGTTATAACATTTGAAAGAAATGCGTTGATTCGTTTGAACAGAATATAAGGTGTTGGGTGAATCAATCTCTGTGGTGGCTTGTTGGTTAAATATTAAAGAGAGTTTATCTATAACCTTAAAAAGTAAAGATCAGGAACTTGTGGCACCACTAATTCATCAGGGTTCAGCATCTGTGATCATTTTTACATGGCAACAATTATTGCTGCAATGCTACCAGGGTATCATGACAATATCAGAAGATGTCATCATGCACTCGAGTACACCCACAATGGCCAGCATGTTGATTCGCATTATGAGATGGACACTACCAAATCCATTTGCAGTTGATCAGTCAATACTAGGCATGAAGTGGTATTGTGTGATATTCTCTGATGAGTCTAACAGCAGAATAACCACTGTATAATCCACAGATGATGTGGAGAGTGGTGTAGCAATAACTTTCCTACACATCTAGCATCAATGACATGTCCTGGGCAACCTCTTTATTGGACCTGAATCCCAATGAGTATTTTATGCTTGTCTGGATATGAAAAATCTTTGCTGAAGATCATATCTGAACACTTGATGACAGTGATAGCTTTGATGGTTACCAGAAGAAAAAATCTATAAACTCTTGTTGTTGACCATGGTTGTAGTCCCATGTTTTGCAATTGTGATAATTCTTCAATTATCAATGCAAAACCAAGTAATTTTGTTTTAAATTAATATATTTCATGTGCTAATAAATTTTTTAAATAGTTGTTTCTTCAGGTGAATATGTGTATATACATTTAACAGAAAGCTGTCTTATCTCTCTACTGTACTGTACTGTACTTACGCTGCAATATTTAACATCAGATGGCTATCTTATACAATTTAAGAATACCTTTAAGGAATAAATCAACAATTGATCACAATTATGGGTTCTAATTTCACCTTTAATTCTTGTTAATATAAATTTATAGCATTTTCTGTTTTCTGACAGATTATCCAAACAGTTGTTTAGAAAAATAACTTATGTAAATGTAAAGTATTCTATTTTAAAGTTAGTTTGTTTTATTTATATCATGTTTATTTCATTAATAAGATTCAGACAAAAAAGCTGACTTCAAAACAGACGTCCAGTTAAATAAGATACAAACGACATTGGTAATGCCATAAAACTCACTTTTTGATTGGGAGGGAGCTCAGTTTACCATGTCTGGCTCAGGGTTGAAGAGAAGTTATCTCCATGTTTTTTGGAGTTGGGGAGTAAATCTTTAAAACTTTTACAATTCAAAGAAATGTTTGTTTTTTTCTGATTTGTGTATCTAATCAAAAAACGCAGACACCTGAGGGTCAGAATGCTCAGGTTTTCACATTTTAAAAAAAAACTGAAAATTCTTGCAGAGGATTACATTATCAAAATTTCTTGTATCTCTTAGTTTGTATGCTTTTTATCATTTCCAGATGAAAGCCATCTGAAAAATAAAAAGAGCTCTGACCATAAAGAGGGCAGCTTGAAAGTAAATCAAAACAACAGCTGTCTTAGCCAGAGCGACAGACTGAAACAGCCAATAAGTGAGGCAGATGACAGTCTCATTGACAGTGGGATGCAGAAATGTGACCTGAACTGCAACAACGTTTATCAGGATGAAGAATCAGCAAAGATTGTATTGAATAATAGATGCTGCTCCATCTATGCTGAGAGAAGTGATGCCTCGAAAGTTGACTCTAAAAACTCCCGACGCAAAGCAGACAAGCCACGGAGAAGGCGGCGTGAGCATGAGAATGAAGATGATGGATTCAATGGTAGTGAATTGCTGGCTGAACAGAAAGATGGTGGCTCCACAAAAGTTCCCCGACTTGTTAGGCCAGCAGAAGAGAAGAGCCCTGTGGGAAAAGAATGCCATGTTGGGTTAGTCAGATCTCAGGACAAGCTGACCTCAGTCCCTGAAGATTTGTCAACAAAGCCCATTCATTCTGGACATTTAACAGCACCTGGGGATGGACATTCTGGTGATTGGACAAAAACCATTGATAGTGACCACCACGACTATTCATCTGTAGGACAACATACATCAGTAAAAGATTTAGAAGAGGTGATGAATCGACACCTTCCAGCCATGACAGATAATCCAGAGTCTGTCATCAATGGGGACATAAGTAGTAGATATTTACGACAAAAACCAACTATCCAATGGATAGGTTCGCATCCTTCAGGAACTGATTCACTGCCAGCATCAAATCTTCTTCGAACTTTGTATGCAAACAGAGAATCAGTTATACGTAGCAATGTTTGTAACACCCGTCCACAGTACTACAGTGACATACCAATCAGTATGTTAACGCCGCCAAGTGGCGGAGATGGCTACAAAGAACAGACAACTCATATAAAAACAGGAAAGACTCCAGAGTCTTATGTGGTTGTGTCAAGTTACACTACAACGCCATTGTCAGTTTCAATGTCAAACTCTCTCTCCGATTCTTACAATATCACACCTCCATCATCTGTCTCACCTCAGGATAAACTTCCCTCTCCATTTGCTGAAGGAGGATTTGTTGACAGCACCACACAGTGTGGGAACTTGGGGAATGAAAATTTGGCAGTTCGCATCCCCATAAAACCCCAAGCAGCATATACATTGCCCATCACATCCGAATATGATCATGCAAAAAACACGTTTCCTGTCTCTGGCAACTCTTATCTTTCAACAAACTCAGAATTTACTCATTTCAACCACATCAGCAACAGTTCTGCATCGCAGATCTACGACTCTCAACGGCCAACTGGTCCATGGTATTCTGCATCATATTCGGCCTGAGGAACTCAATGTGGAAGACAAAAATACAACAATCCAATTGTTTACAAATTGGTGCTTTAATGGATCTGCCCAATTATTATGACACATTTGTAAGACAGCACTAGTAGATATGTTTTAGCCAAAGCCATTACATGTAAATAACGTGTGCCAAAGTTAGATTTTGTTGTCTTATTTCAGTGGCTGAAAAACAAAAAAAAAAGTCACTGAAACAAAGAGAGAAGAAAAGGCCAAGTTGTAATTCCGAATAAAGGCAGCACTAAATACCAATCATGTTTATTACCAAGTTCCGACAATCTCAGCTGCCCTGTCTTTCTTGTCATGACACGGCCTCTAAACATAGCGTATTATACATGTGTTCTTTTGAAGGGTCCAACCAAAGAAATACTTACCCTATATGCAAAACAAATAACAAAGAACTACTGTACCGAACGTGTGTAGTAATAATAATAAACATGCATGGGTCAGTCTCTGCTCTTGGAAGAAAAACACAAGTAGACAAACAGCTGACAAATCTTTCTAAACTCAGAATGAACTTCACCTCAGAAATATGCTGTAACTGACATTTCTTTCGTGGAAAGTCCAACAAAATGTCTTTGTTGAAAAAATAAAGCAGTTTTTCTGTTTCAGCAGTTCATTTTTAAAACTGTGAATTTCAGAACTGAATCTGATACAACTTTCAGGTAAAACCTCAGTAACATTCTGGACTGGCAAAGTGGAGACTGATCCATCTTCTCTGTATATAGTGCGCGCGGAGTCTTGTTGATGCATGAGCAAACCTTTTGTGTTGTGTTGTTAGCTAGCAAGATACCATGACAATGAGCTTTGTTAACTGAGTTGTCTCCATGGAGATTCACTCAGCATTTCAAGAAAAAATATATTTAAAAAAAATGTTTTTTTATTAACTGTTACATATATATATATATATATATATGTGTGTGTTTAATTTTTTGTTTTAACTGTGTTAGAGCTTGGAAAACTTTAAAACAACAACAACAAAGAAGAAGAAAATTTACTTAAGAAAAAAGAAAAAATGAAAACCTTGCTCGTTTTTCTGTATTCTTTTATTCAGCAGGTCAGTTGCAGGTTTGTGTATTTTTTAATGAATTAAGAAAGTTATGTTTACATGTTTTTAATCATGACAGAGTGTTTTTAAATACTACTAGTGCTCTGAGAAATTCAGAAATTCTTATTGCCAAAAAAAAATATTTTTGAACTTCTGGTAGTTCCAGTGCAACTGTCTGATTTGGTGGCACACTCCTGACAGTACAGAGAAGTTCTCTTTCATACAAAATCAGGAAGGAAGAAGAAAACAAAACCTGTCACGAGTCTTGTAGGGGGAGAGCATTGTTTTTTGGCCTAGATGGCGTGATTATTCTGAACAATTTTTTTAAACATTAATTTAAACCCAAACAGCAATGGTCTGATGTTCTCATCACCTTGACCATTCAAATCATGGAATTTCACTTCCCTTAAATGATTATGAATCAACCTTAAAAAAAAAAACAACAACAAATAAATAAATAAATAAAAGCCTCTCTTCTAAAGAATTTCAAAGAAATTCAATGAAAAATTTAGGTTAATATTCTGAAATGAAGTAATACAAAATAAAACCCTGATGTCCATAATAAAGACTTAATTTACTCCATAACTGAAAACATCTTTTCTAACAAATTGTCTTGTATCATTAATGTCATGGAAATTTCAGTAAATTTAAACTTTTGGTACTATTCAAACAGCACAACACCATAGCTCTCCAGTCAACCTTCTGTATGGTACTTGGTTATGCAAGATGGTGTATGCCATTTTATGTCACTACTTGTTCTGCTGTCTTCAAAAACACAAACGTGGCTGTCTGCTCGTCTCTGAAATGCTTTTGTGAGAATATTTAATAATTCCACATTAATAGTTTTAATTATTGCAAGATTAGTAAAACATGAAACTTTGGTTTGACTCCTGTGATAGTTTAAAACAAGAGTGAATTCTATTACACTGACAGAAACTGAAGAAAAAAAGAAATTTGTACAGATTTACCGTCGTTAATATTATTAAAGATATAACATTGGAGCCTGACAAAAGCTTTCCTAGTTGAGTGAAAATTGATGAAAGAATTGACTTTTTCTCCTTTAGAAATGGCATTTATCACCTGTTTTTTTTTTTTTTTTTTAACTCTTTTAAGACAGGATTAATTGCCCTGGAATAATTTCTAGAATTTTTTTTTTAAAAATAAAAATAAGGCCAGTTTTTAAATATTCTGTATGAGAACCCAAAAAAAAAAAAACATCATCATCATCAGACAATGAGCATGTGTCCAGACAAAATAAGCTTTTGGTAAAATGTTAAAATAAATTTTTAAAAATGTTGCCTAGTTTTTACTTGGAGCTCTGTATGAAATGGTAATAAACTATTTTTTTATTTGGTGTTATTTTGGTTAAAAACTTACCACCATCTCTGGTTCAGCAGTGCAACATTGGTCATAGGTTTAGTTCCAGTTCCATAGAAACTGATGATGCAGCCCACTTCCTGGATGCTGTTAAAAATCTAGGTTCACAAAACTAAAATGCTGGACAGTTATATAATTATTTTTTTTATAGTAAAACAAAGTCTGATTTATTTTAATGCTATGTCACTTCATTTCTGTGATCCTAAATTGCATCCTGTTAAAATGATAAAGTGGAGTGTTTGATTTCCGTATGTCTAGGCAACTAGTGATGATCATCTTTTTTTTAATCTACTATTCAACATACATCAGGCATGTTGTCACAATCCATCTGGTTTCAGCTCTGCAAGTATGTGTGCAATTATAATCCAGTCATTTTGTAAAATGATAATTTCTTTTTTTAAATAAAATTCATGTTATTACAAAAAATTGCTGTATTCATTTAATTAGCAGCTGCTGCTATCATTAAAAAACAAACTTTCTAGCTGGAAAGGGAAAGAATTTTTCAACAACCAATGTTAATTTTGAAATTAGTATTCTCAGGTGGATTATCAAATGTGCACACAATTAGTATGAAATGGATATTTACACAACTAAATAGACTTTCAAAAGATTGTATTGAACAGTGTTGTGGTAAGAAAATAAGTCAACTTGAGATTTCATTTATAATTAACAGGCAGGATTCTCTTCTCAAAATTTAATGCTTGCTGTTATCTCCTCACAAAGCCAATATACACAAATGTATAAAAATTAACTTTATTTACATACAACCTCCTTGCAGTACAATGGTTAAGTACTCAGATAATTGTGAGTAATGAGATCTGGAATAAAGACTTTCAGTGTATAAGTGATTTTATAAAACTAAATCTTCAATCTCCAGAAGAAAAAAAATCAATCACAATATTCCATGTTTTGTCTTAGTTTTGTTTTTCTCCTTAATTCCAATTAAGGCATATTTTTTGTTTTATTGACATATTTAACCATAAATGGATTAAATTGTAACTTTTGACAAAATTCAAAAACTGAGTAAATAGTTCATTCACCAAAGATTAACATAAAATTATTCTTTTCTCTCTTATATACATTATATAAGTAAGAGACAAATTATTCCAGAAATTTTCATACAAAGTGACCCCTCAGCGTGATTGTTTCCATCCAGTTAAAACTAAAGTGATGAATGTTCTCTTGTTTTAAACATTTGGCAGTCTCCAAAATACTTTTTTCCAGATGTAAACATTAATCTGATAGAGACTACTACACAACCTGGGCAATTTTAATTTCTATTAATAATTAGTGTGAAAGTAGTCTCTTGTTTGTTTTTCTAAAGTCAGTATTTATCTGTTTTGCTAGTAATCGAATAATAAAGTTTAAAATCTATAATATAAATTCCCTCTTCAGTATTTTCAAGTCTCTCAAGAATTTTTACAGCTAGGTTATATGCTGTAGGTGGTCAAATTACAAGAGTAATTAACACTAATTCAAGGCTTTAGTCCTATAAACTCACTTAGACAGTCTTGGTTACAATTAGCATAAGTTGGTGCAATCACTGCAGTGCATTGAAAACATCTAAACAATTTTCCATCTAGGCATTGGAAAAAACCATCACAGAAACAGAGAATAAGATGACAAGCCCCATTTTATTATTTTAGCTTTGTAAATAAGGTAAATAAACTTCTGGAATTTGTATTTTAATATACATTGGCATTTCCCAGTACAAACTTTCAAAAATTATTTTGATGCAAGGTAGCACATTAATTTAAAGATTATATACTTTTGTAATGTAAAATTTATATCCAAAAATCACTATTACACAAATATTCTCAGACCCCAACAACATACAAAAATCAAACAAATGTTAAAAGTCAGCTATAACTTCCTTTTTGATAGAGTGACTGGTAGTAATGTTTTTAGATGTTTGATTAAACCACATGCTCTCTTAAAATATCTATTTAATTATATGCTGCCAGTCATTGATCCACAGTTGGGAATATTGTAAACTTGATCTAATGTTTGGTACATTTTCTGACAACTCAGATGAAAAAAATCAAGGAAAATTCAAAGAAATATGTAGCTTTGAGTGTGGATATACTCACTAGGTCTCAATGGGATCTGCTCGTTTACTTAATTTGAGGCCCCCCCCCCGACCTTCCATCAAACACTCCTTTCCCTCTTCCTCCAGTGGCTACACTTTTACACAACATTGATCAGCTGTTATTTTAAAAAATCCTACCTCTTTCCCAGAGGATACTGAGCCAATTTTCTGGTTTACATAAAACTCTCATTTGTAACCACCCCACAAAATACCCACTTTCACTTAGATGTAAAAGTGACAATTCAATGTTTTTAACTTAGTACTAAAAATTTTCTTCAGAGCTGTTTATCTACAAGAAATTTGCACAAGGAAGTTTTGAAGCAATTCTCAAATGATGTTTCAAAGAGAATATATACTATGCATCATTCAGCAGCTTATTTATATACATCTTCCAGATCGTATATTTTTTCCAATATGGCCAAATGGTATATTTAATATTTCAACTAAATATTTAATTTCCATATATGAATTATTTTCCCTACCATAATTCTGGCTACAGAATATATGCCAAGACATTAAAAATAGCAATATTTGTTTTCTATTGTGGACAATGTGCAAAAATTTATTTCACCTAGACAAAAGCAAATATTTTGTGATCTAATAAAATCCTCCACATTGTCCCAATAGTAAAACTTCAAAGTAGCCTCATTTTGCAACTGAGCAACTATTACATGAAAATGCTACAGTGTATTTCAATTTAAATGGAATGTTAAGTCTTCTTGTAGCTTTAAACAGCTAATAGCTGCTGTTCCTTAAACAAAAGATCTCAACAGCATCCATTGCAACCTGGGGAAAGTCTGATAAACAGCTAGATCATCACTTGAAATACGAGTAATTTAAAATGTACTTTTTTTAAAATGATATCTACCAATGATTCTTGAGATGCAAGCAGTGTGATATCTATATTGACAGAGTGAAAGTCCAATTATTTTACACACAAGTTTTGTACAACCATTACAAGCTTGACACTGTATCATGATCTTGTAGTCAACCATGATAATTTCTTACAACTGCACTCAAGCCTCATTGAGCTGTCCATTATCTTTCTACGGCAGAGCTGGCTGGAAGTGCATCTCAACACATGGAAGAAAACTACTGGTGTCTTTAGTAGTCAGACTCTCTCTAGTTGATTTGGAGAGGTAAACTTTACAGTCACAATGTAAAACAGTGCTGGAAACACTACAAGTCCTAACAAAGGAGCATGCAAACTAGGCTTCTCCAGCTCTGTCATGGCAATGATCCCATAGGCATGAAGAATCCAGTGTCCAGCCATAATGATAATGTTGCGGACATTGGTAAAATTCTCTTGGAGAAGTCCTCTTAGTGTCTAAAACAGAGAGTATAAAACAAATCAGCCAAAATTCTTGACAATGATAATGAAGACATGAATAAGAATTAACTAAGTCAGTCTTTGGTGTTGACAACAAGACCATAAAGCATCTTCTGAATTTCTGTTTGTCAATGATAAAGTCATTAACCAGAATTAATCAAATAATAAAGAATAGCATTTGGCTGTGAGTATCAGAGGATTTTGAAAAGAGTCAAATTCCATATAATGTTCTGCAGCAGGTCATTATCATAGAAATGCCTCCCAAAGCTGACAAAGTTGAATGCAGTCATGAAGGTTACATATTATACTTCCTCCACAACCAGAGCTAACTCATTTTCCACTTCATTGGATTTAATGATAAAAAACAGACATATTAACATCCAGTCTCTTTATAATTCTACTGAGCTTCAAGATCTGCTACCAGTCAGTCAAATGAGAAATGAAAAGTATATCAATCTTTTTAGTTTACTACAATTGCTTTATGATAAAAAGTCCATCATCACCACCATCTCAAAAATGTGGTTAGTGGTTTATCTTGAGACACACTGATGAAAACAAATATTCAATATAAGTTAATATTATTATAAAGAAAGAAACAAATTTTCCACAAAATTTTAGTAGTCAAAGTAAAACATGTAAGTTTTATTTTCCTAAATCAAATTTTCAGCAAACTAAGGTAACCTTATTGAATGTACAGAATTAACTGAAAGCAAAAATAAGATACTGAAGCATCTGTTTGCTGCATCATCCAAAGTGCTAAATTGCAGTTAATTGGCCACACCCACATTCTGTGTTCTGAAAGGCATCTGGACATCCCATGCAAACATACATTGCATAACTGTGTGTGTAAAATGAGTCATGCATGGAAAGTCTGCAATTTGATGTGAAGTCAAATCATCATATTTAACTGGACTAAAGGTCATGTTTATTACTATACTTAGGTTTCCCTGTTGGGGGGGGGGAGGACCCATAACTAAACTTTAAGTGACCATGCAGGGGACAAACAGAACAATAACAGTAGTGCAAATGTTTAAAATAAAAATTAACTTTAAATATATTTAATTGGCCAGGAGAGAAAGATATGGAATTATATACTATAACAAAAAAATAAAATTATTTTTTAATGCTATAAAATAGTCTTGAGTACAGAAGAAATAGCAAGGAACCTACACCCAGCCGAGTAGCAGATAATGTAGCATCCATGCTTGAATTACCAGTACACAACTTTTCCTTCTGACACTCACAAAACAAACTCCTTAAATGAAGAATTGTCTAACACTGAAAACAACTAAACAAAGCAAAATTATAATCATATTCTAACAAAAGGCTTTTGTTCTGTTAAGCAAACTCATTAAAAAATTCAATGCATAATAAAACCAGTCACAGCTAAGAGAGAATGCTCAAACAGAATCCCAAGGAAAAAATTTAAGATTACAGTATCTTTAAAACTTAGACACTATTTTTACATATTTCAATAATTTTAGACAGTAAATCTTGCTGGTAGTAGTTTTGCAGTTATCCTTTATACCATAATTTCAAGCTTTATTTTAAAAAAATTATGTATCCAGAAAGTTAATAGATCTCAAGAAATTTACAAAATACGGCCAGGTTAGATCCATGTTGACCCAAACTTGACAAGGCCACAAATAAGTGAGATCCAGAGTAGTTTACTATAAACATTTAGGGCCAATGAAAAACTTCTCCACAGATATAGGGCTTATCCGAGATTATATTTACAAAGGTATATGATCAGTTTAGAGATGACTGATCATTCAAATTAAGTGAAAAGCAATAGTGTTACTTTGAAGCCCCTAAATTCTCCAGAAGAACAAAATTACAGGCAATTATCACAGAAGTCAAAAGAAAATAAAGTGACAACAATGGTGAGTTTAAATCCAGTTTCAGATTTAGTATTAACTACAAAATGTTAATGCCTATATTCTAAGCAGCAAATGCAACCACTCTGAAACATGGGAAAACTTTAAATGCCACAAAGAAAATATATTTAAAAACCAGATTTTGTAAACTTGACTCAGTAAGAATTTATGAACAAAAGGCTAAACATTTAGCACAGACTCACTGTTTAATTCCTAAAGTGGTGTAGTGCCACAACTGTATGCTATAGAGTGCTGCCTATTCTGTGCCACAAGTGGCCCAGCACTTCGGACTCTGTCAGAAAAACACCTACTAGAAGTCTTCATTTTTCAAATGCAGGACCAGCTTGTAAAGAACAGCAAGGAGAAACCATGCTAGTCCTTCAAAACTCAGGCCCTCAACCTAGCAGTCCAGTAGTCTGTCTATCAATGGACCACCAAAGAGCCTTACAAAATGTTTAATGAACAGACAGAAAAAAATTTACATAACAGTGGAATTGCCTCCTTATTTAAAAATTGAACAATTTTCTTATTTGTTTACTTGCCCTTTTATATATCTCTGAAAATTTAGGAGCAAAATGGTGTTGACATTTCAAATTGCTACAACTTTTCAAGCACCAAACTTCCTTCATTCACATCTGATTAGAACGTTATTTTAAATGTTATTAACTTTGTTTTTTTAGTCTTTCACCAAGCTGACAAACTACAAGTAAAATCTGGACAGAACTATCTACAGTACTCATCAACATACCAGTGTTATTTTTAATACCACAACTGAAGGTTGTCAAAGAAAGTCTGAAATTGATGCGTACCTTTCATTTATCATTTTGTTGGGATTCAATTTCTGCTGCCTTACCTTTGACAAATGGGTGGATAAACATTTCTCAAACCAGAGGCTTGACAGTGTTTTGTTTTGCTAAAACCTACTAAATGTAGAAAAAATTTTAATTTTCAGCCAATTTTTTCTTGGAAGATGTTGCAAAAAATCCATAACCCAAGTAGGTGATCTGCTATGTATTATTCCAGCAGCCAATGGTGGTGGCATGATTTGATCAGAGAGCTTTTTTTTGCATATCAAAAATCTACCTGTATGCACATGTGCAAAGATCTAGAGGTGATGGTCTTACCTGGGAGTATAGAGCTGTAACATGATACAGCTTCAGGACATCAAAAGATAGCAAGCAATTACAAAGCTCATCTCCTCCTCCAGAGAACTAAGAGCTGTGCCAGGGTGCACTGTTGACAGAAACACTCTATATAATAGTGAGAGACTGAAAGCTGGAAGAGTTATACACATGAGGCTACAGTTGCAAGTGAAAAAAATGAGAGAAAGAAGCATACTGAAAGCAACAGCTGACTATTAATCACTTTATAGACTAAGTAAAGGCAAGTATAGAACAAGGTAGATTTCTGTCAAACTTTATTTCGTGTAGATTACACAGAAAATTATTATTAACCTCACCTCGTCTTCAATACAGTGCTAGAAATAAAATCTAACATTATAAAACCTTTTCTCCAACAGATTTTTAAAGTCCAAATCCAATTTTAAATGTCCTATCACTACCAATTTTTTAAAATCTCACTGTCATATTTTCTGCCTCCACAAAAAATAAGTAAAGCATTTGGTACATACAAGGTGTAGTCAAAAAGTATCCGACCTTGAATTTGTTTGAACAAAATAATAATGTGTGAGCAAAATCCGCATGGGTATTAGGTGGCCGCGTCCTTCCTGAGCATGCGCAAAAATTTTCATGTCTGTAGGTTGCGCCAGTCGCCCGCAGTGACGCGTTGAGTACAGACGTGAAGTGTGTGCTGTGCAATTTTTCTTTTTGAGTCAAGATGACCAAGCGCATTGAGCAATGATACTGTATCAAATTCTGCCAAAAACTTGGTGATACGCAAGCCCAGACTATCGAGAAGATTCAGAAGGCCTTTGGAGATGATGCTATGGGAAAAACACAAATAAAGGAGTGGTAAAACCGGTTCAAAGATGGCCACACCTCAGTGGACAGTGAGCCACGTTGTGGCAGACCATCGACTAGCAGAAACGACGGAATGATTGCAAAGGTTCGAGGAATAGTCTATGAAGACCGTCATGTGACTATTGAGGAGATTGTTGCCGAAGTTGGAATCAGCCATGGGTCAGTTCAGTCAATTATAACAGAAGATTTGTGCATGAGGAGGGTGTCAGCCAAATTCATACCAAAGTTGCTGTCTGACCAGCAGAAAGGAAATCTCTCAGGACATGCTGGAGTGTGCTAGCCAAGATCAAAACTTCATGAACACTATCATCACTGGCGATGAGACATGGGTGTACAGCTATGACCCTGAAACAAAATTGCAATCATCCCAATGGAAGCATCCATCCTCGCCAAGACCAAAGAAAGCAAGACAGGTGCGCAGCAATGTTAAACTGATGACGACCTGTTTTTTTTACTACAGAGGTATTGTGCACCATGAATATGCATCACAAGGTCAGACAATTAACAAAGAATACTACCTGGGGGTTCGTCGCCTTCGTGAAGCTGTGCAGCGAAAACGACCCGACCTGTGGGCAGCAAAGAACTGGCAACTCCACCATGGCAATGCACCCGCTCATTCCACCCACGTCGTCCAAGCATTCCTCGCCAAGCATAACACACATCACTTGTTCTTCAGGTTTCCTACTCCCCAGACTTGGCTCCGTGTGACTTTTGGCTATTCCCAAAGCTCAAAAAAAAAAACACTCAAAGGGAGAAGATTTGAGTCAACAGAGGACATTAAGCAAAATTTGATGGCACAGCTCTACAGCATCCAAAAAAGTGATTTCCAGAAATGTTTCCAGCAGTGGAAGGAACGCTGGCAGAAGTGTGTAGACTCCCAAGGCGAATACTTTGAAGGAAACTAAATCAAAATGGTGAGTTTTTTAATATTACTTGTTTTTTGGCCAAAGGTCGAATACTTTTTGACTACACCTCGTATGATGAGAATTATGTAAAATATTTTTTTTTACTACATTCTTAACTTTTACAGGTGTCAGTTGTTTGTGTGTATATTACTCACATCTGGCATGATAAAAAGTACCAAATTTTAGCAGAGATTTTAGTATAATTTCTCATACATGTAATCATGAGACACTCTAGACAAGTTTTAATCAATGTCATGTGAAAGCTAATGGTTGCTGACTGGAATAAAAAATGTGAAAATTGATGATGATATGAAGGTGCTGTTGCTGCTGTTGTTGCTCTGAGATTGTGGGTACAGAGGAGTAACAGTTGCAGAGCAGATACTCACTACTTGAAAATGCAATAATGTATGAGCAAAAATCAAGCAAAATTGATTAGAGTAAAAAAGCAAAATGTTAAATCTGTAGCAATACATGCATAAATGGCATGGAGCAAGGTGTTATGCCTCCAATAATACCAGTGGTGCTAACTCCAAAATAATCCAGTTAATTTTTTTGTTCAAAGAACCCAAAGTCAGATTTCATTTATTTTGCTGATTTAGGCTAGAATAGTGAAATTTTTTGGTAGGTATGGCAAGATGAGGATACTACATAACAGCAGTACCCAAGTCTGTTGATCAGGTGCTAAATTTACAATGGATGAACTGTAGATGTAAAATCAGCTGTAAGCTTTGGTGTATTCAGAATGGCAGCAACCACTACAGGAGCAGCACATGCTGACAAAAGGCACCAAATATAAAGTGACTCCAGACATTGGGCAGCCAGGTGATAGTAGTTCATAAATTGAAGATTAAAAACATTTCAAGAGATAAACATTCAACCATGAAAGTGAGAAGAGGCCACAATGAAAATAGCAAGGGTAGAGGGGAAAAAAAACATGCATTTTTTTCAATAATTCTGCCATGGAAACAATTCCAGTTGCTTTTCATTAATTTCATAACAATTATTTCTGGAGATGAAAATTAATTTTAAATCTTCAAATGCCAAATAGTAACTCATAAGTCAACAGATGAGCTAAAATTGCTCATTGCATTTATTTAAAAATGCAGAAAGTTAAAAAGTGGCTTATATATATCAACAATACCTAGTCTTTTTTTGGAATTCTAACCCAGGAAAATCATAACTAGTTCATATTTGAAAGTTGTTATTCTTTTCATAAATATCATCTTGGAAGTAGGAAATCTAAAATCACTTTGCTTCAGTTATTACTGTGTAATCTTTAAAAAAAAAGGAAAAGTTTAATCATCTTTAAAAGTCAGGATGAATGAATGTAATCCTTGAATCAAGCTAGTATAAACCCAAAATTTCAAATGATGGAGTACCCTTTTCATTTGTAGAAAAGAAGGGAAAAAATCAAGATCCAGCTATAAATGTAACCCTAAACCATGAAGATATCTAGACAAAAAGTCTTTTAAAGGAAACCATTTGACCACATCATGTGGAAATGATATTGTTTGTCTAATATATACAGATTCTTATAATGGTTTTCAGGAGAGAAAAGATGAAATTAGATTTTTATACATCGTATTTTTTGGGTTATAAGTAGATGTAGAGTATAAGTTGAATAGGCCAATTTTCCCATTTTCTAGGTCTTCATTCACTTATAAGTCAAAGTTGTGTATAAGTCAAGAATACAATTGTACTTTTGTACAGTAATAATAGCATAAAATTTCTGTCAGAGTTATAAAACAGTGGTGTATATCGAACGTTAAAGGAACTTTGTCTATTTATTATACTGATTACGTCAATGGCACTCTCATCAATCTCATTTCGTATGAACTCATGAAAATGTTAAAACTTTTCCTCAAAATCTGCTGATAGCTTTTGAGCTAAGGTTGTGCATCGTCGAATATTAAGTCCTTTTCTTTTCATAAAACAAAAACACCCTGAGGGATCCCCCTTTAAAATTTGGTATTCCAAGTTCTTCGGAGATTTGTTGGGCTTCCATTCATAATTGGATTGTATTTAGTCCATGGCACGCAGCACGTTGTATCAAAACAAAGTCTTCAAGCTGATGTCCGGCATTGGTCCACCTTGCTTTGCAACCACAGTTTGCTTTTTTCAGTTTATTGTAATGAATCCTTTGCTTTTCACCAATTGCGAACACATTTCTCACTAATGCCACACTGCCATTCTACTGCCATATTTCCACCATTGTTTTCAGCAAAATTCACCACTTCCAGTTTAAAAGCTGTAGCGTATGCTTTCCTTTTCTTTGTAGCAGGCATTTTCAAGCAAATGTTGATATTTTTTTTCAACTATGGCGAATTGAAGTTCCACTAAACACTAAATAAAAGGGAGGTAACTGAATCTGAGTCAGCATGCACTCACACATGCACATACAATCATACATAAATTTTCCCATGGTACTTAAGGGTCCCGTGTTCCAAGTATCATGATTTCATCCATATATAAGTTGGAATGGAGTATAAGTCGATGGTCAGGCCCTTGTAGAAAGAAGTATGGACTTATATGCTGAAAAATACAGTAGTCCAGTAGGGTTAAAGAGAGACAAAGAAAGAATGTGAACTGGATGAGGGGAGGGAGGGAGAATAAGATTAATTCTCTCTGAACCTCATTTAATCATTGTAATGATAAACTCCAACCTATTACTGATCATGCATTCAAATGGCCAGAGAAGAGTATTGGTGAAATGTCTAAACATAAAAATTAAAGTATACAATAAATTTGTGTTGATCAGTTCTAGTCTTCAAGCACTTTCATGATTTTCATTATAAAATAGTCTTTGCTTTTTTCAAAATATGAATGAAGACTTGCAAATCATCTACTATCTTTAATTATTTTTTAGTATCAAAAGCTCTTAAAATATTTATGTTCAATAAAAGCAGATGATTCACCAAAGTCAGTAACATTTTGCTGAACTAGTATTCTCCAGACAACCATAAAATCTGTGTCTTGTTAAAACTGATACTCATTATACCCATAAACATTATACAACATTTTTTCAAACAAAGCACTTCTACGATGCAATTAATCATTTAAACTAAAAAAATTACCATTAAGCTGATTTCCCCCTTTCTCTAAGACTTTCTTCATGAATGATAACAATTTTGGGATGTTAATTACTATTTAGGTAAACAAGAAATAGGATGTGTCTCTCATTATATCATCTAGATTTCTGATTTTCCAGTACTAACTGGTTTACTGTTATTCTGTCCTGCAATCAAGAGTAGCTCTAACAGCAGCCTTCTGCAAGTATAACCAAGAAATAAACAATTATACAAACCCCTTTTTTCATAAAAAGGAAAGTATAGGCATGTTTACATTATTTATCAACTTATAATAGTAGTTGTTTAATCAGTTCAACTTTGTTTTGGGTTACTGAATAGGTCCAAAGTATTGCATTATTGTTGCTTTATTTTTGTTTTCCTTTAATTTGAATTCCCCTTCTCAGGGTTTCATTGGCAACAAAACAAATTAGAAAACAGAATAAAAACAAGCAACCATGGGAAAAAAAAAGGTGGGGGGAACCTGGATATAAATTCTAATAATGTTAATAAAAGTATAAAAACTTAAAACTTTTTTTAAAAATTTCTACAGTAGTATCAAGTTAAAAACTGATACAATTTCATTTAATTCTGACTTTAGCTGTTTTGGGAATTTTCTCTCTTTTGTTTTTGCTTCCTTGGATGCATGGACAATTCTTACATAGCATCTCTCAGAAAATACCATCTTGAGGGAAACAAGTAGGGAGCCTTAAACAACAAGCAAACACAAATTAAACAGTAAATTAGAACCATACAGAAACTGTGACTCAGATCTGCTGTGGTATACACTGAGAAAAAGAAAGGAGAACCTGATAGTAATTATAACAAAGTTAGACATTATGCCATTTAATCATAGACTGCAACATAGCGATCAACCTTTGTAAGTAAAAGATTGCTTACATAACAAACAAGCACAAATGATATTATCAATGCCTGAAACAAATCAATTAATACTGTATAAATTTTAAACTATTCACAATTAATTTTTAAATTAAAAACAGCAAGTTAAATTCTTTCCACATAAGTTTCATTTTTAATCATGCAAAATCATATTTTGCAATTGTAAATCTTTAAATAAATTTCTTTACTTTCATCTGCCAGGTATTAAAAAAAACCATGAATGAGATAATCATGCATAGTATCATATATCATTTGATATGGATGATGTAATTTAGGTTGATATATTATTTAAACATAACAACAAAAATGACAACAACGACTAGATTTTATCAGACTCAAAGTCTGGTATCTTAGTCAAAGGAACAGAACTATGTGGCTAATGACATTAAGGATAAACCTAAGCACAGTTTGAGAAAGATAATTTCTGATAGTAACAAATACACAGCGGTCTAATGAATTAAAGCTTTTATCAAACTACATCATCTCTTAATGGAATCCAATGCTCTACACTTGTATATCCTTATTAGAAAATAACATTACTCTAAATCAGTCCAGATAAGCATAAGTGATGCATACTCACTGCCTCTTACCTCAAAGATTAACTCTTTTTTAAACAGTAAATACAAGGTCTGTCAAAAAAGTATCGGACTTTATTTTTTCCTGTGGGAAGTAATGATGTTAGGGAGGCAAAAGTGTGCATAGTGAAGCCTCATACCTTCATGTGCATGTGTGATTTTTGGCGTGCTTGCTGGATGCGTCAGTCACTGTCAGGCAGCCAACATCTGAGGTGCTTTATTACTTACTCATCGCATTTTCATTTTGCCCATGATGACGGAATGTGTGGAGCAACGATCTTGCATCAAGTTTTGCCAAAAGCTTGGAGATACCCAAGCGGAAACAATTCGCAAAATTCAACAGGCTTTTGGTGACAATGCCATGGGTGCTACCCAAATAAAAGAATGGCACAACAGGTTCAAAGATGGCTGCACATCGGTGGAGATTGACCAGCATTCCGGGAGGCCATCAACAAGCCGCAATGCAGTTGTTATCGAGAAAGTGTGGACCTTGATAATGGAGGATCGTCGTTTGATGGTGCGGGAAATTGGTGACGAGGTTGGGATCACTAAAGATTCTGCATATGAAATTTTAAAGGAAGATTTGGGCTTGTGCAGAGTGGCAACGAAATTTGTGCCCAAACTGCTTTCTCAGGAACAACAACTACTTCGTCTTGAGGTTGTGCAGGACCTGCTGGATACTGCCAACAGGGATCCTGAGTTCCAGAATACCGTGATAACTGAAGATGAGACATGGGTGTATGGGTACGACCTGGAAACCAAAGCTCAGTCATCACAGTGGAAGTACCCAACATCGCCAAGGTCCAGAGAAAAATCAAAGTGATGCTGATTGTTTTCTTCAACTACCAAGGCATTGTGCATCACGAATACGCACCAGAAGGACAAACAGTTACAAGGAGTACTATCAGGAAGTCCGAATCTGTAGGCCTCGCAAAACTGGCAGCTGCATCATGACAATGCCCCGGTTCATTCGCCACAGCTGATCCAAGGTTTCTTGGCAAAGAAAGGCATTTTGTTCATTCACCAGGCTCCTTACTCTCCAGACATGGCTCCTTCTGATTTCTGGTTGTTACAAAAAATGAAGATGCCACTGAAAGGCTCCCGCTTTGAGAGCCGAGAGGACATCATGCAGAATGCGACGGCAGAGCTGAGCGCCATTCCGGAAGAAGCATTCCAGACGTGCTTCGAACAGTAGAAGGATTGCTGAGCTAAGTGTGTGAAGGCACAAGGGGCCTACTTCGAAGGGGATTAGCAACTGAACCCCACCAAGTACGTAATTTTTTTTTCCAAGCCTAAGGTTGAATACTTTTTCGACAGACCTCGTAGTTGACAAGTAAAGATTGTAATTTCTTCAAAGTTTAACCCACTTTTTTTTACTAAATATTCCCAATAACTAACAACTGTATTACTCACTAAATTTAAATATCCCTTCACCAGAAACTAACAACTAAAAAAGTATGGCGAGTGAGAAATTCCCTAATATGCAATGGCTAACTGCATACGAATAATCTTTAAAGCCTTTTTCCAAGCACTACAATCATGGGATTCAGTAAGAAAAAACTTAAAATACCACTCACCTTTTCTCGACAGGAGGCCAAGTGTGTGGCACTAGTGACCACTGACACAACAATGATGATGTATGGGAATGCATAATCTGAAATGAAAAGCATTTTTCCATCAGCTAAATATTTGGACCATGTTAAAATGCTTAACATTTGTAATTCAAACAGCTTAAGGTAATGAAATAAGGAAAGAAAAAAAATCTTCTTTGGACTAAAAAAACAAACTTTGAGAGTAAAATGAAAATTTTTAGTTTGCTGCACTACAATACAATAGCATAGTTGCCATGGTATTGTAGAACTTAAGTGGAAAGCTCACTGGACATCTCTCTAAGAAAAGCTGGATGCTGTATACTCCAAAGGAAAAATTTTTATAATTGATGGAAAATTCATACAAGCTATGGCAAAGCTAAACTTTATCAACTGGCTTACACGATTTAAGCACTGTTTGGCATTCAAGAGATAAGCATTCAAGGTAAAAAGTTAAATGGAGATTAGTCTGCTGCTGATGACTTTCTTGAAGGTTTTCAAAAATTTACAGAAAGAAAAAACTTGCAACTAAAGCAAATGTATGTAGATGAAACAGGACTTCAGAGAAATTGTTTATTGATAAGGACTTTAGCATTTGAAAACAAGCACCATGCTCCTGGCCACAAATCCAGTAAAAGGAGGCTGAACTGACAGCTATGTGCTGTGCAAATGCGGCCGGTTTACACAAGCTTAAACCTTGTGACTGGTAAAGCTAAGAAACTGCATTCATTTAGAAGAACCAAACTATCAAACATGCCGGTAGATTATTCTAACCTTAAAAGACGGGCTGCACTATTTTCAAAAAATTGTTCAACAAAAGTTTGTCCCAGAGTCTAAGAACACTTACAAATCAAAAGACTCATCAGAAAAGCTACTCTGCTATTAGACAATGCATCTCTCTACCAATGAAAGTGTTTTTAAATCTAAACATGACATCATTTTCATGAAATATTTACCTTTGATTGTGACATCTTTGATTTAGCATACAGACCAGGAAGTGATAGCAGCTATGAAAAGACATCATCCAGTGGGATTATTACAAAAATTTGTGGATGAAGGAAGTATTTTAAATTCATTTTTGGAAGAAGCTAACAGTTTTGGATGCATTTACAAAGTGATTAGAAAATAGAATCCTGAAGCCTATTAAGATTATATCTGGCCACAAAATTATTCCAGACATTGGCTAGACTTTGAAGGATTTCATAAGAAATAAATTTCAGCAACTACCTTAGCAATGACTTTGCAGCAGTTGGAAAGCTGTGAAAATATTGATGCCAAGAACATTGAAAAATGACTACAGTGATCACTGTGAACTGGGTGAGCTTGGCTATAAACAACCAGTTGATGATGAGATTGTGAAGTGAGCTCGAGGATAAACAGCTGAGTCAAGTGAATGTCAGGGAGCAAGAGTTGATTCATCAGTGATGATTCAGCCATGGTACTGCACTTAATCATGTTGAAAATGTGCTTGACTAATTGGAGCAGCAAGATGACACACTGACTAACAAACTATTTCTTTGTAGACTACATACGAATACAAGAAAAAACAAAAGCCAATCAATAAAACAAAAACAATGGAATACTACCTCAAAAAACAGTAAATATATAATTGTAAAATATCTGTTTCTTTATGTTTTTTTACCTCAGTCTACATTTAAACTTACATTTTCATTAGTAAATATAATAAATATGTTCTTACAGCCCAATTTACGTGTGTTTTGTATTATCCATGTTTTTGCTTTATCTGGGGTTTCCCATCCCATTACACCAGATAATCAAGTGTTGCCTGTATGCACACAGCACTCCAAATAATATGTATCTTTCTTCTATAGCCTAGTAAAGATAGACACATTGCTGGAGAGAATATTTGATTTATACATCAGATGCCTCAAACATGACATGTTCAAAATATTCACCATCAACATCCATGCAGGCATTTAGCACCTGACAACAGAGCAACACACAGTGGCATGTTTTTAAAGAAATAGTTGATGAGGCATCAACAATTTTCTTTTAGAATTTGTAAATGGTAGCTTTTTTTGTGGTATATACCTTGTTCTTCAATATACTGCATCACAGGTAAAAATCTGGTGATGGGAGATCTGGAGAGCTCTGAGAGTATTCAATTGGTCTGCATCATCCAATCAAACTCCCAGTAAAAAGTTCATCCAAAAAATGCCCATACTTTGTGTGACATTGAAAACACAAGATATCAAGGATATACTGTTGTATTGTATGGTACTTTCATCTGTGAGTCTGAATGAACTTAGTCTTTACAAAGAAACACAAAATGCCTTTGTAAGGTAATGTTTGAAAGTGCATATACATTATTATGAGAGACTATACAGCACTCCCTTGATTTACACATGGGATGCATTCCTAGAAAACTGTGCACAAATCAAATTTGTCTATTTCAAACCTATGATACAGTAAGCAGGGGTCATGTTCCACGCCGTTGAATAATTTGAGTATTTTCAGGTATTCACTGGAAGAAAACCATGATCCTGCTACCCTATGGCTGTGGTGGTCAAGCAGATTCAAGACACATCATCCCAGCTTGCTGCTGTGCTGCTACTGGAGTTACAACACTATACAATAAAAACTTTTTTTCTCTCATTCTAATCCTGTACAATAACTAGGCAACTAAAAACTGCACCAATAATAAGGCTGGCAGCTAAACTTAATTGTTTGTATCCTTTGTTTATTAAGAAAAGTTTAAAATAAATTAATTTACACATAAAACCTGTTCAGCTGTCTGAAACATGTTTTTACTATATACATTAAATTGTCATGATTCTGAATAAAGTATCTTTCTGTAAATGACTAAAATGATGAGGAAAAAAAAGCATGGCATACCTACCTGTTTGTAGTGTGACAGTTAGGAGACTGTTCATCTCAAAAGATGGAGAGTCTAACTTGACCAAGATTTTACTTGTACTAATATTACTATTATTGATTTACATAGCAGATGTTGGATCTGAAAGATTTTTTTGTGGACAAAAGCATTCTTCTTACAAGTATGGATGGATAATTTCTTAAACATCAGCTAAATCTTAATTTGGTGTTGCTGTATTGAACTCATTTTCATCTTTTTCTACCCGATAGTTTGGTCAAATTAGTATATGTATAGGTGAAGACCAGAAGATTGGCGCAGAGTGGGAGGGAGTATTGGCCTATAAACAGAAAAATTCAATAATTTCTACTAATTCAAAAGTAAAGATTAGCAAACATTAAAAAAAAAGAAAATCCTTATAAACTCCTATAGGGAATCATTACTGCTGCCTTCTAAGCTGATCTCAGGCAAAAATTTTAGCTTTATATATTGAATAGTTCTATTTTATGACCTATGGGATTACTGTCAGGATCGATACCCACTACCTGTAAACATACAGGAATACTCCTCAAAGGTTTCAAACAAGCCCACCCTGATGCCACATGCAGGTGGCAGATATCTGTATATGTGGTTTGCTGCAAATAGGTCGTTGCAGCAAAAAATAACCAAGTATATATTAAAGTTTGTCATCATGGACTTTTACATCAAAACTAAAGAAAACCTTCAAAAACTCAGATTTCATATTTTTGTTTTCTGATATAAAATACTTAAATCTTTTTTCCTAATAGAATTTATTAAGCTATGTGAAACATTTACACCTAAATGTTTTTCATGTTTATACAAGCAGGCAGACTAAATTAATTATAACTGTAGATAAGTACACTTCCCAGCCTCTTCAATATCACTACAAAAATAGACTGAAATCAAACAGACTAGGAACTTCTTAAATTATAAGTTTAAATGCACAAAGAGATGCTGACTAAGCTGCGTGATTACATTTTTCCACCATGAGTGGAAACCACCAGCTCAACCAGGAAAGTTGAATTCTAATCCAGAATTTCAAATTTAAAAAAAACAAAAATCTTAGAACAAAATAGATAATCAGGTCCAGATGACCAAAGTGAGTGAGTTAACTGGACATGCAGAATTTTCTCAAAAGACCTAATAAGAGATAACTTGTACATCCCTTTCAAATACTGTTACATAGTAACAGCCAGTTTATCTAGTCATGAGGTGGAGGCAGGGTACTTACAGAGCAAGCCTCCAAACACTGCCTGTAAAACGATGAGTATCGGCAGGAAGTAGAGAGCAGCATAAATAGACTTGGCACCTTTGTTCTCAACAAACTTGTATGATATGACTGGCCTGATCAGCATCAGAAAGACCAAAGAGAAAGCATAGTAGACCATCACAATGGTGTAACTGAAAATAAAGAATCAAACACTGATAGGGAGACAACATTTTCAAAGACAGCAGAGAAAAAAGGCAGGCAAAATTTTAAAAATGAATACTACTATCCTTTCTTAAATTTAAGAAATAACAACAAAGAAATCTGACAACATGCTTCTGCTGCTCTTCAAATAAGTGGTAAAATTTCAAACATGCTGAACAGTAAATATTTAACAGGTTTTCAAACATTTCTTAATACCTTATGGCGAAATGTCATGTCAGTTATTTTGGAATATGCATTTATAAAAATAGCTTAAAAAAACTTTCACTAAACTGTAAAACAATAAAATGACAGCTTATAGAAGCTTTTGTAATTCTGTCAGTTTTAAAAAATGCCATCTTTTCTTGTACTGTGTAGTAGAATTGACTTATCTGGTTAAGAGCAATTTATAATTTGTTTTTGTTTGTTTCCACATTAGATCAGAGAGAGAGAAGCAAATGTCAGTTGGCTATCTAACCAGAGTTCATAGATTGGAGTCATGAACTCCAGAAAAAAAAAACAAAACAAACACAATACTGAGTTATTTGATTTTAAATTCATCCACAGAAAGACAGACAGACAGCAGAAACCATGGTAACTGAGAAAGATTTTAAAATTCAAAGTTTATAAAACAAAAATAATATTACAAATTAATATCCATATCTTCATTTTTATGAATATTAATTCAGGAGATTCCAAAGCACTGAACTTAGAAGAAAGCCAAAGACAATTTAATTCAGGTAACCAGACAAAATGCTGTTTACCTAGTTGTGCTGACAAAACTGGACCTCCTAGTCTGTCTAATCGCACATGCCAAACACACAGAACATTCCAGTTCTAAAGCTTAGTTCAGCCAATTTCCCACAAAAAATACCCAGATTATGCAAGTTGTTTTTTTTTTTTATGGTCATATTTCTGTGGTCATTCTGTCAATGCTGCAAATGAATCAAGCAGAATTATCACTATTTTGAGTTTTCTTTCAGTTTTGACCATGGCTACATGACTCAATGAAGACATGCCTGGGTGTAATCTAGAATTTTTTAAAAATATCAGGCCATTTTCATCGAGCAAAATTTGTAATTGTTTCCTTTGTAAACAAGTGATGCAGGAAATGACAAAATGTATTTTTAATCAAGCTATAGTGAGAAGACTACCTACTATCAAACATTGTGTAATATCTGACTGAAAAAATTCAAGAGATATCTTATGCAATTTTGGCTCAGCACCCTGACAGAAATAGCTCCAAGTAATCCACAATGTTTAAAAGTGCAACCACTTGGGCCTTTTTTTTTTCTTTAAGTCAAAACTTCTACATAATTGACATAATGAGCTAAAACTGTGGTTGTGCACTCAGATGATACAGTTGAATCTAATTTAAAGTTTGTTATGGTCATTCCAGAATATTTTAATGCATTTTTTAATTTAAAACAGAATATGGTAGGAAAAATAACCAGTGGCCAGAACATGTAATACAGCAGCAGAGTGTGCACGAATCACCAGAGCTCCTCCTTGCTGTAAGAGAGAACAGCAAATCTAACTCTCATCCAGTAAGTATTACTGTACTTACAGTGGATACACAATTTCCTGGGTACAGTGTAAAGTTGTTGTGTAGTTTGGAGTTGGATTATGCAGCATAGTATACCAGTCAGATGGCCGCTTCACTGGACATGAGCGCACCCCTAGAGATCCAACCGGATCCACTAAGAGCAAGGTGAGCAAACCAGACAGCACACACTCAGTTAAAGCTGACAAATGAAGGATCACAAGTGACCTGCTAACAAAAAAACAAAACAACATTAACAACAAAAAAGAAAGGAAAATTTTATCATTACGATAAGCCGAAGTACTACATAAGCATGGGAATAACTTATAACCTATGCATTTTGTATGATCAGATCACAGCTGGATGAAACCCATATATGCAAGCCAATTTCTAAGTGAAGAAGTCTCAGAAGAGATACACTAAAGTTCTTACCAGATACTGTAAAATACCTTAATCTTGTCTGAAAGGAACACTGGAATTCACAGTTTCAACATATATATAATTATTATTTATAATTTGGTTTCAATACTAAAAGTATACTAAAATTTTTAATCAGAAATTAAAAAAGTACATATAACTCAATCAAATATTCTCATTAATATAGTTTTTCCACATGGTTATTATTGGTATGCAAAATTAAAAATAATAATAATTTTATCAGCAGGGTTGCCAGCATTTAATTTGAAAAACCATATTTTTGTAAAAACAAACAAACAAGTGATATAAGAAACTAGAGCTTATTAAAAAGATGAAGAATATTATTTGTATTAGGAACTAAAATTGCAAGTAATCTTTTTTTACTATATATAAATTGATATAAATAATGTCGTCACTGGTTATGACAATGATTCAAAATTTATTTACTGTTAAATTATCTGGTAGAAACTGAAGTTGTTTCACTGTGGGCTAGATGTGTGTCACTTATCTTTTTTTTCACCAAATCATTGCCATATTTTTGCTGGTAACAAACGAACTGCTTAGCTATCATCTTCTTGAGAGTTTTGTTATTTTAGAGCTTTAATACCAATATTCATTCTTATGTACTGCTATGAAATATTGTCAGCATACCAAGGATTACAGAAGTTAGACAGGAATACATTGGTTGTCTTATGCTGACATCTTTAATCTGATAAATTAAGTGCCAAGCAGTATCTATTCTTTCTTTGTCTTTTGATTTTCATGTAGTTCAAACTTCATTTGAGTTCTTCTGATGAACAGTCTTTTAACAGATACATGAAAATGCTGTGAAGTATGTGTATGCCAGTCTTATCCATCTGTAGAAGAATGCTTTCTGTCAAAAGACAGTAGCAAGTTTTGCAAAAAAAAATACTAAAGATTTATTCTGAATAGTCCTGACTCATTTTTTAACATGTAGATATTTCTGCTCGCACACTAGCAGCAAGAGGCTAAACTAGTTGATATTTACCACCTGATGTACTATTGTCTATCTTGGTACTGGTTTGAGGAAAAAATTCATTAATGAAAAAGTCACTCAACATGTAGATATATTATCACCAGAACCCTAACACAAATTTTACTACTACCACCGCAACAACACTTTCTGGCATCTGTATGACAACCACCAGAATTTCTAAAGTATGAATACTTAGTAGCCTGAGAGCTTCTGCTGATTCCTACCTCTCCCTTGACCAATTCTGCAATTTAAGTAATCTTGTTATAACTGTCTGTATAGACAGCTAGCTCATATTTTTCAGGATATTTTTGATTTAAACACCACACATTTCTTGAAATTCTTAAGTTTTTGTCTAAATAGTGTATATATCAATTAGTAGGTTTTCGTGTTTTTCTCTGCAGCTTTAAAATAACATGGACACTGCTATGTATCGTTTGTGTTCTTATTTTCAGATAAAAGTCAGACCTCTGAAGCACTCTGTTATTAGTTAAACATTATTGCAGGGAGAATTTAAAGAGTTTTGTAGCTTATTTCTCTTGATGAAAGTTCACAATACAATAATTTTAAAATGCTGTTATTATTCACAGATTCTTCACAAGCACTGAAAGCACCAATGACACCACCATTCTACCCTGCCAATACTTTTATCAAAGTATTTCACCACAACTGGATACAATTTTGTGTCACTAATATCATTACTTCCATCAGTTGCTAAGCTAAAGTTTCAAGTCTTCACGTGCAAAAGCAATGTGCGAAGAATCCTCAAAGGCTGTAGTTTTTACTGTTTGGGTTGACTGTTTATCCATATCTATATTTTTGGACTATACAGGTGTATCTCTAGCAACGAGGTGGACATGTTCACGAAATCCACTTCGTTCTCATAAACCTCAACATCAGAAGTAGTTTCAATATGAGGTGAATGGGAATAGGTTCCAGTCCTTCATCATTCTGTATTTTGCATATTGCACAAGTCCAGTAAATATAGCGTCATAAAACATTAATTATCACAGATACACCTTCAATAAAACAGAAAAAAAAAAAAAAACAATTACACTCACCAGTGACCTGCTGGAGTTTGCATCACTACGTTTACCATCGTTGCCAACCTCTGCTCCAACTTGACAGTGGTGGATGAGTGTTGCTAATTGTGTGGTGAGCTGCCAGGATCCCGGTTTGATGGGCCTGGCTCTGGTAGTTGCTGAACAGAGGACTTCTTTTTAATGAATGCATCAAGTGTTGACTATCGCACCTTCTTCCTCTCTTTTAAAATCTCACGATAGCAGATTTCTTTCAATACTGCTTTCTCGACAGCACTGCTGCATTCCCAGTCTGGGTCATTAGTTGAGAAGGCTTTCATTGCATCCAAAATCATTGCAATATTTTCAGACAAAAATTTCGTAGTTAGCACTTTTTCTTGCATCTCATTGGCAACTGGGTCTTGTTCATCTCTCATCAGTTGTTCCTGTTGTTAGTTCTTGCAAATCTTCATTGGTAAGTAACTACTCATGAGAGTCGAGAAGCTGTTGCACATCAACATCTACTTAATCGAATCCCACTTCCTTTGCTAGCAAGCCAGCAAAGTCATTGACGATGTCTGCCCACAGCTTATGCCACATCCCATTCATGCACTTGCTTGTCACATCTTGCCAGGCGTCTCTGATGTTATCAATCACTTTCATTATGTTATAAGATTTCCAAAAATCTTTAATTTCTCCATTATGCTGCTCCTTGTGAGAGTTAATTTCTTAGCAGTTGATACACCTGCCATTTTAACTGAAGCTTTTATACTGTCTACTTGGTTTAAGAGAGTTTTCAATGTGGACTGAGCCATACCTAGGAGTGTACCACATTGCACTTCTTCTCCCCTGCCTCAACTCATTGTATGGCCTGTTTTTTTAACATCCAGCGAGATAAACTGCTGCATCTTTTTCAGGCACACATGTATCACTACCACTTGATGGCCACTTGGCTGGTATAGGTGCAGCTAATATTTTCAATAAAAAAGGGAAATGGTGAGATACAATCCATACGTGTATGCTGGGTATTGGGTTTGAACTGAAGGTGTTTTTTTTGTTTTTTTGAGTGGACGACTTCGTTCTGATTGGCTTAAATCAAAACAAAAGATTATGGTGATACGTTCTTGTTGAATTCCATTAGTTCCTTTGTTTGTTTTTTTTTTAAATTTTAAACAAAAAAAAAAAAAGAGGGGGGAAATGAACTTTGTAATAAAGCAGCTTCATTGCCAGAGATATACCTGTATTTGAGTCTGGAAACATTTTGGAAAATAACTCTCCTGCATGGTTAAATACACTCAAGAGGTTATTGTTCTATTACAAAAATTTGTAAATGATATTTGGGCACTGATACATTGATAACAGAATGGTCCAAATGTAATAGAGGGATTGATGAGATGGATCTTTTATTGATTAGACCTGTGCCATTTCTTATAATCTAGCTTATTTTTTTAATGATCTTCAATGTTGCTGATTCTTCCACATGTAATTGAAATTCCTTTTGCGCACACATTACAAATGATTCTCAGACACTGCTTACTGTGATGTAACCCCTAAGTACTTCAAAGTATATTCACCTATTTCTGTTGTAGCAGGGTCAAAACCATGCATTTTACAGGCAAACATTACTCATTAGCAACATTACAAGTACAGCATTAAAGTATAACAGATCAATATTACTTGTACAGACTACACCAAATACATTAAAGTGTTCTGCACTATACCTTTTTCTCCTGTTTCTGAACTCAATGAAGAACCAGTGTAGGACTAGTGATAAGAGAGCCATAAAACCAAGATAAAGACAATCATAAAATGAGGGGCCACCCTTGCACTTTATGCAGATTGAGATGTCATCAGGCTGGTAACCACGTGGACATGCCTACAAACAATAAGAGTAAATAAAAAGTAGTTTTAAAAAATACAGAATTAAAAGGCTCTTGATTTTCTGTAATAGAAAAAAGTTTTAAAATTTATGAACTGTCTTTAAAATACATTGTCTAGTGGATTAATTATTACATTTCTAAGTGTTATAGTTGTGTTAATCAAAACAAAAATGTGTTTATCATCATCTTAGTCAAAATTTATGGTAACCTTTATCACATATAACATTTTTAAGATGACATTAAAATATTTCTAATTGACAAAAGGTTTGTCAAATCCATTCTATAATATTCCCAGAGCAGCAAATTACCACATTAACTACTCATTTATTTTTTAAAACTTTTTTCAAAAGGGAAATGTGATAGTCTGCCACAAGTGATAGCAGACAGATTACTTACTCCACATATTCCATAAGTTCCATCTTTCTGTAGTAACTTTCCACAATAGAGACCAGGACACTTTTTCATTTTAAAAGCTGTCATTCAATAAAAAGAAAATTAATTTAAACTCTACAATATTTTTCAGAAATGCATGAATAATAGTAATAATAAATTTCATTATTTTTGTTCCAAATACAATGGCTGCATCGTATTACAGATAACTTTCCTTTCAAAACTTCTATATGTATATGATAACACACTCAAGACATTACTTTTTTCAAATACAATTTAAATTAATAATCTCTGTGGATACTCTCTTTGTGGCTAAAAATACAGCCAACTTTGCAAGATCAAATAAATTGTTGTAAAAAATTATTTATGAAATTATGAGACACAAAACAACTATAAATTTTAAATTTATCAACAAAAACTAGAAGAAAAAAAAGATAGATAGATACCTGCTAGTGAACACTGTTCTAAGAGAAATTTACCTGTGCTTGCTCATATAGTTTCTCTCTTACTTGAAAACAAAATTGCTAACAAAAGCAATCATGCAGACCAGCCAAACGCCAGACAGCCAGTCCACAATTAAGAAGTACAGCAAACACTATGCACATCTATGACATGCACAAAGTTGTTTGTGTTGTGGTCTTATCAACAAGGTGTTATCCATACATTTGAATAATATAAAGTTTATATTCTATTCAGAAAATTAAGTATAATTTCTTTTAATTTAGCTAATTAAAAGTAGCAAAGTCTCTAAAAAAATGCAATATTAAGAGAAAGAAAACAGAAGCTATCTTTAGTTGCAGAAACTAAAGTATTAAATTGTCAAGCACAGGAATATTACATGGGCTCAGCAGGGGATATATAACTAGTATTTGTATTTCTTTTGTCTGAATTACTTAATAAGGTGAGAATTTTTTTAAAAGTTGCTATTAAACGAGATTTTATTTTTTTAATATCAACTGTTATTAATACAGTCATACGGATTAATTATAAACAGTTTACCTATACTAGAGTTAAAACCGGTGTGTAAATAACTTGTATTTATCAGCAAGAGAGTGAATGATGTACTCCGTCCAGTTGATTCACGGATTTAGAAAAGAATTCGAGCCCAGTAAGGCTTTTCTTCCTCACTATATCAGCAGACACAATGGCTGGTTCAAGCTAATACATAAAACAATTGAAAGTACTAAATAAACCAAACACGGAGCTCAGAAAGTAAATGATTCAGACTTCAATCCTAGCGTGCACAGAGCACAATCAATCACCGAATACGCTATACCTACCTTTATGTTTTCACTGTACTTCATTTAATCCCACCGTCCATGACAGTGTTGTGATACAGCAATCATTTCCGGTTCCGAATTATGACTTCCGTCTCCGTCTCAACCGCTAGAAACTTTGAGTTTCAATTTTATTTTTAAATTGTAGAATTATACTGTAAATCCCTTGTAAAAAATTTAGCAAATAAAATATTGTTATTAAAGGGGTTTTTTTATTAAGGATATCGTAAAATAGATTTTTTTTAAAAAAAAAAAATGCGAGGGGAACTATCGAGTAAATGAATGGTAGAGAAAATTATAATTGAGCACCGAAAAGCATCGGCTTGAGAGCTGGGTTTTCGGGAAATTCATGGGTAGATTTAGAAATAAATGTTGAATGTTAATGTTTAAAAAAAAATTGGCTTTCTAGACTTTTAAATAATAATTTAAAAATCGGAGATGATACCAGATAAGACAAAATTAGAACATTCTAATTGAAAACAAAATTTAACAGTAGCATATACAGAGCTGTAATGAATGCACAAAATCTAATTTATTCCGATACATAGTTGTTGGTGTTATCTGCTGGGTTTTTTTTTTAAAAATCAAATAAGTATTCACCTGGTGAACAATAAATCCAGTAATTCACATCGAATGGCACAATTTTATGTTGACAGAGTTTGTTTAACAACTACAACTTAGAAGATTAGTTGTATTATGAAATATTATATTATTTTTGCACAAACTTTATAAATTTTTAAAAATTATTTGCTGCAATCACATTCTCCAGAGAGTTATAAAGTATTTTTTTACGTAATATTCATAGGTAATTATTTGCCCATGCAAACAAACAGTGCTATAAAATTTACCAAAAAGATATTTAAAAATGTATTCTCCTGTTGTAATAAGAAAAGAAATCAACTCTAATTAAATAATGAACATCAGAACTTTTGAAAAAATTTATTCTACAAAACTAACAAACCATTACAGTAGAAAGTAATTAAAAAAAATATATATTTGCTATTAACCCTCAGTTTAATAAATATACAAGGAAGTCTTCCACTTTTAGGAAGCTTTGCTTTATTCAGATACATACATATAAATACGAGGTCTGTCGAAAAAGTATCCGAGTGGGAAGTAATGACGTTAGGGAGGCAGAGGTGCGCATAGTGGAGCCGGATGCCTTCATGCGCATGCGTGGTTCTTGGCGGACTCGCTGTCAGGCAGCCATCGTGTGAGGTTGTGTTCTCATTTCGCCCGTGATGACGGAACGTGTGGAGCAACGGACTTGCATCAAGTTTTGCCAAAAGCTGGGAGATAGCCAAGCGAAAACAATTCGCAAAATCCAACGGGCTTTTGGCGACAGTGCCATGGGTGCTACCCAAATAAAGGAATGGTACAACAGATTCAAAGATGGCCGCTCATCGGTGGAGAGCGACCGGCGTTCAGGGAGGCCGTCAACGAGCCGGAATGCAGCTGTTATCGAGGAGGTTCGGACCTTGATAACGGAGGATTGCTGTTTGACGGTGCGGGAAATTGGCGACGGGGTTGGGATCAGTAAAGATTCAGTACATTCAATTTTAAAGGAGGATTTGGGCTTTCACCTGGAGAGGAGAGGAGAGTGTACGGCTACGACCCGGAGACCAAGGCCCAGTCGTCACGACAGTGGAGGATCCCAACCTCGCCGGGGCCCAAAAAAGCAGGTCAGGTCCGGGGCAAAATCAAGAGGAGGATGCTGAGTGTTTTCTTCGAATACCGAGGCGTTGTGCATCACGAATACGCACCAGACCAGAAGAAGGACAAACAGTTACAGAGGAGTACTATCAGGAGGGCCTCCAACGTCTTCCTGATGCAGTTCGGCGCAAGAGACCGGATCTGTGGGCCTCGCAAAACTGGCAGCTGCATCGTGACATCACCCCGGCTCATTCGCCAGGCTCCCTACTCTCTAGACATGGCTCCTTCTGACTTCTGGTTGTTCCCAAAAATGAAGATGCCACTGAAAGGCTCCCGCTTTGAGAGCCGAGAGGACATCATGCGGAATGCGAAGGTGGAGCTGAGAGCCATTCCGGAAGAAGCATCCCAGACGTGCTTCGAACAGTGGAAGGATCACTGGGCTAAGTGTGTGGAGGCACAAGGGGCCTACTTCGAAGGGGATTAGCAATTGAACCCCACCGATTACGTAATTTTTTTTCCCAGCCTAAGGTCTTATACTTTTTGGACAGATCTCGTATTTTTAATTATTATTAGAACTAATTATAGGAGCAGTATAAACTGCAAATGACGTGATAGAATCTTGTGTGTTAATATAGCGCATTGTGACTGGTTGTCATGCAAACCAAACTGCCACAAATGCAGAATGCCTATACTTTTTATAGTCTGTGATATCATTGTAGTGCAGTAAATGTGTGGTGGATACAGGGCTTCTGGAAAGGAAATATCATATGACAAGTATATATAAATCAAAGTCTTAGCTAGTGAAGCCTACTCCATGCAGCAGATTGCAGCCCAAATTCATGTTTTAGAAGGACATGTATGCAAGACTGAAGAGGAAGATGTGCAAAACTGGTACTGTTGACGATAGACAGTCAAGAAATAAAGCCCAAGCTCTCCAAAAGTGATGTTAATTACCTCAGGGTATGTTCTCTGTGATAGATGACGAGCCAGTAGAGATCTTGAAAATGACTAGCTTCAAGAATAGTAAGACATATATTTGTGAAAAATGTTCTCAGTAGATGTGTAGCTGCCAAAAAAAACCTTTTCTGAGAAGAGGTAACCAAACACCAAGGCTGAAATGAACAACAGGAATAAAACAGTGGGATGACCAACCCTGGAAGAAATGCATTTTACAGATGAATCCAAGTTTAAATTGTTTTGAAATTATCAACGATAGTTTGTTCAAAGGTAGACCAGTAACTGATATAGCAGTCGTTATACAACAACTACATTGAAGCATGGGGATAGATTAATTCAAATGTAGGGCTGCATATCAGCCAAGGGTGTCAGAGATTTGTATAAAACCAAAGGTATACTGACTGCCAACAGGTTCAGGTAGGTTCTCAACCATCATGCCATTCCCTCAGAGACACCTCATTGTGCAGGGATTTACCTTCCAACTTGACAATGACCACGCATATAGCCAACATGGTGAAAAATAACTAGAACATAGAGACTGCTGGAAAATTAATGAGGATATATGGAGTTGTACAGTGGCTACTAAGAAAGTCAAAAAGCAACCAAACACCTTGGGATGAATTGTGAAAAGTGCTGCAGGATATTTAGAATATTCCATAGTCACTCATACATGATAACCTGTAGCAGTATGAAAACAAGGTATCTCACTCTTCATAAAGCAAAGGCTCACATACTGCACTATACATATTCATTTTGTTTTTGTATATTTTCTGTAATAATGCATTGTGCATGTATTGTATAGTCTCAGTTGCAATTATCTGTGAGCATTTCCATGATTATTTCAAATACTTCATACACACATTTGCATTCACCATAATCTACAAGAGAGATTACTTGAAGAAATGTAGTATTATGGTTATTTGCTGAAGAATAATATCCTGGGAAATCACTCCACCTGAAGGAAACCAACTTCACCAATGGATATTAAGAATGAAAAACCATGCCAGGAAGATACATCAACCAAAGATAGTAACCAGAGGGCCACTGGCTGTTCTATCAGAGTTCCAGGACCATCTCTTGTGAGCAATGGACATGATTATTGTGACTGCAATGCAATGGCTCAGAAAGTGTTTCATTTGCATAATAATAAATTGCATGTGTTCAAGCCAGTGCTAAACCAGGCACTCTACATTAGACATGTCAGTCATTAGAATGTACAGTAAACCCCTGTCATATCGCGGTTTTTTCTGTAAGACCTATTAATTTTCATATCGTTTATGTTTTCGCAATTTCGCGGAATTCCGTAGCATTGTTTATGAGTTTAAATCTCTGATAGTTGGCTGTTCTGTTTTAGAAGCATCTCGCAGGGAGAGCTGTTTGCCTGCTGTTTTATTGATAACCCCAAGGATGCCACCCAAACACCCATCATCTAAGGCTTCTGGTGAGCTGAAGAAGAATAGAAAGTTCTTGACGATTCAGGAGAAGGTGGAACTTCTCGATATGATAAAGGAAGGACAGAGTTACGCTGCCATAGCCAACCATTACAGTATGAATGAGTCAACGGTTCGCTACATCAATAAAGATGAGAAGAATATCAGGGCAACTGCTTCGCTGTGCATCAATGAAGGTGCAAAACGAGTTGTTTCTATCTGCAATAAAAACATCGTCAGGATGGAAATTGCCTTGGCTAAAGAAAAACATCACTTTGGATGGTAACACCATCAGGACCAAGGTAAAGAAGCTGTACGACACTTGCCGATCAAAGAGGTTCTGAAGAAGGCGCTACTGAAGCCGAACTGTCAGACAGTGCCAATCCTGATGATCCTCAGCCTTCTACATCTTCATCAGGAGGCTTTTCTGCCAGCAAGGGATGGTTTGACCGCTTCCAGAAGCGTTTTCAGTTGAAGAGCATTTCATTGCAAGGTGAAGCTGCATCTGCCGACAAAGAAGCTGCTGCAAGGTACACCAACGAGACCAAGAGTATCATCGAGGAGGGTAGTTATCGACCAGAGCAAGTCTTTAATATGGATGAGACCGGCTTGTTTTGGAAGCGAATGCCGAGATGGACCTACATCGTGAAGGAGGAAATCTGAGCCCCTGGATTCAGAGCTCATAAGGACAGAGTAACCTTGGTTATGTGTGGAAATGCTGCTGGGTTTATGATCAAGCCAGCCTTGATCTACAAGTCCAAGAACCCCAGAGCCATGAAGAATAAAATCAAGAACCAGCTACCAGTCCATTGGATGCATAACCCTAAAGCTTGGATCACTAAATGCCTCCATGTTTGTTTATGCCGAACTTGGCCTTGAGTTTAAAGTGCTTCTGCTGATGGATAGTGCAGGAGGCCATGCCATTGATCTATCGTACAAAAGAGTGCAAGTTGAGTTCCTTCCACCCAACACCACTTCTATAATTCAGCCCATGGACCAGGGTATGATACGAGCATTCAAGGCGCTGTACACTCGCAACTGCTTAAATCATCTTGTCGAATCCATGGACAGTGATGAAAATTTTAATTTGAAGGACTACTGGCGTAATTACACCATTGCAACCTGTCTGGAGAACATACAAAAAGCCCTCAAGGAGATGAAGAAGGAGACCCTGAATGCCTGTTGGAAGAGGCTTTGGCCAGAAATTGTTCACAATTATAAAGGGTTCTCTCCTGACGAAGTTCATAATTTGGCCGTGGACAAGGCAGTTAAGCTGGCGAAGTTGCTAGGAGGCGAAGGCATTCAGGATATGACCCAGGACGATGTCATTGACCAGCTCCACTAACCGATGAGGATCTGTCAGAACTCTCCAAGTCAGCAAGTGTGGAGGAAAGGAAAGAGGATGAAGGCTTGTCACTTGAGCGCCTTGTGAGAGTCATGTGTGCGGCCAATGACCTAAAACAGATGTTAGCTGAGTGGCATCCTGACTTGGTTCGTTCACTGCAGTTCCAAAACAGCATTGATGGAGCCATCCAGGTGTACAAGAACCTCCTCGTCCAAAAGAAGAAACACACCCAGCAACTGCCCATAACTAAGTTCTTCACAAGGCAGAAGACGGCCGCACCACCACAAGTACCTCCATGGCCACTGACGTAGAAGTGGAGATTCTGGAGCAGCAAGAAGAGTGCAACTAATTATCGTAAGCTTCATCTGCATCATCATCATCATCTAATCACAGCTTCATCTGTATCATTATTGTCTAATATCTATCTGCATCATCATCGTCGTCGTCTTTGCTGGTGAGTACTCTATTTTTTATACTGGTTGTACAATATTTTTGTGTTTTCCATTGCTCTTGCTTTCTCTCAATATCTTTTGTGTATTTCTATTGTTTTAAAAGTGTGTTTAAAGACCTTAAAATGCATTTAAAAGTACCGTAAAAGTTATAAAAACATGTCTAGGGTGTATTTAAATAGGGTATTTCTATTTCGCGGATTTTCACTTATCGAGGGTGGGTCTGGAACGTAACCCCCGCGATGGAGGAGGGACTACTGTATTTGAAAATGTCATGATCTGAGCAACGTGATCCTCAGGTGTTACACAAAAACTGGCAAATCTGCAACAAATGCATTGTAGTTTAAGTGCAACCTATGAACAGAATGCTCTAAGTCTAGTGTATATGAATGGCATAAGCAAATTTGCAAGGAGCATGAATCTACTGAAGATAATGAACACAATGGATGGCTGGCAACAAACCACAATGTGAATGCAGGCTTTTTCTATACTTGTCAACAGTGATCACCACCCAAAAATTTGTACTATAGCTGCAATGTTGTGTATTTCATATGGTTCCTGTAAAGAAATGCTTATAAAAGATTTTAAAATGCATAATGTAGCTGCATGTTTTGTTCTCAAGACATTTTAAAACAAGCAGAAGCAAAGAAATGTCTTAATACATGCAGAGAAATAAAAAAGACCGCAGTAATTTTGGATTGTACCATCACAGAGGCAAAACATTAGTGTATTCATATGAGGGGCTGGTCCTGGAACTTTATGATATGGCCTTGTGTTATATAAAAGTATTTAAAAGAAAATTTATAAAGTTTTTAATTTTCAAGCTGCTTTTCTATAGATCTAAAAATTAAAGATTGATTTGTTGTTACATAGTCATACTGCTATAAATTGCTAATAATTTGGATTTAATGTTGTATACTAGAACAGTGAAGTAGAAACAGTTTGTATACTACTTTAAAAACTGCTAAGGGATACATTAGTGTCATAATGTTAACTACCATAAAGAAAGCAAAGCTGGAATGTGTATAAAATAAAGGGACTTTAATGTTGGCAAATTCCAAAGGTATTGCAACAGGCCAATAGAGGCTCCTCTCAAAAAGCAAAAAAAATTTCATTACTGAGACAAAGTGAAAAATCTGACATTTTTCTCCAAAGTGTAAAATTTCTGTTCTGAAATTCCATTCAATAATTAGCTTAGTACCAGCATCTCATGTTTCTGATAAGTCTGTCAATGTTAGTCTGGGATAGATTATTCCATTCCTTTATGAAGGCATTACCAAATTCCTGCAAGGTTCGTGGTAGCATAGAATGTCTATCAATGGCAGCCTGGAGTATATTCCAGATGTGTTCAATTTGGTTAAAAGCTGTATGGTGATCTGGCCAATCCATATATGGATGACTGTCTCATGCTCCAAGTTCTGTTCAACTGTCCATGCTTAATGTGGATGAGTGTTATCATCTATGAGAATGAAGTTAGCTCCAATAGCACCAGCATATGGCCTCATAAACATCAAAGATCTCATCCCTGTACCTTAAACCTGTCATGGTGCCATTCTGGAAAAAACAGATCACTTTTGCCATTCAAGTTAATTTCTCCACATACCATCAATGGATCACTGCCATTGCAGTCACACTCAGCAAGTGTTGAGACATTGAAATCTGTTGCATTTTAAATGTCAGATTTCAACTTACCTGTTGTCGAGAAATAGGCTCTTCTTGCTTGCAAAACCAAAAAGCAATTCTGGTGATATATTTTTTGACATGGATCTGTCCACTTTGTCATCTAGCAGCATTACTGAAAGTTTGATGTAGAGTCCAGGTCCTAAAAATGACACTGGTTTATGCTAACATTGAATTACTCCAATCTAGCATACCAATCCCTTTAGCAAGTTCTGTGGCCATCAAATGCTGTCTCCATCACTGTTGCACCATTTTGCATCAATAAAGATTTTAAAAGACCTATTTGGTAATGAAGCATTTCATAAAATTATTAATCACAAATTAGCAAATACATATCAGACAATTAAAGATTCTTATAATACTTCTGAGACTATTATCTTTTTTTGTTTTAACTCTTGAAGTAAAAGCAGAAAAAAATAGTGATATGAACACCATACAGAATATCATTTTGCACAACTATGATATATGAAGTTTTGTCTTCAAGATAAATATCTGGTTGCCCAAATGTATGAAATTAAAATAATAAGATAGGTACATAATTACAAGACGTTTTATTATGGAGAACTTCTTTGCAAACAAATATTAAATACAATTTTTTTTTTTTTTCACCAAAAGTAAAAAAAAAAAACTTTCATCACCAACACATCTCTTTCTGAAAGTACCAAGAGATAACTGTTGCTATTTAATTTTTTTAATGCTATTTTTGGTGCAGAAGCTTTGGTTAAAAATGTTTAGTACAAAAATCAAATATTTGTTAATATTTCTAACTAAAAAAATATACTTCGTATTTATGAACTTTTAAAGAACTATTCATAAATGTAGTTCATGATTATCTCATTAATTTTGTTTATAAACTGCTGTTCCTAACAATGGCAAAAATAATATATTTGACCTTCATGAAATTTAGTTCACTGTGCATAAACTCAAATAGCAAGGCCTGTTATTTATGAATAGTTCTTGATAATTTTAAGAAACCAGATGTCCAAAATTGTTAGTCCAATGTAACTTTCACCTTATAGAAGATGAAAATTTACATCCAAAACATTTCCAGTATGTCATTGTTATTTTAACATTTATTGTAAAACTAACAAAAGTTATTATAGGAAGCACAGCTTACACAAAATTCTGCAGAAAGAGAAATGCCTATTAATTAATTCACAGTCACTGCTTGACAACCCTAGTTTTTAAATTCTATTCATCTACAATTCCATGTTTGATTTCAAACTTTGCTGAGACTTTAGCCAATTTATAATTATAACCCCTTGTATTTATAACTGTAAAATCTGTTACTGTTCATGCTCCCAATTATTTTACAATCCAGCTCTCAAATATCTAAATAATCTTGCTGCCTAAGGGTACTTAATTGATGTCCTTCCAGTTATATAGTGGAGAAAAGATACATACATACATAAAATAGAATACATGATGTTTAAGAAAAAGAATAAAACTAAAAACAAGTACAGCATAAAAATATTAGTATTATAAATCTATACACTAGTTCTCAAAAGTTCTGATTAAACTTTAAATAAACAAAATTAAGCAAAGAGTTTGCAGAAATCATGTATCTATGGCAGTGGTTCTTAACCTGGGGTACCTGTACCCCCAAGGGGTACGAAACCTTAAACCTGGGGGTACGAAACATGATAGCCAGTGCAATGGTACCGTATATTTACCATGAAACAGCAAAACATATATTTTCTTAATTTTTCTCTTACTATAATTCTCAATTTTTTAAGTTAGTGCTGTAAACAATTTTCTTACGTTTTCTATGGTTTCATATACGTTTTCTTAAGATCTCGTACGGTACGTGTTTGCGCTGGTCCTGGCTCTGATCCTCGGCTTCAGAAGTTCAGTAACTTTTTGTGCTGGGTTCTCACTGAGAGTGAGAGGAGCCAACGAGTACAGCTCACGTGACACAGAAACGTGTTGCACATGCACTGTGCTGTGAGTAGTAGAGTTTATGTGAACAGTGTGAATTGGGTCTGCATTGTATTTGATTGTGCTCGAGTGATTGATAGTATTGAGGTGAATTACTGGTGCGTGTGGCATTTGGTTTGTGAAGCGTTATGTTTTGTATTATCATTTTATTTGTCCATTTTTCCAGGTATCGGTGTGATCAAGACCTAGTAACGATGTCTAAGAAACGTAAGTGGAACGACGACTACATTCATTACGGCTTTACCTGTATGACTGAGGCAGATGGAACTCAACGACCACAGTGCATACTCTGCAACACAGTATTTGCAAATGCAAATCTCAAACCATCAAGACTGAATGAGCACTTCAACAATCGGCATGGAGGCTTAGATACTGGACATGACTTAAACAGCTTGAAGATCAAGCGGGAACGATTTGATCGTCGTGGTACCCTGTCAAAGCTAGGTTTTGTGCCAGTTGAGAAACCTTTGTTGCAAGTATCTTATGAAGTTGCACTTTTGTGTGCAAAGAAGAAAAAAGCCCACACTATTGCAGAGGAGCTTGTGAAACCTTGTGCATTACAAATGGCAAAAATAGTGTTAGGGGCAGAAGCTGAAAAGAAGCTTAAACAGATACCTCTGTCAAATGACGTTATCCATTCAAGGATTAATGATATGAGTCGAGATATCTTGCAGCAGGTGATAACAGACCTGAAAGCTAGTCCTGTCAAAGTGAGTATTCAGCTGGATGAGTCAACTGACGTTAGTTTTTGCAGTCAGTTGATGGCATTTGTTCGGTATGTGAAAGAGAAAGAAGTGGTGGAAGAATTCTTATTTTGTAAACCTCTGAAAACTACTGCAAAAGCAACAGATGTGTTCAGTCTTGTGAAAGAGTTCTTCTTGGAACATGGAATGACTCTCAACATGTGTGGTTCAGTTTGCACTGATGGAGCCCCTGTCATGCTTGGAAATAAATCAGGCTTTGCTACCATGGTGAAAAAAGAGGCTCCCCATGTAACTGTCACTCACTGTGTGTTGCATCGTCATGCACTTGCTACAAAGACACTGCCAGAAAAATTGAAGACTGTTTTATCAGTTGTTGTGCGTGCTGTAAATTTCATCAGAGGACGGGCAGTGAATCACCGTCTTTTTGCATCTTTTTGTGAAGAAATTGGAGCTGAGCACAGTGTTCTTCTTTACCACACAGAAGTGAGATGGCTTTCCCGTGGCAGAGTACTTACACGTGTCTTTGAACTACATGAAGAAATTATGCAGTTTCTTAGAAATCAAGGCAGTGAAATTGCTGACCATTTTGAAAACAGGGAGTTCATTTTGTCTCTGGCATATCTGGCTGATATATTCACGCACCTCAATGAACTGAATGTCTCTATGCAAGGAACAGGGATGAATATGATAACTGCCAGAGAAAAGTTATCTGTCCTCACCAAGAAGCTTCCAGTGTGGATAAAGCGCATTGAAAGCGGAAATTTTGCAAATTTCCCTTCTCTTGATGAGGCTGCTAGTGCCGAAGAAGAGGTGCCCATTGTGAATGAAGTAAGAGAACATTTGCAAGAACTGATTCAGTCCTTCCAAGGGTATTTTCACCTTGAAGAAGGTTATGTGGCACAAAGATGGATACGGGATCCATTTCTTTTCAACCTGGATTCCATGGATGATAATGATATGATGAAGGATGATCTTGTGGAGTTGCAGACTAATGACAGAATCCGAATGGAGTTTGAAAAAATGCAACTGGATATGTTTTGGTGTGCACAGCTCCAAACATTCCCACAGTTAGCAGAGAGAGCTTTGGTGGTCCTCATACCATTTGCAACTACATACTTATGCGAGGCAGGTTTTTCAGCGCTATTACACATCAAAACAAAAGCCAGAAATCGTTTGGATGCAAGTGATGACATGCGTCTGGCACTTTCAAAGAAAGAACCTCGTTTGAACATCATCATTAATGAGAAACAACAGCAAAAGAGCCACTAAAAATGTGTTGGTGTATTTTGTAGCATTACTCATAATTACTGATATAATTTGCATTCATTGTATCCTACTAATTGACACTTTCCATTTGAAATAAACATAAAGTATCTTTGTTCAGTAATTAAAAAATCCAATAATTTCTCAGCAAGGTTTGTATCACTTATCTTTTTCAAATATTTGGATGGAGGTACGAGAACATTTTCTGAGATATCAAGTGGTACGGGTACTGAAAAAGGTTAAGAACCACTGATCTATGGCATCTAAAAAATACATTTAAGGTGTAGGACTAGTTAAAGAAAATTAGTTTTTAAAAAAGTTAATGTTTTTATTCTTAGCATCAATAATTTCTAAAACTTTCTCATTAGTGTGAACATTAAATTTAGCAATTAAGCTGCTGCTGCATCAATCTAAAAGGTTGGAAGGAACTTTGTTTTGTATGTAGCCAGTTCAGTTGGCAAAACTTTGATGTAAATAATTTGCCTATTTTTACTATGATTAAAAGACAGTTAAACACTCACTACCTTCAAATTATCTACAGTATATTACTTTCAAAATCTATTATAAACAAACAGTTCCTGAATTTACTGTTCTCTTTTAAAATACTTAAAAATGAAAAAAAGTTTTATGGGATCTTTCTAGAAAATTAATAAACTAATGAATTTAAATTTTATATTTTACTTGATATTTATGACTCAGTGTGATGCCATCCAGAGATCACTACTAGACCACTTGGTTGTCAAACTGTGCTCTAACCCCAATTAGGAACAACTCAGTATGGCAAACCTTCCTGACATAGTTTCTTCTTCCCCAGCCAGCTGCATATTTTCCTCCCACTTCTAAAAAATAAAGAGTTCCAATATTGAATTCCTTGATGTCAGAAGTGCCAAGCCAACGTGTAGCAAAGAACTGGCAGTATGTCCTGGTGTTAATCATGGCACTACACTCCTGTATGGTTGTCTACCCTGTAGATGCTATCCTACAACAAAAACTGAGACATGGCAGGCAGTTGCTGCTTCATTTCAGCTAAAAACCATAAATGTATAAAATGTATTTTTCAAAATTTCATCAGAGTTTATCCCACCACAATTTATACCAAGTTAAAATTTTTGTTAGAAAAAAATAAGTAAAAACAAACAAATGAAACGGGGTGAACTGCTGCTACAGTAAAAAGCACTGTTAATTTCAACTACTTTAAATACTTGTATATAACTACACAATAAGATTTAAAGTATCACAAACATTGTTATTTTATACATAACAAAAAGGCAAGATGTGTGGAACTTTTCCTAAATAGCAAATATGTATAAAAACAGACATCAGTTCCTTGTAAGCTGAAAACCATGAAGTATTGTACAGAAAGTTAACAAGATGCAAGATTTGATTAGAAGTTACTTATTAGTCTGTTAAGTTCAGGTCACTAATTTTATCTCCAGTCATTGGTCACTTTCCCAAATGCTTTCAGCCGCCTGTATTTATCAAAGACATTACAAAATTGTTCCAAGAATGCTTTCTGTAATTCTGTACTATTCCTTAGTTTTCTGATGACTGGTGTCTCCACTTGGTATCTTCTGAGTAAATCAAACTTTGGCAGTAGAGGTCTACAGAAAAAAAAAAGCACACAAAAATAGCATAGTATAGTAGAATGCCACATAATATGATGGTTAGAAGTCAGCAAGACATTAAATTTATACAAAACACCCAGGAGAATTATCCATCTACCCAATTCTTAAACAAACACATCACTCACTGTTTGGTATTGCAAATGTAAAGCTCAAAATATTTTCAAATGTGAAATTTTAGCAAGTTTATGTACACTTTTTTCATGTCGCAAGAATGAAATACTTTCTCCTGCTAAGTTATGAAACTTTTAATAATATTAAATATATCAATAAAGTTTTCCCTCAAACATAACCAAATCAAACTTGGTATATGTATTAATTGTCTCAGACACCTTAAATATTGCAAAGTGTCAAGTTTAAAACATTTTAAGAATCTACATTAAAACCTAATTAATGTGAAAGAAGTCCTATTTTGATTAAAGGCACCAAGCTTTCAAACAGGACCTAACCAATTATTTAAAAAAACCACTCTTGACTTAAATTGGAATGTATAAATTTAACAGATGCTTTAAGGATGCATTATTTCTCTGTGTTAGATTTACAGTGAACAAAACAATATGCTATACCAGTACAAGAATGCTTTAACATATGATTCATGCAGTTAGAAGCATCATGTCCTCATTACAGTCACCAAAACAACCTTTACATGCCCTTGCACAAGACAGGCCAAAGTGGGAAGAAATGATGTCATCAGGGTAAAACAAGGACTTTAAACTGATTCCTAAACCCACAATAAATTCATGTCACAAATACACTTTAACAGTTTCTATTATTAATACTAATATTCATGTGACTGTGATTCCTATGACTGGCTATACAGGTGTAATGCCAAAATAATGAGTAAAACATTGTTCACCATCTGACAACAGCTACTCCAATGGTGTCAGTTGCTGGATAAAAATTTATGCAATAATAGCTCCTCAGGAATACACATGAGCACCCAAAAAATAAGGCTGCAGCTTCTTCTGAAGGACACAGCAGTCATAGAGGTGCCTTGTTTTAGTGTCTATAGTAGTTACAGATCCAACTCAATCATGAAGTATATCTACATGCAGGGCTAGAATAAAGCGCTAAGGTACCCCAAGCAAGTTACTTCATCCCATCACATACAGGTGCACTTGGCTTTGGTAATAGTTTGTCTCTTTTCAAAAAACTTATTGAGGTAGCCTGCCTGTTTACTTAGCTCTAGTTCTTTCTTAACCTTTTGCTTTCAATATTCAGTACCTGACAACCAATTTTGTCCCAGCAGCATTAATATTAATCAGTATTAATCAATTAAACCAAGTTGGAATCTATATACAAAATTTAATGCTTATGTTACCTTAAAATAAAATATGACAAAGTACCCCACAAAAAAATACATAAGCTGAAACAGATAAAAAGTCTGTAGTGGTGAGATTGTTCCAACTAACGTCAGATAAGACTTGCTGTTGCAAACTTTGATTTGTGTAATTGTCCACTTATTGCAACTTATAGGCAGGCAACTGGCTGTTTCTGCAAACAGTGATGTTTTCACCACTGGGTTAGATGTTATTGTGCAATTTACAAATTGCATTTGTAAGCGATATCTTTTATGATATGGATTCTTCAAAATGTTTCCTTTAATTGTCATTTACTATTAACTTGAACTCCTAAAATGTACTGCACCAAAGCTTGCCACCTTAGATGGCAGCCTAGATCATCTGTGCAATTGTGTTATCTTTGCCTGCTAACCTGAGACTTGTTGCATATAGATACAGTCAATCATCATTTATCACCATAAATTATTGGAAATCTAACAACCGACAAGAAGATGCCCACAATCAGCAGACATTGTCAAGATAAACACCATATGCTTTATGCTTAAACATGGCCAAAAACAATCTGAAAATCACATGGGACTTTGAAATCTGCTTGGGCCAAAAGTATTAAGGAAAAGCTGTCAAGAATTTTATTGTTTCAAATGGTTCAATTGTATTTATCTCAAAGGTGTATTTTCTACACCGTACTTGAATTTGTATCATCATCAAAAAAAAATTAATAAATTTTCCAAATTACCTGTCATATTTTATTCCAAAATCAGGTAGCTCAAGTCTATCATGCAGCAGTTCAGACTCTTTTTCCCCAAATATGACTGTGTGCATAGTATTCAGGGCTTTGTGTGGTTTCATGCCAAATATAGAAGCTTGGTTTAAAACTGCATAGATTACTAACTCAGGAAACTTCTCATTGACTGAGACAACACAATCTGCAAAGTAAACATCTTGTAAATCAGTCTGGTAATACAACTTTAAAACCTAGCATTATAGATAAGCAACAACAAACAATTGCAGACATACAATTTAGAAAAGGTCCAGCTATAGTAAAAATGTATTATTTATTATATTTTAAAAAAAAATTGAGGTCACTGCAAATCTGCTGATATATTTAAAGGAACAATGAAATGGGTAAATAAAGTGACTTCCTCTACTCCATAATTAAGACTATTTTTTTAATAACTATTTTTAATTTTAAAAAAATTATAAATTCAAACTTTCTATACTCTACACATCTGTGAGTAATGCTATAGCTTTCCCGTCAAGAAATCAGCTTAATAACTAATTTGAAATGTAAATTATACTTGTGCATCTTAGTTTTTGGAAAATGATGTACTGCTTTCACATGACTTATGGGACTACTGTTTATACATTTTTCTCTTGTTTGTGACAATAAAAATATCTGAATTAGTAATTATTTCTTGATACATTTTTTTAAAAAAATCTATATTTATTTCCATTGGTTAGTTTTTCCAGATAAAAAGGTATCTCCTTTTATTTACCTGTCTTGGCATTGCCAAGGGGCGAAAATTTTCTTATCAAATCCTTTTGGTCAAAGATCACATTCATACTCAGTTCATGGTCATAAGAAAACTCGTCGTAATGTTTATTGCTTAGGATTTCAGGTCTTATAATATTGGTTTTGTCCAGAATGTTTGAGAGTTTCTTAACAGACACAGAACTCAGAATGCTGTAGATGACACAATCTGGCCCTATAAAGTTTTTTATTTCTTTTGCTACAGCATTAATCCGTGATGGAAGAATACACAGAAACAAGATATCAACAGAGGATGCCACTTTTATGTTGTCGCTTGTGCAATGAACTCCTCCTCTTCTAAAAACCTCTGAAAAAAAAAAACAAAACAAAATGCTGTTGTTAGTGCACTAGTTTAAAAGTTTTAAGGCAAATATTGACAGAATACAGCATCTTACCTGCAGTCATCTTATTATGACATCCAAGATGTAATAACCAAAATAACCTTAAAATCCTTTAAAAATTTTAAGAAAATATTTATAAAATAAAACAGAATAGTAACATTTATAATTCTTACCACATTAATTTGAACATCCCCAAAAATGTTGTAAGTCCATATTTTGTTTACATATCCAACCATAATCATCACTTTAAAATGGGATGCCATCACATGCATTTGGCATCACACTATCCTGGAAATTAGACCTTTCACCAATTCACATTCATTGGTCTGGAGAAAAGTTCACAAGGTTTTTGACTTGGTGTATTTACAACCAGTATCAAGCAAAGACAATTTTGAGCATTTGATCTGAAATAAAACATGCATTCATTGATGGTCATCTAAATTTCTCCAGCTTTGTATCCATCCTTTTAGATATACCCAATGCTTATTTTTTATCTTTGATTGTGTGATCAGTCATATTAACTGACAACTGAAAATCAAGTAGCAACATGGTTATGATCTATAATGATCCATGTCAACTATGACTGGAAACTGAATGGCTCACTTGCCTGTGATCCTCTGTCATTGATGAATCATGACATCAAAGGTCCAGCATGATTGGTTAATGCAGCATCAGACACTAGAAGTCCACAAAATATATAAAGACTATATGAGCCATCAAATAACATCTGTTCAGTGCTAGTTTATCCTACTCTTCTTTTTTTTATTTCTTTGTTTTGATTCTCCATATGTCTTGACTGTAAAATATGCTGTTTTATGCATTAGTCCTGTTCCCGAACAGCTTGAGCAGACAACACAACATACCACAGCACATTTTTCTCTGTCTTTATTGTCAAGATGTAAGATGCCAGCATATCTATTTATGACATGATGAATCTGATTCACAACCTCCAAAGACAATCTCAGCTTCAAGTGCAAAATTTTGCTCTCTAGTCAGAAATCCTGTCAGCTTTGGCTACACAATTGCAGTTAGCTAACTCTTAGATTGCAGCCCAAAGATTCTTACTAGAAAAATTTAATGATAATCATGAAAAGTTTCATGAATCCAAAAACCAATGCCAGCTCCTGTTCATGCTCCAACCCCAGATTTATGCTGATGACTGAAAGCCTACTAACCAATGAAGTATTGGTCTAGGTATGAAATTCACAACTGCACTGCTAAATCCACATTACAATCTTTGAAACAAGGTCAGTCTAGCTTCTGAATACCCTGCAGAGTTCTAGCTGATAGCCATCAACACCCAACAAAAAAGCAGTTCAAATGACATCAAGGATGAATTGGCTCAAGTTTATCCCCAGCTATTCTAAATTCCTTCACTGAACCTTGGAGCAAGATTGACAACTGACTTGTCAATATTGTCAAATGAAAGTGATCTTACTCTAAAGAACATAGCCAATTTCATTCATCTCAGTGCACTGAAATGATAACAGAATCAATGCAAACAGATGCAATGCAAAGGCATTTTACCAATGAAGAAAAGGAACAGTGACAACAAAATGGGTTTTGGTTGTATTGTGATGAGCAAAGCTATTTTGCTACAATGTGTCAGTCCAAACAGAAGCTGAAGAATGAGTCTGAGAAACTCCTACATCCAGTTACAGAAGAAGGGCTGTGATTGGACAGTTCTTCCACTAAGCTAGACTCATCAACCAAATTCTCTCTGTTGATTTCTTATACTCTTACCATGCCTTGCTCAAACAACATCATAATATGCACAAAGTTAACCAATTTGCTCTTGTCGATTCTGGTACCTCCAGCATCTTCATAGATAGTGTTTGCCAAGAATCACCAAATTCCAATTTAGAAGCTAACCCCAGATTTTGTTGGATCCAGTTACTAGTTTCTACTCTCCTTAGGCCCTGTCATTCATGAAAATGAACATGTCAAAGGCAAAATCCAAGACTGTCATAATTTAGTACATTGTCTACATTTCCAAATAGGACTTGATATTTCCTGGTTTTAGGTCAATGACCCTTGTATTTCATAGAAGACTCAAGAGATAAAATTCTACTCTAGTTATTACTGACAAACTTGTATTATTGCATCAAACACCACTTTAACACCTAGAGCATCTTATGTGCTGGTCATTTTGGCAACCATCAAGGCATACTTAGCAGGAGTCAATCAACCCACTCACTGTATGCTTCCAAAGAGTCAAACTCCAACCAAGCTAAACCTCCCTCAACAATCCATACAAAACACAAAGCCCTTCTTGACATCTTTCAGAAGAAAAATGCTGACATACTGTCAGCCTCATTGGCCATACAATTGCCCAATTGACCTTCAGCAAGGACTAAAACCTTATTTGAATAAATCTATCCTCACTCAGAATATGAACACGATTACCTCCAAGAAAACTTGGCAAAGAATTTTACCAACCCATCCATATCTCCATTGGTGTTCCTATATTATTTGCATAAAATGATGGTTGGTTATGCTTGTGCATTGATTACTGTGCCTTAAACAAACTCACTGTTAAAAACAAATATCCACTATCTCTGATTAATACAATGTTGAAGAAGATAAGTGATGCCAAGATATTTAACAGGCATGCCTCGATGGTGCCTAAAACTTTGTTCATATCCACAAAGGCAGTGAATGGAAAACTGCATTCTGTATGCAATATGGCTACTTTAAATATTTGGTCATGCCTTTTTGCCTTTCCAATGCTCTGACCATATTTTAACAGTTTATCAACGACACTTTCAGAGATTTCTTAGATCAATCTGTGGTCAACTGTTTGAATGATGCTCTTATATTGTTAGAGAACCAAATGCTTCACAAATACAATGTCCAATTATTAGTAGAAGCCTTTAGAAAAGTGGTTTGTGCATCAAAGCCAATAAATGTGAATTCAACCAGATAACTGTTGATTTTTTTCAGTTATGTTATTCCTCCAAATAGAATCAGTATGGATCCTCAGAAAGTATCTACAATTACCAAATGAGTGGTCCCACAAAATGCACACAATATTTAAGGCTTTCTTGAGTTTGTCAACTATTGGCATTTCATCAAACATTTCTCCAAGCTAGTGACCCAGATTAGCAAACTTCTACACAAAAGCAGCCTATTTGCTTGGACACAAAATTCCCTAGTTGGCTTTCCATTAGCTGAAATAAACATTCATCTTAGCCCCAATTCTGCTCTTACCCTGACCTGGAAAAACCTTTCATGGTCAGGTAGATAAATCAAACTATGCTATTGGAGCAATTTTGTCACAGTGACATGGGTCTCAAAAAAACACTGCACACATGCACCTTCTATTCTCATATGCTAATGCCAGCAGATCAGAACTACTAAATCTGTGACAGGAAACTATTGACTGTTCAGGCTACTTTCAAAGAATGGTGTCATCACTCAGAGAGCAAACAATTTCTTGTCCAAGTATTTACTGATCGCAAGAATTTAGAGTATCTGTGCATTACTAGAGCCCTGAATCAATGCCAAAGTTTATGGTCATTGATCCTTTCAAAGTTTGACTTTACCTTGACATACTATCCTGCTGCAAAGAATGGAAAACCAGACATTCTTTTGTGTAGGTATTTAGATAAACAAACTGCAAGCCAAGAAAAAGGGCCAGCCAGCCTTGACTATAAGTCTTAACACTTTGCCACATTCCCACCTTGATGGACATTTTGTCCACTAAAAATTCTACAATTCATCTGTTGAGATTTTTGGTGGCCACAGATTCAGTTGTTCACCAAGTCATACATAAATTTTTGTGACTTGAACACTCAGACTAAAACCTTTTGATCCACTTTTGAGCCTAAACCTCTCAATTTTGGTCATGTATCTATAACAATTTCATTGCTAAACTGCCCCAGTTTTAAGATACATTAAAATATTGGTCAGTGTCCGTCTACTAATCAAAACGGCACACTTCATCCCTTGCCATATGCCCCACACCACCAAGAAAACAACCCAAATTTTCCTGAATTATGCCTTTGAGATTCATGACAGTCTAGTATTGATTTTGACCGAAGATCCCAATTCATTTCTCACTTATGGTAAAAACTCTTAAATGTCATATTGCACACTTCCTCTGGATACCACTCAGACCAATTAGTGAACCAGGTCATTGAGCAATATCTTTGATGTTTTGCCAACTATCATCAAGACTGATTCTCTTTTCTTCCATTTTCCAAATTTGCCCACGATAATTTTGATCATATATTATCCAACCAAAGCCTATCCTACACCAATTACAATTTCCATCCTTCCTTGCCAGGTATCTCATGTGGTCTCACAGCCACTAACTTAGTTAAGCACTTCCACCTCATTCATGACACAGCACTATGCTTACCAGTACTGACACTGTTGTCAACACAAAACTGTCACTCCACTTGGCTCTCTAGTAAGCTAAACCACCAATATCTGGGACCATTTGAGAATATACAGTAAAGTTCAAGCTGTATGTAGTGTTCTATGTTTCACTCTTAAAACAGTACAATGCTAACCCATTACTGGGCATTGTATTCAAAGCTCATCCAGAATAAAAGATAAATTTATGTGCCTTGTGGATTGGGAAGACTACAACTCATCAGATTGGGAACCACCCTGTAATGCCTATGTTGCCAACCTCATGCAAGATTTTCAATGAGCCAACCCAGAAAAGACAAGCCCAATGGCACCTGGATGGCATCTTCTGAGGAAGGTGATGTAATGATTTATGCAGATTAACAACCAAAAACTAAATGCTATATGGTTACATAATGGCTCAAGCAGACTGAGATATAAACACATAAAATGATAGTTGAAAAAATACAATCTGTGGTGATTCATGTTAACTGGTGACAAGAAACCTCACAACCCCTTGGCACTGATGAATCTTGACACCAGAAGTCCAGTGCAGTGCCAGTGACCAGAGGTCTGCAGGGCATATAAAGACCATGCAATTAATGGTGCTCTCTCCTAGTCTTGTTTGGGTTCTTTATGTATCTTGCCTATGTATTAGACACCCAGAACATCTACAGCCTGAAAGACAAAAATAGACTGCACTTGGTCCCTACAAAGCCTGAGTGAGAACTCTTTTAAGCATGTATGAAAATATCCTAATGGACAATTAAGAGCCAAATAACTAAAATCAACTTCACAGTACCGACTGAAAGAATATCTACAAAATTTGTGGGAAAACCTGAACCAGTTCACCTTTGATAATCTGAGAGATTCCATGGCTAGACTTCTAATGCTGAAAATAACTTTTCAAACAGTTATTTGACATGCATTACTATAAAATATATGCATAAAAAATCCATGATATTCATTTTATGATGAAAGGGATCTGTATAATTTAATAGTAGACAAAATCTCATATTTACTGATTCATCGGTATGTCATCTGCACGTGTATTTTTCCGATGTAACAAAACACCTATTACTGTCAATAACATTTAATGGCAGATTTTTGTGTAGATGATTTTGAAAGTTAAAATAATTTTAATACATACAGTAAAAATTTTATCTTGTAAAACAAAGGTTGTTACCTTGCTCCTTGTGAAGAAATACAGATACAAGACATACTGATTTCTGTTTCTCATTTTTTTGTCAGTTTTTCATGATCAGTTTATTATCCAATTATTCAGATGTTCAATTATCAACATCAAATTTTGAAAAAAATTTTTCTGACAAAAAAATGTTAATGTGCCTAAACATGTTTGATTATTTAATAACAAACACTAGAGCATGCCGCTTTACACCTTTATAATTATCATAAATAACTAGTCTTATTGAGTAGAGAAGTACTTTATATTTCCTTAAAAATTAAAATTGTGCTTATTTTTTTTTAAATCAAAGTTGCTCTTTGTTGAGATGAAAATGTCTGCCAAACACAGAAGAGTGGTTCTTTCATCGAGTGACACTGGGCATTGTTGAACAAGTTAAAGGCAAGTGAATGTGGTAAAAGCTTAGCAGAAAAATATGGTTGGAACTTCAACAATATCAAACATTTAGAAAAATAATAGTGACTCAATTCTTAATTTTATTTCTATTTTGGAGAGGATGAAAAGCAATAAAAAAGCCAGAAAATAAGAAAGTGGACAATGCTGTTTACATGTGGTTTACAAAAGTACTTGTTCAGTCAGCCCTTTTCAGATCCAGTTTGTGAAAAGACTAAATTTTAATGAAAAAGTAGTTGGTAATCCAGAATTTAATGTAAACTGTGGATGGCTAAGAAATTTTAATTTATGACATGGTATACATGTACTAAAAATTCATAGCACCAAGTTTTCAGCTGACTTTGCAGAGGCTGATAATGTTTTTAAAAAACTATAAACATTAATTCATGAAGAAAGTATGATACTGAATTCATCTATAATGCAGATGAAACCAAATTTAACTGGAAAAGTCTCCAAAATAAATCACTGGCATCATGAAGAGAGACAACTGAGTCTTGTTACAAAATGTCTAAGAGAGAGAGAGAGATGATTTTTATATATGCTAATGCCAGTGGAAATCACAAGCCAACTTTTCTACTCAATGTAAAAATCAAAATCAAAAAATACTTGGGAATTCAAAAACATGAAAACTTTACCTGTTGTTTACAAGAATTAAAAAACAAGTGTGGATAAATGCTCAAGTGTTTTTGGAACAGTATGACAAAATCTTCATTCCTGAGGTTAAGAAATCCAAAAGAAAGTTAGAAAAGTCAAAAAAGATTTTGCTTTGTGCCATCTCATTCCTCAGCTGAACTTCTAGAAAATTATGACAGCATGCTTAAGGTTATATTTCTCCAGTCAAATGTGACATTTGTAATATAAACAATGTATCAGGGAATGATTGTAACACTTAAATGTCTATATAAGAAACAAATCCTTTGAAGAGTTTTATTGGCTGATGTCAATGAAGTAGGCATCATAGAGTTTTTTTTAAAAATCTTGATTTTAAAGAATGGTGTTACATGATGGCTGATTATTGGAATTCCTTTAAAAATACTATGCTCGAGAAGGCATAGAATAAAATTTGTAAAATTGCATCTAAAGAGGCAGCCAGAGATGAAAAGGAAATTGTCAATGACACGGCAGTAGCATTAAAGAAATCTCTGAATGCTTGAATTGTGATTTAGAAAATATCAGAGTGGATAAACTGAGGTGCTAATGACCATGGATATCAACTCTTAACAGAAGAGGAAATGATTGAAGTTGTACAAGAAGAAGAGAAAAAAGCTCAAGAAGGAAGGAAGATGATAATAAAGATTATGAAGAGCCATCACATGCAGTGGCTTTCAAATGCCTGGATACTGCAATAACATGGTTGGAGGGACAGGAAGGGTTCAGCTGCTGTATTTTAAAAGAATGTGTGATTTAGGTGCAAAAAAAAAAAAATGACTTCCTTAAAGCAGCTATCAATCACTCAGTTCTTGTCTTAAATAAATTATAGTAGTGTACATATGCACTCAGTGGTGGTAGTCAATTGTTTAAAGAACCTACATTACAGTTAAATGCAATCATTTGTTATTAATTCTTAAATGGTTTTTATTTGTATTAACTGTATTAATAATATTGTAAAACATGTTCAAGATACATGTACTGTATGTACCTACCTTAGGGTATTGCAATGTACAATTTTTAAAATTATGTCCAATTATTCAGGCCACCCTTGGTCCAAATAAGTCTGAATAATCAGCATTCTACTGTATATAACCTTCTATGTTTATACACCTGACATAATGTTGGATTTCCGTGTTTTGGCCCAAGTCAAACAAATTCCTCTATTTTAACTTGGACCATGAAAATCCATATATTTAAATGAATTTTTAAAAACTGGTACTGTATAAAATCTGAAAGAAACCTCTCTTTTAATGATTAGGAAACATTCTTACAATGCATCACTTTCTTGACAAAACATTTTCAAATTTCCAATTGTATATTTTAATTTAGTGCCAGTTTGTTTTAAGTGTAGTGTTTTATGTAATTTGACCATATTCTGTATATTTTTATATATTTATAACCTATGCATAAAGTGTTTCAAATTATTTCAGATTTATTTCCAAATGTATAACACATTTTCTAAATTCATTTGCATGCAAACATTTTTTTTGCTGTACAAAACAATAAATTTTAGTATTTATTTAATTTTACATTTTCATTATCTTTTTTATTTAAAAAAATACTGATATTTAAAGTTAATTTCTCTTCTTACCAAGTTGATCTTGTTTTCTGCGAGATATTTTTAAATTCTCTGGTGGCAAGAGACCATAAGTAAGCAGTGACCGGGCGAGCTGAGACCCGAGTTGCCCACAACCTATCATTCCAACGATAAGTGCATAATTAGGGTCGTCTTCGTTCAGCATCTCCGCATCTCCTCTCATTCCATCGTACATCTGCTGCTTCCTTCGTCTAGGAGAAGAAGATAATGGCACAATTTTAAGAACCGAAACTAGTTGGGCCTTCGAAAATAATAATTGATCAATGTGAATAAATTCTTACTTTATTTCGTTAAGGGTCTGCACAAAATAGACTGCATTGGCACAAATGCATACGGATGAAGCATGTGCACGTTTACATATTCTCTGTATTTCTGCCGTAGACTCAGGAAAAATTTCTTGAAAAGAAAGAGACGGTAAATTACTAATAATATCTATTGTTTCCTCTCTCTCATCGTCAGCATATTTAGACGCCATTTTGTTGCTATAAACGCCCATCCATATAAAACTTTAAAACGAAATAAACGGGAATTGACCAAAATGTTTTTTAAAAAATAAAAAAACCTCTTTTAACGTATATATACATTTTTTAAAAATTAAAATCATACTTTAAAAATTAAAAAAAACTAACTTATCTTTTCCTTTCTTTATCATTACAAAAAAAGATTAATATTAATTTCTGTCCAAATTTCGTCTCTAGTCCCACTAACAAAAAAACAACATTTGAAGTGCGCATGAGTAACTATCGAAGACATCAACTTCCTGCGCTCGTAGTTGGGGTGAGATACAGCTTACCGTCTGTTTTCTGCGAATGAAAAATAGCTGTTTAGTTAGAAAGATGCAAGTTATAGTAGTATATCATGCAAGGAAAAGAAAGTGGTTACCCACCACCTTCCTGGGGAGACCGACCACCCGAGTCGGAAGGAAAAATGCTACAGAGACACCTCTGATCGGTCAAGTTAAATTCCGCTTTATTAAGTTAACTTAGTGAGACTTTCATAATTATAGTCATACTTTTGAAAATTATCATTCGAGATGGAACTTTCATACGACTGTCTATAATTAATTATATTCTTAATAACAGGCACCCACCCACCCACCACTATACCTTATACACCACAAATTGTTTATAAACAAGCGCTATTGTTATTCACAAAGAGGTATCACGACTTGAAAGTTCAACGGTGTTTCAATCCAATTTTAATTCATAACAAAAATTTCAGATTTTTCTACCTGTCCCTTACCTTCTAAAATTTTTAATGTCCCCCACTTAATACAATATGCAAGGATAGGAAGTTTAATTTTTTTCTTAACTCAGAATAATTTGAAATATTCATAGGTATTCCCAGATCTGTTTTGTTTTGCTGTTATGCTATCCCATTATTTTATTGGTTTTATATTTTTTAATGAATTTACTATAAACTATGGATTCCCACCACTCCTGTGCATGTAATTTTGTAAAAAGAGTAACTTCCCTACTTACTAAGATTTAGAAACATCTAAGTTATATCATTATTATTCATAAATTATTTACTGCTTTGGTGTTTGTGCTGTTTCATAATGAGAATTTTAAAAATATTACAATTACAAATTAAACGGTATTGTGTGTAGTGAAAATTGAGTACTGTATTAAGAAATGTAGCTTAATTGAAAAAATACAAAATCACATTTTACTGTAAATACCTATATTAAATATGAAAAATTGTATTAAAAACATAAAGATTTGCATTTTAAAGAATTTTAGTACATTAAAAATACAGAATTATTAGATTTTGAGATGTTATTGATTGGTTTATATAGGAGGTGGAAGAATACAAAACAAGGATGAATTTTTTTTTTTTTTGGTGGATGTGCAACAAATTGCCTTCAAATTATTTTGGGTAATAGTAGGAGAACCTCATAACTATACACACAGCAGAGCCAGCCAGACTGTGTTAAGGTTTATGCAGCATGCCTCAAATAACCAGAGTTTTCTTTTTCAGGATCTGTAGTCTGGTTAATTACTAATATAGTATGGCTCACTACAAAGGAGCAGCTTCAGAAGCAGGGAGAGCCCTCAATTTGATGAAGAAGAGGCAGAAGGAACATCAGGAATTGGAGGCAAAGAAGAAGAAAATAGAAGAAGAATTGAAAATTGGAAGCATCCAGAACAAGTTTGCAGCCCATTATGATGCAGTGGAACAGCAGCTTAAATCAAACACTATAGGTAACCCTGGGTCCTCAAACTAATTGTTCTTTAACTTGAAAAGTTCACAAACTTTAAAATTTAATATGTTTCTGGTAGTTCATTTACAGTAGTGTGTGGAGACTTTTGATAGAAAAGTGCAGTACTTGATAAAAATGTTTTCTATAAATAAGCTTAAAAATTGCTTATATTATATACAGGATTAATTAAAATTTTTTCAGAAAAACAAACTAGTTAATATGGTTGCACATTATGAATGACTAAATAAAATATACTAGTTAGTTAGTTGTCTAACAATCAGATTGCATTTTAGAGTAAATTTTTCAAAATTGTCTCTACTTACTTCTTCTTTCCTTTTCTCCTTTGACCAAAACAATTTATTTTGACAATTTAGAAATATAGATATTAGTCTTCATCTATGCTAATGTACATGTAAAGCTATCATCAAAATATTACTTAGATTTCTATCTCTAAATGTTGTTTTTGAAACTTTACCAACTGTTTAAGCTTTGTTACTCTTATCTTGCTCTAAAACAACTATTTATCACTTCTCTCTATTAGTAAAATTTCCAATCTTTTGTTAATATGTATAAGCATGTATAAAATCATAGTAATAAGTTTAGCAATGTGACACATTAAAGACCAGTGTACAGTGTGAAATGTGTTTATGTTGAGAAAATTTGAAGAAAAAGAATTAATCTGGTTTTTATGATAAACAGGAATTCTTTTTAGGAGTTTTTAGCATTTGTTTATCATAAACATTTGAAAGACCCCATGTCACTTGTGTTATTTAGTTGTGAGAAATTTGGAGCTAAATTGTGAGGACACTTAGAATAATTAGAAACTTAAAACAAGGATTGTTTTACTTTGTTTCTGCTTTTTGATAGGTCTTGTTACATTGGATGAGATGAAGGCAAAGCAAGAAGATGTTGTGAAGCAAAGAGAGAGGCAATTGGCTAAACGTGATGCGGAGGCAAGACTCTTTGCCAAACAGCAAGAGGAGAAGAGACGAAAAGAAAAAATGAAGGTTTGTGATTGGGGATGTGCTGATTATAAAAAAAGCCAATTACTGTTTACTAAAATTCATAACAGGATTTTTGGCCTACTACTACAAGGAATCCAGAAATTTATTCTTGTAAATAGAATATCATCACAAGCAGGAAAATAAATAAGTCTAAAAAGCTTGCCTTTTTTGCCACTGGGACAAACGAGTACATGAAACTTCATCTGTCCAAATTTTATTCAGTTTCCCAAAATCTTAACAATAAAAATTTATTTGCTAATGCAAATTAAAGGGTAAAAACACCTTAAGTAATTGCTTAACTCATTTAAACTTTGATAACTTGTGATATATTGCAAAATTCTGTCACTATATTGTTTTCATGGAATAAGAAAAAGAAACAAAGATAGATACAGAATTTGAAAAATATTTAAAAGATGATTGTGATCAGAGATGGAATGCCTATATTGGACTGCATTATTAGAATATTTTCTCTACAAAAATAGATCTAAAACTTTATTTTTATTTACGTATATTTTGCATATTCTGATGTTTTGCCTAATTATTTATTCTTAGTAATACTATCTGTGTTGACTGGTTAGGAATTGTTTATTCAAGTAATTGTTCTCTGAAATATTTACATGCTAAGTGATCAAGCTGCTAGCTCTTCCAAAGGAAAGCAACCAGCGGATCTTCAAGAAATAAAACAAAAAAACAGCTGTTTTAGAGAAAGACATCAAAGAATATCTTAACTTAGCCCTACTACTTAATAATGAATATCCTTTGGTGTAATGGAAAGAAAATAGTCTGCACTTCAAAAGGCTGGAAAAGCTAGCACAGGTGTTTTTATGTGCATCTCAATCTTCGATACACAGTGAACTGCTTTTTAGCATCAGTGAATGGGTAGGCCACCTTTTGTCTGAATAACAACAATGACATGGCATGGCATAAAATCCACAAGGTGCTGGAAGGTGTTCTGAAAGATATTCCCCATTTATTCATTAATATTGTATGCAAAATATGGAGTGAGGTAAGCAGGAGACTGATGGCAAAAGCATTTTTCAAGTTTATCCTACATGTTTAATTGGATTGAGATCTGGGGATTGTGCTGGCCCTGGGATATGCCTGAAACTATGTCATGTTCCTCAAACCATGAACACACAATGTTGGCATGGTGGATGGGAGAATTTTCATCTTGGAAGGAGCCATCCCGATCAGGGAACACAGCATCACTGATGCATTTGATTGGAAATGATGCTGAGGTAATCTTTGGTATTTATTTTGCCTTCTAAAGTGACCAAGGAGCCCAAATTATGTCAGTAAAAGATGCCCCAAACCATGACCTATTACTATGAGGCTTGAACAGTTGAATCACAAAAGAGTGGTCAAGTTATTTGAGCAAGTTTCTGAATTTGTCTTTTCTCATTTATGAAAAAAATGGTGACTTTTTAAACCACTACATTTTTTGCCAGTTCTCCAAAGTGCAATGTCTGCAACACTATTGCACAACTGTGACCACACACAAAAATTTGTAGCTTTTTTTGACGAGAGTTATGGCAACACCCTTACATGTTTGAGAAGATTGAAACCTTACATATAGGTAGGGCATTAGGGAAACAATTTTATTGAGTAAATTAAATCTTTCATTAAGAGACCCATGTTTTAAATCTGTTTAATGTATACATTTATTTTTTTGCTTATTGAAGCTGCTTGTTAAATAGTTTTGTTAAAAAATTTTTCTGACAACTTTTATTTAAAAATTATTAGTCCTTCTTATAAAGTTAAAATTTAACTTTTCACTTATCCTGAATTTGTTTTGTTTTTAAATGGAACTTCTTTTTAATAGTAAAATAACTCAGCATTATCATTATAGAACTTTGAAAAAAGTTATTTATCTTTGAATTTACTATTGAAACAACAAATGTTGTATGAGTTTATAAGCTGTTAAAGAGTTAAATTAATAAGAGATTACTGACATACTGATAAAACTGGATAAAATTAATAGTTTTATAATATATTTGGTTTGCAAATGGAAATGGTTAAAATACCACCATGAATTTGAATGAATTACTACCACATCTCTAATATTCCTTTAGCAGATATAGTTCATTGAATGATAGTGACATGAAAATTCTTGTAATAGATGGCTGCTAATTTAATTCTTCACTGTAATGTTGAACAGAGAGCTGCATTATCATTTGACCCAGAAGAAGGAGATGATGAAGACTTTAAAGAAAAGGAGATTGATATACAAGAACTTCTGGAGAAAGATGACTTTCTTTGTAAAATTAAAAGAAAAAGACTTGGTATGTTTTAGCATAATCTTTAAAAAGGGAAAAAATACCATAAGTTATGGAAAATTTATTGCTTTAAAGCTGAATACAAGGTTAAAAGCCCAGGTCTCTCCATAACTTAGGTGTTTTATTTCTATTTAAAGATTATACTAGCATTATGCAACATATTTTTATTAACAACTTTCTTATAATATAAGAATTTTCATGAAATAATATTTTGTGTAGATACATAGTATTGTGTGCTGATACTTATTCCTGGATAGATAGTAGTGCATCATGTAGATATAAATATACTACAGGTGACTCTGGGTACTTTTGTGCTTTCATAAGTAGATATTGTTGTATGCTTTGTTCAAAAGTCAAGGTTAGTTTTTACATTTCTCTTTAGGCATATAATTACAAATTTCCATAATTGTTTATTTGGCTGCAACATTAATGAACAGTTTGGGTTAACAACAACATTTCTAATTCTTGGCAGATCATTCAAGTAGGAATTTACTCCAGTACTGAAAGGTTCTAAAATTTTCATCACAGTAGCATGACACTGTGGGTTCCATCTGTCACAAACTAGTTATGATTGGTTTGCCAGTGACAATGGTTTTCTAAAAACATCGATATTTCTCAAATACTTTGATAGATATTTTAGTCATTTCGGTTGCTGTTAAGATGAACCAAATAACCTTCCCCTCACTCACATCAATCATACCTCAAGGAAATTTATCAGTCCTGCTTCTTGATGACTTTCTAAATATTAAATATTCCTCCACAAAAAATTAACATGCTTTGTAAATTTTGTATGATGAAGCATAAACACTTATTTTCATGTGTGGCTGATTAATATAGGTACAAAATATAGACATCCAGATGTCATGAATTTTCTGCCTGTACATCTGCCTTTAGCATTTGTGGAATATGCTGAATGATTTCAAATATTGCATCTATCAAATATGAATTTCAGATGTTAAGGGGATACCTAATAAAGGTTTTCAAAAGAATTAGAGGTTTTGATTAAGTGGAAAGGGATACAATACATTTTTAAAATTTATCTACATTTACTAATACTAGGGATAATAATTATAAATTAGCTAAGACTCTGATATAATTAGATATCAGAAAGCATTCTTTAGTAATAGAATTTCCAAAGAATGGAATAAATCACTAGCAACTGTAATTAGTAGTGATAGTATTAATTTAAGAATCACATTGATGGCCACATCTCTTGGGCCGGTTGGTGGGGGGGGGGGCTTACATATCTACTTCATAAATATTTATTAGAAATCCTTTAGTTAGAGTATTCTTAGTTTTTATTTTTTATTTTTAACCTTTTCCTGTTCAAGAAATGCAATATTTAATATGCACAAATGTTCCAATATTTTTCAAGATTACTGCACAAAATCTGCCTATCTGATTAAAATTATTTTTAAAAATTTTAAATAAAATGTCATGAATGACTCAAATAGCACCAATTATTTAGTACACAGTTCAGTAATTCAAATGAAAAGGAAATATGTCCAGAAATTGAAAGGAAAAATTTAATTTATACTGCAGAAAATAAAAAATGTAGAAAATCACTTGACTGTAGTCACAGATGTGCCAGCCAGTACTGATTCATTTTCTTCAATCTTTATATTGCCCTCACTCTATTAATCCTCAATGGATGGGAAAGAATTATAGTTATATTTACCACTGCAGATGCTTTTATCTTTTCCCTGGTGTATTTGCCTAGGTCTTGTCAGCTCTGCTTGCCTTCCTGTGTGTCTGTGTGACATAGGAGTTGGACTTCTCAGCCATATGATGGAAGAAATCTTTTGGTGTCAGCTCATAGAAGAAATTCACTGGCTTTATGTTATCAAAGACATCAAGCTTTGGACCGATGGACTGCAAAACACTGGCACATTGATTAGCTGTAGATGGCTCAAGCTCCATTCAATGTTTCTCTATTGCAGTTTAACCAGCTAGATGATGAGAGATCTGAGATATGAACACTAAAGATTCCCACATCACCAGAAATAAAGGATTCACTGTTGGATTTTATCACGTATCAAAGTAAACAAACAAACTAGGCAATGCACATGGGTCATGCTAGTAGCTCCACTAGTCAGATTAATTTTGCAGGAAAATAAAGCAATATAAATATCTAGAAAAAGTGATAATGTAGACCAGCTGGCTGTTTTTAGGTCGTCTCTCCAGCTCATCTTGGCCACCTTGCATGAGTTAATATTATATATATAGTAATGGAAGCACAGGATATGTACAAATAATGAGTAATTAGTAATTGCAACTGAGAAACAAACATAATCCATATGCAATGCATTATTACAGAAAATATCCAAAAATAAAATGAATATGTTGTACATTGCATTAGTATTTGTATGTGAGTTCTCTTCTTTATGTAGAGCATATTACCTTGTATTTTGTGCTCCCATACAGATTATCAAAGTATGATTGTTTAAGTTGTTTCAAATGTCTTGTAGCACTTTCCATAATTCATCCAAGGTGTTCAGTTGCTGTCTGACTTTTTCAGTAGTCATATAACCCCACACAGCCTCATTGATGTTAATTTCAGGACTTTGCGTGGGCTGAGCATCTTTGTTAATGTGCCATCAGATGTTTATGTTCCAAAAAGTGTTTACCACATTGGCTATATGTTTGAGGTCATTGATGGATGAGAACCTGCCTGTACCTGTTAGAAGTTTGTATACCATTGATCTTAAGCAAATGTGCAGCCCCACACTTGTATTAATCCATGCCCATGTTTCACTGTAGCTGTTTTTACACTGACTGTTATACCACTCTCTGGTTCATCCTTGAACAAATTGCTGTTAATTATTGCCAAACACTTCAAACTTGGGCATCTGTAAAGTGCACTTCTCAGGTTTGGTCATACCACTGTTTAATTTCTGATAACCATTTCATTCTTGTTGTTTGGCTGTCTCTCTCCAGCAAAGGTTTTCAGATGCACATCCACTAAATAATGTGTATCTTACTGTTCTTGAAAAAATGTTAACACACATGCTTGCAGCTAGGTCATTCTCAAGATCTTTACTTGCTCACTGTCTATCACATAAAGAAAATACTTTACTGCTTTTGGAGAATTGGGGCTCTCTCCCTCGAATAGGTCTATTGTCAATAATACCAGTTTCACATCATTCTCAGAGTCTTGCATACAGCTCCTGAAACATGAAGTTGGGCTGCAATCTGTCACTTGGAGTAGCTTTCTCTAGTTAAGACTTTGAATTTTATACACTTATCATTTGATATTTATTTTCCAGTATCCATAGTATTCACTACACTACAGTGATGTCACTCACTGTCTGTACTTTTGCAGTCTTTCTGAAGTGTGTCATTTTTTGATTACTTGCTTAACAACCAATCACAATTTACTATATCAATACATACTGTAACAGAACATTTAATTTTTATATATGAGATGCAATTCTCAAATGTTATTTGCATTTTATATCCAATTCTTCCTGTTTCCATAATTATTTCCTATATTATATATTTCAGTTTATGTCACTAATAATAATCAAAACTTATTAAAATGTTCATTAATTTATTTTTCATTTTTATTACTAGTTAATTTTATATATTTATTTATTATTATAATAATAGAAGCAAAAAACTAAAATTTTTATCACAGTGCATAGTTTACCAAAGTTGCTCTAATTTCTATGAAATTACATAATTTCTCTCTGGTATTTCTAAATTGTCAGTTTGCAATATGTGATCTTTGCTTTTTTCTCTTTACTGTAAACTCACTTTGTTATAATTCATTCCATTTCAGTGAGACTTTAAAAGGATATTTGGGGGGGTCTTTAATACAGTACAGCTGTTTTATGAAGATTTTATGTCTAAAAATTAGTTTTTTCTTAAATTGCAAAGTGGATATGGTTTTGTGAGAGGGACTATTTGCTTCATTTAGACGTGATTCTGTGTAATTATAAAGCATTTTGTTGAAATTGTTCTAGGTAAAAATCCAGATGTAGACACAAGTTTTCTCCCTGACAGAGATCGCGAAGAAGAGGAAAACCGACTAAGGTAAGTAAAAACGTTTTTGTTTTATTTTCACACTCTAATGACATGGAATAAATAAATTCAATATTTAAGAAGCCAAATACACTATTGGCTTTATTTGATCATGTTATTTCAATTATTATTCATTTTCATTGTGTTATTTAATTTGTGGACAGTAGAGTCACTGTATCTAAAAGAAAGAGAGTGATGCTTTGTGATGGCAATCATAACATAAAAGATTGACAGCTGATTTCTGAAGTTTAATTACTTGAAAGTAATATCAATTAGAATTTTTAAAGATTAATTACATTGTTGGAAGTAGCTATAAACCTTGCAAACTTGCAGATTTTTTTTTTCTGCATCTGCAGATTTTTTTTATAAAAATAATTTTGAAATACAAGATCCTTGATTATATAGAAAGTTGTCAGAATAATATTTTTTTTTTAAGTGGAGTTAGATTATTGTTTGTCAGTATGAGACAATTCTATAAACACTCAGAACATTTGTTTACATTTGAAGTAATTGTTATTCATCATGAATTTTGGTAAAAAAAAAAGAATATCATCATTATTATCATTGTCATCATTGTCAGCTACCATTCTTTCATTTCAGCAGGGAAACCTTTCTAATGTAAAATTAGGGAAAAGAGAAAGCCCTACTACTAGTACCCTTCATTTTTAGATATTTCAGAAAATCCATTCATCTGGCTAGAAAAGAAGAGCAAGAAGAAACTTTGCTACGTGGTACACCAAACCAACCAAGCTCGTCCTAACTGGGATTCAAACTCAGGCCCTCAACCTTAGCAGTCCAGTAGTTTTACTACCAACTACCCAAAAAATATGCATACATTTATTTGATTCTAAGATGCGTGTTTTAAGAAAAACAATACACAAATATTAGAGTGCTTCTTCCAAATAGCCTGAGCACAAGCTTATATTAGCAAGATACAAGTGACCTAAGTTAAGTCAGGTCATAATCTCCTGATCACTTATGTGTCCTATGTTCACACATCAAACTGAACTTTTGCCTCTTGTGCCTGACTGTTTTCATAATTTTTCATTGTAGGATGGTAAAATAGGTGCACAGCATTAAATAAAAGTTTGTGTACCTTGCAACATTCATTTTTTATATTTTGGACTCTATGTACATGCATGCATGCATGTGTGTGTGTGTTAAAAAGAAGTTGGTGGCATCTTATATCCAAAAAAACACTGTAATATGAATAATTTTTTTAAGAGTTATCTCCCTTCAGGTGTTAAAGGATTTCCAGAAACTAGACTGCAAAGCATTGGATAAAGCTAGCAAATAAAATAGAATGAATAGGCTTTTTAATAAGAAATTAAATGATTTTTGATGGAAAAGTTTGTTTAATTTTACTTTTTATTGGTTATCCACATTTAATCTGAGGAATGTTATTTTCTGTAGGGAGCAACTCCGTCAAAGCTGGGTGGAAAAGCAGGAGAAAATAAAGAATGAGGAAATTGAGATCACTTATAGCTACTGGGATGGCTCAGGCCACCGGAGGCAGGCAAAGATGAAGAAAGGAAACAGTATCCAGCAGTTCTTGCAAAGGTGCCTGGAGAGCCTGCGCAAGGAGTTCAATGACCTGCGCTCAATAAGCGTGGATCAGCTGATGTATGTGAAGGAGGATCTGATCATCCCACACCATTATACATTTTACGACTTTATTGTCACCAAGGCTCGTGGGAAGAGTGGGCCCTTGTTTAACTTTGATGTGCATGATGATGTGCGACTAATCAATGATGCAACCATAGAGAAGGATGAGTCTCATGCAGGGAAAGTGTGCCTGAGGACATGGTATGAGCGGAACAAGCACATCTTCCCTGCTTGTCGGTGGGAACCCTATGACCCTGAAAAGAAGTGGGATCAATATACGGTGTCAGATAAAAATGCTGCAAAAATCACTGTTAAATAAAACTACTGATTTGTTATGTTTTGGTTGTATGCTTAGTTCACATATTATACTTTGTATCAACATTACACAGTGCTAGCAAACAATTTACCAACAAATATTTTTCTGATTAAATGAGCATCTATCATTGTAAAACTCTCTGGAAATACTTTACTTGCTTTATTACTCAATTCCTTGTATAAAAAGAATTGTAAATTAGTCTCTCATAACTAGAACCCTTTGGAAAAAAGAAAAAGAACTATTACAAGTTTGTATCCATCTGGATAAATAAATTGATGCAAAGAGGCAAAATACAAATTACATGATTAGATACTTTAAGAAATTGCTGCCCTGTTATTTCAGATGCAACGTTTCACCTTATATATTTTTTCCTTATTACTGTAGGACTTCATGATTTTCACTAGCCATTATATGGGCTGCTGTACTTTAACATGGAGTTTACACCTTTGGAAAGCTTTCCCGGGGTTTGGTGTGGTGATGTAATGAATTGAATGTCTGGAACATTTTTAACTTACCTACAATATTTTTATATGGCAGTTTGCTCATCTTCACTTTTATCCATAGTAAACAGTTTCCAATTTCTTTCTCTCATCTGGTACTGAGACTTTGTATATTCTACAAGTTTAATGTCATACAATTTTATAAAATATTTGTCCTTTTGGGATTCTAAATATATAATAGACATCCAAAATATGATGCCTCCTATCTATTTTATTAAGAATAGCATGTGATACAATAATGAAAAATCAAGTTTCATTCTTTTTTCACACCAGGAGGAAGCACACTATAGCAGTTCATAATGTGGCTAGCATGTTTTTATGTTAAACACAGTAGTAATTGAATTTCTCACAGCTGAGAGGATTTTGTTGATTGAGATTCGTGCTCTCTCAATGAATGTGTTTGGATACTTATGTGGAGATGGGAGTACTAGTATTTGGTAAATCATCTGAAACATGGAGCAACTGAATTCTAAAATGGGCCTCAAAGGATGGCTGGCAACAGTTGGTAAAGGCAATGCATGGGATTAATGAACTGATCTGCAAATATTGATAAATCATGCAGCATGAGGTATGTGTCTTGGTGGTGATTATTAATGACACTAGAGTTTTTGTTTGGTAGGTTCTATGAACCTCACATGAGCCTCAGAACATTGGAAGCTATTGGATAAATTGTGCTTTCTCACCCTTAAACTGATATCTAGTCCTCTGAAGGAAGGCATTGGAGGACAACACTTCAAAAATTATGATGCCATGAATACTTTATCAATAGCTGTATAATGGAAATATCATGTTGCCACAAATGTGTAGATTGTGATGGTATGTGGAAAAATAGCTACCAGTGTACTTAAAAAAAAAAAAAACTTGTATTTATGTTAAATTTTGTTACCTAATTATAAAATTTTTTAGAAAATAAATAGGGGGCATTATTTGTGTTGCTAAATTACAAATCAGGAATTATCAAATGTGTATAGAAGATTAAATATTCCCATACTGGTACTTTGGAACCACCACTTGAAGTGAGAGTGGTAAAAATAGTGATATAAAAACAGAATCATGTAAATGCACAAAATTGTTTGTGGTCTTCTTGACAGGAGAGCTATGGTGTCATCCATACATGTTTGAAAGTATCAATTTTAAATTTACTGGAACTTCTCTGAAATTATCATTATAGGTTAGTTATCACAAAAGAATGTTTCCAATTATGGATTAAATTGTTCCTTTAAAAAAAATATTTGTAATTACCTCCCACTAGATATGCTGGAACTGTTGAATAATAGTTTCCAACAAGTTAGCATAAGTGATGACTTGACTGACTGCTTTCCAACAATGAATGCTGAGACCTCGAAACAAAGTAACCATAGTGGATCCAATTTAGAATTTGTGATTTGATATTACTTTGAATAAAACTAAACTGGCATTTTATTACTAATTAATTTTTTTCAAGATATAATTTAAAACTATAAAAGGAACTGTTTTGCAGGGACAGGTTAATATTTAGACTTTTTCACTCTAAGACGTGCTGGAAAAATATGATGATGACAATATTAGTTAATTTATTTAAGGAAACAACAATTTACATTTTACTTTGGTTAGCTCATCTAGGTACCATATTCTGTATTTATTTTTTTGTACGTTAAAATATTCCAATTATAAATTGCAATATTTTCCTTTATGCAGCATAAAATTGATTGGTGCTCTTATTTTTTAAAATTATTTGGCTTTTTACAAAAAGAGATTCCATCTGAAAATGCTTAAACAACTTTTTAATTTGCTACCTATTAAAGACAAAACCAATGCATTCTAGATATGAATTTCTGGGATTTTTATATTTATTAATAAATTTCATAGGTATATACATATATATCTCTTTAATTAGAGGCAACTGAAATCTTTGATTTTCAGAACAAAAATTTTAACTTTTTTAGAGAAAATGTGCAGGACTGACTAGTGGTCTTTATGATTTAGCACTTAAATACTGAAATCAATAATTTAAAACTTGTTTTACTTTGTTCAGAAGATGAATCAATGATTTTCTTGTAATAATAATAATGATTCAAAAGTATAATGCAAGTAAGCTATAATGGTGCTTTATTTATTGGTTTACTTGAAATAATGCATTCTCATGTTTCTGTAAACTTGATGCTTGCATTGTTATGCAGTTCAACAGTTGGTGCTTAGTGATAACCAAGATTCACCAACCTTGTGCAGACAAGAATCAAAATGTAAAGTAGTGTTACTGCAAGATAGTACTTTCATCAAATTCTTGGTGATAGAAGTCATTAACAAGGCTTTGGTTGGCTTCCCAATTTTATCAGGGTAGAAAACTAGTTCTGAATTCATTAAGAATTTATAAATGAAAGCAGGAAGGCTAAATTGGTAGAGTATTAAAAGGAAATTGTTCAGTATTATAAGTTTTAATTTTTAGCAAAAAAATGTTTTTCAACAAATGGTTTTGTTTCTATTCAAAATTCCCACCATTATTATACAACACCAAAAAAATTTTAAGTTTTTGTTTTTTAAGCCTGAAAAATCTTTACAAAATCAAGAGAATGGGGATATGAATATCTTATTGTGTCCAAATACTTATCTAATATCTGATCTGTGATGCGCAGAGTTACAATTGCATTTCTCTCAGCTTGTGCTATTGACCAGATAAACGCCAAAAATAGTTTTAAATGTCTCAAATCAGATTTACAATTGCATTTTTGTTTGATTACACTGGTCAACAATTTTTGCTGACTTATATCTGAGACTTGTTTCTGACTAATTTTGGGGCACTGAACTCAAACATCACATTGGTTTTTGCTCTACAGCATACCCCCATTTTCAATCGATCACCGTAAAAAAGTACCCGATTACAATGACTTCCACAATCACCCCAATCCTATTATCATTTTATTTAGAATACTATTCCAGCAAACAATACCATGAATCAGCTGTGGACACCAAATGCCAACTCTGTTGTGTGCGCTCTGCACGTTACACCAGAGGACCGACTACAGAACCACCTTACTCGGCAGGTATTAATATTTGACCAGTTTACTCTGAGTTTGATATATTTTTGTACTTGACCAGGGATAAAAAGCACACACACGCTTTCAAGGGTCATTATCTTATAATTATCTGCAGGATATTTTTGCTGGGTCAGCTGTCAGTGACACGTTTACATTGTTTAACTTTGTGCTGACTACAGATCTGCAGTACTAATAAAAATGGTCCAGCTAATAAATTATGAATAAAAATATTTGGGGGGTTAAGATCAATGTGTATGATCAGTGTAGTGAGGAATTAGGTATTAATAACACTTAAGCTTTATTTTAAAATTAATTTTATCAGAAATTCATGACCATATCCACTGAATGCAGTGACAGACATTACAATATACTATAAATGAGGCAGTTGATAGAAGTTGAAAACTTTTAAATCATTTATAAATTTGAACAAATGTTTTACACACTCACACACAAAGAAAAACAGAAAATATCTTGGGTGTATCAAATTTTGCTGAGTGCTTATATAATTATGACCTAATAATTACTTAAACACCAGCACACACAATAATAAACATGGATACAAACAGTATAGCTAGTAAAAATAAGCAGCATACTCATTAATATGCATTTTTTTACATCAGGTGAAAGACTGTGTCTCAACCCAAGTGCAGCACCATCAGTTTTCCCAATGAGGGAAGCTGAGACAACACTGACCAAGCCCAGGAGTGACCGAGCCTTGAAAAGGAGGCAGGTTAGCCCCAGTGAAGACTAGTTGCAGTTCGTGGAAGTAGCATCCATTTCCATGGAGGTGGAAGTGCAGACAACGGAAGACAAAGACAGCGAAGTGTATCAATCACCTATTCTAGCTGATGAGGCTGGTGTCCAGTGTGAGCTTTTGACAGACTGTCCATGTAGCACTAAGAAGTATTCTGGTGTTCGTCAAGGTGTGCTCATTGTCACAGTACAAGAATAACCCTGCAGGCATAAAATACTACACAGGTTTTGATGACTATGAACATTTAAAATTTTTCTTTAGTGTACTTGGGCCTGCACCATATGAGCTGAACTATAAGTGTAAAAGCTTGTCAGAAGAAGACCACCTCTTCCTCACCATGAAGAAATTTTGCCAAGCTAGAGAGGACGTAGAATTAAGCCTGATGTTTCGCATCAGCAAGAGCACAGTAGTGTCTATACTGAGCACCTGGATAAAATTTTTGTACTACCAGTTAAATGAGATAGACATCTGGGCAGATCATGACAGTGAAGCATTTTTATGCCAAAAAACTTTACTGCCAAATTCCCATCCAGAAACTCAGCAACATTGCTCATCAGTCAGCTACTTTTTCAACCTACAAGAATAGGAATACATTGAAAGTCATCATAGGTTGTCGCCCCAGAGGACTTGTGACCTTTGTATCTGATGCATATGGAGGGAACATTAGTGACAGGAAAATTATAGAACGCTCTGCACTTTTAAATAACATGTTTGAGAAAGGTGACAGCATTATGGCAGACAGGGGAATCATGGTGCAGGACTTGTTTGCATGCAAAGATGTACATGTAAACACACCAACTATGTTAAAGGGAAAATCCCAGCTAGAACCAGAGACTGTTGTGAGAGACAGGCGAATTGCATCACAGTGCATCCATGCAGAATGTGATTGGTCTTGGAAAAACTTTCAAAATCCGAAAAAAGGAAATGCAAAATAGCCAAGTTCCACTGGGTAGTAAAATAATTTGGGTGTGTTACATGATTGTAAACTTCCGCAGAGCTATTGTTAGTAAACTGGCCTAACCTTTTACAAGGAACTTGTGTGCTAACTTTTCACTTAAATCAAGCTGTATCACATTTTAAAATTAACCACTGTTACATGTCTGCAATATGCTTCCTATAATCTGTTGTGCAGGGTA